>JARQOC010000001.1:207714463-208314463 GCA_033576535.1 Allobates femoralis
CATCATTGGTCGGATCAATGCCACATTGCAGCGTGTAACTGGACCTTGACCCCTCATTTTTCTAACATTGCTCTTGATGAAGCTTCATTATCAATATTGCACTAAGGGTCATGGAGCTGAGCAAAACTATATTAACATGGCTGTGAATAGGTTGTTAATTTATACTATAATTGACATTACTGTTACATGGGATACCTGTTATTACATATAACACTATATCACTGTTGTAAACAGTGGATTATGTTTTATATTTACTATTTACAACCCTTTCTGATGAATATAACTCCATATTATATATGTCTTTTTTTACCTTGGAGCTCTTCTTGTTTTTGCCATGTGTCAATCACCCTTGTTAAAAAAACATGCATATAATGGCTTGCTTTGTATGACCATTTACTTGTTAAGTGGGGTGGATGGTGACTCTGCACTTGTTTTTAAATGGTGTTATATTTGTAAGGTAAGGGAATTACCCTCTCTTGGTTGTGTCAAACAAATTTATTAATAACTGACGTCTTTCACCTGCAATAGTCGTGCTCGTTTGAATATAGAGGCTTTTTTCTTCTTCATAGGCTTGAAGTTCTCCAGAAGACAATAACTACTGATTAGAGATGTGAGGACTAGAAACAGACAAATGGACCCAAATCTAGAAACTGTGAGTATATGTACTGCAAGCCAAACCGCTGACTGTTCCTGGCAGGGGCTAACACCAACTCCAATGTGATAGGGATCCACCATTTTGCCTGAAACCTTTGATAGCAACAACGAGCGTAAGGCTCTTTGCTGGAACTTTGGCATTCCCTGAGCCCTTACCTCTTCCAGAGATGAAAGGCTCTCTTCATGGAGAGCCTGCAAGCATACGGTTCATTCCCCACCAAAGCTCAGACATCCTTTGGAGATCCTTCAGAGAAAAGGGAAGTAAAAGTAGTCCTACGGGTAGGGAATGAAACTTGAGGAACTTTGTTGATATATATCTAAAGATGTACAGTCATGGCCCAAAGTTTTGAGAATGACACCAAAATTATATTTTCACATGATCTGCTGCCCTCTGGTTTTTGTGTTGGCTGGGGTCACACTTGGCATGAGTTTTTTTAGTGACTTAAAAAACTCATGCGTTTTTTCATGCGTTTTTCCATGTCAGCATGAGTTTTTTAAGGTGTCTGATGGCACCCTGCGTTTTTGCATGCGTTTTTAAATCCGCACCAAAAAATAGAGCATGCGCTATTTTTTGGTGCTGTTTTAAAAACGCATGCGTTTTTTTAACATGGGCCCCTATGGAAAACGCATACAAAAACGCATGGTACATTAGTACCATTTAGTACCATCCAAAAACGCATGCGTTTTTTTAACATGGGCTCCTATGGAAAACGCATGCGTTTTTAGATGGTACTAAATGGTTCTTAAGTATCATGCGTTTTTGCATGCGTTTTTGATGTCAGCTAATCACATAATAGCAAAAACGCACACAAAAACGCATGGTACTGTCACACATGCGTTTTTGCTATTTAGACATGCGTTTTTGCTATTAGGGCATGCGTTTTTTAACATGGGGGCCTAAGGGTGCATTTTTACATGTTTTTTTGAAAACACAGGTCTCCAAAAACTCATGGAAAAAACGCAAGTGTGACCCCAGCCTTTGTTTGATGTTTATATCACATACAGAAATATAATTGCAATCATATTATGAGTACCAAAAGGTTTTATTGACAGTTAGAATGAGTTAATGCAGCAAGTCAATATTTGCAGTGTTGACCCTTCTTCTTCAGGACCTCTGCAATTCTCCCTGGCATGCTCTCAATCAACTTCTGGACCAAATCCTGACTGATAGCAGTCCATTCTTGCATAATCAATGCTTGCATTTTGGCAGAATTTGTTGTTTTTTTTTTGTCCACCTGTCTCTTGATGATTGACCACAAGTTCTCAATGGGATTAAGATCTGGGGAGTTTCCAGGCCATGGACCCAAAATCTCTATGTTTTGTTCCCTGAGCCATTTAGTTATCACCTTTGCTTTATGGCAAGGTGCTACATCATGCTGGAAAAGGCATTGTTGGGCGCCAAACTGCTCTTGGACGGTTGGGAGAAGTTTCTCTTGGAGGACTTTCTGGTACCATTCTTTATTCATGGCTGTATTTTTAGGCAAGACTGTGAGTGAGCCGATTCTCTTGGCTGAGAAGCAACCCCACACATGAATGGTTTCAGGATGCTTTACAGTTGGCATGAGACAAGACTGGTGGTAGCGCTCACCTCTTCTTCTCCGAATAAGCTGTTTTCCAGATGTCCCAAACAATCAAAAAGGGGATTCATCAGAGAAAATGACTTTACCCCAGTCCTCAGCAGTCCACTCCCTGTATGTTTTTTCTGGAGAGAAGTGGATTCTTTGCTGCCCTCCTTGAAACCAGGCCTTGCTCAAAGAGTCTCCGCCTCACAGTGCGTGCAGAAGCACTCACACCAGCCTGCTGCCATTCCTGAGCAAGCTCGGCACTGCTGGTAGTCCGATCCCGCAGCTGAAACAGTTTTAAGATACAGTCCTGGCGCTTGCTGGTCTTTCTTGGGTGCCCTGGAGCCTTTTTGACAACAATGGAAGCTCTCTCCTTGAAGTTCTTGATGATGCGATAGATTGTTGACTGAGCTGCAATCTTTCTAGCTGCGATACTCTTCCCTGTTAGGCCATTTTTGTGCAGGGCAATTATGGCTGCACGTGTTTCTTTAGAGATAACCATGGTTAACTGAATAGAAACAATGATACCAAGCACCAACCTCCTTTTAAAGTGTCCAGTGGTGTCATTCTTACTTAATCATGACTGATTGTTCGCCAGCCCTGTCCCCATCAACACCCACACCTGTGTTAATGGAACAATCACTAAAACGATGTTAGCTGCTCCTTGTAAGGCAGGACTGCAATGATGTTCAAATGTGTTTTGGGGGTTAAAGTTCATTTTCTAGGAAAATATTGACTTAGCAAGTAATTGCTGTTAAGCTGATCACTCTTTATGACATTCTGGAGTATATGCAAATTGCCATTAGAAAAACTGACGCAGTAGACTTTGTTAAAATGAATATTTGTATCATTCTCAAAACCTTTGGCCATGACTGTACAATGAAGATGCTGTATTGACTTGTAATGTTAATCGTGTTGAGCTAAAAGAAACGTTGAAAAATAACTTTCAGCTTCATTCTTTGTCTTTACGGTGGGAAGGATCTGGTTTGTCAAATTATTGGTGACATGCAGCTTCTAATGAGGTATGACATGCACGTCACAGACCCTCACACCCATGTATGTTCACTTCACCACCAAATACAACATCCCCCATCGAGTGGGGGTGGACGGGATTCAACCTCGGCAACCGCCCTGGGCCACCCTCAAGGGCTGTATGTAAAAAAATGTTGCTGTTTTTTGTGTCTTGTAAGGGTTCTGCCTTTTTTTTTGTATTTCTATGCAGAAGCCTTTCAATTTGGGGCCTGGAGCCAAAGACCAATACACAGATTGCGTACATTTTCTACTAAAAGGCTCCAAGATAGTTTTTTTACTACTTTAACATCATTTTCTGACATATAAATTGATAACAGATTACAAACTAATTATCAGTACTGGAATATATTTGCAGGAAATTGGAATTAAACATGTAAAGGTTGCAGCAGGTGTTCACGGGATAGACACATAGGAGAGATGCGATGCGGTGCACTGTCAGCATAATCACATCAATAAATACATCCCATTATAAAGTCTAGGAAGCAGAAATATATTTACATTTGAAATATAAATTTACACTCTAAACTCCATCTTACTGTAATTGCAAACACTTTTCTCTTGTGTTTTAAATGCTTACATCTCTAAATATTAGGTTATAGTAAAGGCCACTTGAGCATGAAAAAACAGCAAGACCAAAATAAGGATAGAAGCCATTCTCAGGTAAAGCAGCTCAGCTTCTATTGAACTGAATAACAGCTAAGCTGCAATACCTTAGAATGGCTATTACAAGGGTAGCAAGTTGTGATGTTCTGGTCCTGTGAACTTGCTTGGGGAAAAGATGTATTTCTTCACATCTCACAGCCCTGCTCCAGGTTGACTATGATACAGCTCTTGTTAGTTGAGACAGGTCTTGTGGACAGTATGTCCTAACAGATAGTTTCTAATAGTATCTAATACACGTAACCTGTAACATTATATTTTTCAAGAAAGGCATCCAGGCCTTCATTAAATTTTAGTAGTGGATAAACCATTACAACATCAAGTGGCAGAGAGTTCCATAATCTCACTAATCTTGATTGAAAGAATCTGCGTCTCTGAGTGACTTAAGAACCATGACCTCTCTCGCGGACCTACCTCCCACCCCCCAACCACCCCCATTTTTTCCTTAATTCTTTCCTTCGTTGACATTTTCCCCCCTTTAAATTCTTTATTCTCTATATCGAGCCTTTAATTAAGGTTTTTCTTCTACTATAAATTCTGCTGAGGGAAACAATACATAATATTTGTAGTACGAACATACTTATGAACAGTGATATTATGTACGTTAATTACTACATACTTTCCCTTATGTCAGGGAACGACTGTTTGAATGTTTGATTGTAACTCTCTGCTGTTCAATAAAAAGATCATTAAAAGAAAGAAAGAATCTGCGTCTGTGATTCTGATTAAACCTTCTTTCCTCCAGACGAAGAGGATGCCCCCTTGTCTCCGTCACAGACCTAGTTGTAAAAAGATCATTAGAAAGATCTATGTACTGTCCCCTCACATATTTATACATTGTAATTAGATCAACCCTAAACCATCTTTTTTCCAAACTGAATAATCCCAAATTTAATAACCTGTCTTGGTATTGCAGGCCACCGAGTACTTTGATAACTTGGTTACTCTTCTTTACATGTGCTCTAGTGCGCCAGACAACAAAATTGTACAGATTATTCTAAATATGCCCAAACTAGTGACTTGTATAGACTTAGAGATAAAACTATATTTTTCTCATGAGCCTCTATGCCTCTTTTAATGCACCGCATTTTTATATTAGCCTCAGCAGCAGCTGCCTGACACTGATCAGAAAAGTTGAGTTTACCAGTCACCCATACACTAAAATATTTTTCAGTTACAATTTTACCTAGTGTTATACAATTACGTATATAATTATAAATTGTATTTTTTTTGCCAAAGTGCATGACCTTATCCGCATTAACTTTCAATTGCCATCCTCAGCCCAAGGCTCCAGTTTACATAAATAATAATAATATTATTTATTAATATACTGTGCAATATATAAACATATATTGCACACTATATTATAGTAATATATAGTAATATGCAAGTGTACTCACTATTTTTCTGTGGTGAATAATGTGTCTGCTTTTTTCAACATCTTGAGTAGCCAATTTTTTATCTTGGCCCCTAACTGGGGAAAACCAAGTGGCTGATTACATTTTAATTTGGAGGGTATTATGTCTCTGTAATTGCAGAAAACATTCCTCGCGTCTTCCTAATGCGGAACAAATTGTGTTGTCTTCCTATAGCTACTCCCATGTGATGCTGGGATTACTTCCTATGGCAAACTAAACTCTTACGTGTTGACTTTACAGCTATAGTCCAGTATTGTTACTAACAAACATTAGAAGAGATCATTTTCACGTCCCTGGACTATAACCTAATCCCCTTTAAATATGCATTTAGTGGTATTTTAGAAAGGTGAAAAGTAAAGATGAAAAATTCACTCTTTATCCTTCATACATTGGAAATTCAACTCAGGATATTAATATGTCTTCAAGTGTACTTACAGATATAAATGAAACATAAACTAAGGATGCTATATATACTAATCCTATGGAAATTATAAAATAAATCCTCAGGGATTAAATCTTTTCTTATAATTCAATGTGGTCTTCAGTGTTTTACTAATCTACTTGAAATGTCCCTGTTATGAGTTGTCCTCCCTGCTCTCTCAGCTAAGAGATCTCGAGACTACACATAAGCAAAGACACCAGAAAGAAGTCGGTAATGTCTTCTGTAGTGTCTAAGAGGAGCTCCGCAATCTCCTGAATAAAAGGGCTAAATGTTGGCTGGCAAAATGTAGGCAGCAGTTTTTTGAGTTTGGAAATAAGATGGGCAGACTACTGGCTGGGGCATTAAGAAGGCAGAGGGCTAGAACATTCATCTCGAATATAGGGGATTCAGCAAAGTAAAACATCGCCCAACCTTCCAATGCAAACGCCGAAGCTTTTAAAAAGTATTATGCTGCGCTATATAAAGTGGACAGCAATAACCCTTTAACGCTTTCTACAACCCTCCTCTCTAAAATTAAAGATTACCTCAAATTGGCTAACCTCCCCAAATTAAATCCCGCAGATGTCACGGCCCTGGAGCATCCGATCACCGACCAAGAGATCTCAATTGCCATAAAGGCCGCCACAAATGGGAAAGCTCCTGGTCCAGATGGTTTTTCAGCAGCTTATTATAAAAAATTAAAAGATCAACTGTCCCCCATCTACTTGGGTTTTTTAATGATATGCAAAGCGGGCACTATTCCCACACAGACTCTGTAATCCCTAAAGCAAACAAAGATCCGTCTCAATGTGCGAGTTACCATTAAATTGTTTGTGAAGATCATTGCTACAAGGCTGGCTCCTTTGCTCACTGGGGTGGCTCACCCGGTCCAGGCGGGCTTTATGATGGGGAGGGAAACCCGAGACAATACCATCAAGGCAAATAACCTGGTCTATCGGGCTCGGTGTGTGTGTGGGGGGGGGCTCCCTCACTCCTTCTTTCCACGGATGCTGAAAAAGCATTTGATAGAGTTAACTGGATTTTCATGAGGGAGACCCTCCTGCACCTCGGTCTGGGGACCAACATGATGCGTTGGATTATGTCTCTTTATTCGATCCCAGCAGCCAGGGTCTTGATGAATGGCTGCCTTTCAGAGCCTTTTGATATTCATAATGGCACTCATCAGGGATGTCCCCTCTCACCATTGATCTTTGTCTTTACAATTGAACCATTCCTCAGAAGGATCCGGGCCAACCCTAAGATCTCTGGGATATCAACTGGCAAAACCACCCACAAAGTGGCAGCGTATGCATACGATCTCCTCTTCTTTCTTACCAAACCTAGTATTTTGCTCTCAAATTTAATGGAAGAATTTCAAACATTTTCACAAATTTCCATTTTAAAATAAATTTTTCAAAGTCAGAAATCGTGAATGTACCACAATCGCTAAGTACCTCCCTACAATTGTCCTTCAGTTTTAAATGGAGCAACCAGCTGATAAGTTACCTGCGGGTCAAATTGACCGCAAACCCAGAGACCGTCAATAAGAGTAATTTTCCAGCTCTCCTCTCCTCAATTCAGGGTGATTGTGACAGGTGGACTAAAATTTCCTTTTCCCGGTTTGGGCGCTGTCATATATTGCAGATGAATGTTCTCATCGAATATATGCTACAAGCATTACGCATAAAGATTACAATGTTTCTTTTCAAAAAGGTTTTCAAAAAGGTTTTAATTGGGCAGGAAAATCAGCCAGACTTAGCCGCTTGATCCTCTCTAGACCTAAGGGAGATGGTAGTGTGGGCCTTCCCAATTTTAAATACTACCATCTAGGAACGCACTTTGCGAGAATGGTAGATTGGTGCAAAAATGCCAATGATGAGGCATGGATTCACATAGAGCAAAGTTTCTGTCCACTCCCTCTGGACAAATTGCCTTGGCTTCTGACGTCCACCACGGCTAACCTCCATTCTCACCCCACATTACGGGCTACGGTAAAGTACTGTAACAACCTATGGGTCAGACACTTTATGATTCCTTCCTGCTCCAAACTTACACTGATATTGAGCCACCCAGATGTTGCCCTTGCACTCTTTGTTGGGGTGTCTCACTGTTGGGTTGAGGCAGGGAGAGAGAGAGTCAAATATTTTGGTAAGGTGGATGACTGGCCCTCGCTGCCCCCCCTTAGAATGTGGGACAACCCAGCCCCAGTTGGATGGTGGAGATGTCTTCAGCTGCACCACTTCCTATATACGCTCCCACCGAAACGCTGTTATGATCGCCCAAAAACATAATTTGAGATCAAATGTACAAGCTCAGGCACAGTCAGACATACATTGTCCCGGGTTTATTCGATAATGGTGTCCCCCCAAGATCTGCGCCCTCCTAGTTTTATAGAAAAATGGGAGACCGACCTAAATATTAAATTCGCCGAGGCGCAAATATCTCAAATTTGCCTCCTTGCCCACAGTGCCTCTATAAGCTCCAAACATCAAGAGGCGGTATACAAGCTCCTATCAAGGTGGTATAGGGTGCCAGAAAAACTGCAGGCCATGTACCCTGAGTCTGACATTAACTGTTGGAGATGTGGGAAGGAGAATGGCTCATTTGTTCACATCTTTTGGGACTGTGAGGTTTTTCTGGCACGGGATTGCGGAATTGACGAGACAGGTTGCTAACTATGCTGACATCTGACCCCTGCTTTGGTTTTACTACACCTCACTGAAGATCCTATCTCAAGTTATAAGAATCCTCTACTTAAATTTTTTATAATAGCAGCGAGGGCGTGTATCCCTGAGCTCTGGGGTAAAACCTCACCACCAACAATCTCACAATTACTGTATATACTCGCGTATAAGCCGAGTTTTTCAGCCCAAAAATTGGGCAGAAAAGTACCCCCCTCGGCTTATACGCGAGTCATACGCCCCCATGAGTATACAGCAGCCCCAGCAGCCTCAGTAATCCAGGGCGCCCCCCCCCTTGCTCCGGAAACCTGTAAAGTAAAATCTTTATACTTATCACTGTCCTGTCGCCGCCGTCCCCACCGCTGCCGACATCGTGCTAAACCGGCTTCACCCGTCCATCTTCTTCCGGCTTCCTGTTCGGCACAGGCAATGACGTCATTGCCTGCGCCGAACTGGAAGCCGGAAGAAGACGGATGAAGCCGGGTGAGCAGCGATGTCAGCAGCGGCGGGGACAGCGGAAACAGGACAGTGATAAGTATAAAGATTTTACTTTACAGGTTTCCGGAGCAAGGGGGGGGGGGAACATGGATTACTGAGGCTGCTGGGGCTGCTGTATACTACCACTGGGGCTGCTGGTATACTTCCACTGGGGCTGCTGGGGCTGCTGTATACTACCACTGGGACTGCTGGGGCTGCTGTATACTACCACTGGGGCTGCTGTATACTACCACTGGGGCTGCTGGGGCTGCTGTATACTACCACTGGGGCTGCTGTATACTACCACTGGGGCTGCTGGGGCTGCTGTATACTACCACTGGGGAGGCCTGTATACCACTGGGGGGGGCCTGTATACCACACTGCTGGGGGCTGTATACCTGTGCTGGAGTCCACCCTCGGCTTATACACGAGTCAATAGGTTTTCCAGATTTTGGGGGCAAAAGTAGGGGGGTCGGCTTATACACGAGTATATACGGTAATCAGAAAAGTCAATGAATTGATGTATATGAAGGATGTGACTGACTCTATACATGATACTCACATGAGATTCTGGAGTATTTGAGAGACTTTGATGGACTTCCAGCCAACAGACAAATATAAGTCAATGCTTAACAGAGACAAGGACGTTAGACCTGGCCACTGACTTCTCTCTTCCTCCCCTTACCCTCCCTCTTCCTCCCCAATTCACCCCTTTCCCTTGCCAGTATTCCACTCCTTAAACCCTTCTATACCTCTTACTACTATCTTTTCCTTCATTGTATAATTGATATTTGGTTTTCCGTTAGCATTGTAAGGCCATGTTCACGCATCTCCCTGCTAGTATTTAGCGGTCCTCCGCTAAATACTTAGCTTTTTTCAGTGAAGCAGAGATGCGTGAGCGCCGCCGCTTCCTGGTAATGCAGCCCCTGGTTACCCGATGTTGGTTGTGGAGACCCGCTAAATACTAGCAGCGGAGATGTCTGAACATGGCCTAACGCAACCTAAAGATCTTTTGTTAGGTATTGATTTTCTTTATTCCACTTACTATTATTATATATTATTTTTTTTTTATATAGCGCCATTATATTCCATGGCGCTTTACATGCTAAAGGGGCAGACTAGGACAAGTAACATAGTGACAATTTAAGTAACAATAAATGTGGACCATTCGGTCGTACAGATACAAGACGGGAGAAATCCTGTCCAAAGGGCATACAGTTACGAGGGGGGTGGGGATACAGTGGAGGGAAGTTCAGTCGTGAGGCTGTGTGTGGACCACGTCTTATTGCAGGTGGTATGCTTGTGGAAGAGGTGGGTCTTCAGGCTTCTTTTGAATGTTCCCAGGGTAGGAGAATGTCTGATGTGTTGGGGCAGTGAGTTCCAGAGTATAGGTGAAGCACGGGAGAAATCCTGTATGCGGTTGTGCGAAGGGGAGATGAGGGGGGAGTGAGAGGAGGAGCTCTTGGGAGGATTGCAGGTTGCGTGAGTGTAGGTATCGGGAGACCATGTAAGAAATGTATGGAGGGGACAAGTTGTGAATGACTTTGTATGTCATGGTTAATGTTTTAAACCAAAGATCTCTGGGAAGTATGGAGCCAGTGAAGGACTTGGCGGAGGGGGAGACAGGGGAGTAGCGGGGGGGACAGATGGATTAGGCGGGCAGCGTGTTCAGGATAGATTGGAGAGGTGCAAGGGAGGTATTGGGGAGGCCGGTGAGCAGGAGGTTGCAGTAGTTTGAGGTGGGAAATGATGAGAGCATGAATAAGGGTTTTAGCAGTGTCGTGGTCAAGGAAAGTGCGGATCCTATAGATGTTTTTGAGCTGGAGTTCGGCAGGAGGTGGCGAGGGCCTGCATTTCAGCTTAAGGAAGCGAGCAGAGAAGAAGGGTGAGATGGTGGACAGGCAGTGTGGAATTTTGGATAGAAGGGAGGCGATGTCAGGACCAGACATGTAGATTTGGGTGTCGTTGGCATAGAGGTGGTACTGGAGGCAATGGGACTCAATGAGTTGCCCTTGGCCGAGAGTGTAGATTGAGAACAGTAATGGTCCAAGAACCGAGCCTGGGGGACCCTAACAGATAGGGAGTAGGGCGAGGAGGATATGTGGGAGTGGGTGACTCTGAAGGTCCGGTCCATTAAGTATGAGGAGATCCAAGAGAGGGCAAGGTCCGTAATGCCAAGAGATTCCAGGATCTGAAGTAGAATGGAGTGGTCAACAGTGTTGAAGGTGGCGGACAGGTCAAGGAGGAGAACATAGTAGTGGTGCTTGCTTTTGGCAGTCAGTAGGTCATTGGTGACTTAGGTCAGGGCTATTCTACTGTTTTACTTTATAGGTACCATCACACGCGGCAATTTTGCTAGCAATTTCACTGGCAATTTGCTGGTTGCAGTGAAATCATAGACACATTGTTCTATTTTTTGCCGTGTACAAATGGAACAATGTGTCCATGATTTCACTGCAACCAGCAAATTGCCAGTGAAATTGCAAGCAAAATTGCCGTGTGTGACGGTACCTGATTACTTATACAAGTGGGTCCTTTTCGTACTCACATATGCTTATTCAGCACGAGACGTTTTATAAGGGTGCCTTCACACTGCGGTCAGATCCGGTCCGGGGCTGTCAGAGGTGAACCTGAGAGCCCCGGATCCGGATCAGCACACAGAACCGGAGGGCTAATAGCCCGGTGTGCAGCCTGCCGCAGCTGCCGCTGCTGATGATTCAGGACCACGGCTAGCAGGGAGCTGAATTATAACAGCAACGTGCAGCCGCAGGTGTCCGGTTCCCGGATCCGGGGTAATCCGGTGGAATTTGGGAGACATCAATTATGGGGAGATTGTTCTCCCTGGACACAAAAACATTGCAAGCAACGTTTTTGTATCCAGGAGAGAAATCCCACTTCACCCGAATTCCTCCGGCCCCATAGCATACTATGGGGCCAAAATCCGGTGACAGCCCCGAACCGGATCTGACCGCAGAGTGAAGGCACCCTTATTTGGCGATTTTGCATTCAGCTACCTGTCCATTTTAATATCCTGCTTTCTATGTCTTTCCTATGGTATTTGTATAAGTATTTGCCAAATTCTTTAAATAAAGAATTAAAAATAAAATAAAATAATATGTCGCTGTTATATAAATACAGTCTATCCACTGATTTACTGTGTTTAAAAAGCCCAAAAATTGTCAATTACTATTTTATGGTTTTCCTATGGATCTGTCCAGCTGCTAAACTCTCCTTCATTATTTTCATTGCAATTATCTTAATTTGTAGATCCATGATTATTCCGTGTAGTAGAAATAAGGTTAATTTATGGAAAATCAATATATTCATGAAATTATACAAATTTACTTGTTTGGTGCAGTAAAACCAGACCTGCTCATTTTCTGTCTTCATCTTTGTGCACATCTTTGGTTTGGTTCTTAAGCCCCTGTCACAAATAACGAGATCATTAGCGAGATCGTTGGAACGTCACAGGTTTTGTGACGTAACAGCGATCTTGATAACGATCTCGCTACGTGTGACACTTAGCAGCGATCAGGCCCCTGCTGTGAGATCGCTGATCATTACAAAGTGCTCTGAGTCATTTTTTGATCATTGGGCTCCTGCTGGTCAGCACGCATCGCTGCGTGTGACAGCGAGAGCAACAATCAGTGACCTCACAGGCTGGTAATCATGGTAAACGCTGGGTATCAAGGCAGCACACGCTGCCAAGATACCCAGTGTTTGTAATGGTTACCAGCGCTAGGCAGGGAGGACGCTGGTAACTATGGTAAACACCGGGTATCTAGGCAGCGCACGCTGCCTACATACCCACTGTTTATCATAGTTACCAGTGTCCTCCCGCTTCCAGTGATGTGGAGGTGGCTCCCTGATCCTTGGTCGCTGTGGAGATCTGCCTGTTTGACAGTTCCCCAGCAACCAGGTAACGACGCACCAACGATGCCTACTGGATTGTTCTGTTTGTCAGGATCGCTGTTGCGTCGTTGTGTGTGACAGGAACTTTAGTCTTAAAGATCACTAGCCTAATTTATGTCTGCTGTTGTTTTCTTGGATATAAAGATGTATTCAGCTTCCATTTCCTATGTAGTTTGGATGTAAGTCCTCCTGGTCTGCTCCTGACCTGAGGCTGGGGTTCCACATGAGCCCTCAGTCCGTTTTTGGCTTCATCTTTGTTAATTTTTTTTTCTAAGTCCAAAAACTGACAGAAAAACGGATTGGATGTAATAAACACCCTGTCCGTTTTTCTCTGGAGCTCAAAACATTGCCCTGTCCGTTTTTGAGCCAAAACGTTGCATGCAACGTTTTTGGCATCAGTTAAAAAACGCATGCGTTTTTTTAACATGGGGCCCTATGGGAAACGCATGCGCAAACGCATGGCATATTTGGCACTTGCGTTTGCGCATGCGTTAACGCGCATGCGTTTTTAATGAAAAAATGACTAAGTCCAAAAACGTTCAGGAGTGCAGGAGGCTCAAAAAGCACCCTATAAAAAACAGATTGGTGATGAAAATCACTTCCAAAAACGGACTTCTATGTGGAACCCCAGCCTAAGTAAGGCTAAGGTCACACATAAGCCCTTGCTCCGTTTTTGGCTTCATTTTTGTCATTTTTTTTTTCTAAGTTCAAAAACTGACAGAAAAACGGATTGGATGTAATAAACACCCTGTCCGTTTTTTTCTTGACCTCAAAACATTGCTCTGTCTGTTTTTGAGCCAAAAACGTTGCTAGCAACATTTTTGGCATCAGTTAAAAAACGCATGCGTTTTTTTAACATGGGGCCCTATGGTAAACGCATGCGTTAACGCATGGCACATATAGGCACCTGCGTTAACTCATGCGTTAACGCATATGCGTTTTTAATGAAAAAATGACTAAGTCCAAAAACGTTCAGAGGTGCAGGAGGCTCAAAAAGCACCTATAAAAAACGGATTGGTGATGGAAATCTCTTCCAAAAACGGACTTCTATGTGTGACCCCAGCCTAAGCTTTGACATGTTCACCAAAGTGAACCTACACTGTTGCTATGACCTGACCTTTGCCTTGTATGTATTTGTGTTTTTTTCATACTGGCAGTTTATTGCTCTTCTACCAAATTGTGATTATGGGCTATGTTAACCCAAGTGCTATTCCCTGTCGAATAACAGAGAAACTTAGGCTAGGGTCACACATGGCCATGTGCTTTTCAGAGTGTTTCCCATGATAGATCCATTTTTTTAGGGTGCTTTTTGAGCCTCCTGTGCCCTGAACGTTTTTTGGCCAAAAAATTATAGGAATAACAGATCCGTTTTTTTAAAGCACCAAAAAACAGATCTGTTTTTCCATAGGGCCCCATGTTAAAAAAAAACGGATCCGTTTTTAAACTGCATCCAAAAACGTTTCTACCAATGTTTTTGGGTAAAAAAAGATCCTAGCAACATTTTTGGGTGCATTAAAAAAGAGATAGGGGTTTTATTACATATAATCCGTTTTTGCATCAGTTTTTGGACTTAGAAAAAAAGTGCAAAAACCGATCTCAAAAAGGGACCAAGGGCTTATGTGTTAAGCCTGTTGGTTCCCTGAGGAAGGAGCTGGGATTTGGCTCCGAAACATGTAGGAATTAAAGCCATCATTGCACTGACAACTGTGATCTTTCCAACTCATTTCATCGGTCAGCAGTGTGGATCCAGTAAGCTTAGTCTTCTCTTCCCTGTATTCAGAGAATGAAGTTGTAACTCCGGTGTTCCCTACACTAATCAGCAGTGACTCCGACGTACTCATCGCATCCGTCTCAGCCCTTTTATCTCCAGCTTCTCTGCCCATTTTCCAGGATTCTTGCATGCCATGTGAATTTCCTGGATGTGCACTTAGGTGATGAGTGCGCACGCTCCCTGTTTCTTGAAGTGGCAGCATGTGCACAGTTTATTGCTGGGAAGTTCCAAATAAGTTCCAGATTGTGTTCCTACCCTATTGCTGGGGAGTAGGAGGTGACACCTGATGTGTCCTTAGCCTATCACTGTGGAGTACCAGGTATTTAAGGTACCCTCTGCTATTTGGAGGTGCCTGTGGAATGTTAGTCTTCCGTAGCCTGTGTGCCTCATGGCTACTGGTTTATTGTCTGGTCTTTGGATCCTGTTCAAGATTTTGTACTCAAACGATCCATTCCTGGTGCCTGAAAGTGCTCCAGTGTCCTGGTCCCTTCCTAAGTTCTTGATTATTTTCCTGGTTTCAGCCAATACCCAAGTTCGGATTCCATTCCTAATCCCATTCCAGGTTCAGGCCCGATGCTAAAAGTCTGATTTTGTTCCTGATCCCATTCCTGATTCCTGGTTCCAACCCGATGCTTGAGTTTATATTCTGTTCCTGATCCTGTTCCTTGTTCCTGGTTCCAACCCGAGTTCCTGAAGCCGTTCTTGGTTTTCGGCTACAGTCTCAGTTCCTGATTCTGTTTCTGCTCCTGTTCTTGGTTCAAGCACAATGCTTGAGTTCCTGATTCCGCTCCTAGTCCCAACCCAGTTCCTGTGTTCCAAATCCATGCCTGCTCCTGTTCCTGACTCCTAGTTCCAGCCCTTTGCCGTAGTTCCTGATTCTATTCCTGGTTCTTGGTTCCAGCCTGATGCCTGAATTCCTGATTCTGTTCCTGATCCCATTTCTCAGTCCTGATTCCAGTCTGAGTTCCTGATTTGGTTACTGTGTCCCAGTACTAGCATCTGTTCCTTTTTCCATTCCAGTATTACATGAACAGCCCATGTTCCTCTACTCGTGTTCTTGCCTGAATGTGAAGCTGTTTTTACCTGTACCAGCTATCACCCTATTGACAATCCTGATCCTGTCCCATCAGAGTCTCTACACTGCCGTGCCAGTTTCCATTGTCGGCTTCCATGGATCCCTGGACTGCCTTTAAGTAGTACCTGGTGTCTGCCAACAGCCAAGTCCAACATCACCATGAGAGGTTCTGAATACCTGGCAGGCACTAAGTCATGCTACTCCAGGGTAAGCCCGCTATCCATGGTCCAGTGAATCCATATCTTAGTCCCGGACAGATCGGTTATTGCTGTTCTGCCTGTAACAGAAATGAATAATAGAAATAATCTGTACAACACTGCCAAATACATTGGTACTAAACAAGCAAGAGGAAATAAATTATGTAAACCAAACAGTAGTTAGTTCTTAAATAATAGAGCCACTTAGTCATAGGATCTCATGTCCAACAGTTTCATGACTTTAACCTAAGGAAAAAAAAGTGTGCGTAGTAAAGACTTATATTCTGGAACTTTCTTTGAAGCTGGCCGTAGCATTGTCATCCTATTACATTACTTCAACGGCAACATCCTAAACTCCTTTTATGTATTCCAAGATGTGTCTGTAAAAACATAATGTGATGTGACAACGTCTCCAATACTATTATATTCCTGTATAACTGTCTGCAGATACATTGATGTTCACAGTCTCATGATACTCCAAAAACAGAAATTCTAAAATAGGCTGCAGACAGCAATTCAGTGTAGTTATCAACTGTAAAACTAGGTATATCATTGTGCTATCAGTTGGTGAGGAAGAGCGAAAGACTGCATGTGAATTAATTCATGAATGTTCATGACTCATTCAGTAGCAAATCCACTGTTTTTGCTTGTCTGACTCCTGTGACTCATAATACATCTGTAAAGCACACCTACCAGCGGCATAAACACAAGTATCTATGTCTGGACAGTACTGTCTTTCTGACATCAGTTATTTCTCCTTGATAAAGATTCTAATTATTGTTACAAATGTAAACATATGCGTGGTTTGCTTTGAAATACCTTTGTCACAAATCCTCCGTGCAGTGCATCTTAGATAAAATAATACATATTGTTGTGCTTGGTATCTGGTGTGCTAACTGTCAGTAGTTGATTGAAAGTGCAGACTTCCATTATGGTTCTGGGTGATGTTGGGTGATTTAGGTGTTCCATCTTCCCTGTGATTGCTCTGCTACTTTACTGAGCAACATCTCCCAGAGCCTTGCCAGTTGTACATTTTATTTGAGTAGTGTTTGGGCCTGCACTCCTGTGTCTGTCTTGTACTGCTCTTTGTTGTCTGGCCCCAAACTGCTGCTTGATGTCCCTTATGTCTGCTCCCTTTACTAATTGGAATCTCTTGGAAGCCTGACCCTGATCACTTTACTTCAGTGCTGTCTATTCTACATGTAAGTAGTGACTGTGTCACACCCTAGCTATAAGTAGTGACTAGCATTACATTAAAACTGTAATTTAAAGGACTGGCTTAAGCCAGTCCTTTAAATTATAGTTTGGCCCTTTTTGACTGTGCTCCCTACCCCTGCCCAGTAGCTTCGCCCAGACCTCCATCTTGCCGTAGCCCTGGTCCTGGTTCAGACCACTACCAGCTGTTTTTTTAATTGCATTACACAGGCATATAAACCACTTCCTAGCAGTGTAGGCCACACTAGAGTCAGAGTAGGACCCGGTAAGTTTGAGAGCACTTTGGCGCAGTTGCGGGCTCTTCGCAGTGACGTCAGTGATGAAGCTAAGTCTCTCAATTCATTTATTCTAGTACAGTATTTACTGTGTTCATTTTTCATACATGCATTCATTAGCTGCACAGACAATCCTGCATTTCATGTATCAGCCATTTAGCTGTTTCTCTAACATATTGTGTTCAGTGTTGCGGCAAACTTACTCCCTTTATCACATTAAAACTGGCCTGATTTTTTTCATTTACACCTATGGATCCAGCACGTACTACAGCCAACTTAAGGGATGATTTCTGGACTGTCTGACTTGGTATAGAGAACCCTAGCACCAGTAGTGGCATCCCAGAACCAGTAGTGGGGGAGAAAGATCAGTTTAGAAATTTTAGAAAGAGCTGAAAAGTATTTTTACCTTCCGCCCCCAGTCTTCAGTGGATGGGAATAATCATGTAATTGTAATTGGGGGGTTTTCAGACGTGGGTATTTTTGCTGTCTCCTCTTGCCCCTGAACAGTCCTCTGTGTATTTTTTTTGATGCATTAGAGTTGATCTATGATGAACATGTCAGGATCTAGGTGACAGAGGTAAGGATTATGAAACTGACACAAGAGGGCTACACAGCTGAGGAGTATAGTTCTGAGTTTCGACAATAGTATTATGAAGTCCATTGGCATGACGCAGCCCTCAAGTGTAAGTTCCACAGAGGCCTTTCAGAAACTCTGAAGGATGCTCGAGCTCTGCATGCTCCACCTTGTTTACTGGAAGAGGTCATGACTCAGGCTAGCCGCATGGATCATATGATTCGAGAGAGACGCGATGTTCAACATGAGGTTCGATTTAGTCCCATCAAGAAGCAGCCTATATAAACACAATTTTTCCATCCTAAACTTTGTCTCAGGAATCCTTGCACAATCAATTGCTGCAGAAACGATAATTTTGTACATTACTAATATCTGAACTCAATGAATCTCACATGTGTTGTAAATTGTATGTGTATATATTGTTGTATGTCAGTCTGCTTCTGTGCCAAAGACTAAGGTTCTCTGTAACCGAAACACGTCTGGAAACATCTGCCATACAGATGCAATTTTTAATTATTTGTATGTGAGTTCAAATAATGAAGAATTCTTTTAGCCATTTGGACCGGGTGCTGGCTTTTTCTTCTGCTTGATTATTCCATGGAAACTTGTGGACGCCAGCCACTGCCGGTGCACCTGACCGAGTCTAATTGGAGGCACAAGGGTGAACTTATCCATTCCCCTTTCCTTGCATTCATTTATTATTATTATTTATTTATATAGCGCCATTAGGTTCCATGGCGCTTTACATGAGGATTCGATTCAGTCCCTCCAGTCCTGTTCTATTACCTGAGATGGAACCTATTGAGGTTGGCCCAGCCAACTAAATAGCAATAAAGAGGAGATGCGGTCGCGATCTTTGACTCTGCCTCTATTGTGGTCATTCTGGACATTTTATGAAGGACTGTTTGGTATATTCCCCAGCAAACAAGCCCTCGAAAAATGCCTAAGTCTGGGTGATTATTGAGGAGGTCATCCAGACTTTAAGGTACCCTTTTACTCCTCAGATAAAGTATTGTTGAATGTGGAACTACTTTTTAAGAGTCGGTCTCTATGAACATTTGCTTTCATTGACTGTGGGTCTGCAGCTAATTTAATTGATTCTTGGCTGGTTACGGAATTACCGTGTTTCCCCGAAAGTAAGGCCCTGTCTTACATTAAATTTACCCCAAAAGTCCTACCCTGCCTTACTTTCGGGGGAGGCCTTACATTAGACAAAAAAATGACACTTTTTGTTTAACAATAAAATTAACATTTATTAACAGGCTGAACAGTATGGCCAAACAAATAACAAATGTCTCAAGAATATCTTGGTACTACCGTTTTAATACGGTATTTCCATGTATAACATGCAAACAATGAACAATGAACAGTCAGGAACAGTCTCAATACCGTATGTAACCCTGTAACACAAAGCAAGATTATTCAATGACAACCATGTCATCCTCTTCTGGAACATCATCAAACACATCCAAATGTTGAGGTTCCTCTGGAATAGCTTGGGACTCAAGTTCCTGCAGAATCATGGGCCCATATCTGTCATGTGTAGCCACGGCACTGTCCAGAAATGAGCAGGTCTTGTCCAGGTAGCCAGCTCGTAGGGCATTTTGAATGCAAGTGTCCGTGATCTTAGCCCATGAATTTTTGACCCAGTTCACAATCTCCGGCAGTTTTGGCTTCACAAAGTTTCCACGGACATTCCTCTCCATTCTGTTCTCGATGTAGTCATTGATCTCAGCACGGAGATTGTCCTTGAAGGGCTTGTTAATGCCGATGTCGAGAGTCTGGAGATACGCCGTCATCCCTGCAGGAATCATGATCTGGTCAATTCTCCGCTCATGAAGAAAGTTTTTCATGTCCTTGGCACGGTGTGTGCTGGCTGCGTCCCAGATCAACATTCCTCTTTGGCTCCCTCGCATAACAAGCGGCAGCATTAGATCAAGCCACTTCCTTATAACCGCCTGTGTGGCCAGGCTTTCTCAGTTTCCAGCACATAAATGCCGGAAACCCTTTCAATTTTGTCCTTCTTGCCCTTTGCAATCAGTAACGGTGGGACTTTAGTGCCATCCAGCCGAATAGCCAAAATACAAGTGAGACGGGCACTTTCATACGCAGTGGAGGGAACGTATACGGAGGAGGCACCTCGTTGCTCAATGGTGGTTTGAGCTGCTTGACCCATGAACACTGCGGTTTCATCCATGGCGATCATATTGGCAAGACTGTATTGTGAGAAGTCTGTGTCATCCACAAACTTCTTGTAGGCAAAAGTCCGTTTAATAATCTCCGCATCCTCCAGCCTAAAGAGTGTAGTGGATCTTCTCAGTGAGAGGTCATTGCGCTCAAGAAAGTTATCCACCCAGTGCTGTGACGCCTTGAATTCCTCAGGGGAAATGTCAAACTGAGGGGCCACTGCAAGGGCGTATTCCTGGATCTGAGCCCTGGTCACCACCAATGTCTTTGCTCTCCTGTCAGCGACCCACTCAGAGACCAGGCTTTCCAGCTCGGTGAACATTGGTTGGCGACCACATCCAACTTTCCGCATTTTTGCCTTTCCGGTCTCTGCTTGTTCAGTCAGGTGATCATAATCAGCTCTCCATTTGCGCACCAAACGTTCAGCCAGCATTTTCTGCTTGCAGAATTCAGCAAGATTTTTGCCCGGGATTCTTCCACTATCCCTTTTTTGTACTCCACGGAGTAGCTTTTTCTTTTGCCTGAACCGGAAGTGCTCATCTGGGGTAAAAATATACTGTATCAGCATTGTTTCTGGTACAGTATCCCTGCAGCCCCCCATTGTTGTGCAGCATCCCCTGCAGCTCCCCCATCCCTGTGTGCATGATCCACTGCTGCTCCCCCATCCCTGTGTGCATGATCCCACTGCTGCTCCCCCATCCCTGTGTGCATGATCCCACTGCTGCTCCCCCATCCCTGTGTGCATGATCCCACTGCTGCTCCCCCATCCCTGTGTGCATGATCCCACTGCTGCTCCCCCATCCCTGTGTGCATGATCCCACTGCTGCTCCCCATCCCTGTGTGCATGATCCACTGCTGCTCCCCATCCCTGTGTGCATGATCCCACTGCTGCTCCCCCATCCCTATGTGCATGATCCCACTGCTGCTCCCCCATCCCTGTGTGCATGATCCCACTGCTGCTCCCCCATCCCTGTGTGCATGATCCCACTGCTGCTCCCCCATCCCTGTGTGCATGATCCCACTGCTGCTCCCCCATCCCTGTGTGCATGATCCCACTGCTGCTCCCCCATCCCTGTGTGCATGATCCCACTGCTGCTCCCCCATCCTTGTGTGCATGATCCCACTGCTGCTCCCCCATCCCTGTGTGCATGATCCCACTGCTGCTCCCCCATCCCTGTGTGCATGATCCCACTGCTGCTCCCCCATCCCTGTGTGCATGATCCCACTGCTGCTCCCCCATCCCTGTGTGCATGATCCCACTGCTGCTCCCCCATCCCTGTGTGCATGATCCCACTGCTGCTCCCCCATCCCTGTGTGCATGATCCCACTGCTGCTCCCCCATCCCTGTGTGCATGATCCCACTGCATACCCCGATCCCTGTGTGCATGATCCCACTGCATACCCCATCCCTGTGTGCATGATCCCACTGCATACCCCGATCCCTGTGTGCATGATCCCACTGCATACCCCATCCCTGTGTGCATGATCCCACTGCATACCCCGATCCCTGTGTGCATGATCCACTGCATACCCCATCCCTGTGTGCATGATCCCACTGCATACCCCCGATCCCTGTGTGCATGATCCCACTGCATACCCCCACTCTGCCCATGTGCTGCCACCACCCGCGCGCAGCCCCACACACACACACACACACACGGTAGGAACGTTATACTTACCGTTCCGTTGCTTTCGATTCCTCTGCGGTGCCGGTGGGAGCCTTCGGGTGCAGGAGACGCTGGGCCAATCAGCTGCGAGCCTGCAGGGCAGTGACGTCGCGGCTGATCGGCCAATCAGAGCTCGAGCTGATGGCCAATCAGCTGCGAGCCTGCAGGCCCGTGACCCGGGGAGAGAATGGCGGAGCCGGCCACAAGAAGCCCGCAGGCAGGCGGGGGACAGCATGGAGGGGCCAGAACAATGAGGTAATTCCCCAGCTACCCCCCACCATAGGCGGCCTTACATTCCCCGCGACCCCCCCGAAAGTGGCCTTACAATCGGGGGGTGCCTTACATTGGAGAACCCTGGGCACCCCCCTACCCTGCCTTACTTTCGGGGGGGTCTTATATTCGGGGAAACACGGTAGTAATAATTTACTTGCAATGTTGGAACTGGGAATCCCATGCCTGAATATGCATAATCCTGTTATGGATTGGTGTCAGAGGGAAATTGTCAAATTTGGTACTTATTGTCATAAGAAATGTCTTTAATCTTTACAGGTTTTCTCTGCTAGTCTGGAGGATCTGCCCAGTGACCTGAAGGACTTTGGAGATGTTTTCTGTGAAAAAGAGGAGGAGATTTTACCTCCTCACCATCTTTATGACTGTACTATCAATCTTTTCCCTAATGTCAAATTACCTAACGCTCACATGTATAATTCTGCTGTAATTTTCTTAGTTAAAAAAAGATGAGGTTCTCCACCCCTGCCTTGATTTGCATGATATAAACAAGGTTATGGTTAAAAATACTTACGCACTTCTTTTTACCCCTGACCTATATAATCAGCTCATTGGAGCTAAATGGTTTTGCAAACTTGATCTTGGATGCGCTTATAATTTCATAAGCATTGGGGAAGGTGAAAAGTGGAAGAAAGCATTTTTAACATCTGAGGGCCTATACGAAAATCTTGTCATGCCTTTTGGATTAAACAATGCACCCAATCTTTCAGAACCTTATGAATTATATTTTTTCTGATTATATTGTATGATTTATCATGTTTATCTGAATGATATTCAAATTTTTTCACCTGACCTGGCTTCACATTATGAACATGTCTGTTTGGATTTACATAGCCTTAGGGAAAATTCTTTGGTCGCTAAATTAGAAAAATATACTTTTCGTGTGCAAGAAGTATCATTCCTTGGGTTCTTTGTGTTGGCTACTAGATTTAAGAGTAGAGATGAACGATATTCGATCAAACATGTTCGTCAATTTCAAATACGACCTGTTTTGGGCTATGTTTGAGTCATTCGACAAATTCTAACGATTTGCTAAAAATTCGGTAATTTGAGGTTATGTTCGATAATGGTTCGTTGACCAAAATTGTTACTGACGTTTCACAGTAATGCTTTTGTTCAACGTTATTATCAGTTTCAGTGTCTAGGAATAGTGGGCGGCAGGGGGTGGCTGGGGAGAGGTCTGTGGTCAAATAATGCAGATCTCCATTTTTTTTCCCTTCCCACACTTACCGTGGGTGGTCTGGTCTGTCAACCTATCAGCACGCATAGAACAAAGTGCACAATTTGCACACAAGGGCTTGTGTCATTGGCTCGGTATGTCACATGTCACTGCCATATAAGAGCCGGAGATTTTTCCTCCTCACCATTTTATCAGTGTTGGAGCTCAGTGTTAGACACCGCCACTGCTGTGTGCGCTACAAAGATAGTTAGATAGTGATTCCATTCAAGTTAGATACAGAGATAGTAGGTTTAGGGTCCACTTCCGAGAATAGCCCTTTTTAGGGCTTAAAAGCACTGTGTACCAGGCAGGTCTGTTCCAGTGCTGTGCAAGCGTTTTTTTACAGTATCTGGCCAAATCTAGTCAAGTAAATCCTTTTTGGCTAGTAGCAGTGTGTGCCAGGCACTGGTGTAGCACTGTTGTGAAGAAAGCTACACCCTTTGTGTTTACTAGCCTTTTTTTACTGCATCTAGCCAAACAAATACTTTTTGGCTAGTAGCAGTGTGTGCCAGGCACTGGTATAGCACTGTTATTAGGAAAGCTACACCTCCTGGAGTACCAGATGCCCAGTCACCACTACTTCTCAAAGAAAGCTGTGCCTGCATACATCAGCATGTTGCACACAACATCACCACTACCTTGAGAAACTCTGTCTGTGACAGGGTGCATTTCACCACAGACACTTAGATGAGTAAGCAAGGACAGGGGCATTGCATGTCACTGACTGGGCACTGGGTGACTATGGTGACAGCAGAAGAAAGGGCTGCTGTACAAGTCTTGCCATCCCCACGGGTTGTGCGTCAAGCCTCTGTATGTAGAAGTTCCTCCACTGCTTCTGTCTCCTCCACCTCTTCTAGGTCCTGCACCTGCGTCCAAAGCCTCTCTGGTAATGTGACCCGCCATCAAACTGTGCAGAAGGAATGCAGCACACCTCCTTACTAAGCTGGCAGCAGGGCTCAACTTTATCAGGTGGTGTTTACATTAAAATGTCTGAGAAATGTGAGTCACACAGCTGAGGAGTTGTGGTCAGCTCTGGAGATCGAGTTTAATCAATGGTTGTCTCCACTGAACCTGCAGCTAGAGAAGGCCGTGTGTGACAATGCTGCAAACCTGGGTGCGGCCCTTCGCCGGGGCTAGGTGACACATGTGCCTTGTATGGCTTATGTCTTGAACCTGTCGTTCTGCAATTTTTAGTCCACTGTCCTGGCCTAGATGCGCTTCTGCAGAGGGCACGGTCGCTGTGTGCTCACTTCCGCCATTCACATCCCACAGCTCAATGACTTGCATCGCTACAGAAGTCTTTCGGCCTGCTGGTTCACCGCCTGAAATGCGATATGCCGACTCAATGGAATTTCACGCTGTACATGTTGCAGCGACTTTGCCAGCAGCGAAGAGCCCTGGTGCAGCATGTTATGATGTATAGCCTGGGCCAACGTGATCCAGAGGTGGGGCAAATCATGCTGCTGGAGTGGTCTCAGATCCCTTCTGCAGAGTTTTGTAATGGCTACTAAGATGTTTAGTGCTAACGATGCCATTATCAGCATGATTTAACCAGTAATCGGAGTCAGTTGGTGGGCCAAGAGGGAGGGGAGGAAGAAGAGGAGGAGGCATATGCGGAAGGGATATCAAGATCTCAAAGGTCCAGATGGTCGACAGCATCAAGACTGCTGACATGGGAGGGTGGGGGAGATGGAACAACGAGGACGCATGTTATCAGCCAAATTGTTGATGAAGGCGCAGGAGTCGAGGAAGAAATGGAGGATGAACAGGCGATGGGCATGGAAGACTCAGCAGATGAGGGAGATCTTGATCACATTTCTGTTGAGGTGAGGTTTGGGGGGAGAGGGTAGAGGAAGCAAGCGTGATTGTTACCCCCCACCCACTAACACAACAAGGACTTGGTCCTACTGGATGCGCAAGACACATGAATGAATGCCTTCTTGCTGAACTACCTGCAACATGATCCTCGGATTATTAGAATTTGAAGTAATGCCGACAACTGGGTTGCCACACTGTTAGATCCCCAGTACCAGAGTAAATTTGGTCAAATTCTTCCTGCCTGGAAAGGAATGCACACATGCAGGAGTATCAACAGAAACTTTTAAACAATCTTAGTACTGCTTTTCCCTAAAACACCAGTG
The DNA here is from genome assembly GCA_033576535.1 of Allobates femoralis. NCBI lineage: Eukaryota > Metazoa > Chordata > Amphibia > Anura > Aromobatidae > Allobates > Allobates femoralis. The sequence continues at coordinate 207,739,890 of JARQOC010000001.1, forward strand.
GTGCATATAGTGTATATCCAGGGCCGGCCTTGGCCTAAATGGTGCCCTGTGCAAAACTGCCTTTTGGTGCCCCCATCCTATTGATTTTTGTACCCAGTTTCCCAGGATACAAATGGGAACAGGACGACATTTTTTATATTGTAAAATAATTAATTTATTCACATATATTGTACAATAAACTCTTCCAAATTTGTGCCCAGGAATCTGCAACTCAAATTCATATTAATTCCACTATGTCTGCATTTACACTAAAAGGGATAATCTAATTCTGTATATTTATACCGTATCCATGGATATTACATAATGGGTGGTGCATGTGGATCTCACCAATAGAACGATGTATATCTGAAGAATGAGGCGCTGACGCTCTATGTGGAGATTGATGGACTGTTCTGTCATCTCTTGGCTGAGAGCGGCGCTGTTCCTGGCTCTATTGATGGGATCAGCATCTACTATACGTTTCTCCCAAATCTTGTAGATCTGCCATATATATACAAAACTAGAAATAGGCCTGGTGCTATTGCATCGGGAGTGCGGTGAAATGAACAGGTGCCGTAGAAATAGCCACTGAATAGTGTAGTCCTGTCTCCAGAAAGTACGCTGCTGTTGCAGGATTTATATGTTGTATACGGTGTCTCAGTGGTTAGCAGTGTATATGGTGGCTCAGTGGTTAGCACTATATATGGTGGCTCAGTGGTTAGCACTGTATATGGTGGCTCAGTGGTTAGCACTGTATATGATGGCTCAGTGGTTAGCACTGTATACAGTGGCTCAGTGGTTAGCACTGCATATGGTGGCTCAGTGGTTAGCACTGTATGGTGGCTCAGTGGTTAGCACTGTATATGGTGGCTCAGTGGTTAGCACTGTATATGGTGGCTCAGTGGTTAGCACTGTATATGGTGGCTCAGTGGTTAGCACTGTATATGGTGGCTCAGTGGTAAGTATATGATGGCTCAGTGGTTAGCACTGTATACAGTGGCTCAGTGGTTAGCACTGTATATGGTGGCTCAGTGGTTAGCAATGTATACGGTGGCTCAGTGGTTAGCACTGTATATGATGGCTCAGTGGTTAGCACTGTGTGGTGGCTCAGTGGTTAGCACTGTGGGTGGCTCAGTGGTTAGCACTGTGTGGTGGCTCAGTGGTTAGCACTGTATGGTGGATCAGTGGTTAATACTGTATGGTGGCTCAGTGGTTAACACAGTATATGGTGGCTCAGTGGTTAGCACTGTATGGTGACTCAGTGGTTAGCACTGTATATGGTGGCTCAGTGGTTAACACAGTATATGGTGGCTCAGTGGTTAGCACTGTATATGGTGGCTCAGTGGTTAGCACTGTATATGGTGACTCAGTGATTAGCACTGTATGGTGGCTCAGTGGTTAGCACTGTATATGGTGACTCAGTGATTAGCACTGTATGGTGGCTCAGTGGTTAGCATTGTATACGGAAGCTCAGTGGTTAGCACTGTATATGGTGGCTCAGTGGTTAGCACAGTATATGATGCCTCAGTGGTTAGCACTGTATAAGGTGGCTCAGTCGTTAGCACTGTATACAGTGAAGGAGGAGGAGAGTCTGTATACTGATCACTATATACTATATATATACACGTGTATGAGGAGGAGGAGAGCCCTGATCACAGGAGCTGACAATCTGACCACACAGGATGATAAAGACCCTGTATACTGATCACTATATACTATATATATTATATATATATATTATATATATATATATATACACACCGTATATATATATATATATTGTGAGGCACCGCCGGCATGATCCTCATGGCCGGGGGCGTCACATGCAGGATCAAGGTATGATCCTGTGCACACTGGCCGGTTTGACTGATAATGCTGTGTGAACCAACTGTGAACACAAGGTTTCATGAGCCTAATGACCAGCAGTGAGAGTGGGATGAGACTGAGGAAGCCCTAAGGAATGAGGGCTGAGTGCTGACAACCCGGAACACAGGGAGTTAACCTGAGCTGTGTGAAAGGCTGATTATCAGCAGCTAAGGGGGTGTGTCCATATGGGAGTGGCTGGCACGATAAGAGGCAGCCTGCTGAGTGATTGAGAGAGGAGATCCTTTTTCAGCCAGACATCAGCCTGAGAGGATGTGGGCTGATTACCAGCCTGAGAGCTGAGCAGAGCCAGTCTGTGTGAGGGACTGGGAATGCAAGTCCATACCGCCATATGGAGATGGTGAAGGGAGCGTGCTAGCTCCATGCCGGTGCCGAGGTCCGAGGATGTGAGCACCTGGTGGGGAAGCCGTGGCTGAACCCGGTGGAGACTGGTCCGGGCGTGGGGGGAACCACGTCCGGGAAAGGAGCCCTTGGGGGACGCTTGGTGGACCCGTTACACAGGTAGCGAGACCCGGATCCGTGCCCGGTAAGACAGCGGTTCCCGTGTAACGGAGTGAGCTGTGTGTGAGTAATGCCAGGCGGGCATAACCGCTATTGGGTCCGACTAGGCAGTCGGTAAAGGACCCGTTGATGTATGTAGGGGCTTAGGCAATTGCCCTGAATGTAAGATGATGACCTATGTAAGAACATTGTATAATAATGTGGGGAGAAAGTGACCCAGCCAGTATGGATGATGTTGGAGGCGTTCCGTGCCTGTGGGACGAGAGGGAGGCTTGCCCTGCTGCTTGCAGAGGGTACCCGTCCCTCAACCACGACCTCTAATGGTGTGGGTGTGCCTGTGGTGCCAGACACAGGGGTAATAGGGCTCCTAGTAGGTAACGGATGAGGTTCCCGTGTACTATGGTTTGCCAGTCCCTGTAATGGGCCATGGAGGAGCCACAGTCCATGGATGATGGGCTGTGAGCGTGTGGAAGAAATGTATGTGATCCATGGACGTTTGAATGATGGATCACACATGGTATGTAAGGCCCGGTCAGGCAGGAATCCTGACTACGGGGTAATGTTAGGTCATCAAGCTGGGTGACTAAAGCCAGGCGGCAGGTACCGCCATTGGGACCCACAGGGCCCGTTGAGGCGTATGTAACGAAGGTCAGAAGTAGGGGTTAAAAGGGCTCCTAGAGTGGGGACACCATGGTTGAACCAGGTGGGCGCTGACCGGGACGTAGGCGGAGATACGTCCAGGAAGGAGCCCCTTGGGGATACATGACATACCCGGTACTCAGGTTGCTCAATCCCTGTTATGAACCCGGAGGGGTCATCGTCGAAGTATATCAAATGTATTTATTATAAATGTACTGTAAGATGTGTAAGTAGGCCGGAGGCCGTAGCCACCCCGGGAGCAGGTGTTAGAGCTCCAATGGGGACAGAGAGATGGTTACAGGTCCCGGGTTATTGTGAATGTATATGTGCAATGTTCTATGTAATGTATGATGTATTTATGTAAAGTGTTTATAATCAATGTGCAATATGGTAAACATGCTACCCGGGTTATGTTATTATATGTGAAAAACAAACGGGTAGACATTGGTTAAACTTATAAACACGTGTTTTGTCGTTATGCAAGCGGGTTCCCCGGTTGCTACCTCACAATATATATATATATATACACTGTACAGGTGTATGAGGAGGAAAGCCTGTATACTGATCACTATATATTTATACATATACACTGTACAGGTGTATGAGGAGGAGAGCCCTGATCACATGAGCTGACAATCTTAGGACACAGGAATGATAAAGAGCCTCTATACTGATCACTATATACTATATATATATATATACACTGTACAGGTGTATGAGGAGGAGAGCCTGTATAATGAGGCAGGAGCCTGGACTCAGTAGTGACAGGAGATCAGTGATCTGGAGGCCTTCCTTCCTCTCAGAGCTCGGTGCTGGGTCGTGCTGTGTGTGGCTGAGAAACCTGATACTGCACAGAGCTCCCAGCACTAAAAGTTTCTTATCTTAGAGCCGGCACCTATTACTGCAGGGCTGAAGATGGCAATTAGCAGTGACCTCCTCACCTCCATAGAAGAGTCCTCGGTTGAGGGGACGCTCCTCCGTTCTGCACTGGCTGGAGGCCAGGAGAAAACTTGATGGTTCTGGAGAGAGGAGGGACGGTGTACTGTATGGTTCATCTTCGTTCTGCTGAGGTACACTGTGCTGTACACAGCACAACAGAATGAGTGCTTTCAGCTTAATATTTGGGCGCAGGAAGGAACAGCGAGGCCCCTGCAAATCACAGTGACTGATGTCTCCCTGCAGCGCCCCCTGGAGCGTGGCGCCCTGTGCTGCCGCACAACTCGCACATGCCTAGGGCCGGCCCTGTGTATATCACACTTCTACCTTTCCAACCCGAGGAACGTCGAGTCATCGTCACTCAAACGTTAACAGTAACAGTGTATGTGGTAACAGCAAGTTTGTATAATAGTTTCACCTTTATTTAGACAATCCTTTGCAATGCCAGAAGAGAGAACAAGTCTGACACATAGTGAACACCTAGAGAGGATGGTACAGGAGTATCTACAGCTGAATATCGATGCCATGACTGTGGAACTGGACCCTTGTACATTTTGGGCTTCTAAAGTGGAAAAATGGCCTGAGCTCGTCACTCATGCCTTGGAGATTTTATCGTTCCCTGCAGCCAGCGCTGCTGGTAGTGTGCTTACGGATAAGCGCACACGGTTGTCCAGTGACAGTGTAGTCAGACTAACGTTTATCAAGATGAACAAGTCATGGATCTGCAAGGACATTTCCACCCCTGTGTCAACCTGGGGAGACTAAATGCTTGTGTACTTTTCAATGTGTTGCATTAAAATCCCCATTTCAATATTTAAACTCTGGAGCAATTGATGCCACTTAAGTAGTGGCTTTGCCTAATTATTTTAAAAATGGAGACTGTTGTTGGGGTTTCCTTGCTGTTTGTTGCTTGACTTGAGTAGAGCTCTCTGAGCCTAATACCTATCCCTGACACTCCTGCCCCTGTTTCTGAATATTCACCCATTTTGTCCATAGAACCAGTGATTAACAAATTTGCTGTATTCACATCGACCACTTTTGGATGATTAAAAGCTGTAATTACTACATCTCTCTTAATGTTTGCGTTAACTGGTTTTGGGCATCAAACCAGGTTTTGGCAAATGTGCTATATTCGCATGAACATTTTTTGGACCCTGAAAAGCATTGTTTGATCAATTTTCCTGTCCACTAGACCTATACAAGTCACTAACCTACCTAACTAATTTTTAATGTAAAAATTCACGAAACGTATAGTTGTCCCACCTGTGTGTGGCAGGGCATAACATTGATGGGAGCGATTGCATGAGCTTTCAGTTTATCCAGCTTATTAGTCCTAAACAGGTCACTGACCTACCTGACTAGTTTTTTTGTATTATTCAGGAAACGTATAGTTGTCCCACCTGTGTGTGACAGGGCATAACATTGATGGGGCAATTGCATGAGCTTTGAGTTTATCCAGCCTGCTAGGCCTAAACAGGTCACTGACCTACCTGACTAGTTTTTTCGGTAATATTCCATGAAACTTATAGTTGTTTCACCTGTGTGTGACAGGGCATAACATTGATGGGAGTGCTTGCATGAGCTTTCAGTTTATCCAGCCCAGTAAGCCTTAACAGGTGAATGACCTACCTCTCTATTATTTCCTGTAATACTCCACGAAAGTTAGAGTTGTCCCACCTGTGTGTGACAGGGCATAACATTGATGGGAACGATTGCATGTGCTTTCAGTTTATCCGGCCTACTAGGCCTAAACAGGTCACTGGCCTACCTGACTAGTTTTTTCAGTAATATTCCACAAAACTTATAGTTGTCCCACCTATATGTGACAGGGCGTAACATTGATAGGAGCGCTTGCATGAGCTTGGATTTTATCTGGCCCACTAGGCCTAAATAGGTCACTGACCTAGCTGACTAGTTTTTTGGTAATATTCCACAAAACTTATAGTTGTCCCACCTGTGTGTGGCAGAGCATAACATTGATGGAGCACTTGCATGAGCTTTGAGTTTATCCGGCCCACTAGACCTAAACAGGTCACTGACCTACCTCTCTAGTATTTCCTGTAATACTCCACAAAAGTTAAAGTTGCTATGCAATGTTTAACCTTGAAATGCTAGGCCAGGTCCTGTTCCTGTGCCATGCAGGCAGGCTGGGCCATGCAGTAATTTTTGGCCTTGAACAATTGATGCCATTTTGCTGTGGTCTGAGCCTTTGGGAAGAGTGGGGACTCATGTTGGGGTCCCCTTGCTGTGTGGTACATGATTTGTGCAGGGCGTGACATGCCTATACCTGTGTCTTATCCTCCTTTTACTCCTCCACCTCTTTTTACTTAATGTAGAGAACTACTGCTACTTTTCCCCTGTAAGTCATCCATTTGTGAATTCAAAGACAGTTTTACTCATCTCTGAAATTTTAGGTGAATGTCAATGTGGCAGCCCTGCAGGGGATTGCCACAGGATCCACTGGTACAAGGAGGGATTTACACCTTGGTACACACAGCACACAAACATCTTCCACCCCAGACCTGAAGGGGGAGCTGTACTGGCTGCCTTAAGACAGATCCACTTTAAAAGATCCAGGCCTGAGGGGAGGAGTCCATTAGTCCAGTTAGTTTCAGTTTAGTTCCAGTCAGTCTGTGGATATAGCAGGAGTAAGGAGCTGGTCGCTGGGAATGATCCAGGCCCAGGACCAGAAAACACTGACCCAGCTGTGCTGCACCCTAGGGAGAGGGTCAGAGGCCAGTGGAGCATAGGAGAATTAAAGAAGGGAACAGATAAAGCTTCCCTATAGCTCACCCGCACACCGGAGTCAGTCACTGCAAAGCATCCACTGCAGCAGTAAAAGCCCGGATGGAACAGGAGTAATTAACCTCTGAGGAGACAAGTAAGAGACACTCTAACTGACCAAGCACAGGACCAGGGGCCAAGGGAAGAATAGGAACCCCGCAGAAGGACCTCAATGTCAGTTTAGAGCAAAGCCCTGAGAGGGAGAAGGAGCAGTGAGTTCGGTTACAGGCAGGACTTACCCTAAACCAAAGTACACAGAGACAGAGGAGGCCTCACAACTCTCCAAGGTGAAGGTCCCAAATTGCACTGGGGACCTGTTTACTTCTCTGGACTGTACCTGTTACAATCAGACCAGTGGGGCACCACACAAGCCTACGCTTCCTACAACTCATCTACCAAGGCCACAGTCGCAGCAGCCTCCCTGAATGCCTCAGAGACAAGCAAAAAGGTACAACGCAGTTTCACCCTGGACAGGGATAAGCTTGACTCGAAACCTGCATGCACCGTACTAAGGCTGGAACTCTGTGCTGCTGTGCTAACAGTTGAAGCCAAGAGAGCCACACTCAAACAGTGGCATCTCATCTCTATTGACCTCCAACTAGCTGAGTGGAGAATAAGACTCAGGTCATTGCTCCAAAGTTGGCTGTCCAATAACCCTTGCTCTGTTGTTATCACCCATGAACTTGAGCAAAGGAACCAGAGTCTGTAAAGACTCTCAGGCCAACCTACAGCACAAGACATGTGTCCCAGGTGCCAGCACTGAAGCTAAGGTCCCATCACCCTGAACACTCTCCAACCTGGTCACCCTTTGTGCAAGCTGACATTCAGTCCAGGTGCATTGCCCACTGGCTCCTTCAATCAGGCGTAACATGAACTGGACTTGTTGCCATGGTAATAACATCGAGGGACAAGGTCAACTCCATATGTCATACAAGGACTTGTGAAATCAGACGATTTCAAACGGGGAGTGTTGTGTCCCACTAATAGGAACACTCTATTATATGTTTTTTCTCTATGTAATGCATTGTGTATTTTTCACTTACTGTTGTTAAGTAGATTTAGACTGCATTAAGATTGTCCCTATGTCCCTCTCTTAGTTGGCCTCTGTACAGGATGCTCCTCCCTCCTTCCCCAGTTTGTTAAGAGAAGCCATTGTTGAACACATATGTCTGCATCCCCTGTACAGATTATTCCTTTTCACCTGCTGTTACATTGAACTTACTACAAGATTCTGGAAGAAAACTGAAGTGTTTCTCCTGTCTTACTACAAGTCATCGTTCTGGCTGAGTTTAAAGCTGTCTGTTGGCAACTGGGTAGTGTAAGTACAAACATACAATTATCTAAGGAACTTGTTATTAGAGCGCTTATGCTTTGCAGCTTCTAGGAAGAGACAGAACAGTGACATATCAATGTATGACTACATATTGGAATACAGATTTCTATTGGTTTTATGAGCTGCAAGATCCTCCTGAGGTATACATGAGAAATAGGCTCAAAATTCTATGCAAACATTTATTACTTTATATTTCAGCCTTGTTATTCAATATATAAATAGTTAAAATGTAAAAAAATGGATGGCAGCACACCTTAGTACAAAAAATATAGTAAGACTTGTTTCTTCACACAGGACAGCAAGGTTTCGGCTATCCACTAGCCTTTGTCAAGCAGCTTGACAAAGGCTAGTGGATATCTGAAATGTTGCAGTCTGGGCTCAGATAACAAAGATTAGAGTAATGGTGCTTTCACACTAGCGCTTATTTGAAATCGCGGCAGATGCGGTGAAAAAACCGCATCTGCCGCGATTACCGCATACCGGCTGCACTTGCATGGTTGCGGCAAGTCCCATACAATGTATAGGTGGGCTTGCGGCAGGTGCGGCAAGTGCGGTTTTGGCCCTCCCAGAATGCTGCCCGTTGCACAGTCCATTTGAAGTGGTGTTTGGTCTTCACTCCTGTGTCTGTCTTAGGGTGCTTTCACACTAGCATTTATTTGAAATCGCGGCAGATGCGGTGAAAAAAACGCATCTGCCGTGATTACCGCATACCGGCTGCACTTGCGGCATGGTTGTGGCACAGTTATGGCAAGCCACATATAATGTATAGGCAGGCTTGCGGCAGGTGCGGCAAGTGCGGTTTTGGCACTTGCGGCAGGTGCGGCGCGAAAAAAACGCGGCTGACCTCGTTTTTTTTTCGTGGCCGCACCTGCCATAAGTGCCAAAACCGCACTTGCCGCACCTGCCGCAAGCCCGCCTATACATTGTATGGGGCTTGCCGCAACCGTGCCGCAACGTGCGCAAGTGCAGCGGTATGCGGTAATCGCGGCAGATGCGTTTTTTTCACCGCATCTCCGCGATTTCAAATAAACGCTAGTGTGAAAGCACCCTAAGACAGACACAGGAGTGAAGACCAAACACCACTTCAAATGGACTGTGCAACGGGCAGCATTCTGGGAGGATGCTCAGTAAAGTAGCAGAGCAATCATAGAAAAGGTGGAACATCTGAGCAACCCAGCACCTCCCAGAACCAGAATGGAAGCCTGCACTGTCAATGAACTATTGACAGCTCAGCATACCAGATACCAAACACAGTAACTTTTATTGTGTCCCAGACGCACTGCACGGAGGACAGGTGACAGGTAATTTAAGTATATACAGTGCCTACAAGTAGTATTCAACCCCTGCAGATTTAGCTGGTTGACACATGCAGAATTAACTTGGCCTTGTGACATTTGGACTGTAGATCAGCCTGGAAGTGGGAAATGCACTGCAGCCAAAAAGAATTTTTAATTTTTTTTTTTTAAAAGCGTTAGAAGTCAACCCCTCAAACCACCAGCATTCTGTTTGGTCCCCCTAAAGTATTAAGAAGTAGTTCAGGCACAAAGAACAATGAGCTTCACATGTGTGGATTAATTATCTCTTTTGCCAGCCTTTTCTGACTATTTAAGACCCTCCCCAAACTTGTGAACAGCACTCATAACATGGTCAACATGGGAAAGACAAAGGAGCATTCTAAGGCCATCAGAGACAAGATCATGGAGGGTCACAAGGCTGGCAAGGGGTACAAAACCGTTTCCAAGGAGTTGGGCCTACCTGTCTCCACTGTTGGGAGCATCATCCGGAAGTGGAAGGCTTATGGAACTACTGTTAGCCTTCCACGGCCTGGACAGCCTTTGAAAGTTTCCTCCCGTGCCGAGGCCAGGCTTGTCCGAAGAGTCAAGGCTAACCCAAGGACAACAAGGAAGGAGCTCCGAGAAGATCTCATGGCAGTGGGGACATTGGTTTCAGTCAATACCATAAGTAACATACTCCACCGCAATGGTCTCGTTCCAGACGAGCCCGTAAGGTACCTTTACTTTCAAAGCGTCATGTCAAGGCTCGTCTACAGGTTGCTCATGATCACTTGGAGGACTCTGAGACAGACTGGTTCAAGGTTCTATGGTCTGATGACACCAAGATCGAGATCTTTGGTGCCAACCACACACGTGACGTTTGGAGACTGGATGGCACTGCATACGACCCCAAGAATACCATCCCTACAGTCAAGCATGGTGGTGGCAGCATCATGCTGTGGGGCTGTTTCTCAGCCAAGGGGCCTGGCCATCTGGTCCGCATCCATGGGAAGATGGATAGCACGGCCTACCTGGAGATTTTTCCAAGAACCTCTGCTCCTCCATCAAGGATCTTAACATGGGTCGTAATTTCATCTTCCAACAAGACAACGACCCAAAGCACACAGCCAAGAAAACCAAGGCCTGGTTCAAGAGGGAAAAAATCAAGGTAATGGAGTGGCCTAGTCAGTCTCCTGACCTTAACCCAATTGAAAACTTGTGGAAGGAGCTCAAGATTAAAGTCCACATGAGACACCCAAAGAACCTAGATAATTTGGAAAGATCTGCATGGAGAGTGGGCCAAGATAACTCCAGAGACCTGTGCCTGCCTGATCAGGTCTTATAAAAGACGATTATTAGCTGTAATTGCAAACAAGGGTTATTCCACAAAATATTAAACATAGGGGTTGAATAATAATTGCCCACACTTTTATGTTTAAAATTTATTAAAATTCAACTGAGCAACATAACTTTTTGGTTTGTAAGATTTATGCTTCTGTTAATAAATCCTACTCTCGTTTGCAGATTGAAGGCTCTAACTTATTTGCATCTTATCAAACCACCTAAATCTGCAGGGGGTTGAATACTACTTGTAGGCACTGTATTATTGTTAGTGTTACAATATCCATTCACTAATTGGTTCTGTTTTAAATACTTGAACAATTTGCAAATTCATTGGGTGTTGGATTATTTTTTTATCTTGAGAGTGGCAACTCTGTAATTCGCAATTAGCATGTCATTATTTGAGCTTTATAATAATCTTGAAAGTCAATCAACCTGATGAAGGAGTCTGATCGTCTTCGTACCGCGTAGTTTTCTTTTCTAAATAAATATATCCTATTACCTGCATCAATTCCCTACTCCTTTGCAGTGCCCAGTTAATCCGTGTTTTTTCTCAGACCAACCTCCTTCCTAATTCCTAGTTACTTTAGTTCAGGGAACAACGGGCATTAGTGCAGTTGATGGATTAACACATTGTCTTCATCAGTGTTGTGCCTGAATGTAGCATAACAATGCCAAGTGAGTGCTACAATTTATGTTTGCTCTCACATAATCAGCTGATCCACACAAAGAGAGCCTTCTATTTTGTCTTTCATAAAGTAACACTTAGCATACAAATTTTAACACATATGTGGCACCCCTGGCTCAAAGTGCCACAGTGTCATCACTGCCCCCGGGTGGTGGTGTCACAACAGAGCAACAAAGGGTATTCTGATCAGGCAACAAGCACACAACACCAACCCTCCAGGCCAGAAGGGAGAGACCAAGCCCGGGTTCAGGGTGAGCTCCCCTTTATATTCTGGTCTGGAGAGGAGCAAGTTAGTGCAATTCCAGAGAGGACTATGAAGAGTTCAGTTCCTGGGATGACTGTGAAGAGGAGTGTAAAGGAGCAGTGCTAAGCTCATCTCAAGATCTACTGACTAGTTCCAGGCCTAAGGCTAAGGTCTGAGGATAGGAGGAAGAACACACCTGGGAGCCTGAGCAGCTCCGTGCTCACCTCAGAGGAAAAGTGCATAGAATGGACACCGGAGTCCGAGACTGTGCAGGGTCACACATCCCGGCAGTCAATACTGAACGGTGGGGGTTCCAGATTCCCACCCACACTACCCACAGACAGAGCAACGGAGATAGAGTTCAGAGATATTGACACCCAGGAACAGGGTATAAATAAAGGACTCGAGTTGCCTGTCATACCGATACTTCACAGGACGAGACAGAGCCGGCAGCCAAGCTTAAGCAGCAGCAGGAGCCAAATTGCAAGCGCAGTAAGGGAGCCAAAGACCCAGCTGGATGAAAATAAACCTAAGTTGCTCTCAAGAATCCATGGACATCTTTTACCATCTGCTTCAGTAAAGGACTGAGAAAACTACAAACAGTGAGTCTGATTATTCCTTGTGACTGTCGCCCTGCATCTCACACATAGACTATTTACACCTGCCCTGAGGACACTTAGCCCTACCCGAGGAGGGCTTACCATCCACGCTACCCTAAGTCACCGTCCCCATCAGGAATACGGCAGCAGTGGTCACCACTGACCACATACTCCGGGTGGCGTTACGGCAAAATCCCCTTTAAATAACCCCTTCCTTTTTGGACTGAGCCCAGGCCACGGCACTGGGTCACGACTACTGTGATCCCAGAGAGCCAGCACTGGCCCCGAGTACCCACGGCCTGGGGGAGCCTCACATATACCCCATCCATGGGACTGCTGGAAAATGCCACACATTGCTCAGTTATTCTTTACAGACAAGCTGGCAGACCTCCATTCCATTAAGGATGGATATCTGCAGAGCCCCATTATCATGGTTCTGCTGTCAGAATACCTGTGGGTCCAATTGGCTGGATTCCCAGTAATCAGTAAGTTTTCCCTATCCCATACAGACCTCTAGCTTAGGCTAGGGTCACATTTGTGGTTTGGTTTCCAGATCCTGATCCGGTTTATCCGGTTTTGAGCATTAAAAAACAGGGCAGGGGCTTCGCACACACTCGCTGTGGAGATCCAGAAGTGCATCCTGAACACCCGGCAGTGCTCTGGACGTTAACCTGCAACAACATCATTAAAAGGTAAAGGACAACCAGCGGTGTGTGTGTGTCAGTTCCTTATCCGCGCCCCTGCCATCCACAGAGACTGTTCCATTATCCAGCAGCTCGGCCAAATCCCTGCTCCATCCCTCATTATCATCACCAAATACCCCAGGGATCCAGCTCCACCTGTGGGGAGCTTCACCACCTAGCTGCTCGTCTATCATCCCTGGAGGCCCTACGCAGCACTGTTGCAGTCACCAGATACCACAGGTAGCGACACGATAAACTTTATAAACTCATTATTCCATTCCAATACCAACTATCCCTTTTTAAGTAAGACCCCAGGGCCACGGGTCTGGGCAGGCCCCCAGTGACATCTCTACCAAAGCAGAGGGCCCAGATACCCGAGTCCCCATACCCTGGGTGAGTCACTATCAAATGATAGTATGAAGGCACACGGTAAAACCGCATCCAGTAATGGATGGGGTTACCGGTTTGTACCTTTTAAGTGTGACCCCAGCCTTAGAGATGATTGGACCCGTGGAAGTTCAGGTTCTTGGGTTTCAGACGGACTTTTTATAAAGTTCTGTTCTTGACCAAACTTCACCTGAACTTCATTGGAAGTCACTGATTGGACAGTCCTGCTCTTTGCCCACATACAGCCAGCCATAAACAAAACACTTATGGGGGAAAGCGGGGTTTTGTAATTTTGTTTATTATACACTACATCAAATAACTGATTTTCCCCCAGTGTGAGCCATTAAAACACCGCAAGTGGCTCACACTGAGCAGAGCATCAAGCATACCCGAGCACAGTGATGCTTGCTCAAGTGATTTGCATACATAGAGCTCCAAACACTCACATTTTTTGTAATGTCTGTATTTGGTACAAACACTGAACTTTAAAGTCCAGTTTGATGGTCCTCACTCTATCTAGATAAAGATACTCTAGAAAACTTATTTTTTAGGAATACAAGAATTTAATAAAAACAGACATAAGAGATTAAATTATGCCACTTAACTGTATTTCATTCTTGGAAAAACAGTTTTTTAGGAACTCTACAGTGTCATTATAGGCTTGGAAAGCAGATGACCCTTTTTTCAGTACTAATTCCCCCTTATCTCCACCCATGTAAGTACACTGACATTGTGATTGAGGCAGATTACAGAACTGTAGCAGATTTCTTTTCTCTAGATGGTGAGTGGATAATTGAATGCTAGAAGGATCTGAAATGAAATACCAGCAACAATGAATAGCAGGGTTGAAAAGGTCAGCAATATAGAAATAAAGACATCCCCAGAGTGGTCAGGCTTGTCATGTGTTCACCCTCAGGAATGAAAAGTGCTCATTTTACATGTTGTTCTCTTTCCTCATCTATTCAAATGTAACATGTCAGGTATCATTGTACAAGTAATGGCAACAGCATGGCAAAGATGTACTGAGAAATGTTGGACAGCATTGCTTTTTGAGATCTGTCTTTTGAATAAGCTATGGGACTCTCAACATAGCTGGACTCATGGACTAATCTGCTTTAGAAAGCAAACTGATGTGTTTATGTATCTCTATCTATCTATACATCTATCGATCCATCTATCCATCTATCTATCAAGACAAAAAATAAGAGCAGCACAATGAGGTATTACTCACGGGTGCAGGCCTACCTCAACAGCTTTCCACATGTCAGGTACATACCAAAAACAAAAACAAAAGGATAGACATCATTCCGGTTTTCTAGTTGAAAAAAGACCTTTATTGGTCTATGTGAAGACAGGCAACGTTTCAATCCTTGTTGGATCTTTATCAAGGCTTGATAGAGATCCAACAAGGATTGAAACGTTGCCTGTCTGCACATAGACCAATAAAGGTCTTTTTTCAACTAGAAAACCGGAATGATGTCTATCCTTTTGTTTTTGAAATCAATCTATCTATCTATCTATCTATCTATCTATCTAAAGAGAAAAAAAAAGAGAAAAAAAAAAAAACTGCACAGCACTCACAGACAATGTGAACTGGTGCCAGCAGGGATGCTGGGTCAATATACTAGAGAAAAACCTTGCAGCACTCAGCTACTACCAATGATGTACATATGCTGACAAGCTATATATATATATATGAGAAAAAAATTTAAAAACTTACGTTTTTTTCAAAAAACTCAAAATTCTTATTATTTTTTTTTTTTTTAAATCCGAAGTTCTTAGTACATACATTGGCCAATGTCTGCTTGCTCGTCGACTGCGACAAAGTGACTTCAGGTCCGACGAGTCCTATCGCTGACACCCAAGTCCTCCTTGTCCACCCTACCCCACTACTAAGTGGGAGAACACCATCTAGACCCTAGATCACCTGTGTGCAACGAGGGTGCACATTGCAGTAATGGAGCCAGCCACTCCACACGATACAAAGAGAAAAAAAAAAAACTGCACAGCACTCACAGACAATGTGAACTGGTGCCAGCAGGGATGCTGGGTCAATATACTAGAAAAAAACCTTGCAGCACTCAGCTACTACCAATGATGTACATATGCTGACAAGCTATATATATATATATATATATGAGAAAAAATTTAAAAACTTACGTTTTTTTCAAAAACTCAAACTTCTTCTTATTTTTTTTTTTTTTAAATCTGAAGTTCTTAGTACACACATTGGCCAATGTCTGCTTGCTCGTCGACTGCGACAAAGTGACTTGCGACGAGCTTCGCTGACGAGTCCTTCCTTGACACCTACCAGTCTATGGATCCACCATCTAAGGACCATGAGAGTCCCCAATGTCAGTCCTCGAGGGCCGAACCAGTGCAGGTTTTCAGGATCTCCTTAGTATTGCACAGCAGGCAATGATTCCAATCCCTGTGCAATAGTAAGGAAATCCTGAAAACCTGCACTGGTTCGGCCCTCGAGGACTGACATTGGGGACCTCTGATCTAGACCCTAGATCACTGTGTGCAACGAGGGTGCACATTGCAGTAATGGAGCCAGCTACTTCCACACGATACAAAAGAGAGAAAAAAAAAAAAAAAAAAAACTGCACAGCACTCACAGACAATGTGAACTGGTGCCAGCAGGGATGCTGGGTCAATATACTAGAAAAAAACCTTGCAGCACTCAGCTACTACAATGATGTACATATGCTGACAAGCTATATATATATATGAGAAAAAATTTAAAAACTTACGTTTTTTTCAAAAAACTCAAAATTCTTATTATTTTTTTTTTTAAATCTGAAGTTCTTAGTACACACATTGGCCAATGTCTGCTTGCTCGTCGACTGCGACAAAGTGATTCAGGTCCGACGAGTCCTATCGCTGACACCCAAGTACTCCTTGTCCACCTACCCCACTACTAAGTGGGAGGACACCATCTAGACCCTAGATCACCTGTGTGCAACGAGGGTGCACATTGCAGTAATGGAGCCAGCCACTCCACACGATACAAAAGAGAAAAAAAAAAAAAAAAAATATCGTGTGGAGTGGCTGGCTGCAATGTGCACCCTCGTTGCACACAGGTGATCTAGGGTCTAGATGGTGTCCTCCCACTTAGTAGTGGGGTAGGGTGGACAAGGAGGACTTGGATGTCAGCGATAGGACTCGTCGGACCTGAAGTCACTTTGTCGCAGTCGACGAGCAAGCAGAAATTGGCCAATGAGTGTACTAAGAACTTCAGATTTAAAAAAAAAAAAATAAGAAGAATTTTGAGTTTTTTGGAAAAAACGTAAGTTTTTAAATTTTTCTCATATATATATATTATATATATAGCTTGTCAGCATATGTACATCATTGGTAGTAGCTGAGTGCTGCAAGGTTTTTTTCTAGTATATCTATCTATCTATCTATCTATCTATCTATCTATCCAATTAACGAACTGGACATAGCTGTCTAGAGATGAGCGACCTTTGCTCGAGTATGCTCGTCAATATCAAATCCAGACCGAATTTGGCAATGTTTGTTCAGCCCCTCGAACCCGAACGTTTTGCTGAATCGGAAACTTGGGGTTTGTTCGGTAATTGTTCAGATAAGTGTGTAGTTTACCTTAGGACAGAAGCATTAGTGCAAATGCACCAATGCTTCTGTTCTACATTATCCTACACACAGACACACACAGATTATCTAACCAGTCTATCGCTGCTTCCTTGCATCCAGGTCTGCTCTCCCGCACAATTACTTCATTAAGCTTCATACATATTCACTTTACTTACTGGCTACAGCCAATCACAGATGTTCATGCTCTGTGAGAGAGTCTGTGATTGGCTGCGGCAATCAGACTGAATTTCCACAATCTGGCATGGATGCTCTGATGAAGTGGCGGTTTTTATGCCACGAAACGCGTAGGAAAAATAAAGAAGATCTTTCACCATTCTTCTGTGTTACTATTCTTCATGGTCAGCGTGGTGTGACAAGCCTGGCTCTCTTTTTCTCCTTTTGGATTAAAATAAGTAGTAAAGAAGATAAAACATAGAGAGAGAAAAACATTTTATTAGAAACAAAAACACAAAGACATTTAGGGGCTCCATCTTTATTAACCCCTCGTACCCTCCACGATCCTCAGCGATGTCTTATTGATTGAAGGATGGGGTGATGAACACTGTACCCAGTCACCACAGCCTTCAGTGACAAAATGAATGAGCTGCCAGCTGCAGAGGGTGTAGGGTGACTCCTGAGGTCATCCAAGGACAGGTCACGTAAGCATGGTAACAGCTATGGTTAGCAGCCACCATACTTATATGAACGGTGATCTCGGGTCTCCTCAGCGAGTCACCATACACCCGGCTGCAGCTGGAAGTGAGTGATGTAGGCGGTCAGCTGATGCCACTGTAATGAGAGAAGGAAATTTCTCCATGTCTCCATGTACCTTGTGTCAAGAAAGGTACACAACCAGTATTTGGTGGCGGCCAAAATTTGTATTAAGCCAAGGTCTTGGGAGAGGCAGCATAATCTGAACCAGACTTGTCATACGTTTGGGACCTGTGTCTTATTCCTGTATTGAAAGTTCATTTTAAAATGTTTTCTTTCCTTTGGCAATGTACTAGGTAATGTCAGTTTCTGTTGCTAGCTTGCTCCTTAGTTCTCTTCCCAGTTGTAGCTACTTTGTGATCACTTCCATCTCCTTTATATAGTCACATGATTCCTTGCGGTGATTGAACTCCATTCCTACCTGAAAAGAAGGTGCTACTTTGGAGAAGCTGACCATTGCCTAGGAGTGTGGCAGAAGGTATGAAGTTGCTTTGTTGTTTCCCTGTCTGTCTTTACTTCCCCTCTTGTTGTTATTAATGCAGCGGTTGGGACTAGTGCTCCTGCTGGCCATCTCCCTATTGAAGGTTAACATCAGGGCCAGCGAGGGACTAGGTATCCTGCTTGGTTACGGGGTGTCCACATCTGCCAGACCGAGGGCTGGCTGCTGTGCTGAGACATGGTGGAGTAGGGTGTACCATACAAACTGCTGGATTCTGGGGGAGTTTCAGACGGAGATGTTATGTTCCCTTCAAGAAGAGGTGGTACTCTCGATGTCTGACAGCGCTCAGCACCAGCAGGCATCTCTACTTCAAAAACAACTGACTGCCTGTGACTCACACTGGCTGTTGAGGGTAAAGGCGTGGACGTTGTGCAGCCAAAGGTCTATGGCCCAGTTCATATCTAAGGCTGGGCTGCGTTTGTGTTTGTATGCGTTTTTCCTGCTAAAAAGGCATCCATACACATGCGTTAATGCACCCATGGGCTGCAATACAAAACGCATTGCAAACGCATGCAAAAACATGTCATTTTGCAAAAACGCAAAACTAATGTGTTTTTGCAAATGCAGCTCTAGACGCAGCAGCCCACGTTTTTGGCTGCGTTTGCAAAAACGCTTGCTTTTATGCAAAATGACGAGCGTTTTTGCATGCGTTTGCAATGCGTTTTGCATTGCAGCCTATGGGTGCATTAATGCATGCGTTTGGAAGCGTTAATAGAGGTAGAAATGCATACAAATGCAAACGCAGCCAAAACGCATATGAGAAAAGGCCCTAAAGGTACCTTTACATGCGGCAACATTTCCAGGGTGTCAACAGGTAACTTACTGGCTGCAGTGAAATCATGGAGACATGATTCCATTTGTACACAGCAACAAGATAGAACCTTGTCTCCATGATTTCACTTCAACCAGTAAGTTACCTGTTGACACCCTAGAAATGTTGCCGCGTGTAAAGGTACCACACGTGATACCAGTCCCCACAGTCACAAAGGATGAAGAAGCCACAGATGCGCTTGATGTGGTGGTTGGTCAGGCCTGCTAAGCCGCATTGTAGCACGATGGGCTTCCCATTGTAACTTATGCTAAAAGTCCATGTGACGGTTCATGCATGAAGTAGTTAAATTATTGATTTGTTTGACTCTACTCAGATTTTGCTTAGGCTGGTTTCACACTGCAGTTTTTTCCATGATCAGGTTCATCCGGTTTATGTGCCAAAACCAGGAGAGGAATCAGGAGAGGAACTTGCAGAGAAAAAGTATAATAGAAAGATTGACACCTGTTCTGGTTTTGGAGGCACTCCTGGTTTTGACACACAAACCTGATCAGGGAAATAACTGCAGTGTGTAACCAGCCTTACACATTTGGCAGATAGCATGAGTTGGGTCATTCTTGACGATCTAGAAAAAGGCCCAGGCTAGGCAAGGCTTAGCGCCCATGTGAACCTCAGAGCTGCTACGGCTTCTGCACAGAGGCAGAGTTGTGGTTGAGGACGCAGTGCTTTATGTGGGTGCAGCACTCTGTCTTTATCCAGGAAGCCGCAACCTAACCTCGTCAGCTTCATCATCCTCCACTTCCACCTCCTCTGCTGAGCTCATATGCTGCATGCCTGTGGGTTGACAGTAAGTGAGAACTCTAACCTCATCATTACCCTCTATGTTGTCACACTCCTCACCTCAGAGCCACCCTCTTCCTGGGCTAAATCAAATAGGCATTCACCTTAGGTACTAGGACATCTCAATTAATTAGAATATCATCAAAAATCAATATAATATTGCCATGTTTCAAAGCGTTTCTGGGAGCCCTGAAACATGATGACTAATAAATCAATCTTATATTCACCCTTTGATGTCTCGTGGAATATGGCAATATGTTTTCTAACCCTTCATCCTACCTACTTTAATTTTCTAAAATAATGACCTTTGGGTTTTCATTGGCTGTAAGCCAAATTCATCAACATTTACAGAATTAGACACTTGAAATAGATCACTCTGTAATGAGGACCTGTCACCCCCCTGGTGCTATGTTAACTGAATGCAGCACTGAATGCAGCATGTCTGCTGCATTCAGGGAAGGGGTCCCCCATGTTTCTACCCCCCATGTAAGTCATTAAAAAGACTTTATAAAGTGTACAGATAAGGAGTCCAGAGGGGCTTACTTAGTAATGAGTCATCGCTGTTGCTGGTGTCCTTCCCGCACCCTTACTCTCTGTGCCACCTCCAGCCCCCTCCAACTAGACATAGCCTATCCACTCCACCAGTCTCAAGTGGATCACAAATAATGGTTGTTGGCCACTTATACTGCTCCTATCTGTTACTCATCTCCTCAAGTTGACTATACCATCATTGTAAATAAGCCCCTGTACTTTGTGTCACCCCCACCTCATTGTTACAATGTAAGCTCTTATGAGCAGGGCTGTCATTATTTTGCTCTAATTATTGTAAAGAAGGGCCAGGGAACGCCTAAGGTGAACAGGCCCCATGACTTTCGGGGAGGTAGGGAGTTAATAGGGAAAGGTAGGGGATTGGAGAATTTGGATGTAGCGAAGGGTGGTCATTGGTTAAGGGGGGGTGCTTAGGGCAGGAAGAGGGGGAGCAGAAGGGGGCTTTATAGGAGTGAGGGGGGAAGTGACCCCTCACTTCATTTCCGGGGAAGCAGGATAGTTTAAACAGTGTAGGTCAGTGAAGGATCTGAGCTTACCCATCATGGCGGATCTGGCTGCGTTGAGGGCGTTGATACAGGGTGCTGCAGCGGTGCATGGGGCGCAGGCAGTGCAGGACTATGTGCGTGCTACCTATACGTTCCCATCGGCACCTGCCCCCTTCCACCCCGCAGCGCGTGGCTGCCGATCCCGGCCACCTGAGCGCTACTCCCCGGAGGCACGGGGGGAGGCGGGCTCATTCTGGGAGCCCCGGTGGGGACGCTCAGCAGCAGCGTGGGTGCCCATCCACCCAGGGGCCTGCGCCGGCCGACGCGAGGAATCCACGACAGGGCCGCGATGCTCCGGTAGAGGGCGGGGCCATCGGCGGCTTGCTTCCGGTCCGCGGTCTGGGATACGGAACATGGCGGCGGCTCCCGGGCAGGCACAGAGGAGGGAGAGCGCCGAGCGGCCACAGGGCGCGGGTCAAACACCCTGCACTCGGCGGGGACAGGAGCGGCTTTTGGAGGAGGAGGGGCCAACAACGACTGGAGGGCACTCTGCACCGTGCTGCTGCTGGCCGGTGACCAGTGAGGTGAGGCAGAGCCTGGAGACCCCGGAACAGGGAGGCAGGAGGAGCCGGCCAGCAGCAGCAGCGGTGGCTCCCAGGTTTTGGGGGAGTGGCACCCAGCGGGGCACTGCATAAGATGCAGGGTCCAGGGATTCAGTAACGGACCCTCCCAATGGCTTAGGGGGGGGCTCCCAGCGTTGCCCGGCTATGGTGCAGCTCTCCTGCAGTCGGCAGGGTGGGTTTGAGACTGGGGTCTCACTTGAGGGCTACGGTCAGAAGCGGCCACGGGGGCAGTCGGTGAGCAGCAGGACCTGGAGGACACGAGGATGGTCCTCCAAGAAACAACGTCCAGCCAGGGGGGCCACGGCCGCCATGGAGGCTAGGGGCAGCAGCAGTGGTCGGCTGGGCTCGGGGTCGGCACCCCTGGGTGGCCCAAACAACGAGAGCGAGGAGGACGGAGAACTGTCAGATAGATCATCATCGCCGGGACGCCAGAGGACTCCGTTGTGGCTGCACCGAGGCAGCCTGGTGAGAATAATTCTGTTGTCCATAATTGTATGTCAGGTTTAGGTGGGAGTGTAGGGGGGGTGTCAGGGGCGACGTTGCCGGTGGTGTCCGTTGGGGAGGACGTAGTGGGTCAGTTGTTAAGTTTGTTGCAGAGTTTACTGTCCAGCGGAGGAGGGGGTAGCCTGCCAGGATCTCCAGTCGGAGCCTGGGTGGGTCCGGGCGCGGCCCCGGCGTATAGTGGCGTTGCGGCTGTGGTGCAGCCGGGGGATGGTGATACGGGTACCGCAGCGACGGTGCCGGATGTGGCTGTCGGTGCGTCTGGGGTGGTAAAGGAGAAGGAGGATGAAGTGGTGAGGTTGGATGATAAGGCCAGGAGTGAGGTATATGTTTGTTTTGAGAGCCCGTTGGAGGCTCACCTTAAGAAAGAGGTGAGGGAAAAAATATGGAAAGGGGAGTAGGTTGTAATTTTTTCGCTGCTTCCCCTCGAAAAATTTAACTTGGATAAGGTCAAGCCCAGCAACTCCAAGAAGGAGAAGGAGGAGAAGCGGCGTTATCGGCTTATTCCGCGAACGTTTGCTAATTGGTTGCAAGCCTTCGCTATTTTGGCGAGTGTAGTGGGGGAAAAGGAGTCGGCACATTGTTCCGCCCTGTTTGGTTACATGGACGCTATCGGGGAGGCTTACAGGATGTATGGGGGCTTGTCTTGGTTACGTTATGATGAGCAATTTAGCCAACGCAAAGCTTTGCGTCCGACTTTGAGGTGGGACCACAAGGATATTTCCTTGTGGTTGCGTCTAATGACCACTCCGGTTCAGCCCTTTCGTGGGGGGGCCGGGGCGTCGGGATCTGGAGCGGGTGCCCCGGCCACATTCTGCAAGGGTTGCTGTTGGCAGTTCAATGAGGGGCAGTGTAAGTTTGGAGCATCGTGCAGGTTTAAGTATGAATGCTCAGGGTGCGGAGGCGGCCATGGTTTCGCCAGATGTGCGGCTGGAAAAAGGGAGGACTCTGGTGAGAGTCGAGGCGATGGCGTCGTTTCTAAGTAGATATCCTGATATCGAGGCCGCCAAGTTGTTGCGTTCTGGGTTTTTGTTAGGTTTTCGGATTCCGTCGGATATGTTGGGGGGGGGTGTTTTGCCCAAAAGAATTTGAGGTCGGCCGCGGCCCATCCAGGGGTGGTTGGGTCTAAATTAAGGAAGGAGGTGGAGTTGGGACATTTGGTGGGTCCATTTCAGGACCCGCCATGCGCGAACCTGAGAGTGTCTCCATTGGGGGTGGTTCCGAAGAAGGAGCCAAACAAGTTTCGGTTGATCCACCACCTGTCTTTCCCAGAGGGAGCGTCAGTATATGATGGTATCGCTCCAGAGTTGACAGCAGTTTGTTTATAGGAAACGATTTTGTGGAAGGACGGTCTGCATCTGCAGTGTCGCAGAGGGTTGCAGCGCTGGCTTTCCGGTTTCGGCTGTTGGGGAAACATGACGCGACTAAGGATTTTAGGGTACGTCAGGCGTTGAAGGGATTTTGGAGGGGGGTTCGTGAGAGGGATGCTCGGCGACCAGTTTCGGTGGAAGTGTTGGAGAGGTTGGTAGATTGTTTGCAAAGGGTTTGTCGTTCAGAATATGAGGGAGCTCTATTCTCGGCGGCTTTTGTGTTAGCCTTTTTCGAGGCCTTTAGAATTGGGGAGTTGGCGAGCCCGTCCAGGATTAGGGCAGGTGGTTTGGCTTTAAGAGATGTGGCGATTTTGGGGAGAGGGTGGAATGTTCGTTACGGTGTTCGAAGGTGGACTAAGAAAGCCGAGGGCGGTTGGTCGTAGTTTATGCTCTTGGCGGGAGTCGTTTATGTCCGGTGGCGGTGTTACGGCGTTTCTTGTCTTTTCGGGGAGGTTGCCCGGGTCCATTTTTGCATCATGAAGATGGTTCCTTTTTGTTTAGATTTCAATTTGGGGCGCTGTTGAAGGAGTGTTTGGGGAGAATTGGTGAACGGCCGTAAGAATACGGCACGCACTCTTTTCGTATCGGGCGGCCACGGAAGCTTCCGCTGGGGGTTGGGGGAGGATGTGGTGAGAAAGATCAGGAGGTGGGAATCTTCCCATTTTCATTTGTATGTTAGGCCTCATTTATTGGCCAGATGAGGCGGTGGGCGGTGTGGTGCCCAGCACTTTTGGATCTGGGGCCAAAGGGGGAAGTTGGTGTTCAGTTTATAGTAGTTTTTATTGTTGGTGGTTGTGACATTGGGATTGTCTGTTTATATTTCCGTTTATTCAGGCCCCTGCTTAATATGGATCCTGGACATTCCTACGTATTTTGGGGGGCCCGTCGAGCAGATGTTCGCCCCGAGGGTCGCCAGTTGGAATTGGACAGATCGTCGGCGACTGTGAAGTGCCTGGGTCTTCGAGGCATGACCTGGGGGAGGGTGTTGCCTGAATTTGAATATTTTTGCATTGTTAATCCACCTCCGGATGTGTTGGTTCTGCATGTTGGGGAATGATTTGGGGTGAGAGCGTCTCGGAATTGATCAGGGACATCAAGTTGATTTGTTACGCTTATGGTGTTCTCATCCTGGTTTGATTGTGGTATGGTCTGACATTGTAGCGCGTGGGAGATGAAGTTTGCATGGTCGATAGATAAAATTAACAAGGCGAGAGTGAAGGTGAACAAGGTGGTGGCAGCGTTTGTAGCACGGAATGGTGGTATTGTGGTGAGCCATAGGGAGTTGGAGTCATCATTGCGGGAGTACCTGAAAGCGCATTGGGTGCATGTGAATGATATAGGGATGAATTTATGGACGTTGGATTTGAGTAGAGGTGTGGAGCAAGCATTGGGTGTATGGCGGGTCCAGGCCAGGTAAGGGGTCACCTGGCCTGTCCTGTGGCGGTGGTAGGCCTGGTCCAGAGGCAGTGAATCTTCTATGGTAATTGGGAGGTGAGCCACTTTTAAGGTATAGTGGCTCCGGTTACAAGTACCTGGCAGGCACGGGGTTCTGCTAAGCTGGGGTATTGTTTATCGGTAAGCAATACCTTTTCCCTGGGGCCGGTGTGTTGCGGCTAGGGACAAAAACTTAGGGGGCTTTTGGACCGGACCTATCCAGGTGTGAGAGGTGGAGTGCCTATTGTTAAGTGGGGATGCCCGTTGGACGGTGTACCTGTTGATTAATTAGTCTGTAAACAATAGGCAATAAAGGCTGCTGTGGCCAAAAATTGTTTAACCAAGTCACTAGCAGTGTTGTGTCGTTATTTAAGTTAATTTGGGGTTATTTCTGAATTAGGATGGTCTATTAACGACCGGACAATCCTCCCTCGACTGTCATGTATTATGCTTTGTATTGTATTGTATTGTTTTTTGTATTGTATTGTATTTTCTGATAACTGTATTGTATTGTTTCTGTATTGGTGTCGTGTTTTATCATATTATTGTATTGTATACCCTCTGAATTGTGAAGCGCTGCGGAATATGTTGGTGCTATATAAATAAAGATTACTTACTTACTCCATTGGCAGTTGACTCATGGAAAAACCAGCTTCCAGTTCTGCTTGCTGCAATATACTGACTTCCATTGCTACATGAGGCTGATACACAGACCCTTATGGAAAATCTAGATTCCAACTTTGCTTGCTGCAATATACTAACTGCCATTGCTGCATACGGCTGACACACAGACCCTTATAGTAAATCCAGCTTCCAGCTCTGCTTGCTGCAATATGCTGACTTCAATTGCTACATGAGGCTGACACACAGACCCTAAGGGTACCTTTACACGCCGCGACGGCAGGCTGGCTACATCGCGCTACTTCGCGTGCACGAGCACGCTCAAACGGCTACAAACGGTCAACGCACCCTCTTTACACGCCGCGACAAGGTGCGCTACGCCACGCTACATCTATAGCTAGCTACATCGCCGGGTGTCTCAAGTAGCCAGCTGTAGCGTAGCGTACCATGTTTACACACCGCTCCAACAAGCTACTATGGGCGGACCCGGTGCAGCAGGGATAGCACATAGGCGTGCAACAATCTTGGATTACGAGCCGTCCGTATGATGATAGGACAGCGCAATATCATCAGGATTGGCCAGGCATCGCAGGAGGCTGGTTAATAGAGCACGCTCGAGTAATTGTGTAGTGTGACTGGTCAGCTCCTTAAATATCCCGCCCTATGCTGCGACTACCAATCATAAAGCAGGAGCGACCTCCAATGATCGCAGATGGGGCGCGGTAACATGGCGACTGTGTCACGCCTTAGATACATGGCAGCCACATCGCCGGGTGTCCAGAGTTGCCTTCCGTTGCTTCTTTACACGCCGATACAGCTCGATACAATCGGCGATGTTGCCTTAAGTTTATGAGCAGAGCCCATAAACAGATGTATCTGTCGCCGGCTGTAGCGTCGCCTCTTCAGACGCCGCTACTACAGGCGATATGGACGCTACAAGCTACAATTGTAGCTTGTAGCGCGATGTATCCAGCCTGCCGTCGCGGCGTGTAAAGGTACCCTTAGGGTACCTTTACACACGGCTACATATGTAGATTGTCACCAGGTAACTTACTGGTTGCAGTGAAATCATGGATACATGATTCCATTTGTACACAGCAACAAGATAGAACCATGTATCCATGATTTCACTGCAACCAGTAAGTTACCTGTAGCCACCCAAGAAATGTAGCCGCGTGTAAAGGGGCCCTTATGGTAAATCCAGCTTCCATCTCTGCATGCTGCAATATGCTAACTGCCATTGCAACATCAAGCTGACACACAGACCCTTAGGCTGAAGGCACACTGTGCGAGCGACTCGCGCGAGTGCAATGCGAGGGAAACTCGCATTACACTCAGACCAGTGTTGCCCTATTAGGCAGGGCACACTGGTGCAATTCAGAAGTGAGTGCAGTTGTAGCATGCTGTGACTGCAAGCAATTCTAATGTGCGAGCGGGCATTGCAAGTGCGATAGTCACACGAGCTGCTCTCAAACGGATGCGTTGGATGCACAGCACAAACATAATGTGGACCCACCCTTAGGCTAGGGTCACACATAGCAATCCGTTTTTGGAAGTGATTTCCATGACCAATCCGTTTTTTTGGGTGCTATTTGGGCCTCCTGTACCTCTGAACGTTTTTGGACTTAGTCATTTTTTGACCAAAATTCTTGAAAAAAACTGATCCGTTTTTCCATAGGGCCCATGTTAAAAATTTTTTTTTGAAAAACGTACCTAGCAATGTTTTTAGGTGCAGAAAAAAACGGATAGGGTTTTATTACATCTAATCTGCTTTTCTATCAGTTTTTGGACGTAGACAAAAAAAATCCAAATTCTGATGCCAAAAACGGACCAAGGGCTTATGTGTGACCCTAGCCTTACTCAGCTGCTCGCAGTCATTTTTATTAAATCTGTTTTATCTGCAGCAGATCTAGCAGTTCTTTAAACGTTAGGCTCTGTATAAGGTTGAAGGCACACTGTGCGAGGGAAACTCGCATTGCACTCGGACCAGTGTTGCCCTATTATGCAGGGCACACTGGCGCGAGTCCCCCGCACTAAACTCAAATTGCGAGTCAGAAGCGAGTGCATGCTGCAATTGCACGCGAGTCTAAAGTGCGAGCGGGCAATGCAAGTCTATGGGTGTGAGAAAATCTTGCACCCATACAGCAAACTGTGCAATAGTCGCACGAGTGTGCTTGCAAATCATTGCAAATTATTCGGACAGTTCAATAATGTTCGTGCTGTAAGCCCCTGTTAACACAGCGTGACAAATTTTAGGGTTGCATGTAACCCCGCAGGCCTGAACATGTCAACCAGAGCTGCAGAGGGTTAATATCCGATGTCAGAAGGGTTAAATCGATATTGGTCGTGAAGATAAACATGTGTTCAGAGGGTAGCCACACCCTTTGAACACATGCTGTCATAAATCACCCTGGCGGTGCAGGTGTTAATATCTGTTTAATTTGACAGTGCTAACTGTTTCCCCGAAAGTAAAGACAGTGTTTATATCTTTTTTACCCAAAACATTTATATATGCTGGCTGGAGCTGTCCAGCATCTCAAAGCTCCTGAAATGAGGACCTGTGTCTGTACTGTACGCCAAGTGCATACGCAAAATTCTTAGAATGCCTCTGTCCATTGTCCTGACAATCAGCGTGTTATTACTGTATTAACAGTTTAAATTCACTAGCAAATGCTGTCCGCGGACCTGAAATTTGCTTCTGGACTACGGACAGCATCACACTCACACGCACCACACACGCACTCACCCAGCACACTCGCATCACATTCACATGCATATAGCCATGCAACACTCACCCATACGTCACCACACACACCCCAAAACACGCATTTCACTTGCATCACTTTCATGCATCAAACACGCTCCGTTTGATGCATGACAGTGTGCCTCCAGCCTTATAGTAAATCCAGCTTCCAGCTCTGCTTGCTTTAATATACTGACTTCCATTGCACATGAGGCTGACACACAGACCGTTATGGTAAATCCAGCTTTGCTTGCTGCAATATAGGCTGACACACAGATCCCATATAGTAAATTTAGCTTCCAGCTCTACTTGCGCAATATACTGACTTCCATTGCTACATCAGGCTGACACACAGACCCTTATGGAATAATAACACCACTCGCTGTCATATCTACATCTGCAGCACTTACCGTCTACTCTTATTGCTACAGCTCATGGATGGTATATCATCTGAATTGCTGTAACTCTGCTATACATTTTCTGTCTGCACTACAGTATAATCAATACTCACCAATATGAATGTTTATTTCCTGTATTGTAAAAGTCTATCTCATGAGGAAGATGAGAGTCTGTAACTGGTTGTGATATCTCTCCAAATCCTGGTCCATCCTCTGCCAACTTTAACCCTTCCCTCACCTCACATAGAAACCCTACTAGCCTTATTAATATTACTTGCACACCTTCATCTCCCTCTTTTAATTGCGCTCTCTGGAATCCACGCTCTGCATGCAACAAGCTTCCCTTCATCCACAGCTACTTTCTCACTGAGGCTAGGGTCCCACTTGGGAGGTTACAGGATGCATTAATGGATCCAGTTTTTGCCTTGACATTTTATGACATGCTTCTTCATTTTTAGCGCATGTGTTAACGCATGGTACATATATGTACCATGCATTAACGCATGCGTTTCCCGTAGACTCCCATGTTAAAAAAACACATGCTTTTTTGCAAAAGCACCAAAAAACTTTCGAGACCATTTTATTAGCGCAACTAGCAAAAACACATTGCAACAAATGCATTGGACTTGTGCAATGTGTTTTTTGCATTGGAATCTAAGGGTGCGTTAATGCATGCGTTTTTACACATTTCCACATGTAATAAATGCATCTGTTTAGCGGATGCATGACGCAAATGTGACCCTGGCCTAAGGCTAGGGTCAGCCCTGAGTCAAGCCCTCAGGCTAACGATTCTGTTTAAAACATAGATTTTCTCAGCCTGAGTGCGTAGCTTTAACGGCATGTAATGCTATGTGCTGGCTGCCTATGCATCTCTATGAATACCTGATGACTCGCGCAGCCACCGGCTCCACACACAAGGACCGGATATGCGCTTTTGCTGAGCACACAGGAAAACGCTGCAAACCGCGTTTCCTGTGAGCTCTGCAATAGTGCATATCTGGTCCTTGTGTGTGGAGCCAGTGGCTCCGCGAGGCATCAGGTATCCATAGAGATGCATACACAGCCCGTGCATAGTGTTACATGCCGTTAACGCTATGTGCTCAGCCTTCCAGAGACTAAGTTTTTGACAGATTCGTCAGCCTGAGGACTGACGCTAGTTAGACCCTAGCTTAACTCTCTTAACCTGCTGGCCCTCACTGAAACCTGGATCCAGGATTCAGACAATGTTTCAGTGCCACTATTTCTCATGGTGGTTTACATTTCTCCCATTCCCCGAGACCTTGAAAAAAAAATGGCGGTGGAGTTGGCTTACTCCTGTCCTCACAACTTTACAGGTCATCCCCGTAGCTCCATCACTCTCATTCCCTTCTTTTGAGGTCCATACCATTAGGCTCTTCCATCCCCTCCCCCTCAGAGTAGCGGTGGTATACCGCCCCTCAGGGTCACCTACCCAGTTCCTTGATAATTTCTCTGCGTGGCTGCTGCACTTCATGTCCTCAGAATTACCAACCCTTATTCTGGGAGACTTCAACATCCCCATAAACAGCTCCATCTCCCCATCTGCATCTCCGCTTTTATCTGTAACCTCCTCTCTTGACCTCTCACAGCTCTCAGCCTCTGAGACACACAAAGATGGTAACACCCTTGACCTGGTCTTTACCCTGCACTGCTCAACCTCCTCCTTAGATAACTCACCTTTTCCTCTCTCTAACCACAAAATTCTCTCCTTCCTCCTACACCCCCAGCACACTCCTACTGATCACACATTCAGAAATCTTCAGACCATTAACCCTCACAGTCCTCACAGACTCTCTTATCTCATCACTGTCTCCAATCTCCTCCTTCTCCTGCCCTAATCTGGCTGTGAATCACTACAATTACTCTCTCAGAAGCTCCCTAGACCAAGCAGCGCCCCTCCCTCTCAGAACCTCCAAACATGGAGTTAAACAGCCCTGACTCACATCGCAAACTCGATTCCAGTGATGCCCTGAACATCTATGTTTTTATGCTAAAAACCTATAACTCTGCCCTTCACATCGCCAAACAGACCTACTTCACCACCCTGATCTCCTCACTATCCATCAATCCAAAAAACTCTTTGACATCTTTCACTCTCTTCTCAGTACTAAAGTGTAGGACCCAATCACTGACCTCTCTACACACACAGAGAAAATATCCATCAGGAAATCAGCTTCCAGCCTCCAAGCGCTGCTACTCCCATTCCTTCCCACATCTCCTCTGGCTCACTCTCCACATTTGACCCAGTCACAGAAGAAGAAGTCTCCAGGCTCCTCTCTTCCTCTCTTCCCAATACATGCACCACTGACCCTATTCCCTCACACCTACTCCAGTCTCTCTCTCCAGTGTTCATCACTCACCTAACCAAAATCTTCAATCTCTCCTTCTCTTCTGGTATCTTTCCATCCTCCTTCAAACCCATTATCATTACTCCATTATTAAAGAAAGCTTTTCTAGACCATCCTGCACAATAACTACAGACCAGTCTCCAATCTCTCCTTTGAGCACCTGGTCTACTCCCGCCTCACCTGCAACCTCTCCACTCACACTCTTCTAGATCCGTTATAGTCTGATTTCCGTCCCCTACATTCTACAGAAACTGCCCTCATCAAAGTGACCAATGACCTTCTGATGGCAAAACATAATGGTAACCACTCTCTGGTTATCCTTCTTGATCTCTCTGCAGCTTTTAATAGTGTTGACCACCATTTCCTACTCGCTATGCTGCATTCCATCAGCATAAAGGACACCGCTGTCTCCAGGTTCTCTTCCTATCTTTGTAACTGCTCTTTCAGTGCATCGTTTGCTGGCTCAACGACCTCTCT
Organism: Allobates femoralis; assembly: GCA_033576535.1. NCBI lineage: Eukaryota > Metazoa > Chordata > Amphibia > Anura > Aromobatidae > Allobates > Allobates femoralis. The sequence continues at coordinate 207,771,148 of JARQOC010000001.1, forward strand.
TCTTCCTCTCACTATTGTTTTCCCTCGGGGTTCGGTGCTTGGCCCTCTTCTTTTCTCTCTCTACACGGCACTGATTGTACAGACCATCAGCAAATTTGGCTTTCAATACCATCTTTATGCTGGTGACACACAACTATACACTTTTTCTCCTGTCTTTACCCCGGTTGTATTACAGAACGCCAATGACTGTCCAACCGCAGTTTCCAATATCATGTCCGCTTTGTACCTAAAACTCAACCTTTCCAAAACTGAATTAATTCTGCTCCCACCCTCCACTAACCTCCCTAAATCTGACATCTCCCTCTCAGTGTGTGTGGAACCATGATAACGCCTAGTCAGCAAGCTTGCTGTCTGGTTGTTATCTTTGACACCGATCTCTCCTTCACCTCCTACATAGAATCTCTTGCCCGCTCTTGCTGCTTGTACCTGAAGAAAATCTCTAGAATCCGCCCCTTTCTCATCATGGAAACAACAAAACCCTCCTCTTGGCCCTGATCTACTCCCCCCTTGATTATTGTAATTTCCTATTAGTTGACCTCCCCCTCACTAGACTTTCCCCTCTCAAGTCAATCCTTTATGCTGCAGCCAGGGTCACCTATCTGGCTAACTGTTACTGGGATGCTTTCACTCTGTGCCAGTCATTGCACTGGCTGCCCGTACAATATAAGATCCAATTCAAATTGCTTGTTCTCACCCACAAAGCTCTTCACAGTGCAACACCTCCTTACCTCTCTACCCTCATCTCTATCACCCCACTCGTTCTCTACGCTCTGGAAGCGACTTTAGCCTAACGTTTGCATTAATCCGAACCTCCCACTCCAGACTTCAAGACTTCTCCCGAGCTGCACCAATTCTGTAGAATGCTCTACCCCAAGAAATTAGGTCTCAACTTACATAGTTTCAGGCGCTCCCTAAAAAAACATTTTTTTGCGCGGCCTATCATGCCCCTCAGTCACTTAGACATAGCCTATTCACTACAACAGACTCAAAAGCTTTACATAGAATGGCTGGTGCCACTCATGCAGCTCTTATCTATTCCCCACTTCCTTACATTGGCTGCACCATCATTGTAAATAAGCCACTGTACTTTGTATCACCCCCACCTCATTGAAGATTGTAAACTCTTAAGAGCAGGGCTGTCATTATTTTGCTTTAATGAATGTATTCTTTGATAACTGGTTCTTATGACTGTTTGTATATGAACCACTGAATTGCAAATCGCTGCGGAATATGTTGGTGCTATATAAAGATTATTACCGTATATACTCGTGTATAAGCCGACCCGTGTATAAGCCGACCCCCTACTTTTGCCCCCAAAACCTGGGAAAACCTATTGACTTGTGTATAAGCCGAGGGTGGACCCAGCACAGGTATACAGCCCCCAGCATGGGGTATACACAGCCAGAGTATATACAGCAGCCCCAGTGGTAGTATACAGCAGCAGCCCCAGGTATAACAGCAGCATGTAGTATACAGCAGCCCCAGGGTATATACAGCAGCCCAGTGGTATATACAGCATCCAGTATTTAGTAAACAAAAGCCCCAGAGGTATATACAGCAGCCCCAGTGGTAGTATACAGCATCCCCAGAGGTAGTATACAGCAGCCCCAGAGGTATACTAATCAGCAGCAGCGCCCAAAGGTATATACAGCAGCCCCAGTGGTAGTATACAGCAGCCCCAGAGGTATATACAGCCCCAGTGGTAGTATCCAGCAGCCCCAGAGGTATATACACCCCAGTGGTAGTATACAGCAGCCCCAGAGGTATATACAGCCCCAGTGGTAGTATCCAGCAGCCCCAGAGGTATATACAGCCCCAGTGGTAGTATACAGCAGCCCCAGAGGTATATACAGCCCCAGTGGTAGTATACAGCAGCCCCAGAGGTATATACAGCCCCAGTGGTAGTATACAGGCCCCCCAGTGGTGGTATACTGACCCCCACCAGTAACACACAGCCCCCCCTCCTTAGTATGTCCCCCCCCAGGCTGCGGCACCTGTTAAAATAACAAACTTTAATACATCACCTTCCGGCGCAGCTCCTCCGCTCCTCCGGTCCCGGCTTCTTCTTCCTTCTTGTGCCGGCTTCTGTGACCGCGCGCAGGAAATGACGTCATCTCCTGCGCCCGGTCACATGACACCGAAGAAAGAAGAAGATGCCGGGACCGGAGGAGCAGAGGAGCTGCGCCGGAAGGTGATGTATTAAAGTTTGTTATTTTAACAGGTGCCGCAGCCTGGGGGGGGGAAATACTAAGGAGGGGGAGCTGTGTGTTACTGGTGGGGGCCTGTGTAGTGCAATATGCACGGCATCCCCCCGCCGCTGATGGACGGGGGGATGCCGTGCTTATTCATTACACTAATGAGGCGGCCCCACGTGACCGCCTGCGTCACCGCTGCCCCCTCCTGCCTCCTCCAGTCACCGGTGCAGCCCCCCCCCACAGCATACCGAGTGACTCGTGTATAAGCCGAGGGGGGACTTTTCAGCCCAATTTTTGGGCTGAATAACTCGGCTTATACACTAGTATATACGGTATTATTATTATTAAGCAGATTTTGAGAATTTGTATGTCTATCCTTAAGACAGCAAAGTCTATGAACTCAAGAAGATTTACCATTTTGCAAGCAGACTATAAGTTTGAAACATAAAACTTGACAATATACTTAGCATAGACAACCAGAAGAAACTTTGGCCGCACCTGACGCCAACTTCTCTCTAGTTCAACCTCCTCCTGCCACTTCTCAAACTTTTTTTCATATATTGCTTTCACATAAGTGTACAACAGATGGTCTTGCATGCTGGTGACCATCTGCAATAATAAAGGTTTGCTCCCAATAAAATAAATAATAATAATAATATTAATAATAATAATAATAATAATAATGATAATAATATAGAGAAGCAACTTGAAAAACTTACATGATATGAGGATTTAAAGATCGAATTACAAAGACTCTGGCACAAATCAGTGAGGGTGTCCCAGTGGTTATCAGCACACTGGATGCTATGCCTAAAAACCTTGGCCAGCACTTGAAAACAATTGGAGTTTACAAAATAACAATCTGTCAGCTGCAAAAGGCACCTACTGGGCTCTGCACGCATCATTCGCCAATATATCACGAAGTCCTAGATGCTTGGGAAGTGCCCGACTTGTGATTTAATACAAAATCCAGCATAATGATCTTATTTGCTGTGTGTTGTATGTGTATAATAATAATAAAAAATGTTCACAAAAAATTCCCTTAACAATATAAAGCTCTTTTCAACTGATGTTTTAAGGACATTATAAGCTTACTGGACATTCCAGTTACTGCCCCATCTGGCAATGTTTCCAAAATTCAGACCCTGCAGGTGTAAAAACACCTGCTGACTCCAGGAAGCTTAAAAAAATTTAAAAAAATAAAAAAAAATGCTACAGCATAATACAAGCAGGTAGACCCAATGGCTGGGTACACTCACAACCATAGGTTAGGTGTTGTCCCCAGCCATCGGGTCTTCCAGTGTCTGTTTTAGCCCCAAATGAACAAGTAAAGTTTTAGGGCCATTTAAAAATTTCAAATTGTTGCCGAACAAATTTGTGTTCGTCGACTTTTGGTGGACATGTTCGCGATCCCAAACCAAATTGGCCGGGTTCTTACCAAATTTGAAATTGAAGAATATGTATGAGCAAAATTCGCTCATTACTACCTTGGATGCAAAAAATAATAGTTTTCATTTCATAAATTTGTCCCCATAAATTACATATTCATATACGGTATTCCAAATCCAGATTTATCTACGGACTAATGTATTTGAAAAAATATTCCAATTTATTTCATAGTACCTCTAATCATAAGGACCAAATTAAAATCACATACACTTATTGGAATATCTCACTTCTATTTAGGCCTAGCGGGTAATTAGGGGTATGTATGATTTCCTTCCATATACACCAATGTGAAGAAGTCATACTCTACACTGCTTCTATTTTTTACATAACCAATGATAACACTGAAGATCTGTCATGAGTCTAACAGCATCAGAATCTATTATATAATTGCCGTAGCGACTTCCGTCGCATACGGCGCCACTTCCGTGGCTTTGTTCGGATCCGGCGCCACTTCAGTGGCTTTGTCCGGATCCATGGCTCCGGAGGCGGCGACAGTGCTGGCTTCCCCGTCTACAGGGAGCGGCGGAGGAACGTTCCGCTCTCGGAAGTTCCGTCCGCCCTCCAGCCTCTCCCCTCCACCCACTACCGTACCTAGCGGGGGGGGCAGGGGCGGACAGCGACCACCTCATCGCCTTCACCACAGCTGCCTGCAGGACACCCGGGACCTGGTGCGGGACTCTGCCGCCATCAATGTGACGGAGGCGGCCGGGACGGCGACGCTGCTCCGCCTGCACGTGCTGCCGCTGCGGACCATCCAGAGCTCCCGGCTGTACGCGCTGTGCTCCCGGCGGGGCCGCGGCCTGCCCTGGACGCTGCACCCGGGGCCGGACGCCCGTCTGCGGGTGATGGAGGAGCACAGGCCGCTGCTGCCCGTGTGCCTGCAGCCGATCATCATCGCGCTGCTGCTGTCCCTGTCCGGCATCTTCAGCGGCCTCAACCTGGGGCTCATGTCGCTGGACCCCATGGAGCTGCAGGTGCTGCAGCGCTCCGGCACCCCAGGTATGCCTCTCCCCTCCAGCCTCGCCTCTCCCCTTCAGCCTCCGCCCTCCCCTCCAGCCTCCGCCCTCCCCTCCAGCCTCCCCTCCAGCCTCCGCCCTCCTCTCCAGCCTCCGCTCTCCCCTCCAGCCTCCGCCCTCCCCTCCAGCCTCCCCCCTCCCCTCCAGCCTCCGCCCTCCACCCTCCCCCTCTCCCCTCCAGCCTCCGCTCTCCCCTCCAGCCTCCCCTCTCCCCTCCAGCCTCCCCTCTCCTCTCCAGCCTCCCCTCCAGCCTCCGCCTCTCCCCTCCAGCCTCCCCTCTCCCCTCCTGCCTCCCCTCTCCCCTCTCCCCTCCAGCCTCCGCTCTCCTCTCCAGCCTCCGCTCTCCCCTCCAGCCTCCCCTCCAGCCTCCGCCCTCTCCTCCAGCCTCCCCTCTCCCCTCCAGCATCCGCTCTCCCCTCCAGCCTCCGCCCTCCCCTACAGCCTCCGCCCTCCAGCCTCCCCTCTCCCTCCAGCCTCCCTCTCTCCTCCAGCCTCCTCCCTCCCCTCCAGCCTCCGCCCTCCAGCCTCCCCTCTCACCTCCAGCCTCCCTCTCCCCTCCAGCCTCCACCCTCCCTCCAGCCTCCACCCTCCAGCCTCCCCTCTCCCCTCCAGACTCCCCTCTCCCCTCCCCCCTCCAGCCTCCACCCTCCCCTCCATCCTCCGCCCTCCAGCCTCCACTCTCCCCTCCAGCCTCCGCTCTCCCCTCCAGCCTCCCCTCTCCCCTCCAGCCTCCGCCCTCCCGCCTCCCCTCTCCCCTCCAGACTCCTGTCTCCCCCCCCTCCAGCCTCCGCCCTCCACTCCAGCCTCCGCTCTCCCTCCAGCCTCCGCTCTCCTCCGCTCCGCCTCCTCTCCCCTCCGCTCTCCCCTCCAGCCTCCGCTCTCCCCTCCAGCCTCCGCCCTCCCCTCCAGACTCCCCTCCCCCCTCCCCTCCAGCATCTGCCCTCCCCTCCAGCCTCTGCCCTCCCCTCCAGCCTCCGCTCTCCCCTCAAGCCTCCGCTCTCCCCTCCAGCCTCCGCCCTCCCCTCCAGCCTCCCCCCTCCCTCCAGCCTCCGCCCTCCAGCCTCCCCTCCAGCCTCCACCCTCCAGCCTCCCCTCTCCCCTCCAGACTCCCCTCTCCCCTCCCCCCTCCAGCTTCCGCCCTCCCCTCCAGCCTCCGCCCTCCAGCCTCCGCTCTCCCCTCCAGCCTCCCCTCTCCCCTCCAGCCTCCGCCCCTCCCCTCCAGCCTCCGCCCTCCCCTCCCCTCTCCCCTCCAGACTCCCCTCTCCCCTCCCCCCTCCAGCCTCCGCTCTCCCCTCCAGCCTCCGCTCTCCCCTCCAGCCTCTGCCCTCCCCTCCAGACTCCCCTCTCCCCTCCAGACTCCCCTCCCCCCTCCCCTCCAGCATCCGCCCTCCCCTCCAGCCTCTGCCCTCCCCTCCAGCCTCCGCTCTCCCCTCAAACCTCCGCTCTCCCCTCGAGCCTCCGCCCTCCCCTCCAGCCTCCCCCTCTCCTCCAGCCTCTGCCCTCCAGCCTCCCTCCAGCCTCCGCCCTCCCCTCCAGCCTCCGCTCTCCCCTCCAGCCTCCGCCCTCCCCTCCAGCCTCCACCCTCCACTCCAGCCTCCCCCCTCCCCTCCAGCCTCCTCCCTCCCCTCCAGCCTCACCCCTCCCCTCCAGCCTCCACCCTCCAGCCTCCCCTCCAGCCTCCGCCCTCCCCTCCAAACTCCACTCTCCCCTCCAGCCTCCGCCCTCCCCTCCAGCCTCCGCCCTCCCCTCCATCCTCCGCCCTCCACCCTCCCCTCTCCCCTCCAGCCTCCGCTCTCCCCTCCAGTCTCCCCTCCAGCCTCCGCTCTCCCCTCCAGCCTCCCTCTCCCCTCCAGCCTCCGCCCTCCCCTCCAGCCTTCGCCCTCCCCTCCAGCCTCCGCCCTCCTGCCAGCCTCCGCCCTCCCCACCAGCCTCCGCTCTCCAGCCTCCACTCTCCCCTCCAGCCTCCGCTCTCCCCTCCAGCCTCCGCTCTCCCCTCCAGCCTCCACTGTCCTCACCTCTCCTCACCCCTCCAGCCTCCCCTGTCCTCACCCTCCTCCACCCCTCCAGCCTCCTCTGTCCTCACCTCTCCTCCCCCTTCTAGCCTCCGCTCTCCCCTCCAGCCTCCGCTCTCCCCTCCAGCCTCCGCCCTCCAGCCTCCCCCTCCCCCCTCCAGCCTTTGCCCTCCCCTCCAGCCTCCGCTCTCCCCTCCAGCCTCCGCTCTCCCTTCCAGCCTCCCCTGTCCTCACCTCTCCTCACCCCTCCAGCCTCCCCTGTCCTCACCTCTCCTCACCCCTCCAGCCTCCGCTGTCCTCACCTCTCCTCACCCCTGCAGCTTCCCCTGTCCTCACCTCTCCCACCCTTCCAGCCTCCGCTCTCCCCTCCAGCCTCCGCTCTCCCCTCCAGCCTCCGCTCTCCCTTCCAGCCTCCGCTCTCCCCTCCAGCCTCCGCTCTCCCCTCCAGCCTCCGCTCTCCCCTTCAGCCTCCGCCCTCCCCTCCAGTCTCCGCCCTCCCCTCCAGCCTCCGCCCTCCAGCCTTCCCTCTCCCCTCCAGCCTCCGCCCTCCCCTCCACCTCCGCTCTCCTTTCCAGCCTCCGCTCTCCCCTCCAGCCTCCCCTGTCCTCACCTCTCCTCACCCCTCCAGCCTCCCCTGTCCTCACCTCTCCTCACCCTTCCAGCCTCTGCTCTCCTCACCACTCCTCACCCCTACAGCCTCCTCTCTCCTCACTCCTCCTCACCCCTCCAGCCTCCGCTCTCCTCACCCCTCCATATGCAATGTACAGTATCTGTATATATGTGTGTATGTAGTCACTTCCGTCACTTTGTCCGCACTTCCCTCACTTTGTCCGCACTTCCCCCACTGTGTCCGCATACATACACACACACACACTCTGCTATACTTACCACCGGCCCTGCATCAGCCGCCTACATCCTCAGTCGACATGTCGCCACCCCCGAACTACTGGATCCAATATAGCGTCCAAAAAGTCTCGCCAAACTTCCTGGATGCCATATTCGATTCAGTCGTCCCTGGGCGCCGACATATCAACTCAGTCTCCAGCCGCCAGGGAAGACGCAGGGTCGGTGCTAACTATAGCCAACTGTCTGTGTGTGTGTGTGTGTGTGTGTGTGTATGCATGTATGTAAGTGTGTGCTGACCACTCTGCCCACGGCGCTGCACTCACCACACTGCCCATGCCGCTGCACTCACCACTCTGCCCACGCCGCTGCGCTGACCACTCTGCCCAAGCCACTCTGCTGACCAATCTCACCGCACTCACTGCTAACCACTGAGCCACCGCACTCACTGCTAACCACTGAGCCACCGCACTCACTGCTAACCACTGAGCCACCGCACTCACTGCTAACCACTGAGCCACCGCACTCACTGCTAACCACTGAGCGACCGCACCCACTCCTAACCACTGAGCCACCGCACTCACTCCTAACCACTGAGCCACCGCACTCACTGCTAACCACTGAGCCACCGCACTCACTACTAACCACTGAGCCACCGCACTCACTGCTAACCACTACGCCACCGCACTCACTGCTAACCACTGAGCCACCGCACTCATTGCTAACCACTGAGCCACCGCACGCAGTGCTAACCACTGAGCCACCGCACTCACTGCTAACCACTGAGCCACCGCACTCACTGCTAACCACTGAGCGACCGCACCCACTCCTAACCACTGAGCCACCACACTCACTCCTAACCACTGAGCCACCGCACTCACTGCTAACCACTGAGCCACCGCACTCACTGCTAACCACTGAGCCACCGCACTCACTGCTAACCACTGAGCCACCGCACTCACTGCTAACCACTGAGCCACCGCACTCACTGCTAACCACTGAGCCACCGCACTCACTGCTAACCACTGAGCCACCGCACTCACTGCTAACCATTGAGCCACCGCACTCACTGCTAACCACTGAGCCACCGCACGCAGTGCTAACCACTGAGCCACCGCACTCACTGCTAACCACTGAGCCACTGCACTCACTGCTAACCACTGAGCCACCGCACGCAGTGCTAACCACTGAGCCACCCCTCTCACTGCTAACCACTGAGCCACCGCACTCACTGCTAACCACTGAGCCACCGCACTCACTGCTAACCACTGAGCCACCGCACTCACTGCTAACCACTGAGCCACCGTATACTCTGCTACCCACTGAGCCACCTGTATACACACAATTAATTTCACCGCACTCCCCTAACTATTAGTAAATAAACTATATATGGATTCTAGACTACCCGATTCTTTAGAATCGGGCCACCATCTAGTATTCATATAACTGCTTGAAAGCAAGGACATGTTACCGTAGATATATACAAAAAATAATGCAATAGACGTACTCTGAGAGAGATGAAATATATAAAGCAATATGTCGTAGGCAGAACCCTGCAGACGCAATGACTAGAACATGCATCCATGTAATGCAATCTTCTCAATGCTGCATGGCTCATCAGAGCCCTGATTAAAACATTCAATGCCGCTGTTTATTTTCTGGGAGAGGGGGTGAGACAGCCACCAGAACTGACCTCTAGTTGTTTATCCTGGCGATGTATTGCGCCTTTTTAATGCAATACAGCTATTACTCATTTAATGCTGAGTGTAAAGTGAAGGAATGATATATTTCTACTGCCCCTTCCAGAATGCTGCCTGAGTCCCTCGGCCGTGATGTACATTTCCCAAACTGAGATAGAGATGCTTGGGCTGATTTATGCGGATTTTAACACTGAGCTATCGAAGGCCACAGTAGGATTCCCATTTTACTTATTCTATGCTGTCTGTATATGTAGAATTGTATAAATTTAACAAGCAGAACACAGGTAGAAGAATGAGATTTTAATAACAGTGTGGTGTAAAATGGCACACATATAAGTAAAAGAGGATTATTAATATTACCATAAATGACTTAATTTCTTGTCCTGCAGCTTGTGGGTCAATTACAGCTCGTTCAACAAATCTACCTCTTATTACTAATATGAAGATGTAGGATACATGAAGGAGTTAAATCAATATTTGCTAATCCTTTGAATGGTATTAAAGTATCATTGTTCTGCTAGGCATGTTTTTAATACATTTCCAGTGCTCATTAATTTATTAACCGTATAAACAATATGGCCCCAATCAGGGGTGAGCATATTGTTGGTGCAACCTGTGCAGGGGCCCAAGAGGTAAGGGTGCCCATTTCCACCTCCAAATCAAGATAAATTGTAAATTTTGATGAGTTATTGGACTGAAAAGGGCCCATATACTATCCTTGCACAGGGGCCCTTTTTTGTTTGTGTCCGCCAGTGACCCCACTTCATTAATACTGACATAAAACCCTTTGAAAAGTCAAAAATTGTTGCGGCTTTTGGCATTCTCACCTAAGTCCTGGTCAGTTCTGCCATATTAGGAAGATCGTGGGGTGGATTGTGCATAGCAAAGCCCCGCCAGCAAGTTCTTCAAACGTTACACCACTTTATTGGCATAACCTTCCCCAGAGATGTACTGCTACCTGACTAAAGTAATATTTGTAGTGAAGCTAAAGGAGGAGTATGCAAGAGTAAAGATGCACCTAATTCATTAAGAGGCATGCAGCTCTTAAGTAATTAAAGGGCATCTTACTCCTGCAAAGGGGGTTAATTATAATAGGTGGAGCGATTGCAAGAACACCCAGGCCCTGGAGCCTAGGGGAATGAAAACGTCCCATTGCTCTATATGAAAAGACTAATAATAATAATAATAATAATAATAACAAAGGCTGTGATAATTTGGGGCTTTGTTGGAGTGTTTGCATTGGGGCCCAGGAGCTTTAACCTTCCTAGCGGTATTCCCGAGCCTGACTCGGGGTTAACATTCACTGCCAGAAGCGGTAACCCCGAGTCAAGCTCGGGCTTCCCGCGGTCGCAGCAAATGTGGTGAAAAAAACGCATATGCCGCACTTGCCGCATAGCCGCCGCACTTGCGGTAATCGCCATAGTAAGTATAGGGGGACTTGCGGCAGGTGCGGCAAGTGCGGTTTTGCACTTGCGGCAGGTGCGGCCGCGAAAAAAAAACGCACTTGCCGCACCTGCCGCAAGTGCAAAACCGGACTTGCCGCACCTGCCGCAAGTCCCCCTATACTTACTATGGCGATTACCGCAACCGCGCCGCAAGTGCGGCGGCTATGCGGCAAGTGCGGCAGATGCGGCAGATGCGTTTTTTTCACCGCATCTGCCGCGACCGCGGGAAGCCCGAGCTTGACTCGGGGTTACCGCTTCTGGCAGTGAATGTTAACCCCGAGTCAGGCTCGGGAATACCGCTAGGAAGGCTAGAGTCTTCTTTGATCAGGTAATTACTAAGAATTGCAGGCCTACTGTACATAACACCAAATTTCCATGGCAAAAAATGGTACCGCTTTTAGCATAAAATTCCTGACAGAATCATTCCGCCAGGGAGGTTAAGTTATGCTGCTCCTCCTGCACACCAGTCTTAATAAATCAGGTACTGTATCAATTAGTGAAATGCTCCAACTGTACAAGAGGAATCAGAGTAGATTAGAATAATATCACCCTGTTGTTGGAAGCAAGAATAACAGTAGCAGTCGGTGGCTCTTTGGTCGACCCTTCATGTTCTGGGATAGGCCAAAAAATTGAAGAGAAAGCTTGAACTTGCAATTCCAGATTGGAGTTGGACACCTCTCAGTGTTCACCTCCCCATTATGTAGATTGAGACAGCTTTATTTCATGGTCTTCATAAGGACCACAGTGCATGGACATAACACAGGTCTCTTGACTGATACCTGCAGGCCTTTAGGTATATATGAGACTATAACTTAAAGTCTGTATGTTTTTTAGTCTGTATGTGAACAGTGACATACAGCCATTTGACCCCGGTCTGAAGACATATTGAGAAACCAGTAAACGGGAGTCATCAAATTGGGAGCACTATAAGTGCAGAGTGCCAGAGACTAGACCCATATAATGTGGATATGTCATAAATGCCTACAATAGGATTATCACTACAAGTATCACTTAACAAAAAGCACATCTAAATTATTATAAATATATTATATGCCCGATTGCGAACACGGTTTGTCCCTCATTGCCCTTTAACCCTTTACTGCTGCAGTGTAAGTGATAGTGTTTTTACTATTTAATCCAGATATGATACATTCAGTAACAAATTTATCAGGCAGGGTATTTAATTATCTTCTTTATGAAAACTGCAAGAATAGTGAGGATCTTGCATCCGACCCTGAAAAGTGAAATTAGTTATAAGTCAGTGGGCTACGGAACATTAAAGAAATCTTTTTATTTAATTAAAAGCATGTGGTTTCAATCATTTTCATCTATACTCGCTCAATATCTAGCCTTGTGAGCCAGAACTTATTTATTCTTGTCCCCAATTCCAGTCTGAATAACGATGTATCCTACTAAAGAAAATGATCCAGAAATGAGGACTGCTCCTTCCAGCCTCTCGTAATAACAAACAAATCCAAGAACATGAACAATTGTACCTGCCTCAACATTTAAGACCTCTAATGCTGATAATCAGTATAGACCACAGGCATTTTACACCTGGTTATCTAGACTGTATGAGGAAATGACAATGATAAATTTAATGACAGTTTTTAAAAGTGCTAATGTCATGTCCTATAACATTACGTAACTGTCCAGCAAAGGGAATTAGGCTTCAGAGCTGAAGCAGTTAATAGCAGACACTCCGTGAGATGTACATCCTGCACATTTAATGCTGCTGATGTCACTCCGCTAAAAGCCTGCACATTTTCTGCTATTAATTTGTGAGTCATACCACAACTTATCTCTAATATACCTTGCAGTACACAATTAGAGGTCCTGAAGCTCATATCATAGAACATGGGAGACATGTATTATGATTGACAATCTGTGTCATCAGATACTGGCTGGCAACTTTTAGCCCCGAGGGTAAGCCCCCAACAGTGGCCCATGGGTCACGAGCCATCCGTTTCATATTTACCTCTCACGTGAAACAGCATAATCTCAAAACAGAAATCTCTATAAAATTCACTATACAGGAAACTCAATACATTAGATGAACTCTATGGAGAAACATCACCAAAGATATGACCATATCATTGGTGAAGAAGAAAAATGTATATTTACTCTCACTGTAAAAATGAGTGTAATTAGTCCATCTAAAGCAGAATATTACAGACATACAGTTGTATTTTTTTAGTATTGCAGCACTAATCTAATCAAGAGCTACTTTACAATGGCCATTAAGAGAGGACCACTGCAATTCCATGCACACAATGTTAATACTTTGTCCTATATGATGTGAGAGTGTATGGAGGATGCCACCTGACTTCCCTTAATCAACTATCTTCAGTGACTTCTTGGAGTCAACAGGGAAATTCTTGCGCAACCCAGATGAAAGGTTCTGCCCGGGCTCGTCAGGGGCAGAGAATTGACACATCCAGTAACATGTAGACTTGTCGTGAGAGGCTCTAGTTCCACTGGTCATTGCTGGCAGGCCTGATAGAGACTGTGTGCTAGCTTTTTGGATTGAGAAGGAGCCTCTCTCATGAAGAAGCAGAGGGAGGGTTGCTTTGAGGAAGAACACCCCGGGTATTTCTGACAAGAGTTCGGATGATTCCTCATGTGAGGAAACTGGTCGAGGTAATTCAGTCACCAAAGAGAACTGCTGTGCTTCCCTAGTGATGAGCAAAACTTTGGTGGATTTGTTTTGCCTGAGATTACATTGTAACCATAAGTCTTGAGCTCAGCCCCTCTTACGCAACTTTCTATTGGGTAGATTACAGACATTGTTTTGGGTCCAAAAGTTAGTGAAGGGTGCAGCCAGTGTCACAGACCTGTGTTGGACTAAGAGAGATAGATAACCGCATATCTCTTCTGTCAGGGTATATATATATATATATATATATATATATATATATATATATATAGCTCCCGAAAAAATTAATAGCAGACTGCAAAATTTTCAGTTTCTCTGATTTTTCTCTGTATAGGTTGTGATGGGCCAACTGTCTATGTTAGCAGTGACAGGTATGTATTGCACAGACAGAGGTCTGCTGCAATCTTAACCCAGGTTGATTGCTGAGGCCTGTGGTTCCACAACTTTCTATAATGTGATGTGGGCTGGAGTTAAGGGTTAACCTGAAGCTATGGACGGGTCTGGTTAACTACATACCTCCCAGGGGAGGGTGTGTTGCTGGGGTTATCAGGTGGCCACTCCCTGGTCACATGTCTCTGTCAGCCAGCCCCTGGAAGACTTCCTGTTTGTAGTGCATGGGAGGAAAACCATGCGTGGGAATGGAGGCTGCCAGAACTCATGGATGTTGACACTGGACGGAGTAGTCTGAAACCTACAGAGCTGTGGGGAGCAGGTAACCCCAGAGAATGGGGACTTAGGTGTATGGACTGGCCCATGTTTATTTTCTGGAGTACAGTTTATGAGAGGCTATAAACCGACATTGGACTGTGCTGATATAAATCCGTTGCTGTGTAGATTGTTTTTGTGCTGCCAAGTGAGTGAACCCCAACCCAGTGAGTGATCGCTATATCACAAGGTATACATTAATGCAAAGAAAACAAGTTCTTATTTATTTAGAAACAACAATACTCATGTTTTAACTCAGGAAGACTTCAGAAATCAATATTTGATAGAATAACCATGATTTTTAATCACAGCTTTCATGCGTCTTGGCATGCTTTCCACCAGTCTTTCACACTGCTTTTCAGTGACCTTAGGCAACTCCTGGCAAAGAATGTAAGCAGTTCTTCATTATTTGATGGCTTGTTACTATCCATCTTCCTCTTGATAACATGCCAGAGGTTTTCAATGGGGTTCAGGTCTAGAGATTGGGCTGGCCAATATTGATTTCTGAACGCTTCCTGAGTTAAAACATTAGTATTGTTGTTTCTAAATGAATATGAACTTGTTTTCTTTGCATTATTTGAGGTCTGAAAGCACTTTTCTTTTTTTTTATTTTGACGATTTATTATTTGCTGCAAATAAATTCACAATTTTTAGCTTTGAATTTCGGAGACATGTTGTCAGTAGTTTATAAAATAAAACAACAATGTACATTTCACTCAAAAATATACCTGGATAGAGAAAAATCTGAGAAACTGAAAATTGTACAGTGGTCTCTTAATATTTTCCGGAGCTATATATATATATATAATATATATATATATATATATATATATATATATCTCTACTATATAATCGTCTAATCCTGTCTGTCTGTAACGGAAATCCCGCGACACTGATTGGTCGCGCACGGCTGACCGCAACCAATCAGTGACAGGCGCAGTCCAGCCGTGAATTGGTGCAGGATTTGAACCACGCATGCCACCGCTACCGACAGGAGATCAGCGGCGCTAGCCGCTGACCTCTCAATGGTAGTCGCGGGTCATCTCCTGCCGCACGGAGGTCAGTGGCAACGCAGCCGGGAGATGACCAACGCCAGTCGGTCATCTCCCGGCTGCTTGCAGTGAAAGTACCCCGACTGGCGCTAGGAAGCTCGCCCAGTGTGACACGCAGCAACGATGGTGGTCCGATTCTAACGCATCAGGTATTCTAGAATATGTATGTAGTTGACATACTGTGACTGACAGAATTTGTTCAGTCAACGTGAGTGAACTATATATTATATAATATATATATATACATAGCAGTGCTATGGTATATGGGGGAACATTACAGTACATGTATAGCAGCGCTATGGTATATAGCGGTACATTACAGTACATGTATAGCAGCGCTATGGTATATGGCGGTACATTACAGTACATGTATAGCAGCACTGTAGTGTATGGCGGTACATTACAGTACATGTATACCAGCGCTATGGTATATGGCGGTGCATTACAGTACATGTATAGCAGCACTATAGTATAGGGCGGTACATTATAGTACATGTATAGCAGTGCTATGATATATGGTGGTACATTACAGTACATGTATAGCAGCACTATACTATAGGGCGGTACATTATAGTACATGTATAGCAGCACTATGGTATATGGCGATACTCCGCTCCCGCGGCCCCCCGCTCCTCCTGGTTCCCGATCCTCCACAGTAAAAGTAAAAATAAAAAAATCCTCAGTGAGGATACGCAACCTGTCCGCTGGATCGCTTCACCCCTTCTAGGTCCTACAGGCCTTTAGGACCTGTCGTTGCCTGGGAAACCGATCAACTGTGGGGGGGAGGGGGGCAGGATTGTGTCGTGGGGGCAGGATGGAGCGAGCGGGGCAGAATGGAGTGGGGGGGGCAGGGATGAGATGGACCCGGGTGGGGGGCAGGATGGAGCCGGGGGGGGCAGGATGGAGGCAAAGGGGGCAGGATGGAGCAAGCGGGGCAGGATGGAGCGGCGGGGCAGGATGTTGGCGGAGGAGCACGATCGTGGCAGGATGGAGCCGGAGGAGCAGGATGAAGCCGGAAGAGCAGGATGGAGCCAGAGGAGCAGGATGGTGGCAGGGGGGAGGCAGGATGGTGGTGTGGGGGCAGGATGGAGCCTGGCGGGGCAGGATGGTGGCGGAGGGGGGCCCAGGATGGTGGCGAGCGGGGCAGGATGGAGCGGGGAGCAGGATGGAGCCGGCGGGAGGATGGAGCCGGCGAGGCAGGATGTGAGAGGGGCAGGATGTGGGGGGCAGAGAGATGGAGCCGGCGGGCAGGATGGAGCGGGGGCAGGAGGGCGCTGGAGGGCAGGATGGTAGGGGGCAGGATGGTGGCGGGGGGCAGGATGGTGGCGAGCGACGGCAGGATGGAGCGAGTGGGGCAGGATGGAGCCGGAGGAGCAGGATGGAGTCGGGGGAGCAGGATAGATCGGGGGAGCAGGATAGAGCGGGGGAGCAGGATGGTCGCGGGGGGGTTTGGATGGGGGGGACAGGATGATGGCGTGCGGGGCAAGATGGAGCGAGCAGGGCAGGATGGTGGCGGGTGGTTTGGATGGGGGGGACAGGATGGTGGCGTGCGGGGCAGGATGGAGCGAGCGGGGCAGGATGTGGCGGGGGGCAGGGATGGAGCGAGCGGGGCAGGATGGAGCGAGCGGGCAGGTAGGATGGCTGGAGAGCAGATGGAGCTGGAGGAGCAGGATGATGGGGGGCAGGATGGAGCGAGTGGGCAGGATGGAGCAGGCGGGGCAGGATGGAGAGGGTGGGGCAGGATGGAGCCGGGGGCAGGATGGTGGCGAGCGGGGCAGGATGGGGCGGAGGGCGTGGCAGGATGGTGGTGAGGAGTGCAGGATGGTGCGGGGGTGGCAGATGGGATGCAGGGGGGCAGGATGGATGTGGGGGGGCAGGATGGATGTGGAGGGGTAGGATGGTGGTGGGGGGCAGGATGGAGCTGGCAGGGCAGGATGGAGCTGGCGGGGCAGGATGGTGGTGCAATGGGGCAGGATGGTTGGAGGTCAGGATGGAGCCGGCAGGGCAGGATGGTGGCGGGGGGGCAGGATGGAGCTGGTGGGGCAGGATGGATGCGGGGGCAGGATGGAGCCGACGGGGCAGGATGGAGCCGGCGGGGGGGATCAGGATGGAGCCAGTAGGGGGGATCAGGATGGAGCTGGTGGGGCAGGATGGAGCCGGTGGGGCAGAATGGAGCCGGTGGGGCAGGATGGTGACGAGCGGGGCAGGATGGTGGCAAGCGGGGCAGGATGGAGCCAGCGGGGCAGGATGGAGTCGGGGGGGCAGGATGGTGGTGGGGGGGCAGGATGGTGGTGAGGGGGGGCAGGATGGTGGTGGGGGTGCAGGATGGTGGTGGGGGTGCAGGATGGAGCTGGTGGGGCAAGATGGATGCAAGGGGCAGGATGGATGCAGGGGGCAGGATGGTGGTGGGGGGATCAGGATGGTGGTGGAGGGGCAGGATGGAGCCAGTGGGGCAGGGTGGAGCCGGCGGGGCAGGATGGTGGCAGGGGGGTACGATGGAGTCGGCGGGGCAAGATGGTGGCGGGGGGGCAGGATGATGGTGGAGGGGCATGATGGAGCCAGCGGGGCAGGATGGTGGTGGGGGGGGCAGGATGGTGGTTGGGGGGCAGGATGGATGCGGGGGGGCAAGATGGTGGTGGGGGGCAGGATGGAGCCGGTGGGGCAGGATGGTGGTGGGGGGGCAGGATGGAGCTGGCGGGGCAGGATGGAGGCGACGGGGCAGGATGGTGGGGGGGCAGGATGGTGGAGGGGGGCAGGATGGAGCCGGCGAGGCAGGATGGTGGCGGGGGGGCAGGATGGAGCTGGCGGGGCAGGATGGATGCGGGGGCAGGATGGAGCCAGCAGGGGGGATCAGGATGGAGCCGGTAGGGGGGGTCAGGATGGTGGTGGAGGGGCATTATGGAGCCGGTGGGGCAGGATGGAGCTGGCGGGGCAGGATGGTGACGAGCATGGTAGGATGGTGGCGAGCGGGGCAGGATGGAGCTGGTGGGGCAGGATGGTGGTGGGGGGGCAGGATGGTGGCAAGGGTGTGCAGGATGGTGGTGGGGGTGCAGGATGGAGCCGGCGGGGCAGGATGGATGCGAGCGGCAGGATGGTGCGGGGGTCAGGATGGTGGTGGAGGGGCAAGATGGAGCCAGCGGGGCAGGATGGAGCCGGCGGGGCAAGGACGGTGGCGGGGGGTACGATGGAGCCGGTGGGGCAGGATGGTGGCACTGGGGCAGGATAGTGGTGGAGGGGCAGGATGGAGCCGGCGGGGCAGGATGGTGGTGGGGGCAGGATGGTGGGGGGGGGCAGGATGGTGGCGTGGGGGCAGGATGGTGGCGGGGGGGCAGAATGGTGGCGGGGGGGCAGGATGGAGCTGGTGGGGCAGGATGGTGGCGGGGGCAGGACGGTGGTGTTGGTGCAGTTTGGAGCCGGCGGGGCAGGATGGTGGTGGGGGCAGGATGGTGGCGTGGGGGCAGGATGGTGGCGGGGGGGCAGGATGGAGCTGGTGGGGCAGGATGGAGCTGGTGGGGCAGGATGGAGCCGGCGGGGCAGGATGGAGCGAGTGGGGCAGGATGGAGACGGCGGGGCAGGATGGTGGCAGGGGGCAGGATGGTGGTGGGGGTGCAGGATGGAGCCAGCGGGGCAGGATGAAGCATGGGCACAGGATGGAGCCGGCGGGGCAGGATGGAGCTGGTGGGGAGGGATCGAGATGGTGGTGGGGGGATAAGGATGGTGGTGGGGGGGCAGGATGGAGCCAGCAAGGCAGGATGGAGTGGGCGGGGCAGGATGGAGCGAGCGAGGCAGGATGGAGCCGGCGGGGCAGAATGGAGCCGGCGGGGCAGCATGGTGGCAAGCGGGGCAGTATGGTGGCGAGCGGGGCAGGATGGAGCGAGCGGGGCAGGATGGAGCCGGCGGATCAGGATGGTGGCGGGGGGGCAGGATGGTTGCGGGGGGGGCAGGATGGAGCCGGCGAGGAAGGATGGATGCGGGGGGGGGCAGGATGGAGCCAGCAGGGCAGGTTGGAGCCAGCGGGGCAGCATGGATGCAGGGGGTGCAGGATGGAGCCGGTGGGGCAGGATGGAGCCGGTGGGGCAGGATGGTGCCAGAGGGGCAGGATGGTGGTAAGGGGCAGGATGGATGCGGGGGGGCAGGATGCCCCCTCCGCTGCTCTTGCCGCTCCTCTGCTCCCTGCGGCCCCTCCTCCCTCTGCCCCTCCTCTCCCCACGTATATCTTTATTAGTATTGATATAATTTTGTGAATCATAGTGCTATCCAAAGACTCGCTGTTTCGCACCCATAGAATTTACATCGATCCAGTAGTAGTATGACGTCTTTTTCTTTAGCTCTTCAAGTAGGCAAATTGTTCCAGCGATTCCTGAACTCACTTATCTGGGTTGACCTCCACTGAGCTGGGGTGTAATGGCAGCCAACTATCATGGTAATCTTTTCGGCTGGCAGGCTGTCCTCAGCAGATAAAGAATGGGGTTAAAGTTGTGGATGAGGGTGCAGGATCAGCTGCTCTCAATAAATGAAGTCCATTCCTCAGGTACAACATATAGACTCACTTTTACTGGAGCTTTTAATGGTGATGTTGATTATTACAGCTCTGTTCAGTTATTAATTACATAGAGTTGCATCCTCTGTTCTGCCCATTCATGAGCAGCTAAGAAAGTATTCATAGTTATACTAGAGTTATACTAGTTACGACCTGTAGAGGTCATTAGTTGACTGTTTATGTTGTTTAGATGTTAAGCATGATCTAGCAGAGCTCTTAGTCTGTCCCCTTTAAGGATAGTGTGTACCAAGGGACTGCCCACCTCCTTCCTCTAGGAAAAAGAAATTCTTGTAGTCAGTTTCCCAATTCTTCAGTGTGAAGATAAAGCGTGTGTTTCTGGCTCTCCATTCCTTACAACTTTCCTCTTGTCAGATGATTCCTGTAAGAGCAATGCCGTTACATGTTTTGTGTAGAATCTGTGTGAATAGGTTATAATCCAGCCGTTAGTACAGAGAGAACTTTGTGATAGGAGATATGTTATACCCTGTCATTCTTCATGCTAGCGTTGTATGTTGATAAATACAATGATACAATAGATACAATGCTAGCATTGTATGTAGATAAAGGTATTTCTGTGTAGAATACTGTAAAGTTAAATGTATTGTACTCTGAGATACACTATTTGAGCTAATGCCTTTTGCACTGCATGCAGATACATAGATGCATTTTGTATAGAATTAAGCCTGCTACAGTGACCTTTACCCTAGTTACTCATGTTAACTGTAACCTGTGTTATTGCTAGTTTCTTTAATGCACTCAGTACTGATTGTGATTATTCTGTACTTGTATTATCATTTTTACCACACATTATTGTTCACACAATGAAGCTCATCACCTCAATAAATATAGACTCCAGAAATCCTACAGTCTGTTCCTTGGGAAAGTGAACGAGAGTTAACCTGTATGCTTGATATCCACAGCATCACCTGTGGAAGAAGGCAGAATAGTATAAATGGACTCTGGCCACAGGCGGTAGATGAACAGACTGAACCGGACCGCTAATGCCCACGTTCCATCGCATACAGGTATTACAGCAGCCACCATACAGCCTCAGGAAACAAGAGCCCAGCCCCCCAGCAAGTGCAACTTTATTCCCGCCACGCGGAAGCCCATCCGCATATAGTCTCAGTTTCCCCCCAAAGCATTCAGCAGTCTGCAGCTAAGAGCACCATGTCTCGAAGTCTCACATCGTCGCTCAAAATGAGGTCACAAGCAGGCTGTAGCAAGTCATCAATAGCAGAGCTTGCTGCTGTTGCTCGCGCTGAAGCCAAGAGGGCCAAAGCGAGATCCTCCTTCGCCGCACAAGAGATGCAACTAAAGCTGAGTCAGGCAGAGCAAGAAGCAGAAAGTGTGTGCCTGCGAGTGTCTCTAGAAAGACTTGCCACAGACAAAGAGACAGCAGCTGCAATAGCTAAAGCATAGTGCTTGGAAGCTGCCGAGAACTCTGGCTATGAAAGACGCAGCAACATTCTTGGACTGGATGTAGACCAGCAGGATCCAGCATGATACTTCGCAGAGTACGTCCATCAGCATCAACATTCCAGCATAGACAACACCCTTGATGCACCACATCGACCAGCTTACGCCGATTACCAGCGATCCAACCCTGAACTTTGCTACTTCAAACGGAAGATGCCCAGCATGGAGATGTCGGTCACAGTTACTGCCCCACCAAGAGCGTCCAATAGTTTGGTGATGCATCACACACTAGACATGACTACAGCACACCAGCTCGTACCAGCACCGACCAAGCCACCATTGACTTTGCACAGTACTTTGCTCACCGAGAACTGGTTACAAAAGGACTTGTAAAGTTCACTGATAAAGCCAAGAACGATAGGTCATGGCAAGTCTCGTTCCAGAACACCATTTAGGGTCTGGACTTATCCTGTAGTGAGGAGTTAGATCTCCTAGTAAAGAGGCTTGGGAGCGAGTCGATCGAGTATGCCAAAAGACTAAGAGACATTAATATAAAACATCCACACACAGGTCTTCGCGAAGTGTGGAAAAAGACTTGATGAGTTATATGGGTCCATCAAAGTTATAGAAATTGCTTTATACAAAAGAATTGATGACAATTTCCCTAAGATAGGGCTAAAGGTTATCATAAGCTTAGAAATTGAGTGACTTGATAGAGTTACAGGTTGCCAAGGTGGAAGGGGATTTGCCCGGTTTGGCATTCTTAGACCCTGCTAGGGGTGTCAATCCGATAGTAAAAAACTTCCTTACAACCTACAAGAAAAATGGGTCATGTATGGTTCATGGTATAAGCAAACTCATAAGGTGCCGTTCCCTCCTTTCCCTGTGTTCGTAGAATTTATTAACCAACATCAAATCAGAAATGATTCTAGTTTTGACTTCACACTATCATGTCCCACTGCCCCCGGTGTCAAACCTAGTAGGACACCCTTGGCAGTCCACAAAACTAATATTGTTTCCACAGGTCCTCCTCAGAATATGAATAAGCCCCCTCCCGAAGAGCCCAAACCTCAGGATGTCAGCAGGCAATGTCTCCTACACAGGAAACCACATCCTCTACTAAAATGCAGAGCCTTCAGGGAGAAGTCTTTAGAGGATCGCAGAGGTTTCCTCAAGGAAAACAAGATCTGCTTTAAATGCTGTGCCACACCTCTCACCTTGCCAGGAATTGTGAAGCCAGCGTGAAATATGCAGAATGCAGCAGCAAAGATCACAATACAGCCTTGAACCCCATACCACCCCCATGAGTGTTGTCACAAGCAGAGAAGCATGATAGGAAGCAGAAGAACATTGACGAAGGCACCCCCGAGGTCACCTCTCAATGTAGTGAGATCTGCGGAGGACTCGTGTGAGGAAGATCCTGTTCAAAAATCTGTCTTGTCCGAGTCTACCCAGCATGCTGCAGGGACAAAGCGATCAAGATATATGCAATCCTGGATGACCAAAGCAACAGGTCTCTAGCCAAATCCATCTTCTTTGACAGCTCAGCATTGTAGGCCCCCGTTTTCCCTACTCCTTGAAGACGTGTTCAGGTACCGTTGAGATGGCGGTGAGGAAAGCAACCAGATACAAAATGGAGTCCATAGATGGTCGGACCTGCCTATCCTACCGACCATCCTGGAATGCATCCAGATTCTCGACAAAAGGTCTGAGATACCTTCACCGGAGGTGGCGATACATCACCCCCATCTGAAGCGTATAGCTCACCTGATACCTGAGTTGAATCCAGAAGCTCCAATAGCTCTACTCTTGGGAAGAGACATACTAAGAGTCCACAAGTCTAGAGAGTCTATCAATGGCTTGAAGAACGTTCCATACAACAGAGGACAGAGGCTTAACCTTGGATGGGTCAATATAGGAGACGTCTGTCTAGGAAGAGAACACAAGCCGACGTTAGTCAACAGTATGCTCACCAGCACGTAGAAAATGGATGTCCATCTCTCTTCCAGCCATGTCAGAATAGTCTTCTGGTAAGGGAGTTGCCGAAAAGCCCTGCATTGCCTTTTCTCAGCTCCTTCCAAAGAGATGACTTGCAACACAGTTGAAGGATGACTGAAGGAACAGAAAATTTCCATTTCACCTTCATTGAGGAAGATTATTCAACACAGTCACAACCTAACACATATCAGAGATATTGCAACCTCAGAAGCGGCCAAATGCAAAGACATCTCGTTGAAAGATGGCCTACTGTCAGGCCCAGACCTCAACAACAGACTCTACAAGTACTACTCTGTTTCCGCAGAGATACGGTGGGATTTATGGCTGACATACAACAGATGTTCCACTGTTTTCTCGTCAAGGAGGAACACAAGACACTACTTGGGGTTCTTTTGGTATCGTCACAACAAGCCCGATAAGGACATCACAGAGTCCCAGGTGAGAGTCCACATCTTTGGGAAGAGTCACTTCCTGTCAGTCACTATCTACGGCCTTCGAAACTCTGCCAAAGAGGGCAATAAGAGTATGGGTCAGATGTCAGATCCTTCTAGAAAAGGACTTCTACATTGAGGACTGTCTGAAGTCCACACCAACAACTGAGGTTGCAATCAGTCTCCTGAAGAGGGCTCAAGAAATGCTCGCTCTGTCTGGGGTTACATAAGATTGCTCCAACAGCAGAGAATTGATGGAAGCCTTTCCTTCTCAAGACTATTCCAGTGATCTGAAGGACTTACACCTAAGCATAGACTCCCTTCCCATGCAGCGGAGCCTTGGATTACTTTGGAGATTTGAAGGCAAATGCCTTCACCTTTCAGATCAACAAAGACGAGAAACCCTTCACGTGCAGAGGAGTTCTTTCCTTCGTGAATAGCCTGTACGACCCCTTGGGGTTCGCAGCTCCAGAAACCATCCAAGGCAAAATGATGCTAAGGGACTTCACCCAAGAGACATCTGATTGGGACGATCCACTTCCAGCAGAAATAGCAGACCTGTGGGCCGAGTGGAGAAAGTCTCTCGAAGACTTTACCTACCTTTGAGTGAAACGACCTTATGCTCCCATGCCATCCACAGAAGTAAAAACACGAAGGCTTTGTATCTTTTGTGATGCATCAGTCAAAGTGATCGCAGCAGTAGCGTACCTAAAGACCACAGACGTGAACGAACAAAGCCATATCGGGTTCGTCATCAGTCGGACAAAGTTGTCGCCACTCCATGAGCACACGATACCCAGACTGGAACTCTGTGCTGCCATCCTTGCAGTTGAGTTGGCTGAATTTATCTCTGAAGGGTTGAATTTGCAGATCAAAGATGCCGAATTCTACATGGATAGCAAGGTGGTAGTGGGATATATCTGCAACGAGATGCGA
Source organism: Allobates femoralis (assembly GCA_033576535.1). Taxonomy (NCBI): domain Eukaryota; kingdom Metazoa; phylum Chordata; class Amphibia; order Anura; family Aromobatidae; genus Allobates; species Allobates femoralis. The sequence continues at coordinate 207,795,545 of JARQOC010000001.1, forward strand.
CGCTTCTATGTCTATGTCAGCAATTGGGTACTGAGGCTAAGAAGATCCACTTGCCCTAATCAGTGGCACTATGTGTCTACTCGCCACAATCCTGCAGGCCATGCGACTAGATCCGTTGCACCCAGTCATCCTAAGGACACTATGTGCAAATGGAGTCCGTGGAGCCTCGATTAAGAGTCTTAAACAAGGGACTAGCCATATATCCCTCCAGCGAAAGACCTAGCCCTGGAGTGGAATCCTTGCGGAGACCACCATAACCACCATATTAAGTGGCCCTTTTAGTTAATATCCCACTTATTTCACTGTGTTTGAGCGCTTTGGCCGGCTGCCCGCAGTGTTTTCCTTGGCTGGTCTCCCTGAGATCAGTGAGTGCTTTGTGATAAGGACACTATGTGGTTCACAGGCCTTCCCTCCTTGTACTATTCGATGCCCCACAGCAGTAAGCCTGATATTCGAATTAAGGATCCAGATGCCAACAAAGAGCTTCATCCTCAAGTGTCTGCACTATCCGTCATCACCTTGAATCTCATCGGTTCAGCAGGTTCTCAACCTGGAAGTCACTTGTTCGAGCCTTCGCTTGCCTGCTTCAAGTGGCTCTTTCCTACAAGTCTACAATACCTACTAGTCAGAGACCTTGTAAAGGTTGGCATCACTGCAAGCATGCGTTTACCGCTCCCAACCAAGAAAAGGCCAAGATTACAATACTTTGTGTAGTACAAAAGGAAGTTTACAACAAAGAAATAGACAACCTCAACAAGGGACAACCCATTCCTAGAGACAGCGTGCTGAAGAAGCTCGACCTGATAGTCGACCAAAATGGGCTGTTGAGAATAGGTGAAGAAGCCGAGGTAGAAGTTCCAGAGAAACATCCGGTAATAGTTTCTGGACATCATCACATCACAACCCTTATCATTCAACATCATCATGTCTTAGTGAGACACCAAGGATGGTTGTTTACCGAAGTAAATCTACGAGCAGCTGGACTGTGGATAGTCAGAGCGAAGAGCAGAGTAAACAAACTCATTTTTAACCTCGTTACATGTCGCAAACTTCATGGCATGTTTCAAAATCAGAAGATGGCCAATCTTACACCCGACAGACTTAGTACTGAACCTCTCTTCACCAACGTCGGACTAGACCTGTTCGGCCCTTGGTCCGTGGTTGCACAACGCTCTAGGAAGATCCATGCCGAAGCAAAGTGTTGGGCAGTTCTATTCACATGTCTGTCCATCAGAGCTGTCCATGTTGAAGTAATTGAATCTATGGACACATCAAGCGTCATAAATGCACTTCGACGCTTCATCGCAATCAGAGGCCCTGTGAAGCATATTCGTTCTGACCGAGGCACGACTTTCATCGGAGCAAGAGAACTCCAAATCCCTTCCAATCTAGACATTGCTAATGTAGAAAGGTACTTAGGTGAGCAAGGATGCACCTGGACTTTCAGCCTACCACATTCTTCGCACATGGAACGTGCCTGGGAAAGAATGATAGGTATAGCACGCAAAATACTAGACTCTATCTTCTTGCAAGCAAACACTAGACTCACACACGAGAGTTTAACTACGTTCTTGGCTGAGGTTTCAGCTATCATGAATGCCAGGTCGCTGAAAGCACTTTCCAGCGATTCCGGAGACCTGATAGTATTTACTCCTACCATGTTGCTCACACAGAAAACCTATGTCCCCAGTGCTCCACTTGGAGAGTTCAATGACAAAGATCTTTACAGAAGACACTACTCAGACAACACAGGGTGAGGGAACCACAATATTAAGGCTTTATTGGATCCCCAAACAGTTGACAGCATAACCAGCAAAACACAACAATGTAACAGGCAACAGAGTCTCACCCTTCAGCTGGCTCACCAGGGATTAGAATATAGCACAGCAAAGTCTGTAGCCAGGTGACAGTATTGTCCCAACCTGGGTTGCTTCCTTACCCTTATGCAGTCTTTATCACTGCCGAATCCGATAATCCGATGCTGAAGTCCTTGTGGTTCTATAGTCCGGGTTCTGGTCCCCTTGGTCGGCACCGAAATGCCTAGGCCTGGGGTTATGGCTTGCCAATTGGACCCAAAGATCCTAGATTAGCTGCCTGTATCCAATCCAGTGTACCTCTAGCAGGACCGAAATCCCTAGACTGAGGTCACTAGACAGAATCTAACTAACCCTGGTTAATGAACACATCTCCTTATATACCTTCAGCCCCCATTTCATGATACTGGGGACTTCACAATAGGTGGAATAAAACTGTCTATTCATTGGCTGGACCTCAAGCCTTATATAACCATTTTTGGTCGTATTGCAGTCCAGACATGGAGAGCCAAATGCTGATTGATATAGCACCTAGCAGTGATACAATGGAATGTTAGTAGGAGACATTGAGTCTGCAATTAATGACATTTAAACAATAGTAGCTGAGGCCATGTACATAGAGTCAGGGATCCACATGGTAACATACAATGGACGATTAGCCTAATTAAATTCTCTAGATTTCTTTTGGACGAAGTGCCTCACTGTCCGCTCTGCTGCTCCAGAAAAGAAGAAACCAGGACACAGGGATGTCTGGATCATTGATGCCTTTATTGTTCAATAATAGGACAATAAAGGCATCAGTGATCCAGACATCCCCGTGTCCTGGTTTCTTCTTTTCTGGAGCAGCAGCGCGGACAGTGAGGCACTTCATCCAAAGGAAATCTATGTTGTGACCACGGTCATCTGTGGAAGTGCGGTTTCTGCAGCAGCTGCTTTATCGCTTTTTACCCAGTTGTGGGTCTCACAACTGGACAAGGTGAGCAGTTTCACATCAATAGCTAAAAGTGTGTAATTGAGATAAGACCCTATTTTGCGTATTCTTAATTAGTAAAAATAAGTTCTCTGGCCTTCTATGACAAACAAGTTAGATAATTACATTACCATGCTAAACTAAAACCACAGTAATCTTTGAAATACTGTAGGAAATTCTCCTTGGCCATTACAAGTTTGCAAACCAAAATACAATACTGTCTGGGTTACATAAGAAATCATCATATGTTCTACATTGACGGGATCCATTTCGTCACACTCTCCACTCTGCAAACAAGGACGAAGTGGCAAAAAGACCATCCTAACATCAAACCTGGCAATGTTGTACTCGTGAAAGACAGTCAATCACATCGAAATGAGTGGCCATTTGGCCTAGTCATCAAACCTTTTCCCAGCAAGTACGGAAAAGTACGCAAAGTGGAGGTCAGAGTGGGTAAGCTTGGGGAGTACAAACTGTTCCTCAGGCCAGTTACTGAAATTGTGTTGCTCCTTTCCCCAAAAGAGTAAAATGGTGGCATCCATTGATGCCAAGCGGGGAGTGTTCTGCCCATTCATGAGTAGCTAAGAAAGTATTCATAGAGTTATTATTATTATTATTATTATTTATTTATTTATATAGCGCCATTGGTTCCATGGCGCTTTGCATAAGAAGTGGGGGTAACAAGGACAGGTACAGTACATTTGAACAGTCACTGCTTGCTGATACACGACGGGAGAGGATCCTGTCGACAAGGGCTCACAGTCTACAGGGGTGGGGGAGGACACAATAGGGGGGAAGCCCCAAGCGTGTGGTGTAGCGGCACTGGGTCTCATCATAGGTTGTAGGCTTGTTGGAATAGATGAGTTTTCAGGTTCTTTTTGAAACTTTTGAGGGTAGGCGAGTGCCTGATGTGCTGGGGAAGAGAGTTCCAGAGTCTAGGGGAGGCGCGGGAGAAGTCTTGTATGCGGTTGTGGGAGGATGAGATGAGGGGGGAGGAGAGGAGGAGTTCTTGTGAGGAGCGTAGGTTGCGTGCAGGTTGGTATCGGGAGACCATGCCGGAGATGTAAGGGGGGGATAGGTTGTGGATGGCTTTGTAAATCAGGGTTAGGATTTTAAATCGAGATCTTTGGCAGGTGAGGAGCCAGTGAAGTGCCATGCGGAGAGGGGAGATAGGGGAGTAGCGAGGAGGCAGATGGATTAGATGGGCAGCTGAGTTTAGAATAGAGCGGAGGGGTGCAAGGGAGGAGGCAGGGAGACTTGTAAGCAGTAGGTTGCAGTAGTCAAGGCGGGAGATGATGAGGGCGTGGACGAGAGTTTTGGCAGTGTCATGATTAAGAAACGGGCGGATATGTGAGATGTTCTTGAGTTGGAGTCGGCAGGAGGTGGCGAGGGCTTGGATGTGGGGTTTGAAGGAGAGGGAGGAGTCGAGGGTGACCCCGAGGCACTTTGCGTGGGGGACTGGGGAGAGGGAGCAGTCGTTGACTAGGATTTACAGGTCTGGTAGAGGGGAAGGGCGGTTGGGGGGGAGACAATAAACTCTGTTTTGTCCATGTTCAACTTGAGGAAGCGAGCAGAAAAGAAAGATGAGATGGCGGACAGGCAGTAGGGTATTTTAGACAGAAGGGAGGTGATGTCAGGCCCGGAGAGGTAGATCTGGGTGTCATCGGCGTAGAGATGGTACTGGAGGCCATGGGACTTGATGAGTTGACGTAGGCCGAGGGTGTAGATGGAGAAAAGTAGCGGTCCGAGTACCGATCCCTGGGGGACGCCGACAATAATGGGGTAAGATGAGGAAGAGGTGTGGGAGTGGGTGACGCTGAAAGTGCGGTCCGTAAGGTATGAGGAGATCCAGGAGAGGGCGAGGTCAGTGATACCAAGGGATTCTAGGATTTGGAGTAGGAGGGAGTGGTCGACTGTGTCGAAGGCGGCGGATAGGTCGAGGAGGAGGAGGACAGAGTAGTGTTTTTTCCTCTTCGCGGTCAGGAGGTCATTGGTGACTTTAGTAAGGGCTGTTTCGGTGGAGTGGAGAGGCCAGAAACCGGAATGCAGGTGGTCGAAGAGGGAGCGGGAGGATAGGTAGGAGGACAGTTCAGAGTGGAAGTGTTGCTCAAGTAGTTTGGAAGCGAAAGGGAGAAGGGATATTGGGCGGTAGTTGGCGATGGATGATGGGTCGAGGGAGGGTTTTTTGAGAATGGGTGAAGGCGTGTTTGAAGGATGAGGGAAAGACGCCAGTAGTGGGTGATAGGTTGAAGAGGTGGGTTAGGGCAGGGATGAGGACAGTGGTGAGGTTTGGGATGGGATGGGTAGGGCGTGGGTCGAGGGCGCAGGGTGAGGTGAGATCGTGACAGGAGGGCTGCGTTTCAGTCACGTTGGAGAAGCTTCCTTTGGTCGAGGAGGGTTGAGCGGTAATGGTGGTAGGTTGGGGGGACGTTGGGCCAAAGCTTTTTCTAATTTTATCAATCTTGTGTTTGAAGAAGGTGGCGAAGTCGTCGAAGTATATTAGCGTTATACTAGTTACAAACTGTAGAGGTCATTAGTTGCCTGTTTATGTTGTTTAGATGTTGAACATGATCTAGCAGAGCTCTTAGTCTGTGCCCTTTAAGGATAGTGTGTACCAAGGGACTGCCCCCCTCCTTCCTCCAGAAGACAGAGATCCTTGTACTCAGTTTTCCATTCCTTACAACTTTCCTCTCATCAGATGTTTCCAGTAAGAGCAATGCAGTTACATGTTTTGTGTAAAATCTGTATGAATAGGTTATAATCCAGCCATTAGTACAGAGAGAACTGTGTGATAGGAGATATGTTATACCCTGTAATTCCTCATGCTAACATGTTTGCATTGTATGTAGATAAAGGTATTTCTGTGTAGAATACTGTAGAGTTCAGTGTATTGTGTTCTGAAATACACTATTTGAGCTAATGCCTTTTTCACTGTATGCAGATAGATAGATGCATTCTGCATAGAATAGAGCCTGCTGCAGTGACCTTTACCCTAGTAACTCAGATGACGGTAACCAGTGTTATCAGTGTGTTAGTGCTAGTTTCTTTAATGCACCCAGTACTGACTGTGATTATTCTGTACTTGTATTATAGTTTTTACCACACATTATCGTTCACGCAATCAAGCTCAACACCTCAATAAAGATAGACTCCAGAAATCCTACAGTCTGTTCCTTGGGAAAGTGAACGAGGGTTAAGCTGTATACTTGATATCCACAGTATCACATCTAGAAGAAGGCAGAACTTCCTCTGATAGTGTCATGACCTCAGATCTCTCTGGCAAGGTGTGACAGGTCTCCTCACTCTCACTGATTATGGCTCTATACTATGCCCTTAAACTTATCCTCTCTGCCTGGACCTTGGCTTCCATGGTACTTCAGGCTTACAGGAAAGTATTTCAGCTTTCTTGCCACTGCTGACAACTCAAGATCTCCTCAAGGCAGCTCACTACATACACCCTCACATCTTCACTACCAATTCCTAACTGTCATTGTCTGCCAGTTGGACACTACAGGGACCATGCAGGAAACTATGCCCCATGCGGCTGCACAGATCCTCCTGTGTCTTGGCCGTGACCATAGCAAAGACTCTGGCTGGCCTCCTTTCTCTCCAGCACAATTGAATCTAAGGAGAGCACTGTTGCTCCTCCTGTACTCAGTAGTTCTGCTCTAGGGCTGCTAACCACCATACTTCACAATAGCCCTTTGTACTGTTCACATGTCTGTGTATAAAAATGGCTAAAGAAATTATTTACCACATCACCAGAGTTAACAGATTTTTGTGACACTTAATTCTGCAGGGTACCACACTGAAGAGAATCCTTGGAGTCTACATTTTGATCCTGGTTCTCTGGGCGGGGTGTGAATATTTCTTGTGGTGAAAAGAGGGAATGTATATACATAATCAAATCCTATCTTCCCCTTCCCTATCCCTTAAGAAAAGAGCAGAGATGGGTGAACACATGAGTTTTCGAATTTAGTTTGGTTTGCCAAAAGCGGGGTGTTCACTGAATTGTTCGACAAACAGTTCACCAAACTGACCGAACCCCACTGAAATCAATGGCAGGAAACATGAAACACATAGAAAACACCTTCAAAGAGTGTCCAAAAGCTGCCAAGAACACACAGACACACACAAATCATCTTACCAGTCTCTCCGCTGCTTGCTTGCTTGTTTGTCCACTCTCCCTCTCACTCCTTGCTATAGAATAGCAGCCTGCAGTGACCCCAGAAATTGGTACATTCCTAAAAAGTGCCAATTCCTAGTACTTTCATGGCTTTTTAAGTTGCTGTGTAGTTGTGGCAAACTTGATAATAACTGGATAATAAGGGTTTTATACCATCTTTGTATTGACTGCTGGCATAAAGGCTGAAATTCAATATTAGACCTGGCTATTGAGAATTTCAAGTATATAGTAAAGAAGACACAGCACAGAGAGAAAACACTTTATTAGAAGTAAAAACACAAATATGTATCTGGACTCCATCTTTATTACTCCCTCATACCCATCCTCGATCCTCTGCAACATCTTCTTGATAGCACGCTGCAGTGAAGAACACAGCGTTGTGTCACCGCATTCTCCAAAAATTGAGTAAGTGAGCCACCAGCTACAGTCTGGTAAGCAGAGTCTCCTGAAGTCACCTGAGAACAGCTCTGGTAACCATGGTACCTGCCATGGTTAGCGGCCACCATGGTTACCTGAACGGTGACCTCAGGAGTCAACGCTTACTGGAGCAAAGATGGTAGCTCATTCATTCATTCAATGTTTGGAAGCTGTGGTGACAGGATGCTGTGTTTGTTCTTCAACATTGTCTTCTAACATTGTCCCACATTAAGTATTTTGTGCTTAATGGCAGCTGGCAATACAAATCTGCCATTAACCCTATATTACCCAGTTTCCCACTGCTACATGGCAACTGGAAGAGGCATGTAAAGTGCCAGTAGCTTCACTCTGGTAAGGCTCTTGTAACTGAGAGAGACAAGAAGTGAGTCCTTCTTACGCTGGAGTCATTCTTTAAGCTTGCTGGCCAGGCTGGTCAAGAGAAGATGTTGCAGCTGATTTCTTGACACCATCAAGCTGTCCTGGACCCTGTTTCTCCTGTGCTCACAATAAAACACCCAAGAAACTGCCAGCCGATCACCTTCTTCCACTCTCGATTCTGTCTGCTCATTGGCAACACATCGCCATGGACTTCATCACGGATCTGCCAGCATTGTCAGGTTGTATGGTAATCTGGGTTGTGGTTGATCCATTCTCTAAAATGAAACACTTCATTCCGCTGTCTGTTCTCCCTTCTGCTCCTGAACTTGCAGAGCTCCTTATCCAGCACATTCTCTGGCTTCACGGCCTTCAGCTCCACATTGACTTTGACAGAGGGGTTCACTTCATCTCCCAATTTTGGCAGAGCCACTGTAAACTGTTGGATTTCACCCTGGACCTCTCCTCAGCCTATCACCCACAATATAACGGCCAAGGGACGCGAGTGAATCAAGACCTCACCAATAGGCATGAGTGAGTAGTTGAATACTCAGACTCACTATACTCGTACTGAGTAGATCGTAATACTCGGTTATTCGGTACGAGTAGCGACTCCAATGTTAGTCAACGGGAAATGTGCGTAATTGTCTGCTGGACCCAAAAAAGCGGTTTGGGGGGCTGAGGAAAAGGCTGAAATGGGCACATGATTGCCGTAAGAACGAGTGATGATGGAGGCTATCTTCTGACAGCTCAGTGTGTAAGTGGTGTAAAGAGTGTAAAGAGAGCGATCTGCCCTAGGGCTGTGTGATGGTTAACGCAGGAAGAAGCAACCCATCATCATTATCACAAGGGCTTCACAATTATAAAGCTTGGACTACTGTCATTGTTGTTCCACTGCCACTGCACAATCTGCAGGCATAGTGTCTCCAAAAATTAGCCCAAGGGGCTGTATCATGGTTGATAAAGGAAGCAGGCCTCAAGGGCCAAATAATTATGAAGCTAGGACTAGAGATGAGCCACCACCCCAATGTTCGAATTCGATTTGATTCGCCGAATCGGCGGGGTGTTCGATGAATGTTCGTCGAATGCTCGACGAACACCGTCGAACACCCCGGGAAACGAACAAACCGGGCTTGTGGGGCTTTTTCACTTCCACAATGTATATACATACATTGTGGAAGTGAAAAAAAGTGAAATAAAGTGTTAAAAATAAAAAAATAATCAATGCTCACCTGTCCGCAGTCCACCGAAGCCTCCGGCAAGGTCCTGTGGCTTCTAGGACCTGTGGTGACGTCATGTTCTCGCGCGAACTCCGGTCACATGACCGGAGTTCCACGAGAACATGACGTCACCACAGGTCCTAGAAGCACAGGACCTTGCCGGAAAGCTTAAAATAGATATTTTTATGTTTCGGACCCTTTCTTTAAGTAAAAGAAAGTGTCCGAAGCATAAAAATATCTATTTTAAGCTTTCCGGCAAGGTCCTGTGCTTTTAGGACCTGTGGTGACGTCATGTTCTCCGGGAACTCCGGTCACGTGACCGGAGTTCCCGCGAGAACATGACGTCACCACAGGTCCTAGAAGCCACAGGACCTTGCCGGAGGCTTCGGTGGACTGCGGACAGGTGAGCATACATTATTTTTTTATTTTTAACACTTTCTTTCTTCTAGGTAATGTTTATTTTGGCTGAAAATGCGGCAGATGCGGTTTTCTGACCGCATCTGCCGCATTTTCGAACCAAAATCGAACATGTTCGAAATTCGCCGAATTTGAACCAAATTGTTCGAATTCGGCGAATGACTCGAATAGGGCCAAAATCAACTCGAATTTGAGATTGGCGAACTATTCGAATCGAACATCGCTCATCTCTAGCTAGGACTACTAGCACAGTAGTTGCAGTGCCCAATGTCCCGGCATAGCTGTAGTGTCTCCAGGAAGTAGCTCGAGGGTCTGAATCATGGTTGATGAAGGAAGCAGGCCTCAAGGGCCAAACAATTATGAAGCTAGGACTACTAGGACTACTAGCATTGTTCTTGCAGTGCCCAATGTGCAGGCATAGCCATAATGTCTCCAATAATTAGCCCGAGGGACTGTATTATGGTTGATGAAGGAAGCAGGCCTCAAGGGCCAAACAATTATGATGCCAGGACTACTAGCACAGTAGTTGCAGTGGCCAATGACCAGGCATAGCCATAGCGTCTTCAACAATTAGCCCAATTGGCTGTATTATGGTTGATGAAGGAAGGAGGGTCTCATCACAAGTGCCTCCGATGGGAAATATTAATTAATGGAACATTGTTTTTAGCTTGTTAACCATGAGGTACATGTGGCAGAAGCAGGAGTTGAAAACGTGTAAGAAGAAGAAAAGGGGTTTGTATGGGAAGGGATGGATGTGATCACCAGTTGCACAAAATAACATTTTGGGTGACTTTAGGTTGGGATGCTGTCTTCTGGAGGGCTTAAATACTCTTGTGAAATCCAGTCCATGTTAAATTTTATCAAAGTTAGCCTGTCTGCATTCTCTGTAGTTAGCCATGTGTGTATATCTGTGATGATTGCCCCAGCGGCAGTGAAAACACGCTCTGACATCACACTAGCAGCAGGGCAGGCCAGCACCTCCAAGGCATACAAGGAGAAGTCTGGCCAACTATGCAGCTTGGATACCCAGTAATTAAATGAAACAGAAGCATCTGGCAGAATGCAGGTATGGTTACTTAAATAGTCGTTGACCATCTTGTTCAACTTCTCCCTCTTTGACATTGTTACCGGTCTAGGTAGCCCTTGCTGATGAGCCGGTTTATTGAAGATGGCCCAGTTGGCATCTGCGGTGACAATGCAGGAGCCCAGCTAGTGCGCAAACCGTGTTAGTGCAGGCAACTTCTCTTCCCTCTCTCCTGTCTGCAGCCCCAACCAACTGCACCCAAGGATCACACAGTAGCGGTGACAGAGACAGAAGAGAGGTATGAGAGCGCACTGACACTGACACAGATTTAATACAAGGAGTCCTTGCTCTAGGTAAGTGAGCTTTGTCAATCAAGCTAAGTAGAGGTGTGCCGCATGGTGATTGAGGGGGTAGAATAGTGCACTGCAACTTTGGCCAAGGGTGCACCAATGAGCCTTCATTTACATTTCTGGGAAAAAAAGAATTATCAATACTTCAGGTTTATAGAGCTAAGTCCCCTGCCGGACTGGATAAGTAACTGAAATAGAGTTTAGGGAGTGACAGATATCCTGTAAGTCTAGAATACATTTTATTATTTATCTTTCACCATGAGGCTTTAAGTTATGCAGGTCTGCTCTGAGCAATTAAAGTCACCTGTCTTAGCAGTGAGAATGGCGGCTGTAAACATGCCCCGGCACTAACTGACAGCTCACTCATCATTGCATCAGTACAGAGATGGCATTCATTTAGTGCTGGGGCGCGATTACAGATGCTGCTCTCAGTATGATGAGTGGTGACTCTAATTGCTCCAGGCATGCCTGTATAATTAAAAGCCTGCGGCTACCAGTAGAAATACAGTAATTTTTCTCCCAGTTGCCACATTCTCAGTACAGCATCTGGACACTTTCCTAACGACATTACCTGTAGGTTAAGCCTATAGTTGCAGGTTAATAGTGTTTTAGGGCATGACAGGCTCCCTTTAAAGGAAATCTGTCAGGTCAAAAATCCATATGTAACTGATATAATTTTCTAATTCTTCTAGTGAATCTCTTCCTATTTATCTATTTCTTTTATTTATACTCCCCTCATATCCTGTGTAAACTTCAAAATAAAAGATTAATTCCATCTGTCAATCACAGTGAGGGATCACTTGCTTCTCTGCTGCCCACTCCCCAAGGAATGAATATTCATGCATCACTGCTCTGCCCTCCTCTGTGTCTGTATCCTGTGTGTGTGGCTCTCCAAGCACAGGCACTCATTGCAGACAGAGGGTAAAGGAGGTCAAATATCCATATGTAACTGATATAATTTTCTAATTCTTCTAGTGAATCTCTTCGTATTTATGTATTTCTTTTATTTATACTCCCCTCATATCCTGTGTAAACTTCAAAATAAAAGATTAATTCCATCTGTCAATCACAGTGAGGGATCACTTGCTTCTCTGCTGCCCACACCCCAAGGAATGAATATTCATGCATCACTGCTCTGCCCTCCTCTGTGTCTGTATCCTGTGTGTGTGGCTCTCCAGGCACAGGCACTCATTGCAGACAGAGGATAAAGGAGGGGGAAGGAGACCAGATGCACATCTGATATCTATATTGTGTGTATCTGAGGCATGTGTGTAGTGTGTGCTGTTTGAGATATTTCTTTGTGTTTATATGAACATTTGATCATTTGCTCAGCAGATACACACAAAACACGTATGCAGGAAAACAAATGTTCATATGAACAGAAATCTCTCACAGGCAGCACAGGCTAGTGATGTTACTGCAGGAGTTGTAGCACAGATCATCTCCCTGCTCGCAACCCCCTACTGCGCAGCCTTCAGAAGCCTGAGATTCAGTGTAACTTCAGCACAGAAGGGAGGCACAGAATACCAGCTTGGATAGGCATGGTTATTTAAATAATAAATAAAAAAGCAGAGAAGCCATGATGTGGCAAGGTGGCTCAAAGAATTGATCAATTGTTTGAAAAATTTCTCATTTTTAAAGTACAGTTAGAATTTAATATGTGCCTTTGTATTTTTGTATTGCATGCTGAAAATGGGCAGTGCTGGCTTCTTGGTTTTTTATTTGTTATTGGTTTGTGGTTGACCCCTACTTTTTGCTGTGCACACCTGGTTGTGTATGTCATTCTTTCTGTCTTTACTGTGATTGACCTAGGCTGCTGTACATACACAGCCACCCCACCTTTCTCATAGGCTCTATTTGATTGCATACACATTTATCTGGGCATGCTCTGCCCTCACTCATGGTCTGCTGGTTTGGCAGTGTGGGGGTCACATCTGATAATGTCCAGATGTCTGTAGCATTTGCTGCACATGTTCCAGTCTGGTCTGCCTTTATCTGCACTTGCCCTTCTGGCTTCATGGAAGCGGTTCAAAAATGTTTTATTTACATGTTGCATCAATATGGAACTGCTTTTAATGTATTCAGGATGGCACACGATATATATAAAAATGTAGAGTAGGACCGCCCTATCTGAGATTGCCATAATGTGTCAGGATGGCTCAAAGAATTGATCAATTGTTTGCAAAATATCTCACTTTTAAAGTACAGTTAGAATTTAATATGTTTATTACCACTTTTTTGTACTGCATGCTGATCCTGGGAAGCGCTGACATCTTGGCTTTTTAATTATTTAAATAACACTTACATACTGTGACTATTCACTAGTCCGGTCAATTACTTTTACAGCTGCTTGCTGGGTGTTCAGGTGCTTATATCAAGAGAACTACAAAGAGTACAGTAATGATTTTTACACATTCTGAAAGGGCTGCCCGAGCACTATTCAATGCTACTATTAGTCTCATACTGAAAAATTACCAGACAGAGTCCCTTTAAGGTGCACAATTAAAAACATACTTAACCCCTAAGACGTAATATGTCTTTTTATTATCCATGGTATATATAATTAATTTCCCAGTAGATGTGTGAATTCCCATCAGTAATAAGCTAACAATTTATATCTAAAACTTATCAGTTTTAGTTTACTGTTTAGGAATTATTCAGAACGCTTATAGCTTTGAGTTAACCATAGTGGTGAATTGCTATTTAAAAACCCCAAAGAGCCTTCCCAGATGGGATTTTTTACTCTTAGGTATATTAGATTAACTAACCGCGGCTGACATGCGTGTTAGGGCTGACGCTACCACAAGGATTGTCCAGTAACATCTTGATTTGAATTAAACAAATTTTTTGAGACTTTATACTACCGTATATACTCGTGTATAAGCCGACCCGTGTATAAGCCGACCCCCCTACTTTTGCCCCAAAAATCTGGAAAAACCTATTGACTCGTGTATAAGCCGAGGGTGGACCCCAGCACAGGTATACAGCCCCCAGCAGTGTGGTATACAGGCCCCCCCCAGTGGTATACAGGCCTCCCCAGTGGTAGTATACAGCAGCCCCAGTGGTAGTATATAGCATCCCCAGCAGCCCCAGTGGTACTATATAGCATCCCCAGTGGTAGTATATAGCATCCCCAGCAGCCCCAGTGGTAGTATATAGCATCCCCAGCAGCCCCAGTGGTAGTATATAGCATCCCCAGCAGCCCCAGTGGTAGTATATAGCAGCCCCAGCAGCCCCAGTGGTAGTATACAGCAGCCCCAGTGGTAGTATACAGCAGCCCCAGTGGTAGTATATAGCATCCCCAGCAGCCCCAGTGGTACTATATAGCATCCCCAGTGGTAGTATATAGCATCCCCAGCAGCCCCAGTGGTAGTATATAGCATCCCCAGCAGCCCCAGTGGTAGTATATAGCATCCCCAGCAGCCCCAGTGGTAGTATATAGCAGCCCCAGCAGCCCCAGTGGTAGTATACAGCAGCCCCAGTGGTAGTATACAGCAGCCCCAGTGGTAGTATATAGCATCCCCAGCAGCCCCAGTGGTACTATATAGCATCCCCAGTGGTAGTATATAGCATCCCCAGCAGCCCCAGTGGTAGTATATAGCATCCCCAGCAGCCCCAGTGGTAGTATATAGCATCCCCAGCAGCCCCAGTGGTAGTATATAGCAGCCCCAGCAGCCCCAGTGGTAGTATACAGCAGCCCCAGTGGTAGTATACAGCAGCCCCAGTGGTAGTATATAGCATCCCCAGCAGCCCCAGTGGTACTATATAGCATCCCCAGTGGTAGTATATAGCATCCCCAGCAGCCCCAGTGGTAGTATATAGCATCCCCAGCAGCCCCAGTGGTAGTATATAGCATCCCCAGCAGCCCCAGTGGTAGTATATAGCAGCCCCAGCAGCCCCAGTGGTAGTATACAGCAGCCCCAGTGGTAGTATACAGCAGCCCCAGTGGTAGTATATAGCATCCCCAGCAGCCCCAGTGGTAGTATACAGCAGCCCCAGTGGTAGTATATAGGAGCCCCAGCAGCCCCAGTGGTAGTATACAGGAGCCCTAGTGGTAGTATACAGGAGCCCAAGCAGCCCCAGTGGTAGTATACATCAGCCCCAGATGTATATACAGCCCCAGAGGTAGTATACAGCCCCAGTGGTAGTATACATCAGCCCCAGAGGTATATGCAGCCCCAGTGGTAGTATACAGGAGCCCAAGCAGCCCCAGTGGTAGTATACATCAGCCCCAGATGTATATACAGCCCCAGTGGTAGTATACAGCCCCAGTGGTAGTATACATCAGCCCCAGTGGTAGTATACAGGAGCCCAAGCAGCCCCAGTGGTAGTATACATCAGCCCCAGATGTATATACAGCCCCAGTGGTAGTATACAGCCCCAGTGGTAGTATACATTAGCCCCAGAGGTATATGCAGCCCCAGTGGTAGTATACAGCCCCAGTGGTACTATCCAGCAGCCCCAGAGGTATATACAGCCCCAGTATTAATAAACAGCCCCCCCCCTCCTTATCATGGCCCCTCAGGCTGCGGCAGCTGTCAAAATAACAAACAGTTTATACATCACCTTCCGACGCAGCTCTCCGCTTCTCCGGTCCTCAGCTCCTCCGCTCGCGGCTTCTTCTTCCTTGTTGTGCCGACTTCTGTGACCGCGCGCAGGAAATGACGTCATCTCCTGCGCCCGGTCACATGACACCGGCACAAGAAGAAAGAAGAAGCCGGCGAGCGGAGGACCGGAGGAGCGCAGAGCTGCGTCGGAAGGTGATGTATAAACTGTTTGTTATTTTGACAGCTGCCGCAGCCTGGGGGGCCATGATAAGGAGGGGGGGGGCTGTTTATTAATACTGGGGGACCCATATTAAGGAGGGGGGCTGTGTATTGCAATATGCACGGCATCCCCCCGCCGTTGATGGATGGGGGGATGCCGTGCATATTCATTGCACTAATGAGGCGGCCCCACGTGACCGCCCGCGGTCACCGCGGCCCCCTCCTGCCTCCTCCAGCTCCCGGTCACAGCCCCCCCCCACAGCATTACCGTATAGACCCGTGTATAAGCCGAGGGGGGGACTTTTCAGCCCAATTTGTGGGCTGAAAAACTCGGCTTATACACGAGTATATACGGTATATTTTGTCCTATATTATTCTGTAAATACACTTTTTCCCACTTTAGTATATCAATAAATAGTACATATTGCATTTGCACTTTATTAATTATGGCATCAATGGCATTTGAATGATAAATTATATTTATTTACTGATGTATTCATTTACTGTTGATACGTGGGTGCTTCAGTGCCAAGAGTTGGGCGAGATTATGGGAGTGGAGATCAATGAATATTAATTTTCTATAACGGCAGGTACATTTATTTTCCCCAGCCATTTCCTGCAGTTGAAACCATGCTCCAGTCTACTGTGATCCACTGCCAACTCTCCACACCCCCACCACCCCCACCCACAGCATACCAGGCATGACTATAAGTTGACCCCCACAATTTCCTTCCAAGTTTGGGGGGAAAAAAGTGCACTTCATAGTCCAAAAAATACAATATATTGGTATCTGTGCTTGTTACTTACCTCTGGTGTTTCTCGTCTGATCCCTGTTGTTGACCTCATCACCCTACTTGGGCTTGTTTTTGTACTCATTTCATTCAGGTTTGTACTTAATTACATTCAGACTAAAGGACATAAATTCAAAATAACACCACAGAAAAAGAAACAACTATTACCAATACATTGTCAGATTACAAATGCAACAGCTGGACGGAGCAGTCCCATGACAAAGGTGCTAAATACTGATAAAAACAACCACTCAACAATTTATGGAGGAGGTAGCTGCTACTATTACATTCATTATGTGTTGATGAATTATACTTTGGTGAATTAAAACTAGTTTTCTTCGTGTTTTACCTATTGTATTTTTGAGTTTGCAGCTATTACTACAGTTATGAAATTATGTACAACTACTTACATACTTTTCCTAGTCTGACATTTGTTGATGTGCATTGATTGTTCTCCATTGCTTTTATTATACCAAATATTACAAAAATACCTGCTACGTATATAGCCAATTGCACAAAGAAATTAGCCACTAAGAAATAATACAGTGCACTCACAGTTATATGTCAGCTGTATTCAAAAGGATTGCAATCTGTCTGCCTCACTGAAACATGTTATTCTTGCTGCCCTTATCAATGATTAACGGCTATGATGTATTCAGGTAGATCTATCATCAGCTGTCAATCATTGATGAGGGAGAAGCATGAGAATGGGGGGAGCCCCTGGATCATGAATTAAGCAGAGGGAAAATTTTGTTTCGACTCAATTCTGTTTTAGCTCTTATTATACACATAGCTCAATATATTTTTCGCTACATTAGCCCAGATGACCTATTATTATAATATTCTGTATTTCCCTTAATGGCCGGCATATTCTGATTACACATTTTCTTTAACATCTGCACTTGTACCATAATTTAAGATTATCACACTTACAAACCTCGAACTCTTAACAGGTTGACAAGGCTTGTCCAACATAAGCCACAACATTAAAACCATAGTACTGACATGTTTATTATGCAATCTGTCTTTTTAGGGGTTCTGATTTCCATAACTTCTAGGGCAGAATGATTAAAACTACAAGCAAGAAAATTTGAAAGAGTTTATTAGACAAAGAAAATTCTGAGGCCGTTAAAATTAAAGTTACCATAATTGTTTTCAACAAATGACAAAGAAATAATAGTGATCATGCTTGTAAAGAAGTCATAGCCCGCTAGTCAGGTCAGCCTCTCGTTAAAAGGATTGTCCACTACTAGCATAACCCCTTCTGTTTCCACAAGTTTCCCCCAGATAAAATGAAAAGCCTGCACTCCCCTCCTGTGATGCCGCCCTTCCAGTAGTGTCAGTAATTGCAATTTCAGGGCTCATAAGACATTGCGATATCACGCAAGTCCCACATCCAATCAATGTCAGCTTCTCATGCCATGCCTTCGAACACAGGAGCAATCAACAGGAAGTGATAGGCAGCCAGAGCATCACTTCCTGCTTGTTGACTAATTTATCCAAACGCATGGAGAACAAAGCCGGTGGTGATTGGACACAAGGCTCGCGTGGGATCATCAAGGTGTGAGCTCTGTGAATGGGATTACCGACACTGTAATGGTGGCATAACGGAGGGGAGTACAGGCTTTTTATTTTATCTGAGAGAAACCTGTGGAAACAGAAGGGGTTGCCCTAGTAGTGGAAAACCCATTTAAAGAAGTGTTATGCTGTGCTGCTCACCATTATTGGCATCCCTTCATTTTTTTTTCAGAAGCTGTACAATATGTCCAGTAATATATGGAAATGTACAAATTTATATCCTCAGGATTTTTTCATTAGTGGTTCAAATTAATAGAACAATAACACATTTTTGGTCAACTGATATGTTGCAATTTCAAAGAAGAAACAGAATAAACAGCATATGCAGCACTGAATGCACCACTAATTAATACTTGGTTGCACACCCTTTGGCATTGATCACAGCCTCCAAATGTTTCTTTTAGCCATGTATGAGCTTCTTGGACTTCTCAGCTGGCATTTTTTCCCACACTTCCTTTACAGTTTGTTCAAGCTCTTGAATGTTTACAGGATTCTTTTTTCTAAATGGCAGATTTCAGCTCACCCCAAAGATTTTCAATGGATTGAGGTCAGGACTTATGGCTGGCCATTTTAAAATAGTTCATTTTTTTCTTTTTCAACAATTCCTGTGTACTTTTGTGTGTGTACTTTGGGTCATTGTCTGGCTGGAGGACCCATGTTCTTTGACTCAAACTAAGTTTTCTTACACTGGTTAGGACATTTCACTCTAAAATCTTTTGATTAGTCTATGATCTCATGATTCCTGTGATAAGGTCAAAGTCTCCAGTACCAAACACTGCAAAGCAACCCCAAAGCATTATGGATCCTTCACCATGCTTACCTGTTAGTAGGGTGTTTTTTTCCTTATAAGTCTCATTGCGCCGTGTGTAAACAAACTATTTTTTTACGTTGCCAAAATGGTCTATTTTGCTTCATCTGTATGCAGAACATTTTGCTGAAGGATTCTGGTTTGTGAAGGTAATCTTTGGCAAAGATCAGTCATTTCTTTTTATGTTTTTTCTTCAGCAATGGTTTCTTCCTTGGGTTTCACCCATAAAGCTTTGCTTGGTTTAGTGTGTGGCTTAAGGTACTTCTTGAAACTGACCCTAGACTGTTCCAGGTTGGCCTACAGGTCTTTGGATGTTTGACGTGGTGTTTTTTTCCACCATTGGCACCAACATTTAAAGACATCTCATCAATTTTCCTCTTTCCCCCACATCCAGGGAGGTTTTTTATGGTTCCATGCTTGACAAGATTCTTAATAACGGGGCGTGGCTTGACTGTCGATGGAGCAAGTCGCATAATCCAGGAGCTCCCTGACCCTGAGCCACAAAAGCGGATTTTTAAGCTGCCACATCGCCTACTTTCTGCACAAACCCTGTGCTGTTCTCCAGAACCCTCTCCTTCACTAATGGGGAAGATCAAGAACCAACAGGCCCTCTTACCAAGGCGAGTCTCGGACTTCTTCTCCTCGGGCCCCCAGGCACCCGCGCTTTCCTCCAACATGGCGCCACAATCTCCCAGGGCTGCGCGCGCCTCGCGCAGGGATCAGCAAACTCAGGAGACCGCGGCCTCCTCTTTGCCCCCGGAGACCCCAGTCACCCTCTCATTAATGAAGACCTTACTGGCAGAGCTCCGGTCTTCATTACAAGAAGACATGAGGTCTATGGTCGCAGACCTCCGGGGAGAAGTGACGGACCTTGAGAACCGCACAGACTCCATGGAATCTAAAATGGCCGAATTAATCCAATCCCACAATGACCTGTGGGACGAGAATGAAGCTCTCCAAAACACACTGAGTGCAGCATGTAGCAAACAAGCTGATCTGGAGGACCGCAACAGGCAAAACAATATTCGCCTGAGGGGCATCCCAGAATCTATCCCACAAGAGGAACTCAGAAGTTTCCTGCAGGACTTCATGAGAGAGGTCCTCCCAGATCTGGAACTTAGAGATTTGAAAGTGGATCGCATTCACAGGGTCCCCAAACCAAAAGGGATCCATGTGGACCTGCCTAGAGACGTCCTGAGTAGGATCCATTTCTATGAGGCTAAAGAGGAGTTCCTGCGGGCCCTACGTGCATCCCCCTCCCTCTCTCCGAAATTCACTGACATACAAGTCTTTCCAGATCTATCCTCTGCCACACTGGCCACCTGCAGGGCGTTCAAGCCCTTCACCACAATCCTACGAGAAAAAGACATTCCCTACCGCTGGGGTCGTCCCACCCGCTTGATTGTTAGGAAAGATGATACATCATATATCTGCCTAACCCCCCAGAGAGCGGAACATCTTCTGAAGACCTGGGACTTCCTTCCCCCTACAGATCCAAATACATTGTCAGGGTTACAAAAAGAAACAGGGGACGGGGCAGGCCCAGACAAAGGGGCAAAAAAACTGATAAAAACCCAAACCCCTCAACAATTTATTGGAGGTACTTTCTACATTACATTCATTATTGGGGTTTAGGGAAAATTCTTTGGTGGGAAATTTAAAAAAGTTTTCTTCGTGTTTTAAAACCCATTTTTATTTTTGAGTTTGCAGCTATTATTTCAGTTTGAAATTTTGTACAACCTTTAATACTTTTCCCCATTTTGACATTTGTTGATGTGCATTGATTGTTTTTCCATTGCTTTTTTATACCAAATATTACAAAAAAACCTTTTTTTACTTTATACCAAATTTCCCCAAAAAAAATTAGCCACTAAGAAATAAAACAGTGCACTCACAGTTATATGTCAGCTGTATTCAAAAGGGGGGTTTCAATTGTCTGCCTCAAATGAAACTTTTTATTCTTGCCCGCCCCTTTTTTTAAAGGGTTAACGGCTTTGAAAGTATTCAGGTTAGTTTTATCATCAGCTGTCAACATTGATTGGAGGGCTGAGAATTGGGGGGGGCCCCTTGGGTAAGAATTAAAACAAGGGAAAAAATTTTTTTTCGACTCAATTTTTTTAGCTCTTTTTATACACATGCCAAAATATTTTTCCCAACATTAGCCCCCGATAACCCATTAAATTTTAATATTCTGTATTTCCCTTAATTTGGGCCCCCCATTTTGAATTTCACTTTTTTTTTTAATAGAAATTGTACCTTAAATTTTTGATTAACCACTTACAAAACCCGAAAAATTAAAAGGTTGAAAAAGGCTTTTCCCAAAATAAGCCCCAAAATTAAAACCCTTTATGCATGTTTATTTTTAATTTGTCTTTTTTAAAAGGGGTTCTGATTTCCATAAATTTTTTTAGGCAGAAGATTTTTAAATACAAGCAAGAAAATTTGAAAAAGTTTTTTTGACAAAGAAAAATCGAAAGGGCCCTTAAAATTAAAGTTTCCAAAAATTTTTTTTTAACCAAAGCCCGCTAGTCAGGTCAGCCTCTCTTTAAAAGGATTGTCCACTACTAGCAAACCCCTTCTGTTTCCACAAGTTTCTCCCAGATAAAATGAAAAGCCTGCACTCCCCTCCTGTGATGCCGCCCTTCCAGTAGTGTCAGTAATTGCAATTTCAGGGCTCATAAGACATTGCGATATCACGCAAGTCCCACATCCAATCAATGTCAGCTTCTCATGCCATGCCTTCGAACACAGGAGCAATCAACAGGAAGTGATAGGCAGCCAGAGCATCACTTCCTGCTTGTTGACTAATTTTATCCAAACGCATGGAGAACAAAGCCGGTGGTGATTGGACACAAGGCTCGCGTGGGATCATCAAGGTGTGGAGCTCTGTGAATGGGATTACCGACACTGTAATGGTGGCATAACGGAGGGGAGTACAGGCTTTTTATTTTATCTGAGAGAAACCTGTGGAAACAGAAGGGGTTGCCCTAGTAGTGGAAAAACCCATTTAAAGAAGTGTTATGCTGTGCTGCTCACCATTATTGGCATCCCTTCATTTTTTTTTCAGAAGCTGTACAATATGTCCAGTAATATATGGAAATGTACAAATTTATATCCTCAGGATTTTTTCATTAGTGGTTCAAATTAATAGAACAATAACACATTTTTTGGTCAACTGATATGTTGCAATTTCAAAGAAGAAACAGAATAAACAGCATATGCAGCACTGAATGCACCACTAATTAATACTTGGTTGCACACCCTTTGGCATTGATCACAGCCTCCAAATGTTTCTTTTAGCCATGTATGAGCTTCTTGGACTTCTCAGCTGGCATTTTTTTCCCACACTTCCTTTACAGTTTGTTCAAGCTCTTGAATGTTTACAGGATTCTTTTTTCTAAATGGCAGATTTCAGCTCACCCCAAAGATTTTCAATGGATTGAGGTCAGGACTTATGGCTGGCCATTTTAAAATAGTTCATTTTTTTCTTTTTCAACAATTCCTGTGTACTTTTGTGTGTGTACTTTGGGTCATTGTCTGGCTGGAGGACCCATGTTCTTTGACTCAAACTAAGTTTTCTTACACTGGTTAGGACATTTCACTCTAAAATCTTTTGATTAGTCTATGATCTCATGATTCCTGTGATAAGGTCAAAGTCTCCAGTACCAAACACTGCAAAGCAACCCCAAAGCATTATGGATCCTTCACCATGCTTACCTGTTAGTAGGGTGTTTTTTTCCTTATAAGTCTCATTGCGCCGTGTGTAAAACAAACTATTTTTTTACGTTGCCAAAATGGTCTATTTTGCTTCATCTGTATGCAGAACATTTTGCTGAAGGATTCTGGTTTGTGAAGGTAATCTTTGGCAAAGATCAGTCATTTCTTTTTATGTTTTTTCTTCAGCAATGGTTTCTTCCTTGGGTTTCACCCATAAAGCTTTGCTTGGTTTAGTGTGTGGCTTAAGGTACTTCTTGAAACTGACCCTAGACTGTTCCAGGTTGGCCTACAGGTCTTTGGATGTTTGACGTGGTGTTTTTTTTCCACCATTGGCACCAACATTTAAAGACATCTCATCAATTTTCCTCTTTCCCCCACATCCAGGGAGGTTTTTTATGGTTCCATGCTTGACAAGATTCTTAATAACGGGGCGTGGCTTGACTGTCGATGGAGCAAGTCGCATAATCCAGGAGCTCCCTGACCCTGAGCCACAAAAGCGGATTTTTAAGCTGCCACATCGCCTACTTTCTGCACAAACCCTGTGCTGTTCTCAGAACCCTCTCCTTCACTAATGGGGAAGATCAAGAACCAACAGGCCCTCTTACCAAGGCGAGTCTCGGACTTCTTCTCCTCGGGCCCCCAGGCACCCGCGCTTTCCTCCAACATGGCGCCACAATCTCCCAGGGCTGCGCGCGCCTCGCGCAGGGATCAGCAAACTCAGGAGACCGCGGCCTCCTCTTTGCCCCCGGAGACCCCAGTCACCCTCTCATTAATGAAGACCTTACTGGCAGAGCTCCGGTCTTCATTACAAGAAGACATGAGGTCTATGGTCGCAGACCTCCGGGGAGAAGTGACGGACCTTGAGAACCGCACAGACTCCATGGAATCTAAAATGGCCGAATTAATCCAATCCCACAATGACCTGTGGGACGAGAATGAAGCTCTCCAAAACACACTGAGTGCAGCATGTAGCAAACAAGCTGATCTGGAGGACCGCAACAGGCAAAACAATATTCGCCTGAGGGGCATCCCAGAATCTATCCCACAAGAGGAACTCAGAAGTTTCCTGCAGGACTTCATGAGAGAGGTCCTCCCAGATCTGGAACTTAGAGATTTGAAAGTGGATCGCATTCACAGGGTCCCCAAACCAAAAGGGATCCATGTGGACCTGCCTAGAGACGTCCTGAGTAGGATCCATTTCTATGAGGCTAAAGAGGAGTTCCTGCGGGCCCTACGTGCATCCCCCTCCCTCTCTCCGAAATTCACTGACATACAAGTCTTTCCAGATCTATCCTCTGCCACACTGGCCACCTGCAGGGCGTTCAAGCCCTTCACCACAATCCTACGAGAAAAAGACATTCCCTACCGCTGGGGTCGTCCCACCCGCTTGATTGTTAGGAAAGATGATACATCATATATCTGCCTAACCCCCCAGAGAGCGGAACATCTTCTGAAGACCTGGGACTTCCTTCCCCCTACAGATCCAAATACATCTCAAAGACCAGAGCCAGGACAACCTTCCAATCGTGGCTCTAAACCCCGCAGAGTGGATCCGGAATGGAAAATAGTGTGATGGATACGTCTCTCTCTGGACGATGTGGCTACAAATCATTTTGGACCTTATAACGCTGGCATGGCTCCTGGGACTTCCGCCTTCCTGGTCCTCTACCTAAACCTCCCAGGTTATATCTCTATTTCTTAACCCTTTTGACTCTCTTCTATATTCCTTTCCCTTCCTCCCTCGCTTTTCTCCTATTCACCTTTACTGATTATCACTCTTTCCTTCCTTTCTCTATCTCCTGAATCTATCCTCTCCCCCCCCTCTGTCCTTCCTTAAATTTTGCTCTTACTTTACCTTTTTCTCTCTCTTGCTTCACTCCCC
The DNA here is from genome assembly GCA_033576535.1 of Allobates femoralis. NCBI lineage: Eukaryota > Metazoa > Chordata > Amphibia > Anura > Aromobatidae > Allobates > Allobates femoralis. Next base: position 207,819,860 of record JARQOC010000001.1, read on the forward strand.
CTCCCCCCATCTAAATCCCTCCATTCCCTCCCTCTCTTTAAATCTTTAACGGAACTCTCACCCCTCTGCTACTACCTATGATATAGGGAGGTTTTGCCCCGCTGAGCGAATTATTTTACCTCTTTCGCTCTTTCTCCCTATGTACTAGTCCCTCACCAATTGGTTTGGACTACTACCCCCCATTTATTGGACTGTGAGTGCCTGGGAGCAGGGTCCTCGGACCTCCTGTCCCTCTGCTTGGGACCCCTCCCTCGGTGCTCTAGCGTTCAACCTGTTCACTATTAAGTTTTGTTCCATGATGCATGTGCGTTCTTCTGTTGCAGCGCAGGCATTATGGTTTAATGTGTTTTGTTTCTTGACTGTGTTTTTCCCTCCCTTTCTGCCCTCCCAATCTCCCTTCCACATTACTGATGCATGCAGTCATTGTATTATACTGTTGTGCTTAATATTATACCCAATATCTGAAATTACTCTAAAATTTAACTATGGCTATATCTGTTTTATCATTGAATGTTAACGGTCTAAACTCACCACAAAAGCGTTCCCTTTTATATAACCAACTACGAAAATCTCGAGCGGATGTTATCCTTCTGCAAGAGACTCATTTATTGGAGGAGGACAATGTACGCATAAAATCTCATCTTTTTCCCTATCGATACTTCGCGAATGCGAAGAAAAAAGTAGCGGGAGTTGCTATATTGATCTCTCAAAGACTAACATTTGAATTAATAACTGCTACCCCTGACCCCAAGGGTCGCTTCCTACTAATAACATGTAAACTGAATGATGTTCTCTTCTCCTTACTTGCCCTCTACGCCCCCAACCATAGACAGACAACTTTCATTCGCGCTACCCTTGATTCTCTCACTCCTATTATGACGGGACATAAACTGATTGCCGGAGACCTAAATGCCCCCCTAATACGTTCACTTGACTGCTCTTCTCCATCAACATACAGGACAGATTTGGGCCCACTAATTGACTCCTTTCATCTCCATGATGTCTGGAGATACCATCACAGTACTGAACGTGACTATTCTTTCTTCTCCTCTCGACATCGCTCATTCAGTCGAATAGACTTTATTCTAGTCGCGCACTCTCTACTGCCCCTTTGCCTGAACTCAACGATAGACCTAATCACATGCTCTGACCATGCGCCTATTACCCTAACCTTCTCAGACTCTACTCCACGTAACCATTTCGCTTCTTGGAGGCTTAACGAACGACTTTTAGTCTCACAAGACAACTGTGATGCTTTATCCTCACAACTGACAGAATTCTTTCAGATAAATGATGTGGATGATGTGGCCCCGGACACACTATGGTTCACTCATAAGGCTGTTATGAGAGGATACTTAATTAAGCTTGCAGCATTTAGGAAGAGACAGTATAATGTGACTCTGTCTTCCCTCCTAAACAAACTAAAAGAACTTGAAACCCTATACAAATCCACCACATCCCCAATCATTCTCTCTGACCTTACGAAATCCCGTAATGATCTTAGAGCTCTTCTCCTCGCCAAGGTGGAACTTCAATTAAAAAAGACAAAATCTCACTATTATAATATGGGTGACCGCGCAGGGGCACTACTAGCGCGCAGAATTAATAAGTCCGAAGCACGTGCTCGTATCTCTCAAGTCATTTCACCCCAAGGTGCAGCAATCCGGAACCCGATTCATATTGCTGAACAATTCCGTGAGTTTTATAATGAACTTTATAATCTCCACTCCTCTTCCTCGACCCCACAACCCACTCAGACAATCATCTCTTCCTTTCTTGCTAAAGCTGACCTCCCGTCTCTATCCCCGTCACAACTAAATACTCTTAATGCTCCTTTCTCTCTACAAGAATTATTAGATGTCATCCGAACATCCAAAAAGAGATCTGCCCCAGGACCTGACGGTTTTTCTTTTCAATATTACTCTTCTTTCGCCCCACTTCTAGCTCCCCGTCTCCTGGCCCTCTTTACCCACTGGCAGCGTGAGGGGAACATCAAACCCGAGGGCCTTCGAGCCTCAATCTCTACAATCCTGAAACCAGGGAAAACTCCCACTGACCCAGCTAATTACCGTCCCATAGCATTGTTAAATTGCGACTTAAAATTATATGCGAAACTGCTAGCGGACCGTCTCAAGGGGTACTTCCGTCCTTGATCGCCATAGACCAGGTAGGCTTTATACCTGGCAGACAGGCGAGAGATGCGACAAGGCGGGTTATAGACCTCGTTGAGGTCTTAGAGAAGAGGGGTACCCCAGCGTACTGGTCTCCCTTGACGCTGAAAAAGCCTTTGACCGCGTGCACTGGGGATTCTTGGCAGCTGTTCTGGACAAATTCGCCTTCTCAGGTAATATACGATCTTCTATTTTAGCTTTATACTCTTCTCCCTGTGCGTTCGTAAAGGCCGGTGGATTCACGTCCTCGGACTTTCCGATCTCAAACGGGACCAGACAAGGCTGCCCCCTCTCTCCTCTAGTTTTCGCCCTTGTCATGGAGCCGCTGGCCGCTATAATTCGCTCACACCCTGAGATCACTGGGATTGTGGTAGGCCCGATAGACCACAAAATCAGCCTCTATGCAGATGATGTTCTCCTCACGTGCACCAATCCAAACACCTCTCTTCCCGCTGTACTTTCTGTTCTCTCAGACTTTTCTGCAGCTTCTTACTACAAATTGAACCTTGCAAAATCCTCCGCTTTTCCTCTAAACCTCCCCACGGCCTCACAACGGCATTTAGCCTCTTTTTTCCCATCACTATGGTCCCCGACAGGTTTTAAATACTTAGGCGTCCAAATCACTAACTCAAATCATATTGTGCGTACAAATTGTGAGACCCTGATATCTTCCCTCCGCAGTGCTTGCCTGGACTACTCGTCATTTCTCTTGTCCTGGGTGGCCCGCATAAATACGGTAAAAATGATGCTCCTCCCCAAGATTCTATACATTTTACGCTGAATCCCCCTCCCCTTCCCTAAAAAATACCTGCGCACCTTTCAATCTATACTCACTAGATTCATATGGAATAATAAAACCCCTAGAGTAGCGATACAAATTTTGTCTCTTCCGACTAAAAGAGGTGGTTTTGGAGTCCCTGATATTGCCACATATTATGCAGCTATAGTCCTGGACTCAACAAGAACCTGGTGGACGCAATCTCCTTCTTCACGTTGGCTCCAGATAGAATCATATTTCGCACCAGCAGGCTCCACACGCATTTTATTGGAAATGAACCTCTTACGCTCCTCTTCCCCAACTTTCACTCTTAAGGCTATACAGGGAACTCTCTCTATTTGGCGTACACGCTCCAGAACACACCTAACGTTTCTTTTCAGATACATCATGCTTCGAGCGGTGGAGCTCCTTATAGAATATCTTTAATATGTTGGTGTGTTCCAGGCTCCCCGGGCCCCCCTCTTCTCTGGAAGCTCCTTGAACAGAACCATCTAGCATCATTTGAAACTTTACACCGTAAATTCACTCTCCCCACAAATTCCCTCTTCCCATATATTCGTCTACGACATTTCTTAAATACTGTTGATATCCCTAGCTTTGACCCTCTAAACACTTCGCTTCCTCTCCAGGCTCTGTTTAAGCAATCAGGCTGTGTTACTAGAGGAGTCTCTATCATATACAACGCGATACAAATAACACTGTCCTCTGAGAAATTGCCTTATATGATTAAATGGGAAGACAGACTCGAATTTACTGCACCTCTGGAGGAATGGCACCTCGCCTCAGCTCATGCCGCCAAATATTCTCGCTGTCTCTCTCATCTGGAGCAATCCAAAAAACTGCTGTTCAGCTGGTACCTAACCCCAGTTCGACTAGCTAAATTCGGCACAAACGTCCCTCCTCCTTCCTCTTGCTGTTGGAGGGGTTGTGTGGACCCGGGCAATATGGTCCACCTGTGGTGGTCCTGCCCTCACATACACCGCTTATGGCTCCAAGTTGAATCTCTACTTACCGAATTATTAATGGTTCCTATTATTTTGACGGCACCTCTGGCTATGTTGGGACTAGGCATCGAGAATCTCCCATCATTATTAAGACCCACTCTCACCAACGTCCTGTAACACGCGTTTGACAATAGCAGCTCATTGGAGATCATCAACTCCGCCCACTATAGCAGAGGTTATCTCTCGACTTAATACCCATTGCATGTACGAACTTATGCTAGTACATGATCTTCCATCGAGTACAAAAACCCAACGGTGGTGGGACCCGTGGCTTGTCTCTTCTCACAACACAGTTCAGACTTAAATTAAGTTAAAGTGAGTTGAACCAATTTAAGATATCACATTTCAGTGTTGATTCTATATTCTCTGGAAAGGAGATGTATATCCATATGTTTGTCATGTAACCTTGAATATAACTGTTATCCTCCTTATTACTGCTTTATCTCCATAATGGGTACACAGACTGTATCGACCTGCTGCACTGTAATCTTCCTCCCCTCCCTCCCTCTCCACTTCCTCTTCCCTGTTTATTATCACCAAATTTTGTATATGACATTATTGTATCTGCAATTTGTTAAATTCTCAATAAAAACCTACTGGTTTAAAAAAAAAAAAGATTCTTAATAGCATTGAACACTGTTGAAACTGGAATACCAAGGTCTTTGGAGATGGCCTTATACCCTTTGGAAGTCCTATATTTTCCTTAGACATCTCCTTTGTCTTCACCATTGTAACAAAGGAACAGGGCCTGATATGTTGATTTTTAAAAAGCTGAAGTCATCACTCATTAACTAATTCATGTCACTGACAATTTATCACAGGTATTACTCATTTTTTATTTACCATATGCAAGTTCTTACTAATTTAATGTAAAGGGTGCCGATAACAGTGTCACAGCAATCTTGAGGTTTTTCTATTCCCCCCCATTGTTCTTTGTTTTAAATTGTTGTTTATCATTTGCTCTTTTGTGTGTAACAAGAGTGCTCTAAACAAAAAAGCTGTTTTACTTCATTTATTTCTTTCAGTATATATTCGACATTCCACTATGGTGCGACAGATTGGTAAGGCACACAAGACATGGACAACAGAGGGACTGGACATCACATGAAAACAGGAAATGTACACAGAACCCCAGACAGGCAGTCGGAATGCTGAAACCACAGGTAGATGGGATGCTGGAACTGCAGGTAGATGAGAGACATCTTGGAGATCACTGGCAGGCAGGAAGGTGACATCTAAGAAACCACAAGCAGGTAATTCAATGTGGAAACCACATGCATGTAGCAGTTAAAATCCTTCAGTAAAAGGTTGTCTGAAAACCAAAGAAGACACATAGAAAATGAAGTCCTGGAAATGGTAGGTGGACACAGAGAAGAGGTCCTAGAAGACTGGGGATGCAGGCAGCAGACAGAACTTCAGAGTAACAAGCAGCCTCAGACAAGTGGGTAATGGCATTAGAAGCCACTGGTGTATAAAAGACTTAATAATACTAAAGGTTTTGTGAATCTTTTTCTATATATAATACATTATTCAATCACTCATGGTACCTTTACACGCCACCACAACAGGATGCATACAACCCGCTACAGGCTACAAATGTAGCTTGTGGCTCCAATATCGCCCGTAGTAGCGGCGTCTGAAGACGGACGACACAGCCGGCTACAGATACATCTGTATCCGTGCACTGCCCATAAACAGATGGCTACATCGCCGATTGTAGCTAGCTGTAAATGTAGCGTAGCGTAGCGCACCTTGTGGCGGCGTGTAAAGAGGGTGCGTTTCCCGTTTGTAACCGTTTGGCCGTGCTCGTGCACGTGAAGTAGCAGTTGGTATCCATCCTGTTGTGGCGGCGTGTAAAGGTACCATCAGTGATACTCTACAGGAGACGTCATGCAACCTGCAACCAGGTTACTGTGCACAGACTCACTGAAAGTATTAGTCTCAGTCTCAACAGCAAGGCACAGTTGTGTGTCTTAGAAGCCCTTAAATAGGTTTATTGTTACTTTCAAAACATAATGTGAAGCATAAAAGAGTTCAATGTGTCGGGACAGATGGAGCAGAGCCTAGACCAGGGACAAGTGTGTAACACTGGAGAGCAAACATCAGTGCAATGAGCATGCAGCAGTTGGCATGCAGTTGTTTTTAGTTCTGTTGTGGAGTGACTTTAACTGTTACTGATATCAGGATACTGTCCAAGGTCCTACCAAGGAGACATCTTTGTTAATTGGCTCTGTTATCTTAGGCTGTGCTCACATGTCTTCTCAAATATTCCAATGGTCTATTTCGTTTTAGGAAAATAAAAATAAAATAAGTGATCTGTTCTATCATGTAAGCTTCTGATTGTCTCTGAGACTGTCCCATGTGTAGGAGACTGGCAATGGAAAAATAGATACTATTCTGGTAGAAAGTATTCTCCCAATAACAAATAGGAGCTCGGTAATGAGAGTGCATGCTGCCTGAAAAAGCTAAAACACCCAAAGTGAGCAGTGCTAAGAGTGCAAGTTTGTGCCACCTGAAGTAGCTTTGACAGCCAAAACCATGTTAAAAAACCCAGTAAGGCTGGGGTCACAGTACCATTTTTCACATGCATTTTTGGAGACCTGCGTTTTCAAAAACGCATGTAAAAAACGCACCCATAGGCCCCCATGTTAAAAAACGCATGCCCAAATAGCCAAAAAGCATGTGTGACTGTCCCATGCGTTTTTGGAGCATATCCAAAAACGCATGCGTTTCTGTAGAAAACGCATGCGTTTTTGTAGAAAACGCATGCGTTTTTATAACATGGGTTCCTATGGAAAACGCATGCAAAAACGCATGTACAGTTAGTACCTTTTAGTGCCATTCAAAAACGCATGCGTTTCCCATAGGAGCCCATGTTTCCGGAAACGCATGCGTTTTTGAATGGCACTAAAAGGTACTAACTGTACATGCGTTTTTGCATGCGTTTTCCATAGGAACCCATGTTATAAAAACGCAAGCGTTTTCTACAAAAACGCATGCTTTTTTCAAAACGCTCAAAAAAATACTACAAGCACTATTTTTAGGTGCAGATTCAAAAACGCACCCAAAAACGCAGGGAGCCATCACACACCTTACAAAACTCATGCTGACATGAAAAAAAGCATGAGTTTTGTTAAATCACTTAAAAAAACGCATGGCAACTGTGACCACAGCCTAAGTGCAGAGACATAGAGAGCAACTGATGTGGATAGCATTCACAAATACCGGTGTGATCGTTAGGGTACATGCTGTTACACTGCATCCAATCACAGTATCCTGCCTATTGCAGGGAAGTTGGTTATCTACACGGGTGGATGCAGCCGCTCATGCTCACGATCAGTTTTCTGGGAGCGGCGGCTTTTTGCTGCGTTCACCCACAGGGATCATAGCCATCTCTGCAGGAATAAATTGACATGCTGTGGACAGGTGACGACTCAGGAAGTCACCCCGCAAGTCAGTTTATGCTGCAGAGAAAATAGGCACAATGGACACAGGATTTCTCTAAATCCCATCCACTTTGCTTATGTTGTACAATGCAGTGGTTTGGACAAAGCGCTAACACAATACATGCAAATCCCTGCAAACACTGATCATGTGCACATACCCTTAATAACCTTAACTTCAGTGGAATCAGAGAAGGGTAATTACCTGTGACAGAGTGGATATAATACACTTTTATGAAGCAGGGTCAGGTGAGCTAGATAAGGTGTTAACACGAGAGACTACATATATTTAATAAAGAAATATTTCGACATTTTGCCGCATAACAAAAATACAATTGCCTCAATATTGTATGTGCGTAAAGAAAACCAGGTTAAAGGGTTCCTATAGTTTGGTTTCTTCTTGGGTAGACAGTCTTTGCTTGGTATACGCTACAGTTACTACATTGTGTATTATTTACCTTTTATTATGACATTATGAAATTTATATGTAATTCTTTCCACTGTTCATGATATCTGTCTCCTTTTATTTATGAAAAATGCAATTGAGTAACTAAAGTATTTCTATATATACAGCAGTGAATTGCTTATGTTCCCTGTAGGTCCTATTCATTTATGGTTGGTGCATATTTAATTATTTCCTCTACACCTTTAAGTAACATCAAAGGTTATAATGTAATACATAATGAATTAATGATTCGAAAAACAACCCATCCTTATAATGTTAACGGTTCCATATGATTGTGAGAATAAAAGACATTTCAGCATCAGGTGCCTCTTCAATTACCCTCCAATCTTCCCTCATTTAGTTCCAGTGCCCTCTTCTCTGCCCTGTGCTTGCAAGCCGGCAGATGTATTAATACTCAGTAGATTTATACAGGAGGTGGAGTGAACATTTATAGTAATTGATGAATGATAAATCTGGAATGTGCTCACCCCCTGGTGACAGGAGCACACAGTAGTATTTATGTTTATATTCCTCTGCAATGCAGTTTACCATGGCCGTGGATTATAGAGCAGTTTACATTCATGTGTGTATTGGGAATATACAGAACGAAACTTAATGTTGGTGTGAAAGATCTACGCTGTGTGAATAGAGCTTCAGGGAAGAGGGCTACTTATGTATCCTGGGCACAAGCTCATCGGAGAGAGGACAGTTGTGTCTAGGAATTGACATAAAGCTGCATTAACCGCAGGGCACAAAACTACTCTGCCAAGTCTACTTGTAGAATAGCCCAATAGGTGTCTGAGGAGTTGTTAACTAACTTCCTACCTATCTATAACGTTTGTATTCTCTCTGCTATTGCAATAATTGAACATTGTGCTAGGTGATAAATACATCTTATAACTCATTCAAGCTTACTTGACAACCACAACATCTCTACCTCCAACCACACATACGCACAATATAAATTGCGCGCTTTGAGTCAGGACCATTGCATGTTTACTTTGTTTAAATTGGAAAGTTAATAGTATTGGGCTATGGTCAGATTCATGTTTTCAGCGGGGGTCACGCTAAAACTTAGACTTTGTCAGCAATAATGCGGTGCTAACGCCATATTAGCACCGCGTTAATGCTGGCAATGTTATCCTATGGTGAGGTGGGGCTTACCGCGGCCCCAACACCTATATCTAAGTGAAATCTCGCATTATTTCCTAACGTGACCTTTCAGAAGTGACTTTGATCACGTTAGCAAATAACGTGAGATTTCATTATGAGGCCGGCATTGAAGTAGCATTAGGGGCGGGATCTCCATAGGTAAGTATTAGCAGAGGTAACGCGGTGCTAACACCATGTTATGATGTATGGTCATGTTGAGAATAGTATGATTGTGTTTAGAAGAGTATGGTCGTGTTGAGCAGAGTATGGTTGTGTTGAGCAGAGTATAGTCATGTTGAGATGAGAATGGTCGTGTTGAGAGGAGTATGGTCATGTTGAGAAGAATATGGTCAGGTTGAGCAGAGTATGGTCGTGTTGAGAGGACTATGGTCGTGTTGAGAGGACTATGGTCGTGTTGAGAAGAGTATGGTTGTGTTGAGAAGATTATGGTCGTATTGAGAAGAGTATGGTCATGTTGATCAGGGAATGGTCATGTTTAGAAGAGTATGATTGTGCTTAGAAGGGCATGGTCGTGTTGAGCAGAGTATGGTTGTGTTGAGAAGAGAATGGTCGTATTGAGCACAGTATAGTCATGTTGAGCAGAGTATGGTCATGTTGAGCAGAGTATGGTTATGTTGAGAAGAGTATGGTTATGTTGAGAAGAGTATGGTTATGTTGAGAAGAGTATGGTCATGTTGAGAAGAGTATGATCAAGTTGAGAAGAGTATGGTCATGTTGAGAAGAGTATGGTCATGTTGAGAAGAGTATGGTCATCTTGAGCAGAGTATGGTTGTGTTGAGAAAAGTATGGTCGTATTAAGAACAGTATGGTTGTGATGAAAAGAATATGACTGTGTTGAGAAGAGTATGGTCATGTTGAACAGAGTATGGTCATGATGAGAAGAGTATGGTCATGTTGAGAAGAGTATGGTCGTGTTCAGAAGATTATGGTTGTGTTGAGAAGAGTATGGCCATGTTGATCAGAGCATGGTCGTGTTGAGAAGAATATGATTGTCTTTAGATAAGTATGGTCATGTTGAGCAGAGTATGGTTGTGTTGAGAAGAGAATGGTTGTATTGAGCAGTGTATAGTCATGTTGAGCAGAGTATGGTTGTGTTGAGAAGAATATGGTCGTATTGAGTAGTGTATAGTCATGTTGAGAAGAGTATGGTCATGTTTAGAGGACTATGGTCGTGTCGAGAAGAGTATAGTCATATTAAGAAGAGTATAGTCATGTTTAGAAAATTATGATTGTGTTTAGTAGAGTATAGTGGTGTTGAGAGGAGAATGGTCATATTGAGCAGAGTATAGTAATGTTGAGGAGAGTATGGTTTTGATGAGAAGAGTATGGTCGTGTTGAGAAGAATATGGTCGTGTTGAGAAGAGTATGGTCGTGTTGAGAAGAGTATGGTCGTGTTGAGAAGAGTATGGTCGTGTTGAGAAGAGTATGGTCGTGTTGAGAAGAGTATGGTCGTGTTGAGAAGAGTATGGTCGTGTTGAGAAGAGTATGGTCGTGTTGAGAAGAGTATGGTCATTTTGAGAAGAGTATGGTCGTGTTGAGAAGAGTATGGTCATGTTGAGAAGAGTATGGTTGTGTTGAGAGGAGTATGGTCGTGTTGAGCAGAGTATGGTTGTGTTTGAGAAGAGTATTGTCGTATTAAGATGACTATGACTGTGTTGAGAAGAGTATGGTCATGATGAGCAGAGTATGGTCATGATGAGTAGAGTATGGTCATGATGAGTAGAGTATGGTCATGATGAGTAGAGTATGGTCATGATGAGTAGAGTATGGTCATGATGAGTAGAGTATGGTCATGATGAGTAGAGTATGGTCATGATGAGCAGAGTATAGTCGTGTTGAGAAGAGTATGGTCGTGTTGAGCAGAGTTTAGTTGTGTTGAGAAGAGAATGGTCATATTGAGCAGAGTATAGTGTGAGGTAGCAACCGGGAACCCGCTTGCATAACGACAACAAACACGTGTTTATAAGTTTAACCAATGTCTACCCGTTTATTTTCACATATTAATAACATAACCCGGGTAGCATGTTTGACACATATCACATTGATTAAAAACACCATACATAAACACATCATACATTTACATATAACATTACATAATACATATATTGCACATAACGCTTCACAATAAGCCGGGACCTGTAACCACAACTCTCTCCCCATTGGAGCTCTAACACCTGCTCCCGGGGTAGCTACGGCCTCCGGCCTACTTACACATCTTGCAGTACATTTATCATAAATACATTTGTTATACTTCGACGATGACCCCTCCAGGTTCATAACAGGGATTGAGCAACCTGAGTACCGGGTATGTCATGTATCCCCAAGGGGCTCCTTCCTGGACGTATCTCCGCCTACGTCCCGGTCAGAGTCCACCTGGTTCAACCATGGTGTCCCCATTCTAGGAGCCCTTTTTAACCCCTGCTTCTGACCTTCGTTACATACGCCTCAACGGGCCCTGTGGGTCCCAATGGCGGTACCTGCCGCCCGGCTTTAGTCACCCAGCTTGATGACATAACATTACCCCGTAGTCAGGATTCCTGCCTGACCGGGCCTTACATACCATGTGTGATCCATCATTCAAACGTCCATGGATCACATACATTTCTTCCACACGCTCACAGCCCATCATCCATGGACTGTGGCTCCTCCATGGCCCATTACAGGGACTGGCAAACCATAGTACACGGGAACCTCATCCGTTACCTACTAGGAGAACTTTTACCCCTGTGTCTGGCACCACAGGCACACCCACACCATTAGAGGCCGTGGTTGAGGGACGGGTACCCTCTGCAAGCAGCAGGGCAAGCCTCCCTCTCGTCCCCACGGGACGGAACGCCTCCAACATCATCCATACTGGCTGGGTCACTTTCTCCCCACATTATTATACAATGCTCTTACATAGGTCATCATCTTACATTCAGGGCAATTGCCTAAGCCCCTACATACATCAACGGGTTCCACTTACGACCCAATAGCGGTTATGCCCGCCTGGCATTACTCACACACAGCTCACTCCGTTACACGGGAACCGCTGTCTTACCGGGCACAGATCCGGGTCTCGCTACCTGTGTAACGGGTCCACCAAGCGTCCCCCAAGGGCTCCTTTCCCGGACGTGGTTCACCCCACGCCCGGACCAGTATCCACCGGGTTCAGCCACGGCTTCCCCACCAGGTGCTATCACAACCTCGGACCTCGGCACCAGCATGGAGCTAGCATGCTCCCTTCACCATCTCAACATGGCGGCATGGACTTGCACTCCCAGTCCCTCACACAGACTGGCTCTGCTCAGCTCTCAGGCTGGTAATCAGCCCACATCCTCTCAGGCTGATGTCTGGCTGAGAATGGATCTCCCAATCACTCAGCTGGCTGACTCTTATCGTGCCAGCCACTCCCACATGGACACACCCCCTTAGCTGCCGGTAATCAGCTTTCACACAGCTCAGGTTAACTCCCTGTGTTCCGGGTTGTCAGCACTCAGCCCTCATTCCTTAGGGACTCCTCGATCTCATCCCACTCTCACTGCCGCTCATTAGTAACATGAAACCTTGTGTTCACAGTTGGTTCACACAGCATTATCACAGTCAAACCGGCCAGTGTGCACAGGAATCATACCTCGATCCTGCATGTGATGCGCCCCGGCCATGAGGATCATGCCGGCGGTGCCTCACAATAGTTATGTTGAGCAGAGTATGGTTGTGTTGAGAAGAGTATGGTCGCGTTCAGAAGAATATGATCATGTTGAGAAGACTATGGTCATGTTGAGCAGAGTATGGTCATGTTGATCAGAATATGGTCGTGTTGAGATGAGTATAATTGTGTTTAGAAGAGTATGGTCGTGTTGAGAAGAGTATGGTTGTGTTGAGCAGAGTATGGTCATGTTGAGAAGAGTATGATTGTGTTTAGAAGAGTATGGTCATGTTGAGAAGAGTATGATTGTGTTTAGAAGAGTATGGTCATGTTGAGAAGAGTATGGTCATGTTGAGAAGGGTATGATTGTGTTTAGAAGAGTATGGTCGTGTTGAGAAGAGTATGGTTGTGTTGAGCAGAGTATAGTCATACTGAGAAAAGTATGGTCGTGTTGAGAAGAGTATGGTCATGTCTATCAGAGTATGGTCGTGTTGAGAAGAATATGATTGTTTTTAGAAGAGTATGGTTGTGTTAAGCAGAGCATGGTTGTGTTGAGAAGAGAGTGGTTGTATTGAGCAGAGGATAGTCATGTTGAGAAGAATATGGTCATGTTGAGCAGAGTATGGTTGTGTTGAGAAGAGTATGGTAGTATTGAGCGGAGTGTGGTCGTGTTGAAAGGACTATCATCATGTTGAGAAGAGTATGGTCGTGTTGAGAAGAGTATGGTCGTGTTGAGAAGAGTATGGTCATGTTGAGAAGAGTATGGTCATCTTGAGAAGAGTATGATTGTGTTTAGAAGAGTATGGTCATGTTAAGCAGAGTATGGTTGTGTTGAGAAGAAAGTGGTTGTATTGAGTAGAGGATAATCATGTTGAGCAGAGTATGGTCGTGTTGAGAAGAATATGGTCATGTTGAGCAGAGTATGGTCGTGTGAGAAGATATGGTCGGTGAGAAGAGTATGGTCGTGTTGAGAAGAGTATGGTCGTGTTGAGAAGAGTATGGTCGTGTTGAGAAGAGTATGGTCATGTTGAGAAGAGTATGGTCGTGTTGAGAAGAGTATGATTGTGTTGAGAAGAGAATGGTCATGTTGAGCAGAGTATGGTCATGTTGAGCAGACTATGGACGTGTTGAGAAAAGTATGGTCGTGTTGAGAAGAGTATGGTTGTGTTGATCAGAGTATGGTCGTGTTGAGAAGAGTATGATTGTGTTTAGAAGACTATGGTCATGTTGAGCAAAGTATGGTTGTGTTCAAAAGAGAATGGTCATGTTGAGCAGAATATGGTCATGTTGAGCAGAGTATGGTCGTGCTGAGCAGAGTATGGTCGTGTTGAGAAGAGTATGGTCATGTTGAAAAGAGTATGGTCTTGTTGAGAAGAGTATGGTCTTGTTGCCTCCATCCTCCATGACAATTTTAAAATATTATGCACATACCTGTCTAATATTCTATGAACTGTCCATAATCTCATTATGTGTAACTCATCATCATCTTGTTTTGATTGAGCAGTTCGTCTTTATCTGCATTCTGACAGCACCAGAGGTGCTGGAACTCAATTTTCCCTCATTTCTTAACAAGCATTGTGACTGCCAATATCCAATTTACTTCCATGCCTAAAAACTGAAAGCCCTCTTCTCAGCTATGCTTGTATGCAGCTTGACACATTGGAGAACAGGAGCAGGAAACAAAGATCTATCATCTTGTTCTGCAATCTGTCTCATGATCTCTTCTGCTAAAGGTGGATTATACTTGAAAACAGGCAGTGGAATCAAATTAGACAAATATGGGAGTCAACACTTCATTGTGATTTTTTTGGGAGGAAGACAAAGCAAGGAGAATTTATGAAGGATTTACAATTGTGGGAATAAGTTGCATATACTTTTGCAAAAAATGTACTATACTGTATGTTACCCATTTTACTTTACAAAAAAGTGGATGGGGTTAGTGGGAGAGGTGGCACCTGTGGCCATATTGATTTACTAATTTACATTATAGTGGAAAGCTATGCCAGTTTGTAGTGTAGATTTCTATTTGTGCCACAAAGCAAGCCAAAATGGGACAAATCTACTAAAATGCTTGCATTTTACTCTGGTCTAGGGACTATGACCTCTATCTGAAATGCAAATGTGCACCAAAATATTTAAATAAAGTGATTTACGAACTGCCTGTTTAGCACATTTTTAAATGGGATTAAGTTGTCTATATTTATAACTAGCTGTAGAACCAGGCTTTGCCCGGAATATTAACTAACTGTTCTTACCTATAGCAAAATATAATGGTTTAACAAATAATTATTTAACACATAAAAGTTTCAAAGTAAATAGACAGAAAATTCATTATTTAAAATCAAAAAGTAAAGTAATAAAAGCATTTCATATCATATATTCAACACCACAGAGATGCAACACAAATGAACTAAATCATAATGTGAAGCACTTTATCTGCAACTCTTTATTCAAGGGACTTTTGATAAACGAAATTCTTCATTTTTCCTTCCAGTGTAAAGACAAACAGATTTTTGGAAGTTCCAACTCTTGAACAGGCCATGTAAAGTTGAGATGACAAAAACATGTCAATTGCAAACCAATTCCTGCTACTTTCAATGACTTTCCCTGAGCCTTGTTAATGGACATTGTAAATGCCAATCAAACTGGAAACTGGAGGCATTTAAAATCAAAAGGCAAATCAGATGAAATGAGTGGAAGTGTTGGAATGAAAACATCCTCTCCTTTGGCCCATCCTGTCAAAATGGTTGTTTCAATTACATGTGGAAACAAGTTCTTAATCAAGAATTTTGGTCCCCATTATACAGCTTTGGTGGATCTAAATTACTCAACAGCAGAATAGGTGCTCCAGGTCTTAGGAAGAGGTTGTGCGGAGGAAATACTTGTGGTTCCAAGGAGTTGTGCAGGCTCCTGCTCTAAAACCGCGGGCTATGTGTGAGCTCTTGTTGTAATACAGGGCCTGTGTGTGGCATCCTGCTGTAATACAGTGGGCTATGTGTGGCCTCCTGCTGTATACTGGTGACTGTAAGTGGCCTCCTTCTGCATACTTAGGGCAGTGTGGGCTCATGCTGTAATATTGAGGGCTGTGTGTGGCCTCCTACTGTATACTTGGGGCTGTATGCAGCCTCCTGCTGTATACCGGAGTCTGTGTGTGACCTCCTATAGTGTACTGGGGTCTGTGCGTGGCCTCCTGCTATATGCTGTGGGTTTTGTGCTTCCTCCTGCTGTATACTGGGTCAGTGTGTGGCCTCCTGCTGTATACTGGGGGCTGTGTGAGGCTTACTGCTGTATACTGGGGCTAGGTGGCTATGGGTGCCACTATTGTTCTTCTTTTGCCTCTTCAGATCTGTCCCTGTGAGCTAAGCATGTGACCTATCACATGATCCTGTGGCATGTCACATAATACTTAGGGTTGGGAAGGCCTTCATCTTCTAAAAGGTTCAGGGCCTTGGCTACTCTTAATCCACCCATGGTCCTCACTTAGATGAGTGTTTTACCTTGTCCAAATATCCAGGGGATTTGAAATGTAAAGGTTGTTAGAATTAAGCTGTCTTGTGGTATGAATGTCCTTGATTGCTTATAGCAACCAATGAGAAGGTGCAAGCTATGATTGTTTGCAATAGGCCACCTGATAAATATCCAGGTTAACTGTCAAAACAGCCAAGGCTGTATATATTACCTCACACATACTAACAGTAAATAAGCCTTTTCTTTGTAGAAAGACTGTAGAGCGGGAATAAATTTCCCCTCAAAATATAGTCTATGACGTTCCCTGAAATAAAATGATGTGGCTGTGAAAAATATTATGATTGTAAATGCGATGGTGGAGATTTCTTTGGAGGACAATACACACATAACACACACACACACACACATACATACATTGAACTTTATATATTAGATGTCCATTTAAAATGCCAGGAGGTAATCCATAAGAGCAAAGCATCATAGAAAAGAAGAGTTGAAGGTGTATGTAAGTTAAAAAACAAAATCTTCACTGATATCTATCTGAAGCAACATTTACTATATAATAAAGCTAGTCAAGTGTGACCTGGCCACTGTTGTCACTGTCTGGGGATGAAATGAGATGTACAGTCAAGATAATGACAGGAAAAAAATATTCACAATTCAAACAGTGCATGCAAGAAAGTAGGTGAATGTGGAGGGTGCATCTTATAGTCCAAATATACGGACTGTGGGGCTGTGCTGGTGGGGAGCCGCGGCTCTGGAGCTGCTGGAGGAGGCTGGCGTAGCATGCAGAGGCAGTGGGAGGTCACATGCCGCCGCTAATTTGTCTACCACCACTCAGCACTGAAGTCGGTGCCGAGGTGGACAATGGAGCAGCGCATATTATAAGTACACACACCCCTAAATCACTGTATATGGCCCCCCTAGCTGCCGCGCACCAGAAAATACTAAACAATGCAACTTACCTCTCCGGCGCTCCCCTCTCTCTCCTTGCTTGCTGCACTTTGCATACTGAGTTCTCCTGCATCGACGGCATCCAGTCATGTGACTGTGGCATGCAGTGATGTCATAGCTGTGTGCCCTGATCACATGATAGGATGCCGGCTTACCGGAGGACTCAGGATGTGAAGGGCTGTAAGCAGGGTGAGATGGAAGGGAGCGCTGTAGAAGTAAGGTAGTAAGGTACATTGTTATTATCTCCTGGTTTGTGGCAGCATGGGGGGCCATATAAAGTGATGGGGTGGCCATATCAAGGATGAGGGCCATATCTAATATAGATGGGGGCGCTATATCAAGAATGGGGGTGGTCATATCTAACATGGAGGTGGTAATATCCAGAATGGTGGGCCATATCCAGGATGTGGGATAACGTAACTGGATGGGGGTGCGCTATATCCCAGTATGGAGGTCATATCCCAGGATGGGGATTATATACCACGATGGGGGCCTATATGCCATGATGGGGGTCATATCCAGGATGGGGATTATATACCAGTATGGAGAAACCCTATCCAGGATAGGGGACAAAGTTTTACCTGAAAAGGGCCCAGGATGGGACATTAACTCCCTAAGTGTCAGCAGCAGATCCTTCCCCCATAACAGTGCATTATAACCACATTTTTTGCTTACCGTATATACTCGTGTATAAGCCGACCCGTGTATAAGCCGACCCCCCTACTTTTGCCCCAAAAATCTGGAAAAACCTATTGACTCGTGTATAAGCCGAGGGTGGACCCCAGCACAGGTATACAGCCCCCAGCAGTGTGGTATACAGGCCTCCCCAGTGGTAGTATACAGATTCCCCAGCAGCCCCAGTGGTAGTATACAGATTCCCCAGCAGCCCCAGTGGTAGTATACAGGAGCCCCAGCAGCCCCAGTGGTAGTATACAGGAGCCCCAGCAGCCCCAGTGGTAGTATACAGGAGCCCCAGCAGCCCCAGTGGTAGTATACAGATTCCCCAGCAGCCCCAGTGGTAGTATACAGATTCCCCAGCAGCCCCAGTGGTAGTATACAGGAGCCCCAGCAGCCCCAGTGGTAGTATACAGGAGCCCCAGCAGCCCCAGTGGTAGTATACAGGAGCCCCAGCAGCCCCAGTGGTAGTATACAGGAGCCCCAGCAGCCCCAGTGGTAGTATACAGCAGCCCCAGTGGTATACAGCAGGCCCCTAGGGTACATATAGCAGCCCCCAGGGGGTACCCAGCAGCCCCCTGGGGGTACCCAGCAGCCCCCTGGGGGAACCAACAGCCCCCTGGAGGTACCCAGCAGCCCCCTGGAGGTACCAGCAGCCCCCTGGGGGTACCAGCAGCCCCCTGGGGGTACCCAGCAGCCCCCAGGGGGTACCCAGCAGCCCCCAGGGGGTACCCAGCAGCCCCCTGGGGGTACCAGCAGCCCCTTGGGGGTACCAACAGCCCCCTGGGGGTACCAACTGCCCCCAGGGGGTACCAACAGCCCCCTGGGGGTACTAACAGCCCCCAGGGGTACCCAGCAGCCCCCTGGGGGTACCAACAGCCCCCTGGGGGTACCAACAGCCCCCAGGGGGTACCCAGCAGCCCCCGGGATGGTAATGTATAAGCAGCGGGGGGGGGGCCCTTACAAGGGGGGACAGTGCCAGCTTTTGGGGGGCCATATGCACTGCTTCCCCCTGCCGCTGATTGACAGGGGGAAGCAGTGCATATATAATGAGCGGCCCCACGTGACGGGGCCGCTCATACAGCAGCCTCCCCCCGCCTCCTCCAGCCTCCACAGCCCCCACCACCGTATATGACCCGTGTATAAGCCGAGGGGGGGACTTTTCAGCCCAAATTTTGGGCTGAAAAACTCGGCTTATACACGAGTATATACGGTACTTTTTTATTTTCCCCCTCTAAAACCTTGGTCCGTCTTATGGTCCGGTGCGTCTTATAGTTCAAAATTACGGTAATTCCATTAAATAGTACATTTACAGACTATGAATCTGACTCACCGCGGCCGGGACTCCGGTTTAGACAGGCGATGCTTCTTTCCTCCTTGTCACGGGTGGACCGCGCCTGCCGGTAGTGGGGCCCGGTGTAGTGCAGATCAAAAGTGAAGACGTCTTGGTGGAACAGATTAAGGGGTTTTAATTTATTCGTGACGCCACCTATGAGTAATTCGGTAAGGGCTACCGACGCTGCGGAGCCCCCGGGGGATGGACAGCAGCAAGATGTTACGCTCCCCACAGGCTGAGCGGTGATCCCCGGAGGCTGGAGCTGCTCAAGATGTTGTGCGGCAGCTGCGGTTACCTTGAAGTGCGGATGGACAGTTCATAAGGAAGCATGGACACAGAAAGTCTCTGCAACGGGTCTTTACTGTAACCAGCAGGCAGTACATGGCATACAGTGGTTGAGTAGTAGACCGGGTGGACTCAGCAGTGATGGTGTCCCTTAGAGATCCGCAGTGTTCCTCCATTCTACCTACTTAGTTGCCAGTGTCGCCCAGGAATACCAGGTCGGGTACGGGGAGGCTGCTTCAATGCCCTATCCATGATGTACGTTCTGGATGCTTTGGGGAGCCTTGGATCCCTCAGTGGGTACACCGCTGGTTAGACGACTGGAAACTGGCTGGTGGTGGGGTGCTCCTTTGAAGCTGCTCCTCCACTCTTCTGGTTCGCGTGGCAGAGGTGAACTGCTGCCAGCTTCGGTACCAGTGAACCGGCTGTGAGTTGTGGGCACGGGAGTCTTTTGGGAACCCGTGTAGATAATGCCCAATCCCGGTGGTTAAGGCCTCAGGTGCTGACACCCGACCGGTGACGGCCCAGGGGCCCACACGGAGTGCGGAGCCCCCGCTCCTCTCCAAGCTCTGTGTTCTAGGCTCTGCTCTAGATTCCAGACTCCTCTGTTCTCGGTCTGTTCTGTCTAGATTATTGTGTGTTCTACTACACTACCCTAATACCTATGATTGGTCCTCTGTTCTAGGTGTTGCATGTTGGGTTGGATCTCTATGTTAACCGGATCATTGCTGAGTCAGAGGATATTGCGGCTGCATTTGTGGCTGCAATACCCTCTTGTGACGCACTCGTTGCGGGGCGCCACACTCCCCCTTGGTTGAATACGCTTGTCCCCAAGCGTCACACTACTCACATTACAGAGGTTTTTATATTTTATATTTTACAACAGGTAATACACTTTTATTAATGACAAGTCATTGTATGCATAAAAGTGAGGTGAATAACAGGTTAACACATTTCGCGGACCCGGCGGGCGGTCGGCTGTCCTTAGAATAAAAGTTCAGGCTGTGGCCGCCAAGTCGCGGTGTTACGGTGCAAACAGGAAGAAGTCTCGTTAATAGCAAGGTTCAAACAACACAAGTCACTGATGGAGGGCAGTGTTCCGGACTCGTATAGCGAACCACCCGTCACAGCATACATATCGCTCATAGGTTACTATGTCCCCTCTATACAAGTCTCGGTTTGGATGACCTCGCGGTAGGTGCGATTCCACATCACGGCGCCCCACAAACACTTCAGTACTCACACCCTCCTCCCTTACGAATCCCCACCCGGTGGACAAGTTAAAGGTGCTTACCTGCCCGGTTTTACGGAATTGTTCAGGCAATGGAGATTGGCGGCGGGCCTCGGCGCGAGCCTGCATGTTGGCTTGCAGTCGAGTGTGCCACTCGTCTCTCCGGATACGACGTACCTCTTTGTCGGAGTGATGCGGCGTGTGGATAAAGTCACTACGGCGTGCTGGTTGTTGAACCGCTCGAGCTTGGTGGGCAGTCTGGAGTGGAGCCCGGTTCAACGGAACCGGAGAAGATACTGTTGCGGCGGCACCCGACCAGTGCACCCGAGCTGATCGCCCGGCAGAAGGGTTCCGTGTGTCTCCCCAGGCGAACCCTGTGTAGAGATCCTCAGGTGAACTGTAGGTCTCCTCGTCATCCTCCTCGACCTCTCCTTCGATGACTACGTCGGGCTGCTCGGCTAATGAAGACGACGGGATGGAATCCTCTGGATCGGTGGGTGGCTGTGCTGCAAAGTTCTCCTCGGGGTCGTTGTGCAGGACTTCCAGGCTGCCTGCCTCTTCTTCTGTAGCAGCGGGAAGTGGTGTTTCAATCCCGGTCACCAGGTAGGCCTCTGTAGTTGCAGAGGAGGCCTCCGGTTCAGGGGAGAAACAGGCGACAGTCTCGATAGTGTGGAAACTAGTCGCGGGTTCCGCAGGTGGAACCAGGTATGTGTCGGCTTCTTCGTGGGAGCATATTGGAAGCTCCGGCTCTGGAACGAGGTCGGCTGCGGTTTCGTCCGCTGGAACGGGTCGAGCTGTGGTCCTCACAGGAATGATACAGTCTATGGGCTCCGGTGACGAAGCAGGACAGGTGGTGGGCGACGGTGAGGCTGTTGAAAAACTGGCGATGTCGTCTGGGCTTGGAGAAGCTGTACTCGGTCGGCTCTGCTGCATCGCATGGTGTAGTCGTCTGCCTAGGGTCGCGCTCCAGCTGCGAATCGTCCATTCCACGGTCTCAAGTAGTCGCACCCGGAGGTCTTGTAGAGCCTCTAGCCAGAAGTCGGGGTTGCCGTCTATGGTAAGGGCAGAATCCGGACCCGGTTGGCCTATGGCTGCTCTGGCCTCCGCCTCGACCTCCCGCATTAGGTCTTGGAGTCTCGTAGCTGGCCATTCTCTTCTTGGAGGGAAACCACACCCGTTCAACCGGTAAACCGTTCTGGTAGAGCTGGTGAAGAAGTCTGTCTGTGACACTCCCATTTCCTCTGGGCTTTTGTAGTCCAATCGTGGGAAAAGTCTTTGGGGTCCGCCCCCATGGTTGATTCGAGCAATCAGGGCGGACAAAGAGTTTGGCGCCTTTTGTCTTTAGCCCTCCCACAATGAGGGGGGGGTTGACTCACTCCTGGGCTTGCACGTGGCGGCTTCTTGTGGCGGGAACGCCATCTTGGGCGCCATCTTGGCCCAATGGTGAAAAGGCGGGAAAGTTCTTTTAGGGACGAACAAAGTCCAAATTGTAGACAATAAAGTCCATTTTAAGCACAATATACCCGTTGGGTAACGGGCCTGCTCGTATCCTGTTCGTGACGCCATTTTCTGACTCACCGCGGCCGGAACTCCAGTTTAGACAGGCGATGCTTCTTTCCTCCTTGTCACGGGTGGACCCGTTGTAGTGCAGATCAAAAGTGAAGACGTCTTGGTGGAACAGATTAAGGGCTTTTAATTTATTCGTGACGCCACCTATGAGTAATTCGGTAAGGGCTACCGACGCTGCGGAGCCCCCGGGGGATGGACAGCAGCAAGATGTTACGCTCCCCACAGGCTGAGCGGTGATCCCCGGAGGCTGGAGCTGCTCAAGATGTTGTGCGGCAGCTGCGGTTACCTTGAAGTGCGGATGGACAGTTCATAAGGAAGCATGGACACAGAAAGTCTCTGCAACGGGTCTTTACTGTAACCAGCAGGCAGTACATGGCATACAGTGGTTGAGTAGTAGACCGGGTGGACTCAGCAGTGATGGTGTCCCTTAGAGATCCGCAGTGTTCCTCATTCTACCTACTTAGTTGCCAGTGTCGCCCAGGAATACCAGGTCGGGTACGGGGAGGCTGCTTCAATGCCCTATCCATGATGTACGTTCTGGATGCTTTGGGGAGCCTTGGATCCCTCAGTGGGTACACCGCTGGTTAGACGACTGGAAACTGGCTGGTGGTGGGGTGCTCCTTTGAAGCTGCTCCTCCACTCTTCTGGTTCGCGTGGCAGAGGTGAACTGCTGCCAGCTTCGGTACCAGTGAACCGGCTGTGAGTTGTGGGCACGGGAGTCTTTTGGGAACCCGTGTAGATAATGCCCAATCCCGGTGGTTAAGGCCTCAGGTGCTGACACCCGACCGGTGACGGCCCAGGGGCCCACACGGAGTTCGGAGCCCCCGCTCCTCTCCAAGCTCTGTGTTCTAGGCTCTGCTCTAGATTCCAGACTCCTCTGTTCTCGGTCTGTTCTGTCTAGATTATTGTGTGTTCTACTACACTACCCTAACACTCCACCCCCCAGGACCTATGATTGGTCCTCTGTTCTAGGTGTTGCATGTTGGGTTGGATCTCTATGTTAACCGGATCATTGCTGAGTCAGAGGATATTGCGGCTGCATTTGTGGCTGCAATACCCTCTTGTGACGCACTCGTTGCGGGGCGCCACAAATCTGATTACTATCATTATTGATACTTAATAAGCAAATATGAGGTGCAATGTAGTGTGAAATATTGGTCAGGCTTATTCTATAAATGTTAAAATTACAACGCTCTATATAGTAGGAGAGAAAACAGCCAAAAGTGTGGCGAACAATAATTTTGTAAGGTTGGAGTTCTGAGACAAACAGTATCCTAAGATATATAGAAAAGAGTTCTGGAAAATGAGAACTAAATATGAGAAATCATGACACTATGCATGAGAAGTGTTGATAAGAGAGATGATCATTTAAAGAGAAAAAGATTTTTGGGAGACTACTTGCCTAGAAAGGAGATGTGTGATTGCATATTATTTTAAGGTGAATAGCAGTCTTTATCTATGATTTATGTTGTGCTGGTCTCTCAAGAGAATGACTTTTAGAAGGGTCTAGCAATAATCATGCTGGATAATCAATATTTTTGCTAGAGAAAGGGTGAGGTAAGAAATATGGCATTCAACTGCAAATGACAGTCAATACTTGGAATATAGTATTTGACAACAACCTAACATTTTCTCCACCTTATTTTGAAGGTGACACTTTTAAGTAGAATTTTGCACTCGAATGTTTGAATTTACTGTGTTACCAACCTCAACAACGGTGACAGCATTGCAGTGGCATCACTGGCAACTGCCAACAGCACACAATATGATCTGAAAATTTTTGTGCCATGCCATGCATCTACAGGCAAGCACCACTATTAATAATATTGGCTATTAAAAGGTCACAGAACTAGAAATGAAAGGATTTTTCCTGAACATGTTCACCAATTTCAAATTTGGCAATAACATTGACAATTCGGTTTGTAATTGGGAAACCTGAGCAATTTAATAAAAAATTGCCAAATGCAGCTTTGGAGAAAAGTTAGAATTTTTTAAATGGTCCTAAAACTTTCCTTGAAGGTTTGGGGCTAAAATGCTCGCCGGAATACCTGGTGGCTGAAAACAACCTTAAACTAAGGGAACCGTCACACCAGGTGACATCGCCGGCGATTTCGCAGGTGACGCAGGGGCGTGGCCTATCGGCGACGACAGCGCCAGCGAGTTGCCCCGTCTAAAGCGGAGATTTTGGTACGAAAAATCGGCTGAGAGTGGTCGCCTGGTTTCACAGCGCTGCTCTGAAACTAGGCGACCACTCTCAGGCGATTTGTATACATCGCCCCATGTAACATGGTGATTGGCGATGTTACAGGCAATGGGAGCTATAGACTCCCATGTTACTAGAGCGCCGCTGGGGTTTGTAGACACCCCAACGGCGATGTCCCCTGTAACATCGCTGGTGCGTTGCCGGAGGTATCGCAGCGTGTACACACGCGACGGCAACACTGGTGGGGTGCCAAAAAGGTGCATGCTCCCGTGCATCGACGGCGATATCTCTGGCGATGTCACCTGGTGTGACGGTACCCTTAAGGCCACGTCACACGTTGCGACATCGCCGCTATAATCCATTCACATTGTATCTGTATTAGCTGTGCAGTTTAGCCACTTCTTGCACTCATTAATGTGCACACATAGTGTTTAGTGTTGCAGCAGATCACTTTCTTACAACAGAGTTTGGATATGTGATGGATCCACCCTGAGAGGTGCTTCCTCTGGAGGATGGGATCTTCCTCACCAACCCAGGGGCCGAGGGTGCTTCACCAGATCCTGAGCAGCCTGCAGAGGAGATGTCTACATATGTAAGCTGGAGTATGAATGTGCTCCCTTAATTGGGCTCGATATGCAGTGAGGCCAGAATCCAGTGACTTTCCTGGGAAGCAGCTAAGTAAAGAAAAACGAGCGGCCATCATTACTTTAAGAAATGAAGGTCAGTTAGTCCGAAAAATTGGGAAAACTTTGAAAGTGTCCCTAAGTGCAGTTGCAAAAACCATCAAGTGCTACAAAGAAACTGGCTCACATGAGGACCGTCCCAGGAAAGGAAGACGAAGAGTCACCTCTGCTGTTGAGGATAAGTTCATCCAAGTCACCAGCCTCAGAAATCGCAGGTTAACAGCAGCTCAGATTAGAGACCAAGTCAATGCCACACAGAGTTCTAGCAGCAAACACATCTCTACAACAACTGTTAAGAGGAGACTTTGTGCAGCAGGCCTTCATGGTAAAATAGCTGCTAGGAAACCACTGCTAAGGACAGGCAACAAGCAGAAGAGACTTGTTTGGGCTACAGAACACAAGGAATGGACATTAGACCAGTGGAAATCTGTGATTTGGCCTGTTGAGTCTAAATTTGAGATCTTTGGTTCCAACCACCGTGTGTTTGTGCGTCGCAGAAAAGGTGAACAGATGGACTCTACATGCCTGGTTCCCACCGTGAAGCATGGAGGAGGAGGTGTGATGGTGTAGGGGTGCTTTGCTGCTTTGAAGCTCATCAAGTGAATGCCAAGAGCGTGCAAAGCAGTAATCAAAGCAAAAGGTGGCTACTTTGAAGAACCTAGAATGTAAGACATATTTTCAGTTGTTTCACACTTTTTTGTTAAGTATATAATTCCACATGTGTTAATTCATAGTTTTGATGCCTTCAGTGTGATTCTACAGTTTTCATAGTTATGAAAATACAGAAAAATCTTTGAATGAGAAAGTGTGTCCAAACATTTGGTCTGTACTGTATGTGTGTCTTTTAGACTAATTATAGTCTGACCTAACGGACTATTTTAAAATGATCATTGTGTATTATTATAGTGAAAAATCACATCATTTACCAATATGTGCTTTTTTAATAGTAGCTAGAGGAAAGCTTTTTTTTACTTCATTCCTTGTGTGCTGGACAGTTTCTGCAAAATAAGAGTTGCTTTGATATTACCCTAGCGAACAAGTCACAGGCCTCTTGTCTGCAGGTGTGAAGTATGAAAATGCAAGGCACTACATACACTCCTGTAGAACAGGACTGGACAAACCAATCCTCAAGAGCTGAAAATAGTACATCTTTCCAGGATTTTCTTAGCATTGCACAAGCTGTTGAAATCATCACCTCTGCATGTGATTAAATTACCACCTGTCCAATGCTAAGGAAACCCTGAAACCTTACACTGTTTGCAACCCTTGAAGACTGCAGTTGCCCACCTCTGCCCTAGAAGTCTCTGTGGTGGTAGACAGGGGGCAATAGAAATCCTCAAACACTTCCACCTCAACTGTGGCTCTTCCTGGACAATTTTAGGGCCTGTAGCCCATTGTGCAATTTTGATGCTTTTTCTGTCACACATTTTGAGAATCTGCGTCAAAATCTGCATGCCTATTGTGTAGCCAGCAAAGTCGATGACAGTTCAGAAGTGCCGTGCCCACTTTACTTTTTTTCCTTTAAGACAAGGAGCAGATTTCTTTTTTTCTGCCCCATAATCTGCACCTAATCTGTAAAGAAAAAAAACCCCACGTCGACACAATACTTCTGAACTCTCATAGACTTGGCTGGCTTCAGAATAGACATGCAGATTTTGATATAGATTCTCAAAATTTGCTTCAAAAAAGCATCAAACAATGCATTGTGGGCATATGGCCTTACAAGCATATGGGAGGGTGTCACATTAACGGAAAGGATGCTTTCCCCCATCCCCCATATGCTGTTCGACCAGGCACACACGCACTGGTGACAGTGTGACATGCTGTGCCAACACAACCATTAAAGGGATCCTGTCACCTCCAGAACGCCTCCTAAGCTACCAAAACATGTCCCTGAAGCATATTATCTCTAATCTCACACTACTTTTGTCTCCTAAAAGCATACTGTGAAAGTGCATAAAAACGTTTTAATACTCATTAGTGATTTTAATTAGCAGGGGCTATATTCTTTAGTCACCAGGGCAGGCTGTTATGCAGCTCCAGGATCCAGCCCTTCTCTGTCTGTGTGCTCTGCTTGCGCAGGCATTACCCTTCCCCCTCTCTATCACTCACAGAATGCAAATCATTAGTCCTGCCTTCAGCGCCACATCACAGCAGCACAAACAGAGAGAGGATGGATCCTGCAGGCTGCAAAACAACATGCCCTGGTGACTAAAGAATATAGCCCCTGCTAATTATAATCACTAGTGAGTAAATATTAAAATGTTTTTATGCACTTTCACAGGATGCTTTTAGGAGACAAAATAAGTGTGAGATTAGTGATAGGATGCTGCAGGGACATGTTTTGATAGCTTAGGAGGTGTTTTGGAGGGGACAGGATCCCTTTAAGGATAATAGAAAATATTGGCTCAACAGGACTGGATTTTCGTTTTCTTTTTCATAAGAAAATATAGTGCATTTGCTCATGACTGCTTAGTGCTGTCGGAACATGTTGACTGGGTCATGTCAACCATGTATATTTTTATTTTGTATGCACTAAATTATCTTTTGGAAAAAAAAAAGAAAAGGAAAATCCAGTCCTATTGAGCCAGACTCCAATTTTCTCTAAAATCCTTGATGTGAGGCTAGGGCTATGCCGGTGTCTGAGCCACAGGTGGATGAACATAGAGCAACTGGGTAAGTTGGAATCACGTTTCTACAACACAAACATTACTGCAGTTCAGACGCGAGGAGACATAAAGAGGCTATCCCGCTAGCCTGAACTAAACTGCACTCCCTGACGTCACCACTCCTCACATACGCTCTCACGATATCGGCGAGATATACCCACTACATCTCACACAATATCCTGGATCTCACAAGACAGCTAGTATTACAAGCACTGGTGCCACTTAGGTTATCTCAGGTCACACAGCGGGATTCACTGCTGCGTGATACCTGGTGTGAAACCTGAGACAACATCAGGGAAGTCACTGCTTGTCACACTACTGGGAACTGTACAGTGCCTTCTCTCCCATCATATGAAGGATGCAGTCAGTGATCTTGCCTTTCATATGCTGGGACTACTTCAGCATTTATTTGGGCTTCATTTTTTTTCAGTTATATTTTAAATCCTTTTATTTTTGGTTGGGTGGAATGTGAGACTTTAAAAAATGTATTTTAATTTAAAAAAAATGGTGACAGAGAGGAATGTATTGGGGTTTGACTTCAAATAAAATATTTATTGGTGTGATTGTGTTCTTACTGACTTGGTTAGTAGTATCTGAATGACGCTTTGGTATTACTAACCTCTGGGCTTGATGTCAGCTGACATTACCCAGCTGGCATCAATATAGGGCTTGGTGTCAGATGGCTAATCCTCAACTAATATTAACCCCTTTTTACCTAGTCTGCCACCAGCACTAATGCAACTGGAAGAGCATGTTAACCTCCAGTTTGGACGTCTCTCGTGGAGGCGCTAATTTAAGGGCAGCAGAGGGGCCGAGGCCAGAGCGCTTGAGCCTCACCTCGCTGAGAATTCCAGTCCCCAGCTGCCTGGCTTAGCTTGGCTGGCAATCAAACATACACATGCCCATTTCGACAATTATTTATTTATTTTTACAGTAAGCTGATGTCAGTTTGGTTGCCATACTGACCATACTTGGTTGCCATAATTGATCATACTGGCAACCAATCACAGATGAAGACAGAGAGGGTGGGCGTGCCTAGTCTGACTTTAACCAATCAACAGGGTGAAAGCAGTGAGGTTCATGAGCTGGCCCGGAGGTAGGTTGACAGAGGCACTGAAGCTTGGTAAGTAATAGTCTACCAAGCTAATAACTGTGCCAAAATAGCGGGGCTCCACTGTAATAAAGTTTGAGCTGTGTTTGGCAGCTTTTGGGCTCCTTTTTAGTTATTTTCTAGATCCTTGATTTTGCCTGCCATTGATTTGAACGGTGTTTGGAAGTTCGGCAAACTGTTCACCAATCCATTTGGCTAAAAAATGCTCGTTCGACGAATAGAACCATAACCGAACTTCAAAAGGTTTGCTCATCTCTAGGAATTACTCCATTGTATGACCCACATGAGTGGGAAGTCATATGGCTACTTGTATGCAGTTACAGTACTACAGGCTTTTGTTCTTTGACCAGACAACCCCTTTAAAACAGAACTGTAACTTACTTTAGAACAGAGCTCTAACTAAGGTACCATGAGTAGCCATGATGGTAATTTTTTCAAAAAAATACAAGTAAGGCTAGGGTCACACTTGCAGATTTTCCATGCGTTTTTGGTGACCTACGTTTTCTGAAAACGCATGCAAAAACACACCTATAGGCCCCCATGCAAAAAACGCATGCCCCAATAGCAAAAACGCATGTCTAAATGTACCATGCGTTTTTGGGTGCGTTTTTGGCTCCACAGCAAAAACTACTGCAAGCAGGGTTTTTTGGAGCGTTTTCAAAAACGCATGCGTTTTATAGAAAACGCATGCGTTTTTAAAACATGGGGCCCTATGGGAAACGCATGCATTTTTGAGTCAAAATGGACATGCGTTTTTGCTTGCGTTTTTACATAGGTTTTTTTAGGGGCCCCACACCTATCAGCAAAACCACAGGTAAAAACGCAGGGTGCCCAAAAACCCCTTAAGAAACGCATGGCAAGTGTGACCCTAGCCTAAGGCTGCTTTCACATCAGCGTTTCTCAGCAATCACGGCAGATCCGGCAGTTTTGCCACATCTGCTGCATAAAGGATCACTTGCGGCAAGACTGCATTCTGCCTAATGCATTCCCTATGGGATTTGCATACATGTGCAGCACTTGTGGTTTTGCCGCGATCCGCAAAACCTCAAGTGCTGCACATGTCCACAAGCCCATTGTAAATCCATTGGGTTGAACGTAGTCTTGCCACAAGTGTTCCGTACCAGCAGATGCGGCAAAGATGCAGCAAAACTGCCGAATCTGCCACAATTGTCAAGAAACCTGATATGAAACCAACCTAACGCTCTCTTCAAGTTTACAATGTGCAGTTTTGGTGCAGATTTTCACATGGTTTTTTTTAGCCAACGTGAGGATTGGAGAGAGGAAAAGTTCAAATAAAAAAATCTTCTTGATCAACCTCAAGTTTTGTTGAGAAAAAAACACTTTTTCTATTGAATGAAATTCACGGAAAGTGCGAATAGTATAGTCCATGAGCTACCATATGGCAATTCTTAGACATACTGCCATCTGAAATTGCATAATAACTTCCTGTCGTATTTGTGTGCTGCTAGCTAGACTTTATAAAGAAAAGCTTAGTTCTCCTCGTCATCCCTTCTGCACATTGTCATCATGGGAGTGTGTAACCTTTTACTATGTTCAGTAAATGAGACCTTTGAGCCTCTTGGGTAGAAGAAACCCAGGTGGCCAACTTGCAAGGTCACTTGTCTCTTCACAGCAGCAGGCAAGCGGGTAAAGATACAGGATGTGGAAATAACAAGAGATGATGGGAGACAAGGAACCTCTCAGCAAGAGGCTTCATTAACCTAATTATTTCCAATAATTGTGGGAGGAAGAATGTTTTTCTCTGTGTTACCATTAACGGAAATTATATTGGACAAAGCAGAACAAAAGCGGCAGCTTGAATATTCTTATTGAATGCACATCATGGTCCTGATGTGGGATTTTATTGTCACAAGGCAGAAATTGATGGCCATCATCTGCTATAGAAAAAAGGCTCAATTTATTGCTTGTGCAATTTATGAAATTGACTCTCAGCATAAAACACTGAGCTCTAAAAGTTTGGATGTATGAATTGTGCATGCACAGATATTGGAAAAGTTTACATACAGTTTAGACAGAAAGAGCACCAGTGTTATATTTTGCAAAGTATATAATATAAAGTAACATGCATCTTTTTTAAATTTTACACATGGAATAATCTGTCACAGCAGCATCCTAGATATGGAAACCATATAACAGAAAACAACACAGTGTCATCACGTCATTAATTTTATATTTAAATTCATGGTCCAGAAAAGCACATCAATAATATATTCTGTAACTATTAGATTGGGGTCATTGATCAGTTGTTGCAACCATTTAGATGCTGACGGCACTATCACATATTGGGTTAACAATAATAATTAACCAATTCAGCTCAAGTGACATCAGATGCTCCTTAGTGTTTTAACATCTCAGATGATGCCCTTCTTAAAAAAAACAAGTCATTCCCCAAGGTTGCGATATGAGGTAAAACTACTTGGAGCTCACAAACAAGGATTAGCATAATGGGAATAATAGGAATAATCTGCTTTAGTGCTCGTATAGACTGCAGGGACAGAAAGTGAGTTATGTGCTGACATTGTCCCACCCCCCTATGTCCCCCTCCCCTCCACTTCTTTACTATGATCCCAAGGCTCCTATGTGCTGCAGCACAGAACACAAAGACAGTGTAGTGACAGGTACAGCAGGGTGTAGAGCGCAGCTGCCCATACAGAGTGGAGTCTGCATGGAACACTAGTGCCTTCCACAGACTCAGTGCAGCATCAGCACCGGTGCTGGAGAGGGAGCTGCCTGACTATCACCTGTGCCAGGGTAAGTCACAACTTTTAATCCTGTCTGTGATATCTGACTACTCCTCTAGGTCTTATCGGAAGTCTCCATATAGCAATTTGGGGAAAACTGATATCAGGGAAGGAGCAGTACACCTATAGACTATGGACTGTGCTGTCTAACAAGTACCATCCCTTACATGTAAGTGCATCACATGCAGTGTTATCCATTATGTAGATAAGTATATATATATATATATATATATATATGTCATTCATCTTATTTATACAAACAGCCCAATATATTCAATACATAGAAAGGATATGCTACGTCCATGTGATTAGATGAATTGCTTTCTAGCCTTTAAGCTGTAGAGGATGACATGAACAGATCCATTAAGCTAGAAACATTCCTCAGGTCTGATATTGAATTTTCAATCCAGGAACCTAGATACCATATGTAATGTCATATATGAGTATAGATGGTAACCACAGATAACTACGAAGGACATCATACACTGAGGCTGCATTGTGAATACCAAGGGAACAAAGTCAATGTTTTGCATAAGAAAAGTTTACAGAGGAACAGTGACAGATATTGCTACTTACCGCTGATCTTCATAGCACTTAAAATTTCATTGTTTATGATATATAAGCCTATTATTTAATGACATCTAACACACAAAACTCATTGTATATGATAGCTAAGCCTATTATTTAATGACATCTAATTCGTTTGCAATGGCCGAACTCACTCTTGAGTGTATTCTAGTGTCTAAGATATAGTGGTTGTGAGCAAAAACTTTTCCTTCATTTCTTATCACAATTGTAGTTTCTAAATGGGCACCTTGTATTGCAAGGGTATAACTTATATTCAGGTACCAACGCTACCCTGGAACCTATCAAAAAAGATGAAAAGAAAGTGTAAGTATTATTTTGACAGCTTCAATGAGATCTGCTGGCAGCATTGTATTAAAAATAGTATCCTATATAGATAGGTAAACTCTGTATATGTATACATATATATTTACATAAATGGTGTGTATATATACCGTATATTTTTTTCTATTACCAGTGTAACTATATTTTTTAGGTATGCGGATAGGGCAAGTCTACTCTCAAATCTTGTTTCCACAATGGAAGATTTGGTGTGCAGTGTTTTCTTTTTGGGAAGTGTATAAATTACTGCCATATAAAGTCGTGTCATTCTTCACAAGAAATAATGGTTTTGTTGTCCGTTGGGTAATCGGGTGCTTTACAGTTTCTAGAGACACATTAAACATAGTTGACCACTGAATAAAGTTATTGCTTGTCTGACTCCAGGCGCTATGTAAAGGTATTACACATAGCTCCCTCACCTTCTCCAAGATGTATGACTTGTGTGAATGCTGGATGGGAAATCAGGAGAATGGACATTTATTTACCAAGCCGGCAGGCTAAAATATTGATTTATCATTTACCCTTGCAGCCAATGTCCCTTCTAGTTGTATAAAGCCACAGTCATTGAAGAGGACCATTCACACATTGTGATAGGAGGTGCCACTAGTGGACTAAAGCCATATTCCACCAACCGATGTAACTTAAACTAGTGACTTAAAGATTTGATGTCACTCTCTCTGATTGAAGTGATAGGCTGGCTTCACACTGCAGTTTTTCACTGATCAGTGTCCATCCAGTTTGTGTGCCAAAACCTGGAGAGGAACTAGGAGAGGAACTTGCAGAGAAAAAGTATAATTGAAAGATTGACACCTGTTCTGAGTTTTGGAGACACTCCTGGTTTTGGCACACAAACTGGATGGACACTGATCAGTGAAAAAACTGCAGTGTGAAGCCAGCCTTAGTCTAGCAGCCCAGTCTTGTGAATATCACAAACGTCAACTAACCAGCATGTTCCATTCTCTTTATCAGAATGATCTAATCATTACCTGCACCCCTGATCCCACTCAAGACTTCAATTCTGTTGACTGTAATAGAAATACATTTTTTAGTCCTAACTTTGCCACTAAACCTAAACCTTCTGATAGAAAAGCCTGTAAAAAATCAGCTATATCAACCACCTACAAACTCCTTGAATGAAGTGATACAGACGTCAACAGGTTGCTGACATTGATGAACCTTACAGTTAGAGTTCCTATAAGCATGATGACATAATATTCAAGAATTATGCAAAATATGTGAGCAAATACTATCAAAACCAGTCAGCCTCTGTGATGTCAAAAATGGAGGAGTGATGAAATGCAAGGAAGCATTAACTCCTTACTGGTGAGGGGTGGTAAGAGGTCTACTATACTTCAGTGAAAAGAAAAGGAGCAGATGAGCTTTGTTCCGGTGATCATATTAAGGTGCACAAAGCATCCGACAGTCACTATTAAAATCTTGTGCATACTATTACATTACGTTATTTGACTTTATAATTAGTTCTGTCCATCGTTATCTATTATATTTCATTTGCAGCTCAAATATACCAGAAAATCACATCATGTGTGTAAATTGACTTGATCGACACAGTTGACTAATTTATCCAACATCGGAAAACTTAAGCTAAAAGATATACCGTTATGTTTTATGGTAGACATTCCCATTGTGCACTTCCGATCTACAGTATGTCCAGTTATCTTAATGATATCTATACAGAGAAGAAACAACGTGAAGAATAGGTCTATTGTGGTATATACAAAAAAACTGGCACTTTTTAAACTATTTTTTTTCAACTTTTCTGAAGATGAAAAAAATCCTTGTCTCATTGTTACGTCAGCTTTTCTTTGGCTTAAGGACAATGCACAAACTGTGAGTGTCATACAATAAAAGTGATATGATCTTCCTCCTGCCTTTCCCTTAGTGGGAGACAAATCATTAATAAAATTTGTTTCCCAATCGCGGTCTTAGAATATTATTACAATTGGCCATAAAACTTTAAATCCAAATGCAAATATTGCAACATAAAATATAAAGACTACATTAGCATTAGCTTTCCCCAAATCCAACAGCTGATCTATTACCAGCATGTCCGCTACTAGTCCAGACTCCATCGTAAATCTTTAGGGTAAGAGACGCACTACTGATAAATAATTCCTTTTTCTTAGATATATATTAAAAAGCACAGTGGTCAACCATAAAATGTTTCTTTTAATGAAGGCCATATGTTTTTATACAAAATACCTGCAAAAACTCTTCCAAGCTCACCCCTTTAAATAAACCATTGTTGACTTTGACTCATTACTTGTAATATAAGTGTCATTGTTCTGAATTCTTGTATTATTGATTTTCTCATAAATCATTTAAACAATTTTTTATTTTAAGATGTCCTTAATACTGAAATTCACATTATTACTGCCAATAAAACTCCCACCAGTGCGAACAAAGGGAACATTGCATACAATCATACATATCGATACAGGCACAAAAGCTGCAAATACCGTTTTCCGTTTTGTGTTGCACCCATTACAAATAAGTCTACAAATTGATTATCGCAATGATTACCTATGTGAAAAGGAGTTTAAGTGTATAAGTAATTGGGTGGATTTGTCAAGCAGTTATCATGTAGCAGAAAAGAAATGTTTTAATTTGCTGTACACTTGTTTTAAAGCTACAGATACTTATGGGGAAAGCTCTACAAGTATTAGGCATGATGTCATTCAATGGTCTGCTTTGCTCTGGAACATAATGGGTTAAAGTTAATTTTCATTAACCCTCTTAGGAAGCCCTCACATTGATATTCTGGCAGCCATCCGCAGCTCTGTCTTCTTGGGAAGGGCCATGAGGTTATTCTATTTCGGTGCTAGTGCCCGGGAATGTTACATATTTATAGGAGGAACAGGAACAGCATAAAGTGAAATGATGTGAGAGTATTATTACTGATATAAATCAGGGATGTGCACATCTCTAGTCAGCTCAGCCAGACTGCCTGTGCTGGGGCTATGGAGAGCGTGCCTGGGCTATGGGGAAGGATGCACAGCCCTGAGATCAGTCAGATGTGACCTTACATTATGATTCTAAAAGCATGTAGATTAGATCTTCATAGTAAGAGAAACGTCATCTGATAATAAAAAAAATGTGTTTCCTTGTAACATTATTCCTCCCTCCCTATAGCCACTGAACATGTGTAGAAAAATGAAGGATTGCCTGGTTTATTTCCCGAGAATATAAAGATTTTTCTTTTAAAGACTTTTCAGAAAACCTTCATCGCCAGTTGTAGTTTGTTCTAAATCAAACACACAAACCCCTTACTTACTCACTGGCTGAGTCTCTGGTGCTGCTACTGGTATCTGTTATTGGCTGCAGTGCTTAAGTCCTGTCAACAGTGTGACAACCAATCAGCGAGCTCAGCAGCACTAAAGATTACATTCAGTCTACATAACAGATTACTGAGCTCACTGATTGGCTAACGGAAGATTGTCAGCGCCACAGCCAATACCGCATAACTGTGAGCAGCGGCAGAGACTCAGCATGGACCTGGGGATTGTGAATAAGGAGTTTTTTTGATATTCTAAAATAGAGGTGTGGAACTCCAGGCCTCGAGGGCCGCCAACAGGTCATGTTTTCAGGATTTCCTTAGTATTGCACAGCGGTTGGAATCATCACCAGTACCGGTGATTATATTATCACCTGTGCAATACTAAGGAAATCCTGAAAATTTGCACTGTTGGCGGCCCTTGGGGTCTGGAGTTCCACTCCCCTGTTCTAAAACAAACTGCAGCTAATGATGACCATTTTATGGAAGGTTACAACCCCTTTAAAACATTATTCTCAACATTTAAAGTTCTTATCTATCAAGAATACCAAGCTTTTTCCAACAGATCCATACAAAATTAATTGAGGGAAGCCCATTCTTAGGATGAGTATGGTTCCCAGCAATTAGCTGCCTACTGATCCTACCCTTATAGCAAAATGTTGGAAATAGCCTTCTAAATCAGCCATAGTCACTGTACAACTTTCACCAGAAAGATCTTTTGTTCCACTGCAATGACATCTTCAGTTTACAGGCTCATATGGCACAACCCTAATATTATAATTTAATAATGGCAGTAGGAAGACTGGCCATAATACTGAAAGCCATATGATTTTTAAATCAGCCATGTGAATAAGGTGTAATAATGACCAGTTATTGAGCATTGCCTACTAATTTGTGCCTAATTTCCACAATTTGCTGCGTGTTATAGATGAGTGTATTTAGAAGGATTTGAATGTGCCAAATCACATGGCTTTTACAGGTAAATTCGACTAACAGCAAAATTGTTGTCTGCAAATTAAATCCTCCCTATTATGCTCTGGTGTTTCTACAGAACCATTGAATCATAGAATGGAATAGAGTTGGAAGAGTCCTCTTTGGTCATCTGGTCAAAGCAGGATTCACTAAATCATCAGATATCTGTCCAACCCTTGTTTGAACACTTCCATTGAAGGGGAATTCACCCCCTCTCTTGGCAGCCTATTTCACTGGTTGATCACCCTCACTGTCAAAAAGTTTTTCTAATATCTAATTAGTTTAGTTTAATTCCATTACTTTTAGTCTTTTCTTGTGGAAATGAGAATAAAGCTAGTCCCTATACAGTGTGACAGCCCTTGAGAAATCTGTAGACAGCTATTAAGTCTCCTTTAAGTCTTTTTTTTGGCAAGCTAAACATTCCCAAATCCTGTAACCGTTCCTCATAGGACATGGTTTGCAGACCAGTCACCATACTGGTCGCTCTTCCCTGAACTTGCTCCAGTTTGTGGATGTCTTTTTCAAAATGTGATGCTCAGAACTGGTCATAGTATTCCAGAAAAGGTCTGATCAAAGAGGAGTAGAGGGCGATATAACTTCACATGATCTAGACTGTATGCTTCTGTTAATAAATCCCAGAATAGTGTTTGTCTTTTTTGCTGCTGTATCACAGTGTTGACTCATGTTGAGTCTGTGATCTATTAGTATACCCAAGTCTTTTTCACACTTGCAGTTGCTTAGTTCTATTTCTCTCATTCTGTATATGCTCGTTTCATTTCTTTTTCCCAGATGTAGGACTTTGCATTTTTCCCTGTTATTAACCATTCCGTTAGTTGCTTCCCTCTGTACCATGTTGTTTAGATCTTTTTGAATCCTCTCTCTCTCTTTTCTCTAGTATTAGCTATCCCTCCTAGCTTAGGTCATCAACAAATGTAATCAGTTTACCCTCAATGCCTTCATCCAAATTGGTGATAAAGATGTTGAACAAAAAAGGGCACAGGACAGAGCCATGTGGTACCCTACTTGGGACATTCTTCTAATTGGATGTGCAGCCATTTATGACCACTTTTTGGGTTCAATCACTAAGCCAGCTATGAATCCACATAACAGTTGCCTTGTCCATTCCATAATTGGTAAATTTTTCTATAAGGATGGTATGAGATACTTTGTCAAATGCTTTGCTGTAGTCAAGATATGCTATATCTACAGCGTTTCCCTGTTCCACTCAGTCAGTGATTCATAGAAAAAAAATAAGTTAGTGTGACATGACTTATTAGTTACAAACCCATGCTGGCTCTGGTTAACCACTTCATTCTCATCCAGGTACCTGCATGCATGTTGTTTAATAATTTGTTCAAAGATCTTTCCTGGTATAGAACTCAGGCTCACAGGCCTATAGTTCCCTGGGTACACATTATTCCCCTTTTTAAAGATAGGGACAACATTTGCTCTTCTCCAGTCCTCTGGGATTTCTCCTGTTCTCCCAGATTTTTTTAAAGATTATTGAGATTGGTTCACAAATCTCCTCTGCTATCTCCTTCAGCACCCTGAGGTGTAATTCATCTGGACCTGGAGACTTGAATTAATTTATGTTAGCTAAGTGTCCCCTCACTATCTCTTTGTTTATTGATAGCCTGGCTTCTTCTATTCCTTTAATAGTACAGTGAAGATCACTTAATGTTTCATTTACATTCTTAGAAAAAACAGGTACCTTTTTTCAGAGAATATGAAAGATAACACAAAAACTTTTTTCCACTTGTGGTTAGTGGTTGGGTGAAGCCATTTGTTGTCAAACTACTGTGTTTTCTCTTTTTAAATCATAATGATAACCATTAGCATCAAAATGACCCTGATCAAAAGTTCACATACCCCAGTTCTTAATACCGTGTACTGCCTCCGCTAACATCAATGACACCTTGAAGTGTTTTGTGTTAGTTGTGGATGAGGCTCTTTATTTTCTCAGATGGTAAAGCTGCCCATTCTTCTTGGCAGAAAAACTCCAGTTCCTGTAAATTCCTGGGCTTTCTTGCATGAACTGCACGCTTGAATTCTCCTCAGAGTGGCTCAATGATACTGAAGTCAGGAGTCTGAGATGGCCACTCCAGAATCTTGAGTTTGTTCTGCTGTAAAAAATAACAGGTCGACTTGGCCTTGTGTTTTGGATCATTGTCATGTTAAAACATCCCAGTACATCCTATGTGCAGCTTTCAGCTGATAAGTGTAAATTTGCCTCCAGTGTTTCTGATAACGTGTCACATTCCTCTTTCCTTCAACTCTTAGCAAGTGTCCTGTGTCTTTGTAGCTCACACATCCTGACATCATCAGCAATACACCTCTATGCTTTACAGCAGGAATGGTGTTCCTTTCATCATAGGCCTTCTTGACACTGCTCCAAATGTAACATTTATGTTGTTGGCCAAAAAGTTTAATTTTGGTCTCATCACTCCAAATTACCTTGTTCCAGAAGTTTGGAGGCTTGTCTCTGTGCTGTTTGGCGTATTGTAGGCAAGATGTTTTGTGGCATTTGCGCAATAACGGCTATCTTCTGGGGGCTCGACCATGCAGCCCATTTTCCTTCCAGTGCCTGCT
The DNA here is from genome assembly GCA_033576535.1 of Allobates femoralis. Lineage (NCBI taxonomy): Eukaryota > Metazoa > Chordata > Amphibia > Anura > Aromobatidae > Allobates > Allobates femoralis. The sequence goes on from JARQOC010000001.1 coordinate 207,859,204, forward strand.
CATTGCATATCTTGAAACAGCCACTCCGCTAGTTTTCAGTGAGTCCTGTATTTCAGCTGATGCTATTTGTTGTTTTTTCTTTGCATCCCGAACAATTTTCCTGGCAGTTGTGGCTGAAATCTTTGTTGTTCTACCTTAACGTAGTTTGGTTTTTGCAGAGCCCCTGAGTTTCCATTTGTTAATTACAGTTTTAACACTGCTGACTGGCATTATAAATTCTTTGGATATTTATTTTATCCCTTTCTTGTTTTATACAGTTCAGCTATCTTTTCCCATAGACCCATTGACAATTATTTTTCTCTCCACATGACTCACAGTGCAGAAACATCAGTGGCTGGATGAAAGATGCAAGAGTCTGTCTGGATCCCAGAAACTCACTCAGCCTTTATGCACACACACACACACACACACTGATTACAAGCAAACAAGTCACAGGTGAGGATCTTACCTTTATTAGCCATTCAAACATTGTGTCAACCTCTGTGCATGTTATCAGGACAAAATCACTAGGCTATGTGAACTTTTGATTAGGGTCATTTGTATTTTTTCTACTCACTAACCATGAGTGGAAAAAAAGTTTTTGCGTTATCATTCATATTTTCGGAAAAAAGGCCAAGAAAGCAAAAAATCTCTGGGGCATGTAAACTTTTGCACATAACTGTATGCTCAGAACCAGCTTGTGAGGAGGGAAACCTGTAAACACTTTGTGGTAAAATGAGTGTTGTGAGCCCTATGCCCTGACCCCCTCTTACAATGAATTAGCTTCAATGTACACTGTATATCAATAAGTTCCATAGAATATTTTGTAGCACAGTAGAGAAGCAGAACATGTTAAACTTCCTCTGTATTTTTTGACCCATCATTTTACTGAACCAAGGTGTGGCTCCCATGTTGTTCCGTAGAGATCATTGATCTCTATGTAATCTATATGCAAGTATTCCTCTCTCCTTTCTGCCCTTGTCAAGAAATGGAAAAAAGAAGGACGATTCACAGAGTACTCTTATGAATAAGGCTTAAAGTTGCTGTTTGTTGTTCTTAAATAGACAACATAAGACCTCTGTCAATATTGCAGTCTTTTGGCTACATTAACAGAATGTGTGCACACATTACCAATTAACACCTCATTCATTAGGGTCTGTGGCCACATTGGGGCTTGAATATCAGGCGTGCTCAGTAAAATGATGTTAGGAATAAATTGCACAGCTCTTCAGATGTGAAATTGGTGAAACATAAGGAACATCGGTCCCTGAGCTATCAGCATACTTGCAGTAATGCATGAAGGAGCAAAGTACTGCTTAATCACCAGTAGTGTAAAATAAAGCTGACGGGCCCCAGAGCAAAATCTCCAGCAAGGACCCAAAAAACCACCGGTCTTTTAGTAGCATTAGCCTTCACATATGAGCCATAGGAGTCTTTTGGTCATCCATAGACTTAAGGGCTAAAATTGAAAATGGCTAGCTTGGGATATAAGAAATGGAATAAAGTAACTGAGATACAACACAAAGGTACCATTTGATGTCATACTATAACTGCACAAGTCACTGGTTTCATTGATACAATCCCTTACATGCTCCATAGTTTCCATAACTTCAATAGTAAATGCAGCCCTTCATAGGTGTAGTTGCTTGGCTGTAATATGTAGACAGTGTAATAATGAATTAGTAAGTTCTTACTCTATCATATCTAGACATTTCAAAGTTACTTTGCTGTGAATTTTATTAAGGATTCTGAATCACCATCATGAAAATACATTATTGCAAAATTATATCAAAGCCCTTAGAATAATAAATACAGACACATATAGTGTAAACAACTCCCAAATCATGTTTTTGTTAAATATATGATGATCTCCCCATTCATTTCAGAATAGATCAAGCAAGACTATGTAAAAGTGAGGTTAGGAAGATTCATCTTTATATCTACATTAAGAGTATGTAGATGTTTCTTACATTAGGCAGGATCAGAATAATGGTATCAGATTACATTTAGTTAAGTTAAAGGGGTTTTCCACTCTCACGAAACTGGACCCCACATGTTCTAAAACAGCTAAAATACCAGAGTAGCTTCTAACCTTCCTTCGGTTTAGCATCAACTTCTTTGTGTGCTTGGGTCTGCAGCGGTGACATAATGTTGAAAGAGCTCATCACCGCTATAGCCAACCAGTGAGCCGAGCAGCTCAAGCTGTCTAGCCCATCACAGCTGCTGAGGATCAGTTACCAGATACAGAGATGTGAGCTGCAGCCAACACATAGAAACCTAACTAGTTGCAAGAAGCTGGTATGATGGATTCCGAGTGAATCGACAAATGTACCTGCCATTATTTTGGTCTTTTACAGTGTATGGTAACTTTCCTGAAAGTGTAAAACCCCTTCAATTTAGACAAATGTAATCTGATACCATTATTTTGGTCCTGCTTAGCATAGGAAACATACCATATCTTACTGTTACATAGTATTGTTTTTTTCTATTCCTAGGTGAGTGGTATAATAATAATAATAATAGGAGAAGTAGAGACCGAGCACTAATCGCTGTACTCATATGACTGCTTAGTCTGCACTTAACTCCTGCAGCAGAAGGCTGTATATGCTGGACCGGGATGCAAGTTCTAAGGGTATCGTCACACTTGCCGACGCACCAGCGATCTCGACAGCGATACAACCTGGTAGGGATCGCTGGTGCGTCGCTGTTGGGATCGCTGGTGAGATGTCAAACAGAGATCTCACCAGCGACACAACAACGATCTGGAATGATACGGAGGTCGTTGGGACCCTGTTTGTCAGACCTGTAGTATTGAGGTCATTGGTCGTTGTCCCCATCAAACACACCGATGCATGCTGCCAAATGGGACCCAACGATCAAAAAATGGTCCAGGTGACTCTGACACGACCAGCGATCATCACAGCAGGGGCCTGGTCGCTGCTAAGTGTCAAACATAGCGAGATCGCTGGCAAGGTTGCTATTGCGTCATCAAACTTGTGACTTAGCAGCGATCTCGCTAGCGATCTCACTTAGTGTGACGCGGGCTTTAGTTCCAGACTGCAGCAAATGATCCATAATACATAAGGGAAGAAAAAAAGCTGCAACTCACCGGTCAGTGCAGAATTCTTTAATGGTGCAAGTTACAGGTACATAAAGGCAGGGAGGGGGTGATATATTCACGGACTACGGTGCTGTCTTGTGCAGTGAGCGCTTCTACAGGTCCTCCAGAGCAATGGGGTGATAGACAGAGATGAGAGTAGAGAGGTAGGGAGGTGCTGCACCATGAAGAGCTTTGTGGGTGATAACAAGTAATTTCAATTGGATCCTATAGTGTATAGGCAGCCAGTGCAATGACTGGCATAGAGTAGAAGCGTTAGCTAAATAGGTGATCCTGGCTGCTACATTAAGGATGGCAAGGCTAGTGCGGGGGGAGGCCAATTAAAAGAGAATTACAATAGTCAAGACGGGAGTAAATCAGGGCCACAGTGAGGGTTTTTGTATTTTCCAAGGTGAAAAAGCGGCAAATTTTAGAGACGTTCTTCAGATTCAAGCAGCAAGAGCAGGCGAGAGATTGTATATATGGGATGAAGGAAAGATCAGATTCAAACATAGCACCCAAACAGCGAGCCTGCTGCTTATCATGGTGCCGCACTCTGAGAGAGAGATGTCAGATTTAGGGAGGATAGTGGAGGGCGGGAGCAGAAGAAGTTCAGTTTTGGAAAGGTTGAGTTTTAGATAGAGAGCGGACATGATATTGGAAACTGCGGTTAAACAGTCTTTGGTGTTCTTTGTTACAGCGGGAGTAAGGTCAGGGGAAGAAGTGTATAGTTGTGTGTCATCAGCATAAAGATGGTACTGGAAGCCAAATCTGCTGATGGTTTGTTCAATAGGGGCTGTGTAGAGAGACAAGAGAAGAGGGCCAAGGACTGAACACTGAGGGACTCCAATATTGAGAGGAAGAGAAGAGGAGCCAGCAAATGATACACTGAAAAAGCAATCAGAAAGATAGGAAGAGAGCCAGAAGAGAGCGGTGTCTTTTATGCCGATGGAGTTCAACATAGAGAGTAGGAGATGGTGGTCAACAGTGTCAAAGGCTGCAGAGAGATCAAGAAGGATAAGCAGAGCGTGGTCCCCATTACATTTTGCCGTCAGAAGGTTATTGGTCACTTTGGTGAGGGCAGTTTCTGTAGAGTGCAGGGGACGGAAACCAGACTGGAGCCGATCTAGAAGAGAGTGAGTGGAGATGTAACGGGTGAAATATGAGTAAGGCTAGGGTCACATTTGTGTTGTGACCCTAGCATGACACAAGCGCTAAATATTTAGAAATTTTCACAACAGCCTATGCGCTGCCAGGCAACAGAGCCCCATAGAAACCAGCTGTTTACCTTAGCAGCCGGCCACACACAAAGCCCCAGGATGTGCGCTTTACAACAGCGCACAGGAAAATGCTGCAGGACTCGTTTCATGTACGCTCAGCTAAAGCGCACTTACTGGAGCTGTGTGTGTGGTCGGCTGCTAAGGTAAACAGCTGGTTACTATGGGGTTCCATTGCCAGGCAGCGCATAGCGTTAACGCTTTGCACTGCAACAAAAATTTCTAAATATTTAGCGCTTGCGTCATGCTAGGGTCACAACGCAAATGTGACCCTAGCCTAAAATAAAAAAAAGTAATTTAGACTCTCAAAATGCATTTACACAACACAATTATAGGTAACGCTCATTTCTGATAATTGTGAAGTGTAAGCCGACTACAATCAACCTACAAATGAGCGAAATGCTAGTTTGTTAAGGGAAGCAATCTTTTGGTTTGCCTAAAAGATCATGTTTTTTTTCAACGCATCATCCTTTGTAAACAGGACATGTGCTGGTAAGAACAATGACAGTCTATGCACAAAGAACGATCTATTACTAATAGTTCAGTGTGCATATGACTGATTGGCGGTTATAAGAGATGGGCAAACCCACAGATGTTCGGGTTCACTGCAACGGCTGGACTTGAAAAAAAAAGTCTGGATTCGCGACTAGAGTTGACCCCAACTTGAGCCTGAATCCTGAACATCATATAAGTAAATGGTGACCCAAAATTTAGTAATATAAAATGATGGTAGTAAGGGCTAGGTGGCTGCAAAAGGAAGCAAAATTGGGATTGCATCAGTTAGATCATACTTACTGAGAAACATGTGCTTGTCACACTACTTCTGGGTCTGCTCATTAAGCCTCATTAATATTCACTCCTTCCTCTGCCTACCCTCTGTGCCAGCATCTGTGATTGGTTGCTCTCACACTACCTGTGTGTGTTCTCAAAATGGCATGTAAAAATAAACAATTAATTGAAAAAAATGTCATGGGATCCCCATGTTAGATACACAGTATAGATAAAGCGGACGCGCTTCCGCGTGCAGCCCCCAACCGTGTGCTTTATTTTGCATGGGTATCAAAATACAGGAGACCCCACGCATTTTTTTTCTAATTTTTTACATAAATAGTTGTTTTTAAAAAATATCATGCAGTCCCCGCCGAATTTTGAAAACCTGTGCTGATAAAGCACACAGCTGGAGGGCTAGTAGTTGATATTCTCATCCTGTAGAGGCCCATGCTTATTGGGCCTTCTCCAAGCTAAAAATAGCAGCCCATAGCCGCCCCAGATTTGGCACATCCATCAGATGCACCAATTTCTGGCGCTATACTCTACTAATCCCAATTGCTCTGGTGCACTGGCACTTGGGGAAATTAAGGGGTTAATAACAGCTGTGATTTGTAAAAAAATTCACAGCTGCCATGAAACCCTGGATCAGTAATGAGTAGAGGTCTGTGAGACCCCGCATTACTAATCGTGTAAATAAAAAAAAATAAAGACAAAACACAGAGAAAAATCTTTTATTTTAAAAACACACAAAAAGCCCACCCTCTTTCTACGATTTATTAAAACACTGTAGCAGGTCAGATGCAATCCAAAAACACAACGTCCCACAATAAACCTGGCTCTGCTACATCCTAGGTCACAGTCCGCGGTCACAATAAAAATGTTCCTTGAGGACTACACTGACAGAGCCACAACTGGGAGAGCGGTAATGTCAGTGAGTTCACCTGAGTTCACAGCTGGTGTGCTTCACAGCTGTGACCTCAAGTATACTCACTTGAGGTGAGCTCATTGCACTGAATGAACTGACCTCAGGTTAACTAAGGCTAGGGTCACATTAACATTATTTGCTGTGCTAGGGGATTGCATTAAAAACATAGGTTTTGGCAGCCTAAACGCAGTGCTACCACCATGGTAGTGCCGCTTTAACACTGCCAATGCTTACTTATGATGACGTGGCCCTAGTGCGGCTCAAACGCCAGCATCTGAATGAAATCTCGTGCTTTTTCCTAACGCGTGAAAAGACGATTTCGATGTCTTTTCTCGCATTAGGAAACAGCGCAAGACTTCATTTAGATGCCGGCGTTTGAGCCGCGTCACCATAGGTAAGCATTGGCAGCGTAAACATGGTGCTACCATAGCGGTAGCACTGTGTTTAGGCCGCCAAAACCTATGTTTTTAACCCCTTCATGACCTTGGCATTTTTTGCAATTCTGATCAGTGTCCCTTTATGAGGTTATAACTCGGGAACGCTTCAACGGATCCTAGCGATTCTGAGATTGTTTTTTCGTGACATATTGGGCTTCATGTTAGTATTAAATTTAGGTCGATAATTTTTGCGTTTATTTGTGAAAAAATCCAAAATATGGCAAAGATTTTGAAAATTTTGCAATTTTCAAATTTTGAATTTTTCTTCTGGTAAACCAGAGAGTTATGTGACACAAAATAGTTATGAAATAATATTTCCCACATGTCTACTTTACATCAGCACAATTTTGGAAAAAAAAAAAAATTTTGTTAGGAAGTTATAAGGGTTCAAAGTTCATGAGCAATTTTTCATTTTTCCACCAAAATTTACAAAACCATTTTTTTTAGTGACCACATCCCATTTGAAGTCCCTTTGAGGGGTTTACATGACAGAAATCACCCAAAAGTGACACCATTCCAAAAACTGCACCCCTCAAGCTACTCAAAACTACATTCAAGAAGATTATTAACCCTTCAGGTGCTTCACAGGAACTAAGCAATTTGGAAACAAAAAAATGGATATTTTAATTTTTCTAACAAAAATGTTCTTTTATCCTCAATTTTTTCATTTTCACATGGGCAACAAGATAAAATGGATCCTAAAATTTGTTGGGCAATTTCTCCTGGGTATATCGATACCACATATGTGATCATAAACCACGGTTTGGGCGCATGGCAGGGCTCTGAAGGGAAAGAGCGCAATTTGACTTTTGGAGCTAATTTTCCATTCAAAAAGTGAAATGGCGCTCCTTCACTTCTGAGCCCTGCCGCGCGCCAAAACAGTGGTTTATGACCACATATGAGGTATCGGTGTACTCAGGAGAAATTGCCCAACAAATTTTAGAATGAATTTTATCCTGTTACCCATGTGAAAATGAAAGAATTGAGGCTAAAAGAACATTTTTGTGAAAAAAAAGTACTTTTTCCATATTCACAGATCAATTTGTAAAGCATGTGGGGGTTCAATATGCTCACCACTCATCTAGATAAGTTCCCTGGGGGTCTAGTTTCCAAAATGGGGTCACTTGTGGGGAGCTCCAATGTTTAGGCACACAGGGGCTCTCCAAACGCGACATGGTGTCCGCTAACAATTTGAATGGAAAATCGCCTCAAATTGTTAGCGGACACCATATCACATTTGGAGAGCCCCTGTGTGCCTAAACATTGGGGCTCCACCACAAGTGACCCCATTTTGGAAACTAGACCCCCCAGGGAACATATCTAGATGCATTGTGAGCACTTTGAACCCGCAGGTGCTTCACAAATTGATCCGTAAAAATTAAAAAGTACTTTTTTTCCACAAAAAGTTTTTTTTTTCATTTTCATGAATTAATTTGTGAAGAACCTGGGGGTTCAATATGCTCACCACCCATCTAGATATGTTCCCTGGGGGGGTCTAGTTTCCAAAATGGGGTCACTTGTGGGGGAGCTCCAAAGTTTAGGCACACAGGGGCTCACCAAACGCGACATGGTGTCCGCTAACAATTTGAATGGAAATTCAGCTCAAATTGTTAGCAGACACCATGTCGCATTTGGAGAGCTCCTGTGTGCCTAAACAATTGAGCTCCCCCAGAAGTGACCCCATTTTGGAACCTAGACCCCCCAGGGAACATATCTAGATGCATAGTGAGCACTTTGAACCCCCAGGTGCTTCACAAATTGATCCGTACAAATTAAAAAAGAAAATTTGTGTGAAAAAAAGTATTTTTACCTTATTACGGATCAGTTTGTGAAGCGCCTGGGGATTCAATGTGCTCACTATGCATCTAGATAGGTTCCTTGGGGGGTCTAGTTTCCAAAATGGGGTCACTTGTGGGGGAGCTCCAATGTTTAGGCACACAGGGGCTCTCCATACACAACCTGGTGTTTGCCAACAATTGGAATGGTTAGCGGACACCAGGTCGCGTATGGAGAGCCCCTGTGTGCCTAAACATTTGAGCTCCCCCACAAGTGACCCCATTTTGGAAACTAGACCCCCCAGGGAACATATCTAGATGCACAGTGAGCACTTTGAACCCCCATGTGCTTCACAAATTGAGACGTATAAATGAATAAAGAAACTTTTTGTGAAAAAACATACTAGTCTAGTAGTTAAAATTCGCAGCATAGGGGACCCAATACATTTGGGTCTCTCCATGCTGATTCCAGCCCCCTAGCTGCCATGTTGTATCTGGCTGGCAACCAAAAATACGGCAAAGCTCCATGTCATTTTATTTGTAGAATTTAAAAAAAAAAATGACATGGGGCTCTGCCATATTTTTGGTCCAGCCAGGTACAACTTGGCAGCTACGGACTGCCACCAGCCCCCAGCTGCCTCATTGTACCTGGCTGGAACCAAAAATACAGCGAAGCCTATTTTTTTTTTATTTCTAGAATTATTTCTAGAAAAAAAATGACATAGGGCTCCGCCATATTTTTGGTCCAGCCAGGTACAACTTGGCAGCTACGGACTGCCACCAGCCACCAGCTGCCTCGTCATACCTGGCTGGAACCAAAAATACAGCCAGGTACAACTAGGCAGCTGGGGGCTGGAATCCTCAGCATAGAGAGGCCCAAGCGTTCTGGGCCCCCCATGCTGCGAATTGCAGCCCGCAGCCGCCCGAGAAAATGGCGCATTCATTGAAGCACCATTTTCTGGCGCTGTACCCACGCTCTTCCAGTTGCCCTGGTACCCGTGGCTAACTGGGTAATAAAGGGGTTAATGCCAGCTTTTTATTGGCAGCTGGCACTAAGCCCGAGATTCATAATATAGGGCCAATGTTAGACCCGCCATTAGGAATCTCTAGTACGGTAAATAGTCAATAAATACACACAGAGAAAAATCTTTTTATTTGAAAAAAAAACACAGACACAATTCGGACTCCATCTTTATTATAAAAAGATCCGACGTAGTCCACAACGAAGGTCCCACGACGCCCGATCGCTCTGACGTAGTCCACAACGAAGGTCCCACGCCGCTCGATCGCCTTTGCTTTCAGATCGCTACTCTGGAGCCCAACCCGCCAGCATGGTGATCGAGCTGCAGAAAGTGATCTGACACCCCGGGCGCAGTGACCCACTATGTGCATCACTGCGCCTGGGCTGCCAGATAGCTTTCCGCAGCTCGATCCCCATGCATGGGGATCGAGCTGCGGAAAGCGATCTGGCAGCACAGGCGCATTGACCCACTATGTGCATCACTGCGTCCGGGCTGTCAGATCGCTTTCTGCAGCTCGATGCCCATGCAGGGAGATCGGGATCCTCAGGATCTAGCTGTAGAAAGTGATCTGGCAGCTCCAGCACAGAGCTGTCAGATCCGGAGGCGGTGAAGAGGAGGAGGAGGAGCGGGATGCAGTGGAGACAGAGCGGCCGCCGGAGGGGTGAGTGGGAGAGGCGATCGCCACTCCGGTGATCGGGGGGCAGGAAGGGGAAGAGGGGGGGTGACAGGAGAAGTAGGGGGGCACTTAGGAGGAAGCGGGGGCAGGCAGGAGGAAGCGGGGGCAGGCAGGAGGAAGTGGGGGCAGGCAGGAGGAGGCGGGTGGCAGGAAGAGGAAGCGGGCAGCAGGGACAGGAAGCAGGCGGCAGGAAAAGGAAGCGGGGGGGGTAAGAAAGATGAAGAGGGCGGCAAAGAGGTGGGGGGCAGGGGGGCAGTTAGAGGATGACAGGGGAGAAGATTGGAGGGTAGGGATAGCAGCGGCAGGCAGGGAAGCATTACAGGCGCGGTGATTTTCACTTTCACTTTTGAGTGCCAATCACCGCGCCTGTAGCCGGGGGGGGGTGGGGGTGGGGGCAAATCGACCCCCCCTGGGGTGTTGTACAACTCCCCATGTACCTGCAGGCCGAGTGACAGGTCAGTGACACCCTCACTCGACCTGCAGGAGCCCGATCATTCCATGGCCCAGGGGGTGGGCCAAGGGTCTGGAAGGGGTTAATGCACCGCCCCCCCAGCACGGCCAATAATGTTAATGTGACTCTAGCCTTTCTGAACTGAATTCTGGTAATGCGGCATTGAGTTTAATGGTGCGTGATTATTGACTTCAATGGTGACAGATTACCTGATATCCAACACCATTGAAGTTTATAATCTGGTAATCCGTCACCATTGAACTCAAAGCCAAATTACCGGATTAGGCTATGTGCAGATGCTGAGTCTTTGCTTGCAGAAATTTCAGCACCAAAATTGCATCTCCTGAAAGAAAAATGCACAAAAACTGCGATGCATTTTTAACGGGATTTTGATGCATTTTAGAGCAGTTTTGCCACAAAATTGCATGCATTGAGGTCAATGTGTTCATCCGCATCTCCTGACTAAAAATTCACCAAAGCCGAGACACGATTTTGACTTCCCTGAGAAGTCCATGTTCGGGGTCTGTGCACAGACACTAGGTATCCGGTACAGACCCAAATCTTTACAGTTCGGGTTCACCCATCCCTAGTGTTTATTCATTGCCATACATCAGCTGGTGTAAATTCACCTTTAGACTTAATTGTTAGAATTCTGTTTAGAATGTGTATTGGATTTACCATTCATGCAGCTATTTTTAAATAGGTTTTTTTGCTGTATTCTTTGGAAGAAATCTTTCATTGTATTATCAACCTTTCTAAACACCGACTTTTATTAACATAAGTTAGTTATTTACAACATGATAATGAAGCTTTTTTGTTTAAATGACCTCATTAAAGACACTGTATTCTAATATATAACCTCACACAGGACACAACACATTAAAGCTATAAAACATTGTCACATAGCTTTACTACATGTAGAATGCAACCATAAATTCAAGTCTAAATGCTCTGCACATTATGAATGCCATCAACACTGATCTGTCACATAAAAAATACCTATTAGAATATGTCTTTTTTTGGTCCTTCACACCAAAGTTTTTTCTGATCATGTTTGTTTCTAAATAAATTAATAGAAATACAAAAAGCCCTAGTCTGGACCTTTATAGTAAAGTCTACATTTATCCCTCTATCATTACAGTCTTGTAAAAAGGTATATTAATAAAAATTAAAGAAGACTACAATGCAGTCTGCAGAACCTGCAGGGCACACATCTGATTAGCTAAAGCTGATAATGAATTAAGGTTTGCAAAAGACGTCAAAAGCAATAAAAAAGATTTGGGGGGTATGTCAAAAGTACAAGAAAAGTCAAAGAAGCTATAGGATTTTTACAGAAAGAAAATGGTGAAATGGTTAAAAATGATCTTGAGGAGGTCGGACTTCTAAATTCCTATTTTGCATCTGTTTTTTCTCAGAGAGTAAAAGTAACAACAACTGATTTTCAATATACTATTAAAGGAATAGAAGAATCCAGGCTATTTATAAACAGAGAGATAGTAAGCAAACACTTAGCTAACTTAAATTAATTTAAGACTCCAAGACTAGATGAATTACACCCCAGGGTACTGAAGGAGATAACAGAGGAAATGTTTGAACCACTCTCCATGATGCTTGAAAATTCTTGGAGAACAGAAGTCCCAGAGGACTTGAGAAGAGCAAATGTTGTCCCTATCTTTGAAAAGGGGAAGAAGGTGGACCCAGGGAACTATAGACCTATGAGCTTGACTTCCATACCAGGAAAGATCTTTGAACACATTATTAAACATGTATGCATGCAAGTACCTGGATGAGGTATTCATAGCTACAATTAAGGGCTTTTGTCTTGGTCCTGAAACGTGTAAGTATGACTTTTTATGGATTTCAATAAAGTCGATTAATTATGAATATTGACTAATATCCTCCATCTTTTTTATACATGCTGGACTTCCTTACTTTTCTGTGATACGCTTTTAGGATTTTCCCTTGTAAATGGCAAGATTGGAAAAGTACAAGTACAAGCACAAGCACAAGTATGTGATTTGTATACTTCTGGCCACATACTGACTAGACGTATCCATCCTCGCATTTTCATTGATCAAGGCCTCACATGTCTAGTCGACACGTGACAATATGTATGTAAATCGCTTACTTGTGATTTCATGACCTCTCACTGTCAGTACTAGAGAATCCTGAGAGTGTGAAGTGTGTGCATTGTAAGAATTCATAAGTCTGCAGTTACATACAGTAAGACATAGAGTGACTATAGGTTCATAACAAACTTGGGACAACTCCTTTAATGCTCCTAACAAATAAAAAACATAGTAGACCAGAGGCGTAACTTGAAGCTCATGGGCCCCGATGCAAAAGCTGCAATGGGGCCCTCAATTATTGCAAATTTTAATTATTATTAGTCTTTTTCTATAGGCCAAAGAGATTTTTGGGGCCCTCTAGGCTCCAGGGTCTTGGTGCGATGGCAACCCCTGCACCTGTTGTAGTTACACCCATGATTGTAACCCTTAAATTGTCAGACGACACAATACTTTATTAACATAGCAATGTCTAATGTAATCTTACAAATTCTAACTGTTACATTTGTACAGAATCAGAATCAATAACAATACAAGAATGCATCACTAGACCCACCAGAAGTAAAGAAATACATCACTAGAACCCTCATCAGTAGAATTTTATCATCAAAACCACCCAAAAAAATTAATAATCAGAATCAGAACCACTAGCAGCATAGAAATACATCCATATAACCCCCATCAGTACAGAAACACGTCATCCCAACCCCGTCAATAGAGAAATTCATCATTAGAACCACTGTATATGGTAAAACAATAGTAATGTCAGTTCAGACCCATATACGTTTGAACTTTCGTACTGCATGAACCTACAATTCCCACTACATGCTTAACAATGGTAAGGAGATGCTAGGAGTTGTTACTATCAGTCATCATCAGACAGAGGACCTTAAAGGGATACTGATGGTACCCTGGAAACTGCTCTTGCAGACCTTTCAGAATATGTAAAAATCATTACTGTACCTTTTGTAGTTTTCTTGCTATAAGCATCTTAACACCCAGCAGGCAATTAGTGTCAGCAGTAAAAATAATTGACTGGACTATTGAATAGTCCGGATGTAAATGTTGATTTATTATTCACCCTTTCTCAAGCAGCTTTCCCCTTCCTCCCCATGTGCTCTGTGAATCACTACTGATTACATTTTATTTTTCATACAAGGAGACAGACATCAGTTTACAGAGCCCTTCGGTTTGTGCTTGCTATCAGAGCAGGCAGTGATCTCACTACATAAGCATTCATTAAGGCCCCTTTCACATGAGCGTTTTTCACTGAATGTGGCCGATCCGGCAGATTTAACGCATCTGCCGCCTAATAGCCGACTTGCGGTACGCCTTGCGGCACGACTTGAGGTACGCATTCATTCTCTATGGGCTTGTGGCAGATGCAGCAAGTGCGGTTTTGCCACAATCTGGCAAGTCCGGCAGTTGCAGCCGGGCAAAATACGTGGTTAGCTGCGTTTTTTTTGTGCAGCCGCAAGTGCCGCCAGTGCCAGATCGCAGCAAAACCACACTTGCCGCACCTGCCGCAAGCCCCACAGAGAATGAATGGGGCTTGCGCAGGTGGACCGCAAGTCGGCCGTTAGGCGGCAAATGTGGTAAATCTGCTGGATCTGACCTTTCAGTGAAAAACACTGATGTGAAAGGGGCCTAAGTAAGTAATCACTCACTGTGACTGACAGATGAAATAAATATTATTTTTGCAGTTTACACAGGTTAGGCTACTTTCACACTACGATTTTGTTAAATCCGATGCTGTCCGATGGCTGGGGAGGGCTGTGGGAGGTTTTGAGAGTGGTCTAGGATATCTCAATGCAGAATATCGGATCCGATATCGGATCCGATTTTCCATCCGATCCGATCCCCATAGACTCCCATATTATTTTAATCGGATCGTATCGGATCACATCGGATACCAAAATAGGAGCAGTCTCCGAGTTTGGCTCCTGAAAAAAATCAGACAGAATCGGACAGAACCGATCGGATGCAAATCGGATGCCATTAAGTGCACGTCCGATCCGATCCCCATTGGAGAACATGGGGGCTAAATCGGATCTGATGCTGTCTGATTTTTATCGGACAGCATCGGATTTAACAAAATCGTAGTGCAAAACCAGCCTTAGGGGGTGAGAATAAATAATAGAAATACATGGGTGTACTGTGTTAGCAGCCATGCCCCCTCAATCCACATACTGTATGGCAGCCATCCCCCTCTCAATCCACATATTGTGTCAGCAGACATCCCCCCTCTTTCATCATACTGTGTCTGCACCCATCCCCCTTCACTCCACATGCTGTGTCGGCAGCCATCCCTCCTCACTTCACATACTGTGTCGACAGCCATCCCCCCTCAATCCACATATTGCCTTTGCAGCCATTCGCCCTCTCTTTCCATACTGTGTCTGCAGCCATCCCCTTCACTCCAAAAGCTGGCTGCAGCCATCCCCCCTCACTCCACATACTGTCTCGGAAGGCATCCCCCCTCAATACAACATACTGTATTGGCAGTCATCCCCCCTCTTAATCCACATATTGTGTCAGCAGCCATCTCCCCCTCTCTCCTCATACTGTGTCTGCAACCATATTGTGTCTGTAGTCATCTGCCCTCACTCCACAAATTGTGTCTGCAGCCATCTCCCTCTCACTTCCCATACTGTGTCCACACCCATCACCCCCTTGTTATATATTTTGTGTCCTCAAATCCCATCCCTGTTTGTTCCCCATACTATGTCCACATACACTCCCCCATCCTCTACACCCTTCCACCAATTAAAGTAAATCTTTGGTGTCTTCAGCCCCTTGGGAGCACTTATCAGCAACCTTCTGCCACCTATGCAGCACTGAAGAATGATTTCAGCAGTGTGATCAGCTGACCTGATCATGCTGCTGATGTCACCCTGACCTGGAAGTGCTGGGAATTGAGAATTGTATTCATATCTATTAGATGAAAGTGCAATTGATTGCTGGGAGATGCTGCACTGCTGTTTCTCTGAGCTGTTGTCAGTCTGACAGCAGCTCAGAGAACATCTGATTCTCACTACAGGATGCAGCAAAATGCAGCCACCTAGAAGACACCTTGGATTGCCACATTAGGTGGCTTGATGGAGCCACCCTGGCAGATGTACCCAGGGAACATTCCCCACCAGCCTCCCCTAGATACACCTCTCCCTCAACCCAATCAAACACTTGTGGATAGAGTTAAAGGAAACGCCGTATACATACTCAATTGAGTCGTCCAGTATGCACAAACATTGGGAACATGGAGAAGAGACTTAGGATGAAAGATTGGTTGAGACATGCTTGAATCTGATTGACAGCACGCCAGAAGGATTCAGGTGTTAAGAGCCAAATGTGGATTTACAAAATACTAACAAAATAATATATTTAGGTTTAGGGTTTTAGGAGCAAAACAGTAACAATGCAGTGACAGGACAAGAATCTACATAACTAATCATATGCTAAGTAAGCAAGACAAATTTATGTACGAGAGCCTGAAAGTCAAACGTTCAAAACATTGTTTCTGTTTTGTGCGTTAATGTAAATATGTTTAACTGAAGATATTTCACCCTACCATATCCTGCACTAGCACTGTTTTCTTAATGGAGGTCTTACTGAAAGATTCCCTTTAAATCCCAATGTCCACATAACTGGCATTATCACTGGTATTATTTTCTCTAATCCTTTAGACATTAGGTTACAAATGACAAATATCACCAATAATTGTAGCCTTCCAGCAACTGGAAAAAGACTGAGTGGCTACACCTTAATAATATCTAAATCTCATCTAAATTAGTCATATTAATGTCTGTATTCCATTTTGCGCTCTTACAGAAGTTATATTAATTTGTTCACTGGCCCACATGACATCAACAAGTCCAGAGAGAATACAAAGCAGCAAGCGAAACATTAATATTACACATTTCCTACAATCATCTGTACCGCTCCTCGCCATTTAATGCTCCATTCACCCCATTAAAATAAAGCTCTTGATGACAAGCTGCTGTGTACGAACCGGACATGTCAAATATAAAGGTAATGTGCTACGGTGCCATCAAGTGGGGGCACTATATCATGCATCATAAAGGGTTAAAGTCAGAAAAGGATGAGAAGATTGTGTATTTATGAGAGACATGTACTAACTTAAGTCAATATACATATACTAGCTGTAGTACCCGGCTACGCCCGGGTTAATAAATAACTGTAGTTAGCTATAACAAAATAGAATTTGAATATGTCATATTAATGACCTGTAGGAAAATAGAAGCTGAGCTGTGATTGTTTGCTATAGGCAGCCTAATAAATCTCCAGCCAACACTAAACCCACCCCTGGCTAGGCAGTATATGTTACCTCACACATACACATAATAGACAGCTCATGTGACTGACATCTGCCCTAATTCCCTATATGGCACATGTGTTGCACATTGGCTGTTTTTAATCAGATGTTTATGTTTGGAAAATAAAGATAGCACACGTATGAGGCGAGTTGTGTGAGGTGATTTGTGCACATCTGTGTCTGTCTGTGTGGTGTGTGTGTCCCTGGGTGTGTGTGTCCCTGTGGGGGGCGTATGTGTGGTGTGTGTCTCTGTTGTGTGTGTCTCTTTGTGGTGTGTGTGTGTCCCTGTGGGGTGAGTGCATGTGTCCCTATAGGGTGTGTATGTGTGTGTGTCCCTGTGGGGGGGTCTGTGTGGTGTGTGTGTGTATCTGTGTTGTGTGTGTCTCTTTGTGGTGTGTGTCCCTGTGGGGTGAGTGCATGTGTCCCTATAGGGTGTGCATGTGTGTGTGTCCCTGTGGGGAGGGGGTGTCTGTGTGGGGTGTGTGTGTCTCTGTGTTGTGTGTGTCTCTGTGTGGTGTGTGTCTCTTTGTGGTGTGTGTGTGTCCCTGAGGGGTGAGTGCATGTGTCCCTATAGGGTGTGTATGTGTGTGTGTCCTTGTGGGGGGATTTATGTGGTGTGTGTGTGTCTCTTTGTGGTGTGTGTCTCCCTGTGGGGTGAGTGCATGTGTCCCTATAGGGTGGCTATGTGTGTGTGTCCCTGTGGGGGGGGTCTGTGTGGTGTGTGTGTCTGTGTCATGTGTGTCTCATTGTGGTGTGTGTCCCTGTGGGGTGAGTGCATATGTCGCTATAGAGTGTGTGTGTGTCCCCTTGGGGGTGTGTGTGTGTCTCTATGTTGTGTGTGTCTCTTTGTGGTGTGTGTGTGTGTTTGTTCGGGTGCGTGGTGAGTATCCAATGTTGGGGCTGCACCTTAGCGACTATACACTTGCTGTTACTCTTTGTGTGCGTGTGTTGTGTATACATGTCCCCGTGCATGGTGAATATCTTATGTTGGGGCCCCACCTTAGTGACTATATGCTGGTATGTGCTGTTAGTCTTTGGCGCTATCATTAAGCCCCTCTCATTCACAACTGTCAACTGTCACTTTTTCCCCATTATGTAGATAGGGGCAAAATTGTTTGGTGAATTGGAATGCGCGGGGTTAAAATGTCGCCTCACAACATAGCCTGTGACGCTCCCGGGGTCCAGACGTAGGACTGTGTAAAATGTTGTCTCTATAGCTGACATCTGTCGATTTTCCTCCAACTCTTTTCCATTCACTTTGTCCCCATTATGTAGATAGGGGCAAAATTTTTTGGTGAACTGGAACGCGCAGGGTTAAAATTTCGCCTCACAGCATAGACTATGACGCTCCCGGGGTCAAGACGTGTGACTGCAAAATTTTGTAGCTGTAGCTGGCAGCTGTCGATTTTCCTCCCACACGTTTCCTTTCCCTTTTAACCCATTATGTAGATAGGGCCAAAATTGTTTGGTGAACTGGAACGCGCGGGGTTAAAATTTCGCCTCACAACATATCCTATGACGCTCTCAGGGTCCAGACGTGTGACTGTGCAAAATTTTGTCTCTATAGCTGACAGCTGTCGATTTTCCTCCAATATTTTTCCATTCACTTTTTCCCCATTATGTAGATAGGGGCAAAATGGTTTGGTGAACTGGAACGCGCAGGGTTAAAATTTCGCCTCACAACATAGCCTATGACGCTCCCGGGGTCGAGACGTGTGACTGTGCAAAATTTTATGGCTATAGTTGCGACGGTGTAGATGCCAATCCCGGATATACACACATACACACATTCAGCTTTATATATTAGATGGGAACAGTTGCCTAATAGCTAACCTAAGTTCCAAAATGTATTTCTCATGAAAAAGAAAAATGAACACACAATTTACATGTTACTTTTGTATTTTGTATGAATATTGTCTCTATTCAGTACTTCACTGTTAGATATATCACTTCAGAGTTTATATAATAAATATTTCAGGGTCCAGTAAAAAAGCGTTAGATATAATATGATATGTTAGCTGACATTCTACCGACCAAACCATCCTCGGTCAATGGCTGTCATTTACGCAGATCTACATAGATTGGCACTCCTGACTGTTCTTTGCCGCTCTTCTTGGCCATTAAACACTGAAACAGACAATTGAGAAATAATAACAATTAGTGATATGAGGGCTTTACTCTCCATCATTCACCAAGCAGCTCATCCCACATTGAGCATCGGCAACAAACGTAGAATAGACAAAATCCTTAGATGAACAGTTCGGAGCCTTTTTGATCAAGTGTTTGGTCTTTTCCTTTCTAAGAATAACACTTGTCCTCATAACTGACACCATGTGCCGTGCTAAGTACGGTTTTTAGTCAGCCACCAGATGAAGCCATAAAGTATAACATTTTCTGCTGCACTTACTGCTGGTATGGTGTCTATACTTACTGTGACTATGAATGAGATTTACATATCTCCTCACTACAGTTTTCCATGAAATAGTAGTATAACCTCCATTAATTGAAAACTGCACCAGAAAGATTTTTTTCACCTGTCATAGCATTTCACAGCCCACAATCATGTGTGACATGTTACTACATCAGCCATTTGTTATAAGTAATATAGTTTACATCTCTGGATACAAACCGTTGTATGCCGCAGCGCAAGTGTATTCTATACTCCTATACTTATAAGCAGTTTCTTGTGGCAGTTATATGGTCAGAGATCTAGCCGACTTACAGATTTGTCTAAGGTCTTTGTACGAGTCTCGTAGTGCCTCTTTTTATGTTTATTTTACAGGTTCCCACTAAACCATTATCTGTAATCGGGTTTTCTTGTTATAAATGGAGATTGTATTGTCATAGTGATGCCGTTCTCATATATTTTTTACTTCACCATACTTCACCCTTTGTTTTGTTTAGTTCCATATTACATGTATATTGCTGATAAGTGGTCTAATGGGTGGCCCTGGATGGCCTCCCTGGACATCCAAGTTCTGGTCAAAGTTCGTTAAACATGCATAGCCTCTCAAAAATGCATTGACAGAACCAAGCACATCTAGATAGTATGTGACCACATGTGGCAAAGTGACAATATCAGGCTACTACCTTGGCACTTTTGAGTACACCCCTAGCCTGATTGCCATATGGGAAGTCAAAAACACATTTTTCCCCCAATGTGGAGCTTATTGTTGTCCCATGGGTTTTTTTTTTCCTTCCTCTGGATCAACATTTTACGCTATAGGTTGAACTAGATGGACTACATTCAAACTTAAAAACTATGAAATTATGCAAATATTCCACAGTATTTGTGAATTGGTAAAGTGATATACCTAGAGTAAAGAAAATCCAAGGGTAAGGAATTCTGCCATTATTATGTATTCATTTGTAAGTTTTTAGTTATGTTGTTTATAGAACATGAAGAAGTTACGACAAGTCGGCTGATGTGTTAAATTGGAATTTTTCTGTACAACTTTAACCTGTTTCCATTAAAACAAAGGAGTTCTACGGTAAAAGCAATGTAGACATTACTTCTGCCTCAGAAATATGTCTTTACTACTCCCAGAAGAGCACTGTTCAATTCAACCAGCAAAGCTGCTAGCCTAATACAATGCAACCACACCCTACAGGTCATGCCAATTTTGGACTTATTGTACTTTTCCTAATGCTTCATTAACCCCTTCTCCCCGGCTGATTTTCCAGTTTTTGTTTTTCCCTCCCCTTCTTCCAAGAGCCATAACTTTTTTAGTTTTCCATCAATACAGCTATATGAGGGCTTGTTTTTTGCGGGACGAGTTTTACATTTGAATGCCACAATTTATTTTACAATATAGGGTACTGAAAAATGGGAAAAAATTCCAAATGCAGTTAAATTGCAAAAATGAAGTCCAATATCGCAATTGTTTTGGGTTTTTTCATACATCATGTTTAGTATATGGTAAAACTGACATGTCGGTATGATGCTTTGGGTTGTTTCGAGTTCGTAGATACCAAACATGTATACTTTTAATTTTATCTGAGTGGTGAAAAAAAAACAGAAATTTTTCAAGAAAAAGAATTGCTCTTTTGTCACCATTTCCGAGACCCATAGCATTCTCATTTTTTAGGATCTAGGGCTCTGTGACAGTTTATTTTTTGTGGCTTGAGCTGTCGATCCTAATGATACCTTTTTGGGTACATGGGCTGTTTTGATTGCCTGTCATTGAATTTTATTGCAATGTTGAAGTGACCGAAAAAAAACAAAAAACGTAATTTTGGCACTTGGAATTTTTTTAAAGTTACGCAGTTTTGCAAATCAGATTATGAAATACCAACTTATTCAGCAATGCGTTTGGAGTACATTTATTGAAGCAGCAGCACAGACCGTTGAAACCATTCCTGTTTGAGCTTCTAACTTGTTCACATTGTCAAGTGCACATGAGGTGTAGGCAAAAGTGTATTAGCCGGATGTGGAGGATGCAGTTAAATTATCCACATGGATCAAAGCAAGGAGGCGGAATAATAAAAGATTCCATGAGGTACCGAAGATAAACCTGGGCCACCCCTCAGACTGCTCAGCAGCAACAACTTACATTAGTTGCAGGACAAGAATTAAGTAGGGTTTTTTATTTAGATATGCCAAACTGTGATACTGTGATACCAATATTATAGAAGGGTATTAGTGTCACGGTACAGAAGTATAGCCAATTATTACAGGGAAAACTGATAACAGGTTATCTTTCATTCAGATGCATGCACTTATTGTCATTGTAAGATCTTATGCTTAGTGGCCAAAACACAAGTATCTATTAAACATTGGTTGATATTTGAATGTTGAAGTGGATTTTGTCATCAGATGTAACAATAGAAATGGAAAACATAATTAAAGGTATCTATGACATCTGATGAGACTGGTGTACGAACATTACACGAGCATTTCAGAATGACTGCATAATCCTGAAATGACTGTTCAGAGCAAAATGTGAGAGTCGTCAATGGTTGATACCTTTTAATGTCTAACTGAAGCTATGTTAATAAATAGCAAGCTTTTGAGACAACTCAGGTCTCTTCTTCAAGCTGGTATAACACGAAATCTGATGTACTACATACTGTATTTATACACGAAATAAAAAAGTGCAGTTTTTAAAACAAGTGAAATGGAACAGAACAGGAATGATCAGTATGGGATGGGGGAAACAGGTATGGCAGTAAATATCAGAACAGTTCATTGATAAGTGTCCTCTAATTGGGGTATGTTCAAAGTTATGATACCCTTAAATGCTCTTTCAATTGATGTAAAAAGACATGAATCCATGTGAAATATCCATTCCTGCTCAGAATATGTCAAAGGTCATCAATGCACTTATCAATGAACTATTCCGATATTTCCTGCCATACCTGTTTCAACCCATCCCCTGCTGACCATTCCTGTTCTGATCCACCTCACGTGTCTTAAAAATTGCATTATTTCATGTCATATTGTGTATAAATACATAGCATGTTCAAGAGCACGATTTAATAATAAGCAGGGAAGCATTCAAAAATGATTATACAGCCATTCTCATATCTATTCTCAAAGTATTACACCAGCCTAATCAGCTGTATGAAATCCATTTAATAATGTTTGAAATATGGTCACTGATCCACTATAAAAATGTACTAATGAATGATGAAATAATACAAACAGTGATAATAATAATGATAATTTCTTTCTACAGGTCTCCAACCCTGGGTTTGAGAATCACAAAGCAAAATTTCAATATCGTTACATTACATTCTTGTTTTCCGACTAGCATCCTTTCAGTGACTTAACAGTGATATGAACTTAGACCCCTCAGTAATTTTGAGGTGTGTCTGTAATATTCTTCTCTCCTTATACCGACACTTAAACCTTCATAGACATGGAAAAGACGTATTCTTTGACAGCCCACTACGATGAGTTCCAGGAAGTCAAATATGTTAGTAAGTACAATAGTAGCAGCACACTTTCTAATGGCTTTAACATCCAAGTGAGCTCCAAAAAACAGGCAAAAGGGGTGCCACGCTGGAGCAGGAGGGAAACATGTCTACTTTCTGGACTGGTCTTTGCAGCTGGCCTATGTGTAATTTTAGGGTGCATGTTAGTGTTAAAATATCTGTCAATGGACCCAGATGGCCAATGTTTAGAAGAATGTCAAGAAAGAAAAGCTTTTATGAGGGCTTCTAAATTCATCAGCAACAATATAGATCCAACCATTCCCCCCTGTACTGACTTCTACTCATTTGCTTGTGGAGGTTGGCTAAGGAGGCACAGGATACCAGAGGAGAAGCTAATCTATGGAACTATAGCAGCTATTGGAGAACAGAATGAAGAAAAGTTGCAGCATCTGCTTTTGCAACCTGTGAGGAGAAAGCATCGGGGATCTTCTGAAAAGAAGGTGAAAGAGTTCTTTAGGTCATGTCTCAATATGAAAGAAATTGACCGGTTGGGGGTATTTCCAATACAGCAAGTTCTTGAGGATTGTGGTGGTTGGGATCTGCCAGAATACTCCAAACACAAGTGGGACTTCAATGAACTGCTCTATAAGACACAAGGCATGTACAGCACAGCAGTCTTCTTCTCACTCACTGTAAACCTAGATGACAAAAACTCCTCCAGATATGTGATCAGGGTAAGTCTATTGATGGGAATTGATCCACTTCTGAAGTTATTGAATAGTGATATTGTACTCTTCGATCGGTTATGCATGCTCTACTGTCATGTCTAATTCAGTAAAGATATGAAAACTGTTTCTAAGTATTTAGTTTACTGCCATAGAAAATATTACCCTACCTAATGATTGTAGCCTGTGGAACAGTTGTTATATGCAGTAAACTCTTGTGCTTTCTATTAGGAGATAAATAATAAGGTCACAGAGAATATTTTTAGGTGCAATAATCATTTGTTCTGTTTCCAGTTAGTCATATTCCATTATTCTGTTTAAGACTAGAGAATCAAGATATATTGATGATCTAACCCTCATTTAATTGCATTCAAAGCCCATCTGCTATGTGACCTTCAAAGTGATGAATGTTCCTAGTACTAAGTACTTTTCTCTGGAATTGATCATTTAGTTATTTATTGAGGTGATGCGAACTGATTTATTTAACTTTAAATACAATATCCCATCAATTATCATATAAAATATAACTTAAGTACATTGATATGCAGATAGTTTGCACTGAGAACAGTTATCTTGTTTGAAGTTGTAATATGATGGTATATCTTATACCAAAATGAACAGGCTAGCCAATGAAAGAGAAAAAAAGTTTACTACCAATTGGAAAATAATCTTTGAGAATATAGTCATGATGATCACATTAAAAAAATATTAGTTTCATAAGGATTTTCCAATTTAAAGCAAATATTCCACAGTATTTGTGAATTGGTAAAGTGATATACCTAGCGTAAAGAAAATCCAAGGGAAGGAATTCTGCCATTATTATGTATTCATTTGTAAGTTTTTAGTTATGGTGTTTATTGAACATGAAGAAGTTCGACAAGTCGGCTGATGTGTTAAATTGGAATTTTTCTGTACAACTTTAACCTGTTTCCATTAAACACAAAGGAGTTCTACGGTAAAAGCAATGTAGACATTACTTCTGCCTCAGAAATATGTCTTTACTACTCCCAGAAGAGCACTGTTCAATTCAACCAGCAAAGCTGCTAGCCTAATACAATGCAACCACACCCTACAGGTCATGCCAATTTTGGACTTATTGTACTTTTCCTAATGCTTCATTAACCCCTTCTCCCGGCTGATTTTCCAGTTTTTGTTTTTCCCTCCCCTTCTTCCAAGAGCCATAACCTTTTTAGTTTTCCATCAATACAGCTATATGAGGGCTTGTTTTTTGCGGACGTTTTACATTTGAATGACACAATTTATTTTACTATATAGCGTACTGAAAAATGGGAAAAAATTCCAAATGCAGTTAAATTGCAAAAAAAAAAGTCCAATATCGCAATTGTTTTGGTTTTTTTCATACATCATGTTCAGTATATGGTAAAACTGACATGTCGGTATGATGCTTTGGGTTGTTTCGAGTTCGTAGATACCAAACATGTATACTTTTAATTTTATCTGAGTGGTGAAAAAAAAACAGAAATTTTTCAAGAAAAAGATTGCTCTTATGTCACCATTTCCGAGACCCATAGCATTCTCATTTTTTAGGATCTAGGGCTCTGTGACAGTTTATTTTTTGTGGCTTGAGCTGTCATCCTAATGATACCTTTTTGGGTACATGGGCTGTTTTGATTGCCTGTCATTGAATTTTATTGCAATGTTGAAGTGACCGAAAAAAAAACAAAAAACGTAATTTTGGCACTTGGAATTTTTTTAAAGTTACGCAGTTTTGCAAATCAGATTAATTGTTTTTATATTTTAAAAGACTGGGCATTTCTGAATTTGATGATACCAAATACATATATATTTTTTAATAGTTTTATTTTCAAAGAGGCAAAAGGGAGGTGATTTGAACTTTGTGTGTTTTTTTTTTTTTTCTTATTTAAAAAAAAAAAAATTCTCTTTATGTTATACTGCCCCTTAGTGCACCTTAACATCCTCCCTTGCTCGTTAATCGCGTTTGTTGGCTATTTCAGAAAGAATGGGTTCATTAACATGATTGTACCGGATGTATAGTAACTTGTCATGCTGTTCAAAAATGGTCATGAATGTAAAGTCAGCTATCATCAATGAAACTCACACAGATAATAGAACACAGCCAAAGACGTATAGATATGCCCTTGGTTGTAAAGGGGTTAATATTATAATCTTACTACCTAGTAGTAAAGCCTCAAACACAAATGCAAATATAGTTAAATGAAGCCAAGCTTTGTGAATGTAGCACTTTACCTTTCTACTGTGCAAATGAATGCACTTGAGCTTAGACTATAATCAAAATGATCATATACAGGTGCATCTCAGTGAATTTGAATATCATCAAAAAGTTAATTTATTTTAGTAATTCAATGCATAAAGTGAAAAATATATATCACATAGAGTCATTACAGAGTGATCTATTTCAAGTGTTTATTCCTGTTAATGTCGATGATTATTGCTTACAGCCAATGAAAACCAAAAGATCATTATCTTTATCTAAAGTAGGGAGGATGAAGTGTCTGAGAGATAAAATATTACTTAAATAAGTATCAGAGGCTTCACCTTGTGTGGTTGTGAGAGTCATAACCACTATAAAAGCATATCACACCTGCTGCAGTCCCAGAGTGGTGTATATAGAGAAGGGAGAATGAAGGGTTAAAAATCCCACTGCCGTACTCCTACAGACAAAAACGGGTGAATATAATATTGATTTATTAGCCAACGCATTTCAGGGCTCCTGGGCCCCTTTCTCAGGACAAATCAGTGTAATATTGCCATATTTGAGGGCGTTTTAGCGAGCTCTGAAATATGGTGACGAATAAATCAATATCATATTCACCCTTTGATGTCTTGTGGAATACCGTAGCATGGTGTTTAACCCTTCATCCTCTCTACTTTAATTTTCTGAGATAATGATCTTTAGGCTTTCATATTCTGTAAGCCATAATCATCAACATTTACAGAAATAAACACTTGAAATGGCATTCTCTGTTTGTAATGACTCTATATAACATATGGGTTTCACTCAGTGTATTGAATTATCTAAAATAATTAACTTTTTGATGAAATTCTAATTTATTGAGATGCACCTGTATTTCTAATTATAAGGGGACATACTTGCCGCAGAAAATTTTTGGTTTCAAAGTGTCTCGCCTCCTTTGCTACTATGATGCACATGTCATAAACCCCCAGAATGCACTGGGCCGGATATGACGTTCCAGCCGACTCAATGAGGGGGTTTATGACGTATGCATCCTGGCTTCAATATGGTACTGCGCATGCTCGGGCAAACTTGTGCTCAGCCCCCACAATGTACCGGGCTGGATATGACATTCTGGCCCGGTGCATCATAATAGCAAAGGAGATGAGAATTTCAAAAAGAGGTGGCACAGCACAATGAGGACATCTCTGGCTTCCTGCTTTTCCAGCCGTCTTCTCATATTCCACCAACTCTACACAAACAATATAGCCCTACAACCAGTGCACTAAACATTAAAAGTGCCCCTCTGTGCCCTGTTAATAATATTACCCTCCTTTTGTGCCCCACACATTTATAATCCTGGCTCTGTGCCCCTACACAGTTATAATGTTCCCTCTGTACTTCCTAATAGAAGTAATGCTCTCCTGTGCCTACCCACAGTTATACAGCACCATATAGAAATATTGTCCCTCTGTGCCTCCTGAAATAATAATCCCACATTATACTTTATAATAAATGACCATGTACTACTTATAATAACTATATAATAATATACACCCTTGTGTATTATTATTATTATTATTATTATTATTATTATTATTATTAATGCCTCTGTGCTCTCCCTATAATTATTTCCCAGTGTGCCCCTTAGAATAATCCTACTCTACTGTGCCATTTTATAATAATCCCACTCTACTGTGCCTCCTTATAATGATCCCACTATATTGTACCTCCTCATAATAATCCCACTCTACTGTGCCTGCTTAATAATCATTATTATCCTTATACTCTACTTGTTACCTCCCCTTATAATATACCACTCTACTGTGCCTCCTATAATAATCCACTATCCCTACACTCTATGTTTATAATCCATATGTACCTCTTATAATAACCACTCTACTGTGCCTCATTATATAATCTAAATCACTACTCTATTTCCTACTCTATCTAATAATACCATTCTACTGTGCCTCCTTAGAATAATCCCACTCTATTGTACCTCCTTATAATAATCCCACTCTACTGTGCCTCCTTATAATAATCCTACTCTATTGTACCTCCTTATAATAATACCACTCTACTGTGCCTCCTTATAATACTACTACTCTATTGTGCCTCCTTATCATAATCCCACTCTACTATGCCTACTTATAATAATCCTACTTTACTGTGCCTCCTTAAATAATGCCCCTTCATCTAAAATGTTAATTGTATGTGTCTGTTTCTAAAAACAGAAAAGGCAAACGTAACATCAGAGAGCTGATGTGGAATAGCCCAAAGCCAAGATCAGACTCCCTAGTCCATGGTCATTTTTATTTTTAAAGGGGTTCTTCAGGACTATTTTATTTTTCTTCTTCTGGGTGAAGAATTTACAGGCAGCTAGTGGCTAACTACCTGGCTGTTCTGCCGGCACTTTCTCACAGCGTTCTTAGAAGGCGAAGGCTCCTGGCGGAGGTTCAGCTGCTTCAGATCAGCAAAGTAGCTCTTTCTCTTTCGCTCCACTCTGTCAATGAGTCGTGTCTGCGGACATCATGTGATTGACAGCTGGCTTCCTGCAGTTAGGCAGGAGGGGATCTGACGTCAAACAGCATGATGTCAGCAGTCACGCCCCACTGACAGAGCAGAGCAAGAGAGAAGTAACTACTCAGTTGATGTGACAGCTTAAACGCAGATTCACCAACAGGAGCCACCTGTTTTTAACTATACTATTTTGAGGTACATATAACATTCAGCTTCTTTATTGTATTTTTTGGGAAATGCTGTGACAAAAGAATGCAATTCTAGCATTTCAATGTATTCTTTCTTTACCTCGATTAATGTATGGGTTAAATTATTTAATATTTTTAAAGACTGGACTTTTAGTCATGACAATATCAAACATTTTTTTATTTTTGTGTTTATATATTTTTAAATGGGAGAAAATGGAGTATATTAAGATTTTCTACATTTTTCCTTTTACTTTTTTAAGTACCGTACTTTTGCAAATTTTTCGATTGCTTACACTATACTTATTGGCTGCCATGGTAACACATCAGCTCCCTGTAGTCACTATTTAAATTCATACACTTCAGTGATCAGAGCCAATTTCAACAGAAACACACAGTGGGACATCACACAGGTACCCGGGCAAATCATCACATATACATCACACACAAACCCAGGTACATCATCATATATACCTCTCACAGATACCCAGGCATAATATCATACACACATCACACACACAGGCAACATCATCACGCACACAGGCACATCATCATACAGTCACACAGGCACATCATCATACATATATCACACACTCACCCAGGCACATCATCATACATACATCACACACTCACCCAGGCACATCGTCATACATACATCACACACCGATACACATCATCATACATACATGACACATCCATGCACATCATCATACATACATCACACACTCAGCCAGGCACATCATCATACATACATGACACACCCAGGCACATCATCATACATACATCACACACTCACCCAGGCACATCATCATACATACATCACACACACAGGAATATCATTATACATACATCACATAGACACGCATGCACAACATATCACATACATCACACACACACACCCAGGCACATCATCACACATACATCACACACACATATGCATATCATAATACATACATCATATAGGCATGAAGGCACATCATCACACATACATCACTCACATGCATATCATAATGCACACATGACACACACAGGCACGTCAATCACACATACGTAAATGATATCTGCATGAACACAAACAATTCGCACAATGGCCACATGACTTGCATTTATACACATTATACATATATATGACACATATACTCGCTCTTCTTCTTTATCATCATGTATCCAGTGGCAGTAATGGGGAGGCCTGAAGTTAGGAATTAGCAGCCAGAGGCCAGGGTCATACATCCCAATCCGCTTTTTTAAGCCCTTAGAAAAACAGATCCGTTAAATTTAGGGTGCCAATAGTATCCCCTGCGATCCTGGACATTTTTTTTACTTTTTCGGACTTTTCACCAAAAACGCATATGCGTTAACGCATAGTGCCTATATGTACCATGCATTAACGCATGCATCTCCCATAGGGCCCCACGTTAAAAAAAGCATGCATTTTTTTACTGCACCCAAAAACGCTGCTAGCAGCGTTTCTTGGGATGCTGCAGAAAAACGCATGTATTTTTGAAAAATGTACACACACATGCGTTAACGCATATGCCTTTTTGGACTTTAAAAAAAAAAAGACCAACATGATGCCAAAAATGGATTTAAGTAAAAAACAATGGTATGTGTGACCCTGGCTTGAGAATGGGCTGTACACATAGAAGGCCTCCTGTTAGCTCTGTGCTTTCCCTGCCATATTCTTTTCCCCTTACCCCTCATCCTGACCGTTGAGCTGCTGGTCACATTACAGCAGGTAGGGAGCTAATGTACTGAGATGGAAAGGTCTTCACTTCTATCTTCACAGGGCTGATGCTTCTTGTCTCCAAGAGATTTTGCTCCTCCCAACTACTACTTCTACTGATCATAGCCCCACCTCTTTCCCCACCTTACCGATGCTGTGCAGTGGTTTTGCACATAAATGAATGTTTTCTATGCTGCAGTGTGCAGGGAGGAAGAGAGGAGTGCAGGGAGGAGGAGCTATACAGATAATCCCACTGCCACACTATTGCTTTGTGTCAGCTAAGCCCTGCAAGTGTGCAGCCCATGACAGGACAAGACCATCTGACATTTTCCAGAATTCACAGATGGCCAGTCCGGCCATGCTGATGCTCTATTTATCATCTATCGGTATGCCGGAAACAGCCAAGCACAGGACTCAGCAACACCATAGCACTGGTTAAGTATGCAAAGTCCTTGCAGATTTTGTCCCCTGGAGAATTTGACCTCTGGACTCTAGCACTGCAAAGCAGCAGTGCTAATCACTAAGCCAACATAGTACCCATATGCCAGGGCTGCCATAATGGCCTGCCCCGCCTTCATCCATGAATATACTGGTCTGGCTCTCTGAGAGTTGGTTCTGAAAAGCCCTGGCATCTGTGGCATCAGCAGCATATCCTGGAGCTTGTTCTGAGTCATTCACATATGCCAGTCTAGCATCATGGGAGTGGTTATGAAAAGCTTCCGGTAAGTGCTGTTTTCTGATATTTCTATGTTGGAGGCCGCTTGGCACAACTTAAAGAAAATAAAAAAATATTTAGAGTAGGACCACCCTGATGAGATTTGCATCGATGTGGCAGGGTGGCTCAAAATAATGATCATTTGAGGTATTTATTTTTTTTAATCTAAAATTATATATATATATATATATATATATATATATATATGTATATATATATATATATATATATATATATATATATATATATAGTTTGGAATTAATATGTGCAGTTGCATAATTTACATTGCATGCTATTTTCTGGTGGTGCTGGTACATATTGTTCCTTTGTAATTAGTGCTTCATTAACCCGGCTCAAGGGCCCCACTCCATCCCCTGGGCCGCGCCTCCACACCTCTTCAGTGGGGTCCCTCTCTTGTCAATAACCGCTGCAGTCCTTGGCCGCCAAAGCAAAGTGGGCCAGGCTGGCTGAGACTGACACTGTCAGTGATGTAATACTAGGCCCGGTTTGTACTACGCATGCACCTAATAGCCTGCCATACACAGTGCAAACAGGAAGTCACCACACAGCACGTCAGCAGGATTTGAATGATGGAGCTGCTGCCCGTGTCTGGTCAGTATCACATATGTATGTCTGCCTATCCGTCTCTAAGCAGCACCATACTGTATACTTCAGTATGTCTGTATATACTGCATATTCATAGTGTGGATCTGTGTGTATAATATAGTGCTCTGTATACAAGATAGGGCCAGAGGTCTATTGTGGATGCAGTCTGCAGCCATCTATTGTGCATACAACCCCCAGCCGCCTATTCTGCATACACAGTAGCCCTCTATTGTACATAAAGCCCGCATCCGTCTATTGTACACTATATGGTCAAAGACTAGAAGAAGGGAGATTGATCCCGAAACGTTGCTGGACACCTGATGGCCCAATAAAGGCATATTGAAAACAAAAAAAGGAGTGCTGCAGTCAATTTTATTTGATATTGTACGCTATACCTACAGCCATCTATTGCGCAACACACCTGCAGCCATCTATTGTGCAAAATGCCCGCAGCCATCTATTGTGCAATATGCCCACAGCCGTCTATTGTGCAATATGCGCACAGCCGTCTATTGTGCAATATGCCTGCAGCCGTCTCCATTGAGAATACAGCCAGCAGCTGTGTATTGTGCATAAAGCTAGCAGCAATCTCCACTGAGTATACAGCCAGCAGCAGTCTCCATTGTGTATACCGCCCACAGTCACCGCCATTGTGTATAGAGCTTGCAGCCATCACCATTGTATATACAGTCATCAGCAGTCTATATTGTGTATACAGCCCGCAGCAGTTTACATTGTGTGTGTTTGCATTTATATGGATATGTGTATGTATATATATATATATATATATATATATATATATACAGTGTTGGCCAAAAGTATTGACACCCCTGCAATTCTGTCCTCAGACAGTTCTTTGGTCTTCTTTCTTTTCTCCATGCTCAATGTGGTACACAAAAGGACACAGGACAGAGGTTGAGTCAACTTTAATCCATGTCAACTGGCTGCAAGTGTGATTTAGTTATTGCCAACACCTGTTAGGTGCCACAGGTAAGTTACAGGTGCTGTTAATTACACAAATTAGAGAAGCAGCACATGATGTTTCTAACAGTGCCAATACTTATGTTCACCCCTTTTTTATGTTTGGTGTGGAATTATATCCAATTTGGCTTTAGGGCAATTCTTTTTGTGTTTTTTTCATTGAAGACATATTAAATGAAGGTAATAATACCAAGGAATTTGTGATTGCAATCATTTTCAGGAATAAACTGAGTATTATCTGACAGAATTGCAGGGGTGTCAATACTTTTGGCCAACACTGTATATATATATATATACATATATATATATATGAAGAGAGAGAGAGGGAGAGAGCGAGATATAGATATATATATAGATAGATGTATATATGTATATACATATGCTTGAGCAGAGGCGGAGCTGGGGTGGAGGTTGATAGAATCTCAGGGGGCCCCAAAATGTTGCCATTAAAGGGCCCTGAAATTCCTAGTGGCAGCCCTACCATAGGCAATCAGTGAGTTTAGTGGCTTTGCTACTGGTAATAACACTAGTCGCTGAGCTCAATGACTGGCTGCAGTAATAATTTAAGCTGCTGTCATGATGTCACCACTACAGCCAAAACTGAGGCACTAAAGCAGGAGTGGGTAGCCAGTACTGGACTGAGGGAGCATATTATTATTATTATTATTTTTACTATTATCTTGCGTAGTAAGTTGGGGCTCACTTATCTAAATGTGAAAAACCCTTTAAATTCCTTTAGAAATTGTCATTACTACCTATGCTAAAAGCAAAAATCAGTATTTGTACTTAGTCTGGGGAACTAGCTTTCTACCTTTTGGAGAGGAATCTGCCTGAGCTATAAGGAGAGAGATAAGCTGATAAGGAGTCTTATAGCCGCAATGCTCCTCTAGGAAATATGCAAATTGTCACTTCAATGAGGAAGTGAGAAACTCTAAAGGTACCGTCACACGCGGCAATATTGCTAGCAATTTCACTGGCAATTTGCTGGTTGCAGTGAAATCATGGAGACATTGTTCCATTTGTACATGGGAACAAAATAGAACAATGTGTCCATGATTTCACTGCAACCAGCAAATTGCCAGTGAAATTGCTAGCAAAATTGCCACGTGTGACGGTACCTTAATGCCACCCAATAAGGGTAGCAATCCTAAAAGTCATAATCGACTCTTTAACACGCCTTTCAATAGCGTCTACAGTTTGGGGTTCTGATCTGGCACAAATTCTAAGTCATATTAAAAGTCTTGTTAAAGAGTCAATTATGACTTCAAGGATTGCTACTTTTATTGGGTGACATTAGAGTTTCTCACTTCCTCACTGAAGTGACAATTTGCGCATTTGTACTTAAAAATTTCACAGAAAAGAAAGGCATCTCCACCTTGTGACTTGAAGCAGTATTACAAGGTTAACTACACACATTTTTTCCTTTATGAACACTATTAGAAAAACAATTCCAGTGTAACAATTAATATTTAACAGTTTTTCATTTTTTTTTAATATTTGGCCAGACAGCTGTAGAATTTGATATACTTATTTACAGCATTGTCTTTTTATATAAGGCACCACACCAGGATTTTATTTTGCAGAGCTGGAGTAGCACTTCAAATGTATGTCCCCTGTCATATACTCACCTTCCGGCGACTTCACTTTTTACTAGCGCTGCTCCAGTCCCGTGCCTCTATCTTGTGACTGTAACGTCTGACTGTCTGGAAGTCATAAGCAATGTATCTCTATGAGAGCTAGAACGAAGTTCCAATAGAGATGTTTTAAGTTGTGACCTCCGGAATGCTCCATGAAACCATGGAGCTGCCAGAAGTTCACAAATCGTCAGAGACCAACCAGAGCAGCGGCGATAGAAGATGAAGTGGCCAGAAGGTTAGTATAATACAGAGGTCAGGGGACTTACACTTAAAGAGGACCTGTCACCCCCTGCTGCATGGCAATCTAAATGCAGCACTGAATGCAGCATGTCTGCTGCATTCAGGGAGGAGGTCCCCCATGTGTCTGTGTGCTGTGTACCCCAGATATAGGCTTAGAAAAACTTACAGTTAGAAGCCATGGAGATAGTCCATGTGGCTAGAATGAGCTCGATTGAGTGGGGGGCCATTTCCTCCCCCTCTGCCTGTCTGTGCCACCTCCTGCTGTGCTGTTTATGCTTTGTTCAGACAGGAGGTCAGGAATTTGGAGCTGAAGTCAGGACAAGTGATTTGCATCCGCTCTAAGTGACAGAGAGCCCGAAAGGAGGAGGTCAGAACCTGCACAGCAGAAGCAGCACAGAGAGGCAGAGGGGGAGGCAATGGCCCCCATCAATTGAGCTCACTCCAGCCACAGGGACTGTCTCCATGGTTTCTAACTGTAAGTTTTTCTAAGCCTATATCTCGGGGTACACAACACACAGAAACATGGTAGACCCCTTCACTGAATGCAGCAGGCATGCTGCATTCAGTGCTGCATTTAGACTGCCATGTAGCAGGGGGTGACAGGTCCTCTTTAAAGCATCACTCCAGTGATGTAATAAAAAATTTATAGTGTGGATTTCTGTTACAGAGAAACAGACAGAATTAGCCGCAGATGGCCCTGCCCACTACTCCCTGGCAGCTCGGCGGCGGAGTCATTCAACAATATGGTGTCCGCTGGCGGCAGTGCTGCCACACACTGCCACCAGCGGAACCCCCGCCACCGGCACCTGCCATTCCATTCTTCCCCTCGCCCCCCTCCGTTCTCACCCATGCCTGGCTTTAGCAATGCCGGGTGCTGAAGGCTCCAGGAACAGTCTCACTCTGTACAGCGGTCATGTGACAGGGCGGGCTGTGTGCCCTCACATCAGCCCACCCTGTCAAATGACCGCTCCACTGAGTTAGACTCGGTTCCTGAACATCACTATAGCCAGGCACGGGTGAGAACAGAGGAGGTCGAGGGGGGAGCCAGCCAGGGCTGAAAATGGAGGGGGGAGCCTGCTCTACCCCACTCGATTCTGCCCCACTCAATTCTTCCCCATTAGATTCTGCCCCTGCTCTGCCTCACTCCATCCTGCCCCTGTTCTGCTCCATCTTCATTCTGCCCCACTCTATTCTGTCCTACCCCATTCTGCCCCACTCCATTCTGCCCCACTCCATTCTGCGCCTCCATTCTGCCCCACTCCATTTTGCCCAACTCCATTCTGCCCCACTCCATTCTGCCCCACTCCATTCTTCCTCACTCCATTCTGCCTCACTCCATTCTGCCCCACTCCATTCTGCCCCCACTCCATTCTGCCCCACTCCATTCTTCCCCATTCCATTCTGCCCCCACTTCATTCTGCCCCACTTCATTCTGCCCCTGCTGATTGGTCGCGCCCGGCCACTGAACACCGACATTGCTACACACCCACACTGCTGCACCCCCACACTGCCGCACACCGATGCTTCCACACACCGCCACCGCGGCACACTGACACCGCCACACAACACTGATACTGCTGTACACTGACACCGCTGAACATTGATACTGCTGTGCACTGACACCACTGAACACAGACACAACTAAACACCGACACCACTAAACACCAACACCCCTAAACACTGACACCGCTGTACACCGACACCGCTGAACACCGACACCGCTGAACACTGACACCGCTGTACACCAACACCGTTGTACACCAACACCGCTGAACCCCAACACCGTTGAAGACCGACACTGCTGTACACCAACACCGCTGTACACCGGCCCTGCTGAACACCGACATTGCTGTAGGTATCTACTATATAATAATCTAATTCTGTCTGTTTGTCTGTAATGGAAATCCTGCCTCGCTGATTGGCCGTGCCAGCCGTCCGCAACCAATCAGTAATATTGGCGCCAGATTTAAACCCAGCTTCACATTGCATTATTCTTAAATCTTCATAAATAAACTACATACATATTCTAGAATACCCGACGTGTTAGAATCGGGCCACCATCTAGTATATTTATAAAGGTGCTATTGACATGAATTACTCACCAGACATTAGAAACAACTCATCCACCAAATATATAATTGCCGTAGCGCACTTCCGTCATATTCGGAGCTACTTCCGTCGTCGTGGACGTAGCTGCCAAAGTGACGGAAGTGCGTTAGGGACACACACACACACACACCACACACACACACACACACACACACACACCACACACACCACACACACCACACACCACACACCACACACACACACACACACACTCCAGTATAATTACCCCGCCGCCATCCTGCTACACCGCTCCCGCCATGGCTCCGCACACCTCTCGGGGCTCCCGCCATGGCTCCGCCCACCTCGCGGGGCTCCCGCCATGGCTCCACCCACCTCGCGGGGCTCCCGCCATGGCTCCGCCCACCTCACGGGGCTCCTGGCGTGGCTCCGCCCACCTCCTGAGACTCCCGCCATGGCTCTGCCCACCTCGCGAGACTCCCGCCATGGCTCCGCCCACCTAGCCTGCGCTGACCACAGAGCCTCCTTCCTGCGCTGACCACAGAGCCCCCGTCCTCTGCTGACCACAGAGCCTCCTTCCTGTGCTGACCACAGAGCCTCCTTCCTCCGCTGACCACTCGACCACGGAGCCTCCTTCCTGCGCTGACCACAGACCCGCCGTCCTCTGCTGACCACAGAGCCTCCTTCCTGTGCTGACCACTCTGCCTCCTTCCTGTGCTGACCACAGAGCCGCCGTCCTCTGCTGACCACAGACCCCCCGTCCTCTGCTGACCGCAGAGCCCCCGTCCTCTGCTGACCACAGAGCCCTGTCCTCTGCTGACCACAGAGCCCCCGTTCTCTGCTCACCACAGAGCCCCCCTCCTCTGCTGACCACAGAGCCCCCGTCCTCTGCTGACCACAGAGCCCCCGTCCTCTGCTGACCACAGACCCGCTGTTCTCTGCTCATCACAGAGCTGCCGTCCTCTGCTGACTACAGAGCCCCGTCCTCTGCTGACCACAGAGCCGCCGTCCTCTGCTGACCACAGACCCGCCGTCCTCTGCTGACCACAGAGCCTCTTCCTGCGCTGACCACTCTGCCTCCTTCCTGCGCTGACCACTCTGCCTCCTTCCTGCGCTGACCACAGAGCTGCCGTCCTCTGCTGACCACAGAGCCGCCGTCCTCTGCTGACCACAGACCCGCCGTCCTCTGCTGACCACAGAGCCACCGTCCTCTGCTGACCACAGAGCCGCCGTCCTCTGCTGACCACAGAGCCACCGTCCTCTGCTGACCACAGAGCCTCCTTCCTGCGCTGACCACTCTGCCTCCTTCCTGCGCTGACCACTCTGCCTCCTTCCTGCGCTGACCACAGAGCCGCCGTCCTCTGCTGACCACAGAGCCACCGCCCTCTTCTGCTGACCACAGAGCCGCCGTCCTCTGCTGACGACAGAGCCGCCGTCCTCTGCTGACCACAGAGCCGCCATCTTCTGCTGACCACCCGAGCCGCTGTCCTGCGCTGATCACTCTGCCTCCTTCCTGCGCTGATCACTCTGCCTCCTTCCTGCGCTGATCACTCTGCCGCCGTCCTCTGCTGACCACAGAGCTGCCGTCCTCTGCTGACCACAGAGCCGCCGTCCTCTGCTGACCACAGAGCCGCTGTCCTGCGCTCACCACTCTGCCTCCTTCCTGCGCTGATCACTCTGCCTCCTTCCTGCGCTGATCACTCTGCCGCCATCCTCTGCTGACCACAGAGCCGCCGTCCTCTGCTGACCACAGAGCCGCCGTCCTCTGCTGACCACAGAGCCGCTGTCCTGCGCTCACCACTCTGCCTCCTTCCTGCGCTGATCACTCTGCCTCCTTCCTGCGCTGATCACTCTGCCGCCGTCCTCTGCTGACCACAGAGCCGCCGTCCTCTGCTGACCACAGAGCCGCCGTCCTCTGCTGACCACAGAGCCGCTGTCTTCTGCTGACCACAGAGCCGCCGTCCTCTGCTGACCACAGAGCCGCCGTCCTCTGCTGACCACAGAGCCGCTGTCCTGCGCTCACCACTCTGCCTCCTTCCTGCTCTGATCACTCTGCCTCCTTCCTGCGCTGATCACTCTGCCGCCGTCCTCTGCTGACCACAGAGCCGCCGTCCTCTGCTGACCACAGAGCCGCCGTCCTCTGCTGACCACAGAGCCGCTGTCTTCTGCTGACCACAGAGCCGCCGTCCTCTGCTGACCACAGAGCCGCCGTCCTCTGCTGTCCACAGAGCCCCCGTCCTCTGCTGACCACAGAGCCCCCGTCCTCTGCTGACCACAGAGCCGCCGTCCTCTGCTGACCACACAGCCGCCATCCTCTGCTGACCACACAGCCGCCGTACTCTGCTGACCACACAGCCGCCGTCCTCTGCTGACCACACAGCCGCAGTCCTCTGCTGACCACAGAGCCGCCGTCCTCTGCTGACCACAGAGCCGCCGTCCTGCGCTCACCACTCTGCCTCCTTCCTGCGCTCACCACTCTGCCTCCTTCCTGCGCTGACCTCTCTGCCTCCTTCCTGCGCTGACCACAGAGCCGCCGTCCTCTGCTGACCACAGAGCCACCGTCCTCTGCTGACCACAGACCCGCCGTCCTGCGCTCACCACTCCGCCTCCTTCCTGCGCTGA
This sequence comes from Allobates femoralis, assembly GCA_033576535.1. Classification (NCBI taxonomy): domain Eukaryota; kingdom Metazoa; phylum Chordata; class Amphibia; order Anura; family Aromobatidae; genus Allobates; species Allobates femoralis. The sequence continues at coordinate 207,898,090 of JARQOC010000001.1, forward strand.
TCACTCTGCCTCCGTCCTCTGCTGAACACAGAGCCGCCGTCCTGCGCTCACCACTCTGCCTCTTCCTGCGCTCACCACTCTGCCTCCTTCCTGCGCTGACCACTCTGCCTCCTTCCTGCGCTGACCACAGAGCCGCCGTCCTCTGCTGACCACAGAGCCACCGTCCTCTGCTGACCACAGAGCCGCCCTCCTCTGCTGACCAAAGAGCCGCTGTCCTGCGCTCACCACTCTGCCTCCTTCCTGCACTGATCACTCTGCCTCCTTCCTGCGCTGATCACTCTGCCTCCTTCCTGCGCTGACCACAGAGCCGCCCTCCTCTGCTGACCACAGAGCCGCCCTCCTCTGCTGACCACAGAGCCGCCCTCCTCTGCTGACCACAGAGCCGCCCTCCTCTGCTGACCACAGAGCTGCCGTCCTCTGCTGACCACAGAGCCGCCATCCTCTGCTGACCACAGAGCCGCCGTCCTCTGCTGACCACAGAGCCCCCGTACTCTGCTGACCACACAGCCGCTGTCCTCTGCTGACCACACAGCCGCTGTCCTCTGCTGACCACACAGCCGCTGTCCTCTGCTGACCACACAGCCGCCGTCCTCTGCTGACCACAGAGCCGCCGTCCTGCGCTCACCACTCTGCCTCCTTCCTGCGCTCACCACTCTGCCTCCTTCCTGCGCTCACCACTCTGCCTCCTTCCTGCACTGACCACTCTGCCTCCTTCCTGCGCTGACCACAGAGCCGCCGTCCTCTGCTGACCACAGAGCCACCGTCCTTTGCTGACCACAGAGCCGCCCTCCTCTGCTGACCACAGAGCCGCCGTCCTGTGCTCACCACTCTGCCTCCTTCCTGCGCTGATCACTCTGCCTCCTTCCTGTGCTGATCACTCTGCCTCCTTCCTGCGCTGATCACTCTGCCGCCGTCCTCTGCTGACCACAGAGCCGCCGTCCTGCGCTCACCACTCTGCCTCCTTCCTGCGCTCACCACTCTGCCTCCTTCCTGCGCCGACCACTCTGCCTCCTTCCTGCGCTGACCACAGAGCCGCCGTCCTCTGCTGACCATAGAGCCACCGTCCTCTGCTGACCACAGAGCCGCCGTCCTCTGCTGACCACAGAGCCGCCGTCCTCTGCTGACCACAGTGCCGCCGTCCTCTGCTGACCACAGAGCCCCCGTCCTCTGCTGACCACAGAGCACCCATCCTCTGCTGACCACAGAGCCCCGTCCTCTGCTGACCACAGAGCCCCCGTGCTCTGCTGACCACAGAGCCCCCGTCCTCTGCTGACCACAGAGCCGCCGTCCTCTGCTGACCACAGAGCCGCCGTCCTGCACTCACCACTCTGCCTCCTTCCTGCGCTTACCACTCTGCCTCCTTCCTGCGCTGACCACTCTGCCTCCTTCCTGCGCTGACCACAGAGCCGCCGTCCTCTGCTGACCACAGAGCCGCCGTACTCTGCTGACCACTGAGCCACCGTATACAGTGCTAACCACTGATCCACTATATACAGTGCTAACCACTCAGCCACCATACAGTGCTAACCGCTGAGCCACCATATACAGTGCCAACCACTGAGCCACCGTATACAGTGCTAACCACTGAGCCACCGTATACAGTGCCAACCACTGAGCCACCGTATACAGTGCTAACCACTGAGCCACCATATACAGTGCTAACCACTGATCCACTATATACAGTGCTAACCACTCAGCCACCATACAGTGCTAACTGCTGAGCCACCATATACAGTGCTAACCACTGAGCCACCATACAGTGCTAACCACTGAGCCACCATACAGTGCTAACCACTCAGCCACCATATACATTGCTAACCACAGAGCCACCATATACACTGCTAACCACTGAGCCACCATATACAGTGCTAACCACTGAGCCACCATATACAGTGCTAACCACTGAGCCACCATATACAGTGATAACCACTGAGCCACCATATACAGTGCTAACCACTGAGCCACCGTATACAGTGCCAACCACTGAGCCACCATATACAGTGATAACCACTGAGCCACCATATACAGTGATAACCACTGAGCCACCGTATACAGTGCTAACCACTGAGCCACCGTATACAGTGCCAACCACTGAGCCACCATATACAGTGCCAACCACTGAGCCACCATATACAGTGCCAACCACTGAGCCACCATATACAGTGCCAACCACTGAGCCACCGTATACAGTGCTAACCACTGAGCCACCATATACAGTGCTAACCACTGAGCCACCATATACAGTGCCAACCACTGAGCCACCGTATACAGTGCTAACCACTGAGCCACCATATACAGTGCTAACCACTGATCCACTATATACAGTGCTAACCACTTAGCCACCATACAGTGCTAACCGCTGACCCACCACATACAGAGCTAACCACTGAGCCACCATACAGTGCTAACCACTGAGCCACCATACAGTGCTAACCACTGAGCCACCATATACAGTGCTAACCACTAAGCCACCGTATACAGTGCCAACCACTCAGCCACCGTATACTCCTGCTACCCACTGAGCCACCATATACAGTGCTAAACACTGAGCCACCGTATACAGTGCTAACCACTGAGCCACCATATACAGTGCTAACCACTGAGCCACCGTATACAGTGCTAACCACTAAGCCACCATATACAGTGCCAACCACTCAGCCACCGTATACTCTGCTACCCACTGAGCCAACATATACAGTGCTAACCACTGAGCCACCGTATACAGTGCTAACCACTGAGCCACCATATACAGTGCTAACCACTGAGCCACCGTATACAGTGCTAACCACTGAGCCACCATATACTCTGCTACCCACTGAGCCACCATATACAGTGCCAACCACTGAGCCACCATTTACAGTGCTAACCACTGAGCCACCGTATATAGTGCTAACGACTGAGCCAACGTGTGCAGTGCTAACCACTGAGCCACCGTATACTCTGCTACCCACTGAGCCACCATATACAGTGCTAACCACTGAGCCACCATACAGTGCTAACCACTGAGCCACCGTATACAGTGCTAACCACTGAGCCACCGTATACAGTGCTAACCACAGAGCCACCATATACAGTGCTAACCACTGAGCCACCATATACAGTGCTAACCACTGAGCCACCATATACAATGCTAACCACAGAGGCACCATATACAGTGCTAACCACTGAGCCACCATATACAGTGCCAACCACTGAGCCACCATATACAGTGCCAACCACTGAGCCACCATATACAGTGCCAACCACTGAGCCACCGTATACAGTGCTAACCACTGAGCCACCGTATACAGTGCCAACCACTGAGCCACCGTATACAGTGCTAACCACTGAGCCACCATACAGTGCTAACCACTGAACGACCATATACAGTGCTAACCACTGAGCCACCGTATACTCTGCTACCCACTGAGCCACCTGTATACACACAATTCATTTCACCGAACTCCCCTAACTATTAGTAAATAAACTATATATGGATTCTAGACTACCCGATTCTTTAGAATCGGGCCGCCATCTAGTTATATATATATATAACTAATTGATTGCTTTTTGTTCACATTTTTGAGTAGAGTGGCTGCAATTCTGGGATTCTGCAATTTTTGAAATATCTTTTTTTAAGCTGTTCACTGTACTGTAAAAGTAATATATGGATATTGCAGAAATCTCCAGAACCTCTAGTCGGGTAGATCTGCTCAATACTGAGAGATTTGAAGATTCGATTCCCAACACATAAATTCAGTGGCAATCAAATCTGCCTGGAAGGGATAAAAAATATATTTTACACACGTCTTCTTGGCTCTCCCCATAACTGTCAGGTGCTTCAGGTCCCCCATAACCTGCTGGCAGGTCCTCCAAACGGCTCCACTTTCACCTTATTCTCCTCCTGTCTGCTTTTGGGTCTCCTCTTTTCCAGCACTGCCATTGCTTAAACTGACAAATGGTCATGTAGACTACAATATACAATGGGTAAAATAAGCATTGAAAACTTCACCAATTTTCTATGTAAATGTATGTTTCACCAGATATCGGTAATGACCCATCCAATCCACACAGGTAAAGAAATCAAACCATAGATGTCCATAAATCTTATTATGTTTAATCATGAGAAATTACCCAGGGAGAAAGTATTAAACATGCTTACTAAAATTATTTCAATATTTTGTGCAAAATCCTTTGCTAATGATGACAGCTTGAAGATTCCTCTGTAAGTGGCATGCATTGCTCAGGTGTGATTTTGGCCAATATTTCCATGCAAACACTCTTCAAATCCTGAAGGCTCCATGGGCTCCTTTTATTAACTTTGAACTTTTTTTCTTTCCATAAACTTTCTATTGGATTCAGATCAGGTGATTGGCTAGGCCATTCTAGAAGCTTTATTTATTTTCCTTCTCTGAAGACAATTAAGAGTTTTCAAGGCTATGCATTTAAGATTGTCTTGCTGAAATGTCCACCTTCATTTCATCTTCATCATCCTGGTAGATGGCAGCATATTTTTATCAAGAATGTCTTGTTACATTTGTCCATTCATCCTTGCTTCAAGTATATTAAGTTTGCCAGTGCTGTATGCTGAAAAACAGCCCCACACCATGATGTTCCCACCTTCAAACTTCACTGTTGGTAGGGTGTTGTTGGGGGTGATATGCAGTGTCTTTTGGCCTCAAAACATAGTGTGTATTATGACGTCCAAATTGTTCAAATTTGGTCTAATCTTACCAAACTATATTCTCCCAATATTTCACAGGTTTGTTTAAATATTGTTGAACAAACTTTTAATGCTCTTGAGCATGCTTTTTGTACAGCAATGGAGTTTTATGTTGAGAGCGTGCATACCAGCCATGGAGATTGAATGCATTGCTTATTGTTTTCTTTGAAACAATTGTACCTGCTAATTCAAGGACTCTCTGTAGCTCTCCACTGGTGCTTCTTGGCTCTTGAACAATCCTTCCGATAACTGTTTTTACTCTTCTGTTGGGGAGCGGGGAGCAGCTGGTCATTGTAAGTTTATGGTGAAATAATGTTCTTTCCACTTCTGAATTATGACCCCAGCAGTGCTCACTGGAACCTTAGGTACTTTAGAAATTCTTTAGTAACCTATGCCAATGTTATGATTTGCTACAATAAGGTTGTAAAATCTTAAGATGTCCCAAACTCATTAGTTTTACGCATCATGAGATGTTTCTTGTGTGCCACCTTTGTAGTGAGAAATCTTTCTATAGGTCATCAGTTGAATGTATATAGCCGCAAGCTATGTTTTTACGCTTTATTTTGGTCTTATTTCTTAATCTTTCTTATCTTTAACTATTAATGAGTCACTTTACAGTTAGCTACATTTAAGTTATTTAGTATAAGCATGTAATACAGTAATAATATTCCAAAACCCTATCATTCAAACACTAGATAATTAATCATATAAACTTCTTATAACATTTGTTTCTATGGTTAGTTATTTAATCACAGCTTCTTCGAGTGTCTTACTTCTGAGAGTTTTCTCAAGCACTATTATGATTTAAGGTCATCTTCTGAGCTCCAAGAGGGGAGTTTATCTTTTTCTCAATACGAAGGTGCGTGTCCATCCTGTACTTCCATTCTTTTAGTTATGATGGTATCAATCAGTTTTTGCATTAGTCCTCTTAGACAGGGTATACAGTAACAAGAATTTCAACCATTATTCCCATTGACATAAGATGTGACGTAACTAAGGCTACCTTCACATTACGATTTGAAGGGAGCCGATGCTGTCCGATATAAATCGGACAGCATCGGCTCCCTTCTGATGCCTGGAATCGGGTGCCAAATAGGCACCCGATTCCGGCATAAAATCGGCGCCGGGCTGCAAAAAAATAAAAAAAAAATAAAGGTTATTCTCACCTCCCCCGAGCCCCCGCCGTCTTCCGCCATCTTCTGCCATCTTCTTCTAGGCTCCCGGTGGCTCCCGCAGGCTGCCGGTGTCAGCAGAGGTGTACCTCTGCTGTACACAGGACCTGCGGTGATGTCACAGTCACGTGACCGCGGGTTCACCATGGTGAACCCGCGGTCACATGACTGTGACATCACCGCAGGTCCTGAACAGCAGAGGGAGCGCTCTGCTGACACCGGCAGCCTGCGGGAGCCACCGGGAGCCTAGAAGAAGATGGCAGAAGATGGCAGAAGATGGCGGAAGACGGCGGGGGCTCGGGGGGAGGTGAGAATAACCTTTATTTTTTTTTTTTTACACTTGTGCTCCTAGTTAGGAGCAGTTTTACTGTACTGAGCATGCTCAGTACAGTAAAACGGGGTCCGAGGAGACATAGATGTTTCCTCGGACCCTTCTCCATAGGGCCCCATGTTATAGGGATCGGGTCAGATCGGATGTGCACTAAATGCCATCCGATTTGTTCCGATCCGAATCTGTCAGATTTTATTTTCGGTGCTAAAATCGGAGCAGGCTCCGATTTTAGCACCGATAATAAAATCGGACAGAATCGGATCGGACCAAATCGGATGGCATTTAGTGCACATCCGATTCGGTCCGATCCCCATAGGGATACATGGGGTCCGAAAATCGGTCCGATGCTGTCCGATTTTTTTCGGACAGCATCGGAAATCCGAAAATTGTTATGTGAAAGCAGCCTAAGCCGGTCCATTTTCTAAACAATCCTTCAAGGAAAGCAGTTATTTAGTCTTTTATTCCTTCAATTTCAGCTAACTCTTCTGCCAAAGATATTAGCCCATCTAAAACTTTAGTTATACAATCATATGGGGAAGTCTTGTTAGGAATGAAGGTACAGCAATAGGTCCCAAACATTTTACACGACATTTTTTCGCCAGTAACATATCAAGTGCCATTCGATTTTGCCAGATCATAAGAGAAGTTGGACCTAGTTGTTCTGCAATTTCCTACACTACATCTTGGGTAGAGTAAAAAAACCTTTTGTTTGTAATAGATGTATTTAATCCAATGTATATCTGCAGTCTTGTTTAATATAACCCACAGCATCAAAAAGTACTTGAGCACCACTGAAATTTTATTCCTAGCTTTATGGGGCCACCTTTGAAACTCCTATCTTATCTATATAGAGCAGAGGATAGAAGAATCCAGACTGTACTTTTTTAATTATTAGCCACTCCATCCATGATTTGTTTTAGAATCCCATAAGGTTGCCCATCAAGAACAGGGGGAGGGGCATGAGGACTTGTACCAAAGTGCAGTTCACCTCCCATCTCTGTTGGAGGGTATGCCTCAGCTTCCTATCCCCTCAAACTACAACATATCTTCCTTCAAGACATCCTGGTTCTCAAACCAGCTGATTGAATAACTCATTCCAGGGGTTGTCAGGATTGCCCTGAGTGCACAAAAGCCTTTACTTAATGTTCCTACCAATCCCATTCTTCAGGAGACAAATGAAACTTCCAGGATAGGCAACTAAGTGTGTGGGGGGGGGCATGTCATTCTGTGTTACATGAGGATAAAACAAAGTGAGTGCCTTGCATTTTTTTCTGGTGGCATGGAAAGTAGAGTAATGTAACCATAAAAATCACTGCAGACTCTCTTGGTCGTGGCTGAGTGTGAAAGATACTGCTGTGCCCATCTATATATAACAGGTCACAAAGTTATTTTTCTCCAATGTTTGTCTATGTACCTCATCCATCTCAGCCATTCATTTTTTTCAGTATATCTTGTCTCTAAGGCCCCCTTTTATTCATATGTTATATCATAAAAATGAATCACTTGACCCAATTCTTATGGAATATTCTCTTACTCTTTGTATCGTTCTGTGATTTCTTTATACCTATAAAAAAAGTGTCCGGATATATCAGCTCCCTAGTACATGCAACTGTTGATCCTTTTTGTCTGCTTTTTCTAATGTGATTAGAAGCTTATTACGATTAGTACAAGTAGTACATTTTGAACTAACCTTCTTTACGATATTGAATTTCACTTGTAGTTTTGTGTCAAGATGTGTCCCACCCCTCTTATTTTCATAATCTTTTTTCTGTTCTATTTGGTGAAGGTCCACTCCCTACACCAGATAGAAGCCAGGGTTACCATGATTGGGTAGCAGATGTATTTCTCTGCCCAAATTAATTTAGCAGAATAGTCTCTGCTTCTACCTTTATCCTATATGATTGAGCAGAAATCTTCTTCAATTGTTTAGTCGTTTAGTTCAATTCCGTTGTTTCCCTGGGCAAAGATTATATTTATTACTGGCTAACCCATTTTAAAGCTACTATAGATCTTGGGGGGGAGGGAAGGACATGTCATCCATAAACTGCAAGCACTGTTCCCATAACTATCATCATTATGATAATGTTGGTGAGTTTCTTATCAGATCATCCATCTCATTCATTGTTATTAAACAATCAAAGGAGCAGATATGATTTTATCGACGTATAAGCCATCTATAGATCCTAGAACTGCAGTGTACAGCCCTGCTTCATCATGTAGGGGGGCAGGTACAGTACTAAAAAGTTTTCTGTCCCTGGAGTTCCCCTTTAATTTACATTTAATGATACTATTGTGTCTCTCTACCCACCCTGCTGACTGGAGATGATATGCACAATGGTTCATTAATTTGAGAGACAGTGTCTTTACTTATATTGATATTACTTGATTTAAAAAATGTGAACCATTGTCACTGTATATTATCTGTAGAATACCAAATCTATTTAGTATTTCTATTAAAAGAACCTTTGCTACCTTCATTAAATCAGGGAGTGTGGCTGAAAACACTTCAATCCATTTGCTGAATGTATCTAATATTACCAAACAGTATTTCTTTCCTTCACATCTATTCAATTCAGTACAATCCAAATAGATGTGTTGAAAGGGATAATGTGGGTGTGGGAAATAACCCATTTTTGTCTGTATATTGCCTTGAGAAGTGCTTGTAACGCACAGTAAACATGTAGACCAGAATGTTTTCCTGTAGTTATTAAAACCATAGATTGTGAATACCCTAGATATGATCTGTATCAGTCATTTTGTTAAGACATGGCCAATGTCATGGCTCAATACTGCAGCATATCTGAAGACATTGGTGAGCAGGATATATTTATTTTCAGAGGATATATATAAGCCATCAATTTTTATGGGATACTTGTTGCAGATCCCTAAGAACCTGTAGGTCAATATTCTATTCCATCATAGCAGCTTGTCTTGCTGCTAAATCAGCTTCTTCATTCCCCTTGGAGATGTGGTCATACTTATGTGTGTGCTGCACATTTGCATACAGCTATTTTCTTCGGAATTTGTATTGCTTCTAATGGTGCTAATAGTTCTAAACTGAGACTTTTGTGATTAATTTCTTTGCCTTTGGAGGTAACCATATTGTCGTGCAAACACGTGTAGTAGAAAAGCATATTGGCTGTTGGTGTAGATAGTCACATTTTTGTCCTCAGCAATTTTCAAGCCTGTTGATGCTGTAAGTTCTGCTGCTTGTGCTGGTAGGTGTTGATTGGGAGTACATTGACTATCAAGACCTCATCCTGAGTCACAACTGTGTATATTGTGGCATGTTCACCATCTGGGTTCTTTTTGTAACAACCGTCTACACATAACACAAGTTGTTGTCTGTAATTGGTGTGTCTTTAAAATTCACTCTGGGCAGTATCCTTTCAGAGATAAGGTAAAAAATGTTTGTACCATGTTAGCCAGTAGATAGAAAAATATATATTAGAATATGAGAGTCCTCAGTGGTTGATATCTTTTAATGGCTAACTGAAAAAGCAAGCTTTCAAGACTCTATGGTCTCTTCATCAGGCTTAATAATGACAAACTTCTGAATACACACATATATACACATATACAGGATTTGTTTAAATGCAGTAAATAAATCAAGTGAGGTGAAGCATAACAGGCTTCTTCAGAGTTGGGAGTGGGAAGAGAGCACCAGAGGTAGTAAACATACTATCCCAGATGCTCTCTCCCCCTCCCAACTCTGACCAAGCCTATGTTATGCTTCACCTTAATTGGTTTATTTACTGCATTATCAAAACCTGTATATGTGTATATATGTGTGTGTTCAGACGTTATGTCATTATTAAGCCTGATGAAGAGACCATAGAGTCTTGAAAGCTTGCTTTTTCATTTAGCCATTAAAATATATCAACTACTGACGGACTCTCAGTTCCTTTCTAAGATGGAATTTAAGCGCCATGGGCTTCCCCATCTAAAGGTAATTGCATGAGTATACATTGGTTTAGTGTGGTGCATCTCTTTATCTCTAGGTGTGGCTGTGATAATAACAGAATTATTATTTATTTATTTTTTTACATAGACAAGAACAATGTTTATGAACAATACAAGGCACACACAGGTAGAGGAGGGGAGGGGACCCTGCCCGCAAAGGCTCACAGTCTACAAGGGATGAGTGAGGATACACTAGGAGAGGGTAGGGCTAGTTTTGCAATGGATTAGTGGACTGAGGATCACTGCAGGTTGTAGGTTTGTCAGACGAGGTGGGTCTTCAGGTTCTTTTTGAAGGTTTCCAGGTAGGCGACAGTCTGATATGTTGAGGTAAAGACTTTTAGAGTATGAGAGATGCTCAGAAGACATCTTGCAGTTGTGAGAAGATGAGATAAGAGGGGAGTAAAGAAGGAGATCTTGTGAGTATTGCAGGTTTGCGTGAAGGTAAGTACAAGGAGATCATGTCACAGATGAAGGGAGGAGACAGATTGTGTATGGCTTTGTATGTCATAGTTAGGGTTTTAAACAGGGGCTCTGAGAAATGGGGAGCCAGTGAAGGGCTTGGCAATGAAGAGAAATCAGGGAGTAGCGGTGAGAGAGGTGGATTAGTCAGGCAGCAGAGTTTAGAATAGTTTGAAGGGGTGCAAGAGTGCTAGATGGGAGGCCAGAGAACAGGAGGTTCCAATAGTCGAGGTGGGAGATGATGTGGGCATGCACAAGTGTTTTTGCAGTTTCTTGGCCAAGGAATGTATGGATCTGGAAAATATTTTTGCGTTAGAGTCAACAGGATGTGGCAAGGGATTAGATATATGGGTTGAAGTAGAGGGCAGAGTTGAGGATTACCCCGAGGTACCAAGCATGCGCGACTGGGGAGAGTGAGCAGGCATTGACTTTGATGGTTAAGTATGGTGAAGGGGTTGATTGAGGAGGATAGATGATGTATTTTGTTTTGTTCATGTTCAGTTTTAGAAATTGACTAGAAAAGAAAGATGAAACAGCGGACAGACTTTGTGGTATTTTGGTTAGTAAGGAGGTGATGTCAGGTCCAGTGATGTGGATCTGTGTGTCATCAGCATAGAAATGATACCAAAAGTCATGGTGGTGAGCTGTCCCAGGCCGATGGTGAAGATGGAGAAGACCAGTGGTCCAAGAAATGAGCCTTGGAAGACACCGACTGGTATGGGGTGAGGTGAAGAGGTGGTGTTGGAGAGACACTGAATGTCCAGTCTGTTAGGTATGAAGAGATCTAGGAGAGGACAGTATGTGTTAAAAGATAGAACAATACTAGTGAGGCTGAAGATTTCACAGCCTCATATGCTGCCACTACTGCTTGAGTACATGGAGGGCTCTCACCAATGTGTTCAGTCTTGAAGAATAGTAGTACAGTGGCCTTCTTTTGCCTACATACACTTACAGAAGTACAGATGACATATACCTATTCTTTCAGTCAACTGTTTGAGTAAAGATTTTGGCTTAATCTGGTAATCCTAACTTCCTAAAGTCTGTCTTAATTCACAGAAAACTCTCTCAACCTCTGATCTACAGATAAATGATCTTGACCTACCAATAGATCATCACAGATGAGGGCGCTGAGGAGGCCTGCAACAGCAGCATAGTTGGCTATCCAGCTTCTACAAAAAATGAGTCAATCCTAAATAGAATATAAACTGTCTTTTTGAGACTGATGATTTGGTGACCTATTGGTTGACCATTTTCCTGCCTAGTTCGAAGTGATTTCCTTCATCTGAAAGGTTGTATTTCAGATATATGACAGTTGTTTGCCACAATTGCAGCTTATTCTTGTCCCTTTTGTGCCCTTGCTTTGATAAGAACCATACTAAGCCTTTGGTACCTGTTTTACAGATTTGTTCATTTTCTAAATCCCATAGGATGTCATCAACATATAAGGGTGTCTGGCTACCTTTTAGTGGCTGACATTTCAGTTTACGGTAGGCGTGCCCAGTGGCTGTGGTCCTAACTGCACATATAAAGGGGTAGTAGTTGGGATTAAGTTTATATGTCAAATACAGTGATAGCTCGGTTTTTCGTCGATAATCCATCGCAACCTATTGATGAAAAACAAAGTCGATGAAAACCGAGGCAACAACTTCCATACGAAACAATTTTAAATCAATTAATTGGTTGAAGACACTAAAAAAAACCTGCAAAAAAAACATTTTGTAGTGAATAAAGATAGCTGTTCATACTGGAGACACTCAAGAATGACTGTAAAATTAATATGAAACACTAATTTAATGAAAAACTAAACATCTAATATGTTATTTTATTGCTATGAAAGATCTTTTTGGTGTATGGAAGATGCAGAGAAGGGGAGAGAGGGGTGCACATTTTATTTTTTGGAAGGAGAATCACTTTTTATGTCCAATCTTTGTTTATTGAAAAGGAAAAGGAAGAAACAATAAACACTTATCATATTGACAATATAACCGTTTGTGTCAGATTACAGATAGTGTTCTCCAGGAACTGACAGCTAGTATCAAAAATTGGTACTTTATAACAAAAACTAACCAAGAGGTCACAGGAAAATCATCAAAGTCAAAAAACATAAAGTCCATTGTTCTAGGACAGTCTGATTGGATTCTCATCAGATCATGAGTGACCAATAATCAAATTAGAGTCCTGATAAAACCAACATATAATTGGAAAGCATATTCCGATCAGGGGTGCTCAAAAATAATGCTAGATAAAAAGGATTGGTATTCTATTCATGTTTGACAATTGATCAATTTTGCATATAGAATGACTAAATATAGAAGAGTAAGAAGGTAACCTTGTCTAAGTATGATTATATACTCAAACCATGGGGCTTAAAGGGAACCAACCACCCCAAATGACCCCCCCGGACTGTTAATATGTGTCCCTACACCCAGCACACACATTTGGGGCAATCGTTTTTGCTAAAAAAACTGTTTAGTAGAAGCTAAGATATAGCTTTATAAAGATTAATAAATCACGACGGATAGGTGTTACCTAGCTTTGTCCACGTGCAGTGCTCGTGCCTGTGATCCTCCTCTCCCCCCTCCCTTCTCACATTCTAAGAGCCTGGCCGCGTCATGAAAGGGGCGGGGCTAAATCGCGGCGAGCCCCGCCCCCTTTCATGACGCGATTTAGCCACGCCCCTTTCCTAACGCGGCCAGGCTCTTAGAATGTGAGAAGGGAGGAGGGAGAGGAGGATCACAGGCACGAGCACTGCACGTGGACAAAGCTAGGTAACACCCATCCGTCTCCATTTATTAAACTTTATAAACATATATCTTAGCTTCTACTAAACAGTTTTTTTAGCAAAAACGATTGCCCCAAATGTGTGTGCTGGGTGTAGGGACACATATTAACAGTCTGGGGGGGTCATTTGGGGTGGTTGGTTCCCTTTAACGTCTGAACATCTGTAAACCTATCTAGTACAGATATAGTAATTGTTTATCCTAATCACATTTTTATTGCAAAATTAGCAGCGATATACTGACAAAAAACGACGAAAACCGAGGCATCGACAAAAACCTATACACATTCTTCATTGAAAAAATTAAAGAAAACCGACGATAACCAAAGTTGACGAAAACCATGATACCACAGTACTTATTTTAGTATGTGTTAATATCTGTCGATGTCCTCATCTTACTGCGGTATTGTCCTATTTATTTCTGTCCAATTTGCTATACCCTGTATCTGTTCGTTACTCGGGTCATAAGATCATTTAACCCCACTGTCAAGACCGAATAGTCGAAATGTTTGGGGACATGTGTATCCCCATGAAGGCCTATAAAGATCCCACACAATGTGTACCAGTCTGATCCTATCATTTTCAAAATTACTCATTCCAATTCAACCTCGTTTAGCCTAGAACTGATGCATAATCTACTGAATCCCTCCTTAAATTCTTTTACTTAAACCTTGGGATGGGGTATTCTCTGAGTTGCTTGAAGTGACCGGCAGTAAGGCCGCGGGTGTGTGTTTATGATCTGCTTCAACAAAATCCCCATACTCAGATTTAACGGGAGGAAACATTTTTTTACTATTAAACATGGTGATAACACATTCAACTGGTTTGGCTGCACACATAGGGAAGGTTGAATACCCTGATGTTCAGCTCCGGATGCACGGCAAAAACACAAAAAAAAAACAATACTGGCAATCTCTTTCCCTAGCTGTCCCTCAATGTACGTTACCAGTCTATAACAGCAGAAGGTGTAGCTCCCACGTCGCAGGCCTGAGGTCTAATGATGGCAATTCCAGGGGAAGCGATGAAGGGGGTTTCCTCAGTCCTCTCCACAGGTACTGGTTTATAGTCTCTCAGTCTGAGGAAAAAAGAAAGGAAAAAAAAATATAACTCTCGAAGATGGCTCCCTTGTGTCCGTCACAGTCTCTGAATATGCTCTGGGAGTGCGATGCTCTGCAGTCAGGTTAGGCTCATGGTAACAATGTTCTGCAGCCTGGAGGTTGTCGCCAGACTTCCGCGGCGTGATCTTTCCTGCAAGGTGTCGCAAGGAAGCCCTCTCGAGAGAGAGACACCCACAGGCAGGTCTGTCCTGGTCGAGCTCTGTCTCCTTCTCTCTTTCCCGCACTTTTTCTTCCTGAACACACGGCTGTTGTGGGAGGGGATCAGCAGTTGGTGTAATTTTTTCTGCAGCAATTTCAGCACTTGTCCACAAGGGGGCAGTATCGGACCGTGTAATGTCTACTTCAGTGTCCATTTCAATAATAATACAGTCAGGGCTACCCATTCCGTTACATACCCCCCCCCCACTTAAAGGTTGGCAGTCCCTGTCAACAACCGCCGGCTCCAAGGCAGTGATGGCTGTAGATGCCACAGGGGTTGGTTGAGAAGTGGCCATACATACTGGTCCCTGTAGAACTGTCGGGAAGGACCCCAGCAGTGGTGCGGCCAGTGCGCCCAAGGGTCGGCTGTTCCCCACCTCGTCACCTTTCGTACGCTCCACTTTAGTCAGTCCCCCGGAGGAAGAACTAGTCTGAGTAGGTGGGTCACCAGCCTCGGAGTCAACGTGGTCGCTATGCTGAATAGTATCTATGACGTCAGTCATGTCAGCAGCGTCACCCCCTCTGGGTACCGTGGTCGGGGAGTCAGGCTGGGACCGGCAGGGGCGCAACATGTTTCGGTGTACGGTGCGGGTGTTGCCACTGTCTTCACCCCGCACTCGGTATACATGACCGTTGGGGTAGGGGCGTTCGACTACCCAGTAGATTTGGCCTCCCACTTGGCTCGAAGCTTTCCTTGAGGCTTCTTAATACGGAGCAGGACTAGCTGTCCCAACCCCAAGGGTTCCTCTTGTACTGCGAGTGGGTCAGCATGTATCTGGTTCCGGATTTGTTGGCTCACTAGCCGGTGTACAGTTTCCATCTTCTGTCGGTGGGCATGTAGCCAGGATGGTAGGTATTGCAGACCTCTTCTTCAGGGCGGAATAGGTTCAGGTCATGGACCCCTTTTCCTGGGCGGCCAAAGAGAAGGGTGTGTGGGGTGTAGCCAGTCACAGAGTGGACTTGGTTGTTGTAGGCCCATACTAGATCTGGAAGGAATTGGGGCCATTGGTCCTTCTTATCATCGGCTAAGGTGCGGATCAACTGGAGTAGAGTCCGGTTAAAGCGCTCACACGCACCGTTCCCTTGTGGGTGGTAAGGGGTGGTCCTTGACTTCTGGATCCCATATATCCGATGCAGCTCTTCAACAACTCTGCCTTCGAAACAAGCCCCTGATCGGAGTGCAACCTCTCCGGACACCCATAACGTGGATGAACTGTCGACAGATGGCCCGTGCAGCTGATTCAGCAGTCTGGTCTTTGGTAGCAACAGCGACGGCGAATTTTGTGAAGTGGTCCACCATGACTAGGCAGTATTGATAGCCACTACTCGCCGTCCCAATCAACAGATAGTCCACCATCAACAGCTCAAGAGGCCTGGATGTTTTAATTGTCTGGACAGGTGCACGCTGCTCAGCGGACTTGTGGAGTTCACAGGTGCGACAGGTTCTACAGACGTCTTCAACCAGCTTGCGGAGCCCCGGACAGTAGATGGACTGTTGAATCCACCGAAAGGTCTTGTCTATTCCAAAGTGATCGTTCCTTTTGTGTGCTTCGCCCACCATCTCACGGGTCAATTGGGCAGGCATCACAACTTGTATACATTCCTCCAACATGTGGGACAGGAGGACTTTCCGATATATTACCTCTTCTCTCAGGATTAGCCGATCCCACTGGCTGAGCAAGGTCAAGGTCCCGGTGGACAGCTGCGACCGTGAATCGGAGGAGGGCTTCTGCTGTTGCTTTACCCATCGCTTGAGTAGGGCCCATTCAGGGTTCTGGTCCTGGAGTCTGCACCACTGCTGGGGGGACAGCGGGGCCCCCACTTGAGTTCCAGCTTCACCCACAGCATACTGGCGGCAATCCATCATCTGTGGGCAAGCCTTGCGAAGTCAGGTGTCTCGTCTCCTTCTAGTTCTTCATCCCGGGCTCTAGAGAGTAAGGGGAATGTCACTCTAGACAGGCTGTCCGCATTTTGATTCTCCGCCCCAGCTCTATATCTGATCTTGTAGTTAAACTTAGAGAGCCGGGCCATCCAACGCTGCTCCATGACTCCGAGTTTTGCATTCTCTAAGTGGGCCAACGGATTGTTATCTGTCAGGACTAGTACTTCTGTCCCCGTGAGATATCCTGCAAATTTTTCCATCATAGCCCACGTTAGGGCCAACAGCTCCAGCCGGAACGAGCTGTAATTGATGGGGTTCTTCTCACCCTCATGTAGGGACCGACTGGCATTGGCTATGACACGTTCCTTGCCTTCTTGCACTGGGAGAGTACTGCCCCTAGACCCTGTAGACTGGCATCGGTATGTAATTGAAAGGGCAGATTGTAGTCCGCATAGATGGGGGGGGAAGTCAGAGCTCCCTTTAGGGCTTGGAAGGACTCTGCCTGGCTGGGTCCCCAGCTGATGGGTCGTCCCCTGGGGCTGTTGGTGGTCCCTCGAAGCAGGTCGTGCAGTGGTGCAGCAAGCCGGGCGAAGTTTTTGACGAACCGGCAGTAGTAGCCGGCCAGTCCAAGGAAAGCCCTGACCTCCTTGACATTTGCAGGCTGTGGCCAGTCCCGTATCGGCGGCTATTTTCTCTGGAGACGGTTGAACACCTTCGGTCCGAGATCCGGTGACCCAGGTAATCGATCCCTGGCTGCAGAAGACGGCACTTGCTGGGTTTCAATTCAGGCCATGTTCTCTCAACCTACAGAACACACGGCCCAGCTGCTGTGGTGCTCTTCAAATGTGGCCGAATAGACTACAATGTCGTCCAGGTAGATGAGGGTGAAGTCGAAATTGAAGTTCCCCAAGCAGCGCTCAATCAGCCTCTGGAAAGTCCCCGGCGCGTTGTTCAGGCCAAGGGCATCCGGTCGAACTCGTACAGGCCCATGGGTAGGATGAAAGCAGTCTTTTCTCTATCCTTCTCGTGCATGGGTACCTGCCAATAGCGCTGGCCAGATCCAAGGAAGAAAAGTACTTGGCTTTCTTCAGGGCTGTCAGGGATTCTTCGATCCTTGGCAAAGGGTACGAGTCCCTGATGGTGCAAGCATTCAAGCGGCGGTAGTCCACACAGAACCTAAGGGACCCGTCTTTCTTCTTAACTATCACCACCGGTGCAGCCAGGCTCTGGCTTTCTCGTACCACTCCGGCATGTAACATGGAATTCAGGAGGTTTTTCACTTCTTGGTATTGTTGGGGAGGTATTTGGCGGTACCTCTCGCGGATGGGAAAGCGGCGTCACCCGTGGGGATCACGTGCTTGAAATGGTGGTGCATCCAAAGTCGGTGTCATGCCGGGCAAAGGACGCCTGGTGTTCTTGTAGTAGTTCCTCTATCTGGGACACCTCCTGTTTGGAGTATTGGGATGGGTCCAACTGACACTTTTCTCGCAGTTCTCGCCCCGCTTTGGTGTCGTCTGTGGCAGTGGCAATGGCAGAAACAGTCACTGTCCAATCTCCCTCTGTAGACGGTGCAAACTGAAGGGGGCTCATAGGATTCACCTCTTCGGGTAGAGCGTAAACTGGGCGAGCTGTGTCCCAGCCTCTAGGTCGACGCTCACGTTAGCCGTGTTGCCCAGCCTAACAGGAATCCTTCCCTTTCTCACAACAGCTAGCTTTGAGCAACTAGTGGATTCAACTTCCCTTCCTTCGGGGTCCACGGCTCGATCAGCACCTCCACGCCTTCAAGCTGTCTTGTGGTGCTAAGGGGTAGCGAGATAACTGTCTCCTTCTCAGCCGGTAAGGTTATCCTAGTATGGCGGGGTACAGTGATCGTGGCCAGCGGCAGTTGTTCCCCTGCCAATTGCTGGAGGCTGCAGGTCCAGACCACTCGTTGAAAGGCTCGGCGGGTGGCCCTGTGTGCGGTCACCTCCTGCCAGTACTTGGGTCCCCTCTTGGTAAACAGCACCAGATCCAGGTCTTTCAGGATGTTCATCCCAATAATCATGGGCGGTTCTGATCCAAAGCCTTCCTTGACCACGATTATCCCCCTCTTCCCGAGGTCCTGCCCACAGATTTCGGTGTTCATCCAGGCAACCCCCTCACCGGGATGGGTAGATTATTGGCTGCTTTGATCTTGATGGCAGTATCAGGGTCATAAGCAACCCGCGGCTTCAGATATTCTTCATAAAACTGTTCGGAGATGGTGGATACCTGAGACCCAGTGTCCATTAGTCCTTGCACGGCAATCCCTTCCAGTAATACTTCCAGGGTGGGGCTGTTTGATGCAAGTTTATTCCGTTGCTGGCTCTGTTTCCCTACACCCTTCTCCTTGGCCTCCCCTGCCGAGTGAGCCGCTTTGGCAGGGGCGTCTAGTTTAACGGCGGCCGCTGTTGAGGCGGCTTGCGTTCTGGTAAATCGGACCGCGGTGTGAACTTGAAAGTTCTGGGGGCAACGGTTTGCTCTATGGCGGGGGTCGCCGCATGTCCAGCACCTTCCCATAGGCCGGCTGGGTTGTTGTCTCCTTGCCTGTCCGCCTGTCGGTCTAATGTGAGCTGTAGCACCTGTTTCTGTAACTCTGCCACCATCTGTTTCAGTTCTTCGTGTCACTGTTCGGAGTTCTGGTACCGGATATGGACCTGCAAGCTGTGGTATAAGTCTGTGTCTCCATGACAGGTCCCCTAGAACGTTCTATCGCTTCCTGTTTAACCTCACGACGTAAGGGCCGGATTTATCCGGAGTAGATCTTGCAATGAGCGGTTAAGGTACGGGTCTCTCAGCCCTGTCACAAATTGATCTCTCAGCACCAGGTCAGGGAGTCTGTACTAGCTATCTGTTCTTCTTTTCTACAGGCTTGTTCAAGCAGTACTTGGAGGGCGTTTGCATATTGAGGAATGTCTCCCACTCGAGCTGAGTACGTCGGAAGAACATATAGCGCAATGTCCCCGCGTATGTGGTCGGCCCATAGGTGTTCTCCAGCACCCGCACCAAGTCATCCAATGTACTCCGGCCCCTAACCGTCTCCAGCCTGACTGTCGTCCACGCCTCCCCTCTAATGTTAGCATGGCCATTTCTGCTAAGGTCTTAGGATCAACGTTATACATTTCTCCCACTATCTTGAGTTGTTCTGTCCATTCAGGTACAGGATAATTCCGTCCGTTAAACTTTCTCACTTGATTGACAATAGATGCTGGGGGAGCTGTCTGGTTATAAGCTACTACCGGGAGAGGATTTTGTTGATCACAGATCCTGCCGACTACGCCAGATGAAGTGACAGGCAGTAAGGCCGCGGGTGTGTGTTTATGATCTGCTTCAACAAAATCCCCATACTCAGATTTAACGGGAGGAAACTTTTTTACTATTAAACATGGTGATAACACATTCAACTGGTTTGGCTGCACACATAGGGAAGGTTGAATACCCTGATGTTCAGCTCCGGATGCACGGCAAAAACACACAAAAAAAACAATACTGGCAATCTCTTTCCCTAGCTTTCCCTCAATGTACGTTACCAGTCTATAACAGCAGAAGGTGTAGCTCCCACGTCGCAGGCCTGGGGTCTAACGATGGCGATTCCAGGGGAAGTGATGAAGGGGGTTTCCTCAGTCCTCTCCACAGGTACCGGTTTATAGTCTCTCAGTCCGAGGAAATAAGAAAGGAAAAAATTATATAACTCTCGAAGATGGCTCCCTTGGGTCCGTCACAGTCTCTGAATATGCTCTGGGAGTGCGATGCTCTGCAGTCAGGTTAGGCTCATGGTAACAATGTTCTGCAGCCTGGAGGTTGTCGCCACGACTTCCGCGGCGTGATCTTTCCAGCAAGGTGTCACAAGGAAGCACTCTCGAGAGAGACACCCACAGGCAGATCTGTCCTGGTCGAGCTCTGTCTCCTTCTCTTTTTTCCCACACTTTTTCTTCCTGAAAACAGGGCTGTTGTGGGAGGGGATCAGCAGTTGGTGTAATTTTTTCTGCAGCAATTTCAGCACTTGTCCACAAGGGGGCAGTATCGGACCGTGTAATGTCTACTTCAGTGTCCATTTCAATATTAATACAGTCAGGGTTACCCACTCCGTTACATGCTTCTACAATATCTTTATCTGTCCACAGTCTAAAAACATACATCATTTGTTCCTGTCCATTGGGCACCTCAATCATGGTTAAATTGTCCTCAAAATTATCAGTTGGTGAAGAGTTTCTCATAGATTCAATTTCTACAACCTGATCAGGTGTCCACTATGGGTAGTACTCCTTTGTAGCCTTATTGAAATCATTAACCCCAATCCTTGATAATAAGGGCTTCACTTGAAGTCTGTTTGTACTTCTTTACTATTATCCGGGGCAGGGTTAGAAGGGGTCTGTGGTCCATCATAAGATGGGGGTCTGTTAGGGGGAGGGTCCATACTGACCTCATTAAATACTCCTCCTTATCACACAATGTCATGTATGTTCTATGCTTCCCATAACTATGTCTTTGCACTATCTAGCCCATTCTTTCTCTGGTCCTTATTACTGAACTCTCAAAGTACCTTGTCCAACATCTCACACTGACTCAAACTGAATTTCAATAAAAAACATACTTATCGGGAGGCTACTGCACTTCTATTGTCTAAAATCTATACTTTCTTTTCCTTTTGTCAAAATACTTTACACATTTGGGATTTATCTTGTGCATAAACTTAATATCTCTTTCTAATATTATTTGCTTTTCACAACAACAAAGGCATCCACAGTCCTTATGACTCACCGTGGCCGGGACTCCGGTTTAGACAGGCTGAAGCTCTTTCCTCCTTGTCACGGGTGGGCCGCGCCTGCCGGTAGTGGGGCCCGGTTGAGTGCAGATCAACAGTTGAAGACATCTTGTAGGAACAGATTAAAGGGGTTTAATTTATTCGTGACGCCACCTATGAGTAGTTTCGGTAATCATTACCGACGCTGCGGAACCTCCGGGGGATGGACAGCAGCAAGATGGAACGCTCCCCACAGGCTGAGCGGTGATCCCCGGAGGCTGGAGCTGCTTAAGATGTTGTGCGGCATCTGCGGTTACCTTGTAATGTGGACGGACAGTTCATAAGGAAGCACGGACACAGAAAGTCTCTGCAACGGGTCTTTACTGTAACCAGCAGGCAGTACATGGTATACAGTTACGGGTAGTAGACCGGGTGGACTCAGCAGTGATAGTGTCCCTCAGAGATCCGCAAGTGTTCCTCCATTCTAGCTAAGTGTTTCGCCATTGTCGCCCAGGAATACCAGATCGGGTACGGGGAGGCAGCTTCAATGCCCTATCCAAGTTGTACGTTGTGGATGTTTTGGGGAGCCTTGGATCCCTCGGTGGGTACACCGCTGGTTAGACGACTGGAAGTTGGCTGGTGGTGGGGTGCTCCTGTGAAGCTGCTCCTCCACGCTTCTGGTTCGCGTAGCAGAGGTGAACTGCTGCCAGCTTCGGTACCAGTGAACCGGCTGTGAAGTTTTGGGCACGGGAGTCTTTTGGAACCCGTGGTAATGATGCCCGATCCCGGTTGTTGAGGCCTCAAGTGCTGACACCCGACCGGTGACGGCCCGGGGGCTGCACGGGGTGCGGAGCCCCCGCTCCTACTCCAAGTTCTCTGTTCTCGACTACTCTCTAGACTAAGTGTCTGTTCTCCCTACACACTTCCCTAGCACTCCGCCCACCAGGACCCTGGATTGGCCCTGTGTTCTAGGTGATGCATGCAGGGTTGGATCTCAAAGTTAACTAGGTCACTGCTGTGTCAGAGAATATTGCGGCTGCATTTATGGCTGCAATACCCTCTTGTGACGCACTCGTTGCGGGGCGCCACACTTATCCTTACATATTACCCATCTGATAGTGTGGGGAGGACAAAGAGTTTTGTAAACTGGATGTTCACACTGCGTTTTTTGCACATCCGCCTGGATCCTTGAATTTCAAGGACCATACGGACAGACACTGATCAGTGCCAACAGATGCCAACTGATGTCCACGGATCAGTATTTTTCACTGATTTGTCATCAGTAACAGAAATAGGGCTGGTAGGAGCTGTACCTTGCTTCTGAGCATGCTCAGTACAGCAAAATGATTTTTTTCACGGATCTGTCTCCATAGACACCCATGTTATTTGACACAGACAGCTATGGATCCTTGTCTGTCTGTGTCCCCTTTTTTCAAGGCAGCCCAGAATCTCAACAGTCTCTGATTCTGGGTGCATGAAAAAAACTGACACAAACGGATCAGACTGCTTTCACATCACGATTTTTTCTTGTCCGTGGGGATCCTGTTTTTTGCAGGACCACATGGGCAGGAAAGGACAGGATTGGATGTGTGCCTTAGGATGCCATTTCTGTGCCCAGGTCCGTGATTTTCATGGATCCGGACACAAAAAGGAGCCCGAGCCTGCAAAGCGCAGGGAAGTAGGGCACTTTCACTTTCGCAATGTATATACATACATTGCAGAAGTGAACCAAGTGTTGAAACAAAAAAAAAAAATCCTCACTTCTCCAGCGAGTGTCCCACGATGTGTGCCATCTATCTCTGAGGGCTTAAGGACCTGTGTATCAGCTGACTGGGCGGAGCGGGGCAACCCAATCAGCTGATCGGTCACGTGACCACATCAGCTTAGTGGCTTAAATCGTGCGCCTGCCAAAACCGATCGGCGGATGGGCGATTTAAACCGCGCTAATGCGGTCATGTGACCAATCAGCTGATCGGGTTGCCCTGCCCTGTTAGCTGATCTAGGTCTTAAACCCTCAGAGCTAGATGCTGCACATCGCGGAACACACGCCGGAGAGGTGAGGATTTTTTTTTTAGCTTTAACAATTGCTTTGTTTGATTTCACTTCCGCAATGTATGTATATAAAGTGCTGTGCAAATTAATTGGGACAAAGCATTTTTGTAAGTAAAACTGTAAATTGGTTACCAGTCAGTGATTCAAACCAGTTTTAACTGCTTTGAACAGGTGTGAGTGTACAACCTTGTGTAACAAAATGTGGTTTGACTGGTTATAGGCTAGGGTCACATTTGCGTTTTTTTTTTACATCCTGATCCGGTTTTGAGCATTAAAAATGCTCAAAACCGGATCTGGATCCGCAGCCCATAGACTGCAATAGAAAAAACGGATTGCCCAAACCGGATCTGTTTTTTTAACATGGGCGCCCATCCGGTTCCGGATCCGGTTTTGAAGATTGCAAAAATCCTCATTCCAAAACTGCATGCATTAATGCATCCGGAATGAGGATTGCATTTTGACAAATTTTAAGAAGCATGAAGGCACAATCCAAAACCACATCCGGTAATGGATGTGTTACCGGATTGTGCCTTCTAAGTGTGCTATCCTCTTTCCGGATCTGGAACCCGATCCGGTACCGCAAGGTACATTTATGTACCTTGCAGTACCAGATCTGGTCCAAAGGCGCCAATGTTAAAAAAAACTGATCCGGTTTTGCAAACGCTGCGATAGACGCAGCCTGCATGATTTTTACCGCAGGCTGTAAAACTGCATCCGGTAACCGGTTTGCCATTTGGGCAATCCGATTTTTCTATTGCAGCCTATGGGCTGCGGATCCGGATCTGGTTTTGAGCATTTTTAATGCTCAAAACATGATCAGGATGTAAAAAAAAAAACGAAAATCTGACCATAGCCTGTAAGAGAAATCGCTTCCAATGTTAGTATTGGAAAATCTACCATTTCAAGAATAATTCACACACACAATGAAACTGGATCGTTTTCTCCAAAACGAAAAGGGAAATGTGGAACAAAAAGGAAAACGACACCAAGAACTGATAAAACACTTATCAGAAATAGTAAAACAAGTAAAGACTTGCTTTGTCCCAATTAATTTGCACAGCACTGTACATTGCGAATGTGAAATACCATGGGAAGAGCAGTTTTAGTGTACTGAGCTCAGTACACTTAAATGAGGTCCGGGAAATGATCTGATGTTTTCTCTGACCTGCGTCCCATAGGCCCCCATGTCTTTTGCCGCGGATCGCGCCGGATTCGATTGTGTCCGATATGGTCTGCTGTGCCCAAAATCGAAGCACTCTCCGATTCTGGGTACAGCAAAAAATCGGACAAAATCAGGTCCGTGACAACTTGGGCACAATTCATGCCCATAGGGATACATGGGGGTCATATCTGATCCACGGATCCACAAAAATCATGATGTGAAAGCAGCCTCAGAGACAAAACTGACACACACTAATGGCCATATAGGACAAATCCGATCCCATAGAGATACATGGAGCCAAAACTGATCAGTGGCTATCCGTTTTAAAACAGATAGACACTGAGCACATAAAACAATGTGAAGGCAGTCTTAGTCTGAAACATACAGAACTCACACAAATTTAGCAATATTCTTCCACTTCAATATCCTCAAATGTTAGTTATTAAAAGAGGCCAGAGGCAACTGAGATCATGGACTTGACCAGCCAGACTTGGAGTCCACAGTCTGTCTGCATGATTCTGGAAATATAACAAAATATTTGATTTGGTTTAACTTTATCTCAATCTTTCTTGTGTGGCCATGTGTTTTGCCAGCAGTATTCCTGATTTTGTGTCCTTTGCCCCAATTGTTCAGGAATCACATTTATTGGACTCCCTTATACACACAGATATGAATGTATTTCATATCCATATACTTATATACTATATATATCCATATACTTTCAAACACTCAGACAATTCACTCAAGGAGTGTCATATTTGTGGCGCCCCACTGGTCATTGCGCCACAGTAGGGGTACTGCACCCACAAACGAGAGTGCAGTCACTCCTGTCACAGGGGAGAGTAAGGTTTGAAGGCTGATCCCAATCCAGCACTCCCACACTCGAGCCTAGGCAAATAGTTGAGCCCAGTCCCTAGGAGGAGAGTTAGGGGAGGAGGGACCTCAGACAGTGGAGTTCTAGTTTGCACTGAGGAGCGAAGGAGAGGGGCACCTCCGAGCAAGAGAAGAAGACTCCCAGGGAGGTGGCCTAGAGAAGAGGCAGCCCGAAAAAGAAAGAGGGAACCCCATATCGGAGCGCCCATACTCTGGGGGTACCCTGGTCTATCTAATGGAGTACCGGCTCTGAGGATACAGTGCAGGGAGTCCAGCCCCTGAGCCGTCCACACCGGTCGTCATGGGTCAGTTCATCCAACCTGAAACCCTGTCTAGAAAGTACAGCCTCGCCAGGATCTCCCACCAAAGGTCAAGCCCCTTCACAGACAGAGAGAGGGAGAGTAAGGGATCTCACAGCACCCCAACGGGCCTGGTATACAAGAGGGTTGTGCCAGGGGCAGGTTTTAGCAGCAGGACAAGGGATTGACAAAAGAAAGTACACTACGGGATCTGCTGAATGATCTTGCAACCCTCTGTGACTACCCGACCAGCTACCTGATTATAGACTGCCTGCGCTGTAGCCTGAACTGCCATCTGAACTGGTTTACAGAGTAAAGTACCCGTGTAGACTGCCAAAGCTTCTGTGTGTCTGTTCATCTGCTGCACTGCTCTACAGATCATCTCCACATTCTGCACCACCTTTACAGGTGCATCTCTGCCCCGGGGACTCAGCTCACCTGCAAGGAGCTGCTCCATCCAAGCTGCAGTACCATCTCCCCCGAGGTCTGAAGCAGTGCTGGTGCCCATCACCAGAATCTGCAGGTGGCATCAGACAAACTTTTATTTTTTTTTATTTCCATTCCCTAACCCCTGTACCAGTTGACCACTAGGGCCACAGGTCTGGGTAGGCCACCAGTGACATCCCAACCACAGCAGGGCCCAGACAGCCGAGACCCCATAGATCCCTGGGCTAGTCATATACCACATAGTTTTAATTAGAATCAATAATTTTGTTACACAAAATCTTTGTTAGTAAACAAACCTATTCACTATACATCCTATGGTCCAAACAAAATATCTTTAACATGGAGTGGTTCATTACTATTATTGTGGTCTTCTCATAAACCGTGTACCAGTCCCCTCAACTTAGAAAACCAATTGGTCTTCAATTTAATGTAGAATTACCCTTTCTGACAAGGCCCTCCAATTTTTAGGACTTCTAAACTAACAGAAAACAATTGAGTTGTAAGGAGATTTCCTTCTATTATATGAAAGACAAGAGACGTCTGAGTTTGCAGCAAGGTTTATTTCTTTTTCTTTAAATTAAATGCTTTTTATTTGCAAAAATCCAGACACAAAAATCCAGACAGATACAGTAATACAGGATATAGTAGTTTTCCAATGTTTCAGAATAATAAACCAATAACCCCGCTGCAAGAGAACCAACCCACCCTCCCACAATTCTTTGCGTCAGTTCAACAATAAAAGGACTCAGGTTATCCATAACATCTGTTTCCATACATAGGTTTACACCGCTCCACAAGGTTTATTTCTTGTATAAAGGAGACAGTCACAATTCGTCTTCATGTAGATGCATATGGATCTACAGCTGTTTATATTGTATCTTCACACAGTAGAAACCAGTGCCACATTCTATTGTGATCATATCCCTTAATTAACATTTCTTATCTTTAGCTACTGATGAGTCACTTTAGGGTTAACAAACTTTATCTTATTTAGTAAGTATAGTATGCATTGACAATATTCCAAAATATTATCATTCAAAGATCATCTTTAATCATAGAAATTTCTTGTAACAGAGTGTTGTCATAAATCACAAGCGTGACTAATATATAACCACCAGTGTATATATTGTCATGTCCTGCCTGGACCGCATCCACAAATTCCTGCCTACCATTATCAGCATATTCTATGGGTGATGTTAGTGATGCGTCCTCGTCTGACTTGCTCCTGTAATTCCTGCTCCAGTCACTAGGCACCGTCATGTTCGCCCTACAGAGGTCACTGATGATAAAGGAATAGCGCCTCTGCCAAGATTTCCTTCTGCAGCTTCTGCCCCTGTCAACAGGCATCGCCATGTTCACACTGAAGGTGTTGCTTGTGTTGAGGGAGAGGTCCTTACAGTGAATTCTGGAGAGCACAGGCTTCGCTCATCTCTGGGGTTAGTGTGGCTGGGACCTGTTGTGCTTCACAGACTGATAGTGTTGATATGTGGGTGGTGCAGATACAGTCATTGGTCCTGACCTCCTGCCTATAGGGAGGTACAACTCCCTTTATATACCCTGATAGTTGTCTTACAACTTGCCAGTTCTAGTCTTAGTTCCCCATTCTATATAGAGCTTACTTTCCTATGACATTGGGTTTGACCTACACTTTGTACTTTGACTCTGATTTCTCCTGACGATTTTGTACCTCGGTGTCCTCTCGGTTTTGACTCAGCTTCCTGATATACCTACTATCCATTTTTCCACCCTAGCCTTTTTCCCTGGCTTCCCTGTTTGACTATTTCCCTGATCTGGCCTGCTGCTCCTCCATAGGAAGTTACCTCCTTGGCTCTGCTGTAAGTCCAGATCCCTGTATATGGATAAAGGGTATTGGGGTTTTGGAGTTCTGCCTTACCAGTAGCTCCAACAGTTGCCTAGGACAGTCCTCAAAGTATAGAAATTAGAATCCATTGTTAGTTGGTTGCTCTGTAAACCCTCATGAAAACCCTCTGTAAACCAATAAACCTACATGAAAATACAATCAGTGCCGCAGCATCCATTGGACAAGTTGAGCCTTCTGCTCAGGCGGCAAGGGCAGGGGAGCTGCAATGCTGTAGGTGGGTGGCGCCCTGCACATAGCGGCGGCTTCCTTCCTGTCTGCTGGCTGCAGCTTGCCGCCTGCCTCCACAAGAAGATATGCGAAACATCGGACTGCTAGCAACCCCCACCGCTCTTCAATCCCGCCGCCGGACTGCTAGCACCCCCCGCTGCTAGCTTCCCCCACCAATCCCCCCGGCACTTTGCCTCGGGCGGCGGGGAGGTTTAGTTCACCCCTAAATACAATGGCATTTATACAGTTGCTCTTATTTTTGGAAGGGCGAAGGATTATTCATAATACTTTTGTTTTTCTCTGTTTTTACAACTGCAAAGGGTCCATTCACTGTGAAGCTCTGAGCAGCAGCTAAACTCTGAATTCCAGATTCCTATTCTAAACATCAGAGACGCTAAATATTGGATTTGAAATGTTACAGTAACAACCATTTGTGACATTTCCATGCCTCATAAATGTCCAGCGAGGTCACGACTGAGTCACAGACAGTTTACTGTTTGCAAAGGTGACAGCAATAGTGTATATGTATAGTAAGGTTTCATACTGACTACCTATACTGCAATCACTCTGATGCTACACTTCTGTGCCCCAGGAGGATATTAACCCTTTAATAACAAGCTGGACTGTGTTGCACATGCTTCATTACTGCATAGTGCTGCCTGTGCACGTGTTTGATTGAATGTTTAGCACTAATTGCCTCTTCAAGCTGAAGTGACATTACAGCCGATGGCAGTTTATTTTCATAGCAAATGGTGGATCCATCAGGGACCTAGAAATGGCTCTTAATGTGCAAATTTACATGACTGATACTAGGAGGAAGTTAGAAAAACCTGTTTTGATCTGTGTAATTGTGCAATTTTAGCACAGAAAGCAGAGTAAATTATTGCCAGTCGGAGACAAGAAAAATAGAGGGGAAATGGGTAAAGGAAATAGATAATGAAAGAAACTGTGAGGTGAGGGAATTCATTGCTGTCTGATGGTTCTCCAAAGCCCACTTGTCATTGCCTTAAAGTGAAATACAAAGTTTGTACATTAGTAATGCCTATGTCCTATGGTGCTTGTATCACAGTACTGTGTGTTCTGTACAAGTCTTGAATGATGATCCCAAAGATATGTTCAATGACAAAATGTTTACAGGAGGCAAAAAAAACCTCAATCATCCTTATTGTTGCTGGATCCTTGTGAATTGATGGGACGCAACCACATGTATCTCATCCCTATGAAGAGCCGCCTCTAATAACCTTGCAGTATACTTTGCCCTGATCTTTATTGATTTTTGTAATTCACTACTGAGAGAGGCAATGATAAAAAGGTAACCTAGGTCACTAGACCTACACGCATTCAAATTGACTGAAACTTGGTCTGGACCCTCATTACACCTGGTATCTAAAGAAAATTGAACACTTTTTTGCCACTTACTTTTGAGAAAACTATTTTTGTTACACACAATTTAGAGAATGTCAAATTATTTTTTAATACACTGCTTATATAGTTGATTATCTATTTTGCTTTTACCAGAAAGGAAACCTGACAGTTGATCCACAGGCAGTACTGTATATGTCAGAAACTGGTTGTATGATTTCAGCCATTTTTATTTAAACAAACAGTAAAAGCCACAGAGGACTAAGCCACATGATTTACCGGTATAAGTAGAAAAGGTAGGAGGAGAAGCTGCTGGGGACCAGTCTTTTTGACTAGTCTCCTCTGTGGCTAAATACCACAGCATTTCACAGCCCAACATAGATGGCTGAAACCAAACAGCCAGAGTCAGATAAATGCTGCTTGCAGGTATGGAGATGTTAAGGGGTCTCACAGGGCCACTGGTGGAGCAGTGGTAGCTGAATACCCGATATTTAAGAGGCAGGAGAGTGAGTTTAGTAAAACCAAGAATTTTTATTAAGGAAGGTTTAACATAAGGAGAAGGTGTCTGAGGTAGGACCCTCTGGATCGCGGCATCGAATTCTCATAATTGAGCGCTGACGAGGTAACCCCTGTACAGGGATTCATGTGGTACCCACCAGGAGGTCTAAATGCTGTGAATCCCAGTCAAGAGGGGCGACCCATACAGTCCGGACAGTAGAGACAGAGAGACTGTGGAACACTGGCTCTGTCGCTGGAGAGGATCCTGGGTGCTCTGTGTAATCCCAGAAAGCCTGATGCAGCCTGTAGAGGCATCCAGATGGTTCTGTGAGAAGAGGCTTGGCCAGCCCGGAGGAGATCCAGAGTGTCCAGAGGGATCCAGGATAAGGAACTGCCAGTAGAGGAATCTGTGGGGACAGAGGTGATAGTATGATGCAATGCAAAAGTCTTCCTATCACAAAGCACTACAGGAGTGTGACCTGGACAGAGGCAATGTTCCTAGAGAATAAAAATGTTTCTCAGGCACCTCCCTTGGGGGGGAAGGGTGCCTTTATATGCACAGAGCAGTTTAGCACTCATCCTGAGTCAAATAGGGAACAGGTGTACTGCTCCTTTAAGTGTGAGCAGGAAGTGGCGCACGCATCCTAAGAGCATTCCCAGGAGACCTGCCAAGACGGCGCAGGTTCATAACAGGGAAGGAGGCAGACAACTGCATGGAACCATGGACAGGATGAGCAGTACCAGCATAGCTGCATGGTGGGCACCAATCTCCCCGCTTAGCAGAGACCGGCCCCGCAACCAAGTGTAAGACAGTAGAGCAGCATTTATTCCCTGCCAGGTCCACAATAAATACTTTTAAATGTGGTTGGAATATAAATATGTGGAATTTACTAATATACTTTTATTTCCAAAGTGGCCTTGATCATAAGGGGTTATCCT
This sequence comes from Allobates femoralis, assembly GCA_033576535.1. Taxonomy (NCBI): domain Eukaryota; kingdom Metazoa; phylum Chordata; class Amphibia; order Anura; family Aromobatidae; genus Allobates; species Allobates femoralis. Next base: position 207,929,177 of record JARQOC010000001.1, read on the forward strand.
GGTCCTTGTAAAAAAAAATGTGGTTAAGTACTAACAGGCAGGTAGCTGCTTGTATTTCCCTGTGCCAATCTCTGCTGGAATGGAGAATCTACAGACCACTCCTTTGGTGATTCAGAGTTCAGAGGCTTCTGCTGATGTCACATAGAAAGCCGTGGCTTCTTTTCCGTTTTGCTGTTTTGATGGGGCCTGACTGCCGGCATCAAGCTGATTGACAGCTACCTACTACCTAATTGCAAGCAATGACCATGACGCCACCAGTCAAGCTCCATCAACACAGCAGCCCAGAAGAAGAGCTGCTTTGTGGACATGTAACAGCTTAATTGCAGGCATGAGCGGTCAGTGAGCGCTGGATACATCAAGCAGGTAGTTTCCTATGTTAGTAACTACCTGTATGTTATTTTTTAGGCTTGTAGTAAAAAAGAAATTAAAAATCCTGGATAACCTTTTTAAGATGTTAATTTGGACCTGACATTACTTAATTTGGTCCAAAGCAATTCCTTTGTAGAATGTCATCGGTGCTGTGCATGAAGAGACTGGCTGACTGACTCATTTCTGTAGTTAAGCCAGTATTCTTCTCTATCACAGTCAATATATAGCGAAGATGAGCCAATCAGGCACCATCTTGCATGCCAACACGGGTAATGCTCTCCTGTGTCAACAACAATTTGGAATTGGAGTTGCCAGTGCTGAAGAGTGAGATAGGTAGGATAGTAATTTAATATATTTATATTATCAACTCATTTAAAGAAAATTTTAGTGTCAACTCCTTTAAGTATAATTTAAAGTAAATTAAAAATGCAAACTTTAGAAATGCAGGGTGCCTATTTCTGATATAAGCAGAAGTAAATCGCCCCATAGAAGTCATCTTTGCCACTGGCATAAGATAATTAGGAGTAAATGAGCTGAACACTAAATGAACTGAACATTGAAGACTCACAGCTGTTCAGAGATGCATAAGTGGAACATAAAGATGCAGAGGACATGTGGCCTCCCACAGTCCCAGGACACCTTTCTTCAGACTCAGATGTGCACTGAGTATTCATCAATTTCCTTATAGACACACATAACTGCATTTATTGATACATACAGTACATTAAAGATGCGGCTCATTAAAATGAATGCAACATAATGAGGATTAAGATGTCTGCTAGAAGTGATTGAAACATTAGACAGTAGTGACCTTAGTAGCACACATAACATTTTGAAGATATGTTCCCTTGAAGTATTAGCATTGTCGGTATGTTTCCTGTTGGTTATCACAGCAACAGGGACCACTGTGCCATATGGAGTAGCAATCAGCTGCCTATCAATTAGGCAGGCATTTAACTGCCACTGGCTTGGCCTTCTGCCCCAGAATAATGTATGGAGGACAGTCCAGGGGAACAAGGCTATCTGCTTGGCTGGAGCTGAATGGTAATTTGGCATCTTTAATTTACCAGTTCCAAATGAAATGATTGAAAACAAGTGATTAACTAAGATAATACTACAGATCTTGAGCTGTGCTTCTGAAATACACATCTAATTATTAGACATCGTTAGGTCATATGATGTGCTATAGCTCTAATGAACACTCAAGTATTCAATATGCTATATATGGAGGAACTATGGACATACCATAAAAGAATAAGGTGCTGCTGTATACTGCCCTGACTGATGTTTCATCCACTAGACATAAACTGGTGTGAATTTCCAAGAGATTGTCAATTCCTGGCCCATATCTATGTATTAGTATAGCCAGAGATTCTGTCATTATTATGCCCCTTATGTTTACAGTGAATTGAGCTTCTGCCTCCCTGCCTCTTTTTTATTCCTTATCATTCCCACTATTTCAAGAATTTGCTGACACTCATTCATTGCCTACTCAAGAATAAGAAGACCCAATTTCAAAGCTAGGGCACGATGTGGCTTAGTGACAGTGGTCAGAGCTGATCAAGCTTCTTGTCATATATTCCAGTCGTAGGTGTCAATTTTAGCTTTCTAGGTTCAGCCATCACTAGGGGATTGGATTTATGTTTAAAGCTACTATTCCAACTAGGTCGCATGCACATGTTGAGTGTTTGGTGAGTTTTTACCTCAGTATTTGTAAGCCAAAACCAAGAATGGAAAAAAAAAAGCAAAAGTTTGTGCCCATGTATTTATAATACTTTTCCTTTGATTGTTCCATTCCTGTTTTGGTGTACAAATACTGAGGTAAAAACTCACCAAATACTCACCATGTGGACGTGGCTTACAAATGCTGAGGTAAAAACTCACCAAATACTCAACATGTTCATGAGGCCTTACAAATACTGAGGTAAAAACTCACCAAATACTCACAGTGTGCCACAATGTGAGGTAAACTCCTTACATGTTCATAGGCCTTACAATACTGAGGTAAAAACTCACCAAATACTCACCATGTGGACGTGGCCTTACAAATGCTGAGGTAAAAACCACCAATACTCAACATGTTCAGAGCCTTACAAATACTGAGGTAAAAACTCACCAAATACTCACGGTGCACTGGCCTTAAAATGCTGAGTAAAAACTCACCAAAACTCAACATGTTCATGAGGCCTTACAAATACTGAGGTAAAAACTCACCAAATATCACCGTGTGCACGTGGCTTACAAATGCTGAGGTAACAACTCACCAAATACTCAGCATGTGCACGAGGCCTTACAAATACTGAGTTAAAGCTCACCAAATACTCAACATGTTCACGAGGCCTAATGAGAGTTGGAAAACTGTCATTGCTGGCAGCTCTCTTTCAATGTGACTGTAGGCAAACACTAGGGGTCGATTCATCAAGGTGTTTATGCTGGAATCCTGTCATCAAACACTTTGTAATATTAAAATTCTTTCGTACATCTCGAAAATAATTAGCAACAGTTGGTGTTTTTCGCTAGTCCTGGCCAGCTTCACCAAAATAGTGATTCCACTGAAGTAATATTTCTAGCGGAGGCAAATGTTAGTTGCAAGATGTGCCTAACTTATTAAGTGTTGTGTGACTCTTAATGAATTTGGCTCATCTTACTCCATATTGACAGGTAAATAAGACTGGCATTAGAAATCACTGATTTAGGCTGGGGTCACACTTGCGGCAGAATTTTGAAATCCTGATCCGGTTTTGAGCTGTCAAAAAGCTCAAACCCGGATCAGGAACCGCTGCCCATAAGAGCCCATTATAGTAACCGGATTGCACTACATGCAATCCGGTTACCGCTTGCGGAATCTGCAGCCTGCGGTACAAATCATGCAGGCTGCAGTTTTCGCAGCAGTTTGGGATTGCTATAATGGGCTCCTATGGGAGCCTATGCGGCTGCCGCAAGGCATATGTGAATGCCTGCGGCAGCCGTATGCTTTGTTCATCCCTGCTGCCGCAGGGATGAACAAAGGGTTAAATGTTAATAATAGCTGTGGGCAACATGTCTCTAGTGGGTGACCAATGCAACCGTCCCGCTGACCGACTAGCCCAGCAAAAGTCTGCACAGTAAAGCATGTTTTCTAGCTGAAGCTGAGGTAACTACAGGGTGTGAATGAGACCACATTGTGCACTATTTGTATTGCCTATGCTATAGGTGGGACTAGACCTCGCCTGGTGGTTTGGCCTAACTGGCTCCTTTGAATCATATGATAAATATTTTTAAGGCAGTTTTTACTTACAAATGAAAGGAGTATCATGTGTTAGGACCAGATTATGTAAATACATTGATTCACATCTTATGCTTTTAAGGTCTTTATATGTTTTACTGTAAATATTTGTGACAAATCACTTTAGCCACAATGTACTTTAGCACATTTGCCATTTTAATATTGTTGGCAGTAATAGAACAGCAGACGCTAAGCCACCGGTTGTCTGCTGTATCACATCCCTATGTCTTTTGTCATTTTCACTTATAAACTCAATGCATAACAGCAAAATAAGAGGCAGAATATTTTCTTTCAGAGATATTTGCTATTCACATGGTTGCACTATCTTAAATGACATAGAAAATGCAAAAGGAACTTAAAGGTTGTAAGGATAATATTCATAGTTATACTGTAATTGTGTAAACTGTGTGAATAATGTATGTGTAATACAATGAAAAATGGTATAGTAAATTGATATGCACACTGCTTTAAAAAAGTGTTCATGCCCTGTGATCTTTCCCACATTTTTTAATTTTACACCTACACATTTAAATGATTGTATTTGGATTTGATGTGATATATCAACTGTGAGGTATGTCGGCGCTATGGCACGTGGCTGACATGATTCACATGGGCTTTGTGAGCTATGACCTGGCATGTTAGCTCATGGCCAGCATACAGCACAAGAGCCTGTTCACACAGCCTGTTTCACTGGGTGTGATTGCAGTAAGGGTGCGTGCACACGGTCCGGAGGAGCTGCGTGTCGGACGCAGCACCTCCGGACCTGAGGGATGCTGCGGTGGCCGCAGGGAGACCGCAGCCGCCCTGTAGTCACCGTGTGCGGCGGGTGCAGGGCGGCTTCTCCCTGCAGTCACCCGATGGGAGCCGCTTCCGACTCTGCAGCATGAAATGAACAAGCAGAGGAGGAGTGGACTCCCGGCAACCCATACCGCAGCTCCAAAGACGCTGCGGGCGGGTTATGCATAGTGAGGATGGGATTTCTTGAAATCCCATCCACTCTGCTTATACTGTACTACGCAGCGTTTTGGACGCAGCGCAAAGACGCTGCAACCAAAATGCTGCGTATCCTGATCGTGAGGATGCACCCTTAGACTGAATCGGTGCACAGTGAGTTAACAGTAAAGGGGTTGATGAGACCAATGAGCAGCCTCTAAAAGAGCAGTGTGTGCTAATGGCTGAGAGTTCCCAGGTGTGGCAGGTGGGTGTGGCAGGCAAGATAATAGCTGCCTAGACCTGTGTTTGGAAAGAGAGACCAGACATGAACCTCTGAGAGAGAGTACATGTCTCAGAGGGGTCCAGTCCCCTTTGGGGGGATGCAGGCAGAGACACTGGTCCCTCTGAGTCATATGAAGCCTGTGGCCAGACGGAAAGGTTAGTAGAGCACCTGAGTGTATGGGGGTCCTTGCCAAACTTGAAGGGGGCTCACTCTGACCATGTTGGACCATATTGGTGAGGCTGCCATCCGGGATCTCTGCCTGTATTGGTATGGCTTTGAGGCAGCTGGGAATCATGGGCAGGGTGAGGAGACCTTGGGGATGCTTTGACTGCCCTGGAGCTCAGGTGGCTCACAACCTGGTCTGGGCCTAGAGGGCTGAAGTCCATGCCGGACTATGCTTGTGCATGTGGTCTGGGACTGACAAGGCTGATGTCAATAGAAGTCCATGCTGGACTGTGGATGTGCGTGAGTGGGCCCTATGATGGGTTTGAGCCCACGGAGGCCAGGGCCTTAACCGCCATTGGGATCAACTGTGAAAGGGTCCCGTTGATCAGTGTAGTTGTGAGAGACTGAGGAAGTCTCAAAGGCCAGGCGGTCGTAGCCGCTATTGGGACCGAATACTAGGTCATGAAAGGTCCCGGTGATTATGGGTGTATGTGTATGGCCTGCATAGGCTGCTGTCCATGGATGTGGTATGATGGACTGGAGGTACACATGTGTGATGAGGAATGAATGAATAGTGCCAGGCGGGCATAGCCGCCATTGGGTCCGACTGGGTAGCCGGTAAAGGACCCGTTGAGTGAGTGGAACCATGAGGTCAGAGGGCTAAGGGTTTGCAGCACCTGTAGTGAGAAGACTGTCTGAGCCTGGAGGATCTTGCGATGGCATGTCTGGTACGGCCACTGTCCTGGAGGTCTGGGCCTGTGACGGAAGACTTGGAAGTGGCTGGCGACCTGGAAGACAGGTGCTAGGAGTCCTCAGGGATGCCTGGCTTGCCCTGGAGCTCAGGTGGCTGAGCCCAGCTCTGGGCCCGGATCTGACCAGCGACATGGACAAAGGTCGGTGTGAGAGAGACTGCCATGGTCTCTGGTGTTCCTATAACGTGGAGACACAAGCAATATACGTGTGCCAGGTGGGCATAGCTGCCGTGAATGTGTGATGTGGTGTGTATAGCCCTATGGGAGGTGAATATGTATGCCAGCGGGGCATAGCCGCCATGATGTATAGACGTGTCAATTATAAGGGCATATGTACAACTACACTGTATGATGTCAAGTGGGTGACTCATGATGGCTTGTGCAAGATTGCCATGTATGACGTATCAACTAGGTAATAGGATGGGGAATGATCCCTATCGAAGGCAAGGCGGCCTGCAACACCATTGGGATGACTGCTAGTCGTATGTGGTCCCGTTGATCCTCTTGGGTATATAATGTGTAATGGGATTTTGAATGTCCGCTGACCGTACAATATATAATATGTATCACGTGTAAAGGGTATATACTGCTAGGCGCCGTAACCGCCAAAAGGAGCTACGATTAGTGCTCCTGAAGTGATGGAGCTGTTAGTAATGCTCCAGGGTGTGTATAAGACATGTCATTATGTGAATGTCCTGTAATGTGTTATGTGATCATGTATTATATGTGAGTTGTAAATATGGATTGTATGCTCTAAGCAGTTTATGATGCATAATAAACTGCTGCATTGGGTTACTTTGAAAGAAAAAAACACTTTTGTTGGTGTCATTCCATTATCAAGCTGGGTTCCCCAGGGGCACTACCTCACACAATACAAATACCCAGTATTTCTGAAGTCTAAAAGGAAATTATGCAAAAAGCCATATAGGGGATGCAGCTAGCATGTCAGAGGAGATTAAAGTAGACGTTTTTGGCCCAAATGCAAAATGCATATGTTGCGGAAAACTAACACTACACATCACCCTGAAAACACCATTCCCACAGTCAAATATGGTGGTGGCAGCATGATGTTGGTGGTGCTGTAAGGATTCTTTTTTCCAGCAGGGCAGGGAAGCTCATCAGAGTTGATGGAATAGGTTCACCTTCAGCAAGGTTATGACCCTAAACATACTGCCAGAGTTACAATGGATTTGTTTAGATCAACACATACAGTATTCATGTGTTTGAATGTCCCAGTCAAAGTTCAGACCTAAATCACACTGATAATCTGTGGTCAGATTTAAAAATTGCTAATCACAGATGCTCTCCATCCAATCTCACTGATCTAGAGCTATTTTGCAAAAAATTGGCAAAACTTTTAGCCTCCAGATGTGCAAAGCTGATAGAGCCATACCCCAAAAACTTGTGCAAAACTGCAGAAAAAAAAACAGTTTAATAGGGTATTACACCCAAAGGAAATTAATAAGGGAGCTAGCCACTCACCCTGTATGGTTGTGTGACTCACAACCAGTATAAAAGCAATGACAGCTGATGCTAAATACACAAACTCTAAGGCTGAAGAAAATCATAAAGGAACCTGGAGAAGCTGGATCCATCTGCGCTGCTGTGGATAAAAATAAAGGTTTTTATCCACAGCAGCGCAGATGGATCCATGCTTCTCCAGGTTCCATTTATGATTTACTTCAAAAGACTTGAAGCAGGCATTGCAATGAAAGTGGTACTACAAAGTACAAAATTTTGACAGTGATTGCCAGATTTGACATTGGCCCAAACCAATAATGCTGGAGGATGTTGCAGACAGCAGAGCGTTTTCTACAGCGTCTCCAGACTCTGTCATGTTTGTCAGATGTGCTCGGTGTGAACCTGTACTTATCTGGAAGAGCACAGGACCCAATGTCAATTTTGGAATTCTGTGCCCCAACACATCCAATTATACACCACCCTCGGATCCTTCAGATGGAGCTTGAAAACCCATCTCTTCAGGAAGGCTGCAATGACCACTACTCCTACTGAAGCTGGAAATCCACCACCAAAGTGGCCACCTCACCACCACTACTGAGCAGCCACTTCACCACCACCAGAGCGACCACCTTACACCACCACCGGAGAGGCCACCTCACTAGCAGTAGCCGTAACCCAAACTAACTGTCTCATCAACATCATCCTATGGAATATAAGCCCATGAGGGCAGGGTCCTCTACCCTCTGTACCATTCTGTCATTGTTAATTTGTTCACTGTACCCTACAATCTGTGTTTTGTATAAACCCCTTCCTATGTATAGCACCATAGAATTAATGGTGCTATAATAAATAAATAATAAAAATAATAATAATCTTGGTGTTCTCTGGAAAACAGCAATCATCCTGCCAGTGTTGGGCTTTAAGCTCAGCAACCACTTGTGGACATTGGGTCCTCATCCACCTTAATGGAGTCTATTTCTGACAAGTGAGTGAATAATTTTGCTAGGGTCTTTAGCCTCCCGCTCCTCCTTGAACAAAGGATAGGTAGCGGTCCTGCTGCTGGGTCTTTGCCCTCCTACGGCCCCATCCACCTTTCTTGATGTACTTGCCTGTCTCCTGGTATCTGCTTTATGCTCTGGAAATTGTGATGATAGACAAGTATTTTCACCTCGCAGATTTGGTGCAGAAATAAATTTGCAGCATGACACTTTTTTCGACATTTTTGATTCAGATTTCACCTGTTCTAATGAACAGGAAAAATCTTCAACAAAAATACATGCCAAAAACGCACTGAGATCACTGCAAAAATGCACATTTTGCAGATGCGTTTTTCCTGCCAAGAAATGTAGAAATGGTGCAGAAATGTATGCACTAAATCCTAATATATGTACACATACCCTTAAAGTAAACGGTTTCTGATGGTCAGTGTGGGTTAAAAATCAGATGGTATATCTACCTTCACTAGATCCCGTGTTGCCAATTCCTGCTGTGCAGGTCGCTGTTTTTCAGCTGTAGAGGTGATGTCATGAATTTAGTCACATAATGCCTGCAAGCAATCACTGACTTCAGTGGCTTGTGGTGTCTACATTGACACAGCCAATAGTTTAGTGATTGACTTCAGCCATGATGTGGTCCCTAGTCTTCCACTTGTAGTCACAGCTGTAGCCAGTAAACATCTCGGCGCAGCGGTATGCACTAAGGGTAGCTTTACACGTCACAACATTGCATGCAATTTCACTTACAACTTGCTGGTTGCAGTGAAATCATGGACACATTGTTACATTTGTACACTGCAACAAAATAGAACAATGTGTCCATGATTTCACTGCAACCAGCAAGTTGCAAGTGAAATTACATGCAATGTTGCGACGTGTAAAGCAGCCTTAACTTCACTTTATGTAGCATATATTGATATTCTACAAAATGTTAGTATATAAAGTACAGGAACACAGCTCAGGCTCTGCAGCCTAGATACAAATACTACAACTGCGCCCCTCTAGCTATGCCTCTGGTTATTAGATTATTGCCATGAAATGTCATCATACCACATGTATGCTGTATTGCAGGTCAGAATTTGATCCAAGCACCAGGCCCCAATATGTGACTGCAATCACAGCACCAATATATAGTGCATAGCCACACCACTGGCAGGGACTACAGGGTTAAATGCAGACAAGTATGTCAGTCGCAGCAATGATATATTGATTTTTCCTGCAGATATAATTTGTGAGGTCGGTACTCTGTCCCCAGAATTGGTTTAAACATGATGTTCCTCCCCATCGCTATAAATGTCATACTGGACTTACTGGAATTTGTAGAAAGGACGTACTTCCCAGCTGAAAGCTTTCTGTATGATGCAGATACAGTGCTAAAACATGAGCATCTACATTTCCCAGTGACAAGAAAATGCATGAATCTCCAGCCATTAGAGTGACTCATTTGTAAGAGGAATGTAAGAAGATGTAATATATTAATATCCTGCAATTTTTATATTGGTAGCCTGTCCAAAATAAATTATTAACTACATGAATATGTTCAAGAATATGCTTTGTAATTGCTTATTTCAACGTGGAGTTTAGATATCACCAAATTAATGCTGGAATACAACAGTTTATTATATTGTTCTCTGAGACCGCGACATTAAACATTCCACGCCAGATATGTTTCTCATAAAATGCATGTTTTCTCCTTTTTTCCATAAAATCTAAACATAGTGAGGACAGTGTGCACGTTCATGTCACTGACCTGCTGTGTAAATACAGAAAACGGTATTAAAATGAAGATACAATTAAAGAACTGGCTGATCACTGCCAGGTCCAGGAAGTAAGAAGGGAGGAGAGATATAAAGTAGAGCCAATTGAGAGGAGGGGGGTTCTGGCACACTCCCCAGAGGTCACCATGACCTTCAGAATCACTTTATAGATTATCTTTTTTCATACTGTATAATTTGTTCTAATGTCTTGGCTGGCTTCCCTCATAAGCGCAGGCCAAGTAGTAAAGAATAGAAGAGGGAAGGGGACGATTGTTTCAGATTGTGAGAGAAATGATGTGAGAGAGTAAAGACCACAGAATAATCTTAAAAACTAGTCATCTTAAGGTCACCATGTAAGAAAGTCGCATTCCACAGATATAATATCATCACATGTTGTATTACATGAACAACATAGCACTACTGGTGTCCTAGACTGACAGTAGTCCCAGAGTTGTCTTTTATATTGCCAGTCCACAAATACTACTAAATTGACAGCCAGCATAATTGTAATAATAATTTGCAGCTAGCCTGCTGTTAGGAGGTTTTTTTTCTTTAATCTATACAACTAGCTATATACAGTATGTCCAATGAGGTCTGTAAGGTAAAAATATTGACTACATTAATATATATTAAAAGAGTATACTGTGGAGATAACACATTCTTCTACTGTCCCTGCCCTCATAAACTCTAACTGGCTTGCCTGCCTGTTTGTTCTCCCTCCACCTTTATGTGCTATGACCTGACTGACCTGACCTGAGGCATCATTGATGAGACATATGATTTGTCCTGGTAATTTGGGGAACCCTAGGTGTTACTCAGGGTAATGGGCACTTGGGATAGCGGTAGGAGTGAGTATATCAGGTTTTCTTAATTTGAGGATTAAAAAGCTCTGTGAAATTGGACATTTGTTTATAATGATATATATTGTGAGGCTAAACATCTGCAGGGGACACCTTGAACTCTGGCAATTCTGTCTTTTAAGTGTTTTTGTTTTGTCTGTTGGTGTGGTCTAAAATATAATAAAATTTTGATATATGTTTTGTAAAAACAGTCTACTGTATATGTGGCACCTTGCTCACGCAGGAAGCCACAGCCTTCCCTACTGCACAGCTGGGTTTTCACAGCAGGTACCTACTACATGCAACACCTTCCACCCCGCCACAGTAAGGGGAGATAAACTTAGTGACTTTAGGTGAGATCCCCTATAAATACTGCCGCTGGGGGAGGAGTTAGTTAGAGTGTGCAGACTAGGAGAGCTACTAAGACGTCCTGGTGATCGGTGCCGCGGTTAGGCCCGAACCAGTGACCTGGAGTGCCCCTTCTACGCTGATCAAGCCTAGGAGTGGGGACAGAAGGCACGGAGCTTAGCCAAGAGAGCAGAGGAACTAGTGGAAGTTTGCCCAAGACGTACCAGACTTCGGGGATCCACACTTGCAGGAACACTTTAGGACTGCAGAAAACCCGGCACACAATGGAGACTTCAGTCACCCGGTCCCCCTGCATACCCAGAAAGAGGGAGCCAGACACCGTAGTGTGGGAACACACAGCAGTGATCAGAGAGGGTAACCTGTGGACCGCGCAGGAGGAACAGGACCAGAGAAAGTGAGGAGGCCAGTCCTGTTGCATACAGACAGGGCTTCAGCGACAGCAGGGAACCTGAGGAGGCCTTATACCCACTTGCTGTGGAGACTCACTGTGCACCTGGTCACCCGACAGTGCTCTGGACATCTTTATCTGTACATACCTTCAGTAAAAGGTAAAAGAGACTTTCTTCAGCGTGTGTGCATTATTCCTCTCCGTCCCAGCCTCCCTATAGACTGCCTTACTGCTTCTTATCTTGGCCTCAAGTCCCACTCCATGCTGCTCTTTTATCCTACGCTGCCCCGGAGGCCAGCTCCACCTGTAGGGAGCTTTGCCATCCTTGACGTGATACCATCGCCCTCTGGAGGACTGTGGCGGCTGGTGATCCATCACCAGGTACTACAGGTGGCATCACGTGACAATAACTCTTATCCCCTGTACATAACCCCTTATTGAAGTATCACCCAGGCCACGGGCTCAGGCACTGCCACCCGTGACATCCCCGTGAAACCCCCTCCGAGCCTGATACCCGAGTACCCAGGGCCTGGGGCTCGACATTTAATTTTGGTGATCGCTCAAAGTATATATGTTGTCTCTTTCTTCTTGCACATAAACTCTAATGTTGAGATGCACAATGCTGTTCCATAGCCCACATTACCTGTTATTCAGAGTGATGCTGGACTTGCTTTTTAATGCTCCTCCCCTCCCTTCAGGGACATTACCTCACCAACATGGGGACTGCTCCATACTGTTGGTAACAGCCAGCTGTCTGATAATATCTACTTCTGTTCCCTCTGAGATAAGTGGCCATGGCCTGCTCCATACTGTTCATAACAATCAGCCCCCCTGATAATATCGTCTTCTGTTCTCTATGAGAGCAGGGGCATGGTGGAGGTATGGCCTGCTCCATGTTGTTAGTTACAGCCAGCCCCCTGATAATATCTGCTTTTCCTCTCTCTGAGAGCAGGGGGCATGACGGGGTGTGTCCACGTCCTCTGTTCTCAGGCTGCAGGGAAGCAGCTATTATCAGGGGGCTGGCTGTCACTAACACCATATATGTAGGATATTGGAGAAAACATGGTATAAAATCCGCTTTGCTACAAATAATCCATTCCAGAGGAGATGATAAAATAAATGCGTTTTGAAGCATGTCCCTACTTCTTCATCAGGAAAGACAACTGATAATTAGGTCTTTCCTGACGATGAAGTGGAGAGCATGCTTCAAAACGCGTTGAATAAATCACCATTTGCTTCACTTTCACCGCTTGAATTAGGTTATAGCACTGCAGATTTTATACTGAGCTTTTTCCCATATCCTGCCTTCCTGATTTGCCTTGCTCCTTCTCTGCGGCTTTAACGTTTTCATTTGGTTGTGTGTCACAGCCTCATAAGGTGAGCATTGCATTGCTTCCCCCATTGCATTGCTGTTAACCCACTCTTTTGCTGGGTAAAACCCATTTGCGTTTTTCTTTCCTCAGTCTATTACTAACAGTATGGAGCAGACCATGACCCCGCCAGGCCCACTGCTTTCAGAGACAGGTCCTCTTTAAAGAGGTTTTAAATGTTCAAGAAAGTGGACCCAAAAATCTTTAATGTGCACTGTGACTCAATACATTCTTAAGGGAAAAACCAGCCATGCATAGGCTTGGCTATCTTAAACAGTCCCTGTAAGAATGAATAGAGACAGTATGCTATGATCGGCCACTGCTCCATTCATGTGGGCCTCTGTAGAGCCCTGCTGGTCAGGATTGGTGAGGTGACAGTCATCAGACCCCAACCATTAGGAAGTTATTCACCATACCATAGATCAGGGTCTCAAACTTGTCTAGATATATGGGCCGCACATAGAAAAAAAATTTAATTTGGAGAACCGCATTCTTTGCAGGACAAGGTGATAGATTTAGTGACACCATATACACCTTTTGATCACTTTTTTTAAACATGTTTCGCTCATCTAGTTTATTTTTTTAAAGGTCCTTAATTGTATGGATTATGGTAGATTTATAGCTTGCATCTGTGATGACCATCCACTGCAAAGGCTGAGCAGTTGGTAAGGCAGCGCCCCGAGAACTCCTAGACCCTTTACCCCTATACAGGGATCTGATATTACAGCAGAGCCCATGGGGTAGCCGCCTACAGGTGAGCAGCAGACTAGAGCAGGGAGGTCGCCAGGAAGGGATAAAACTAAGAGGTCAGTACAAAATCAGGATCCAACATTGTAGTCAGCAGACAGCGTCAAAAACCAAGAGGGCAGCAAGGTACAAAAACATCAGGCGGTAGAAGGGTCAAAATCCATTCAAAGGTCAGTCAATATAATAGAGCACAAACTAAATCACTGTGAAACCGAGAATATTTCTGGCGGCTTGCAGGACATGCCCCAAGGTATTTGAAGGGTGCGGTTCTCTCATATAGGCCAGAACTCACAACCTAATGACCTCATCTGGACCGCCCCTACAACCAGACCAGATGGTGATGTATGACTGGTACTAACCACCCCACTTCTGACAGAAGAACGAAGTCGGTGCCCTCCAGATGCCTCTGCAGGGACCTGTCTCCTGTAACCAGCATCACCCACAGGAAGAACATGGCGATGCCAAGCGGCAGAGACAGGAACCAAAGAAGCAGGTCCCAATGAGCACATGGCCCCCCTAATAGCGGCACCCCTAATCGATCGAAGGAATCCGGCGCCGCCTAGTGGATGGGGCAGGAAGAACAGTCACTGAGCCTGACGGTGACAGTGTCATTACAGATGTGGCAATAAGAAACGTGCAGCATACTGGTCCTTATCTTGTAGTTATAGCGCCCATCCTGGTCCTCATCTTGTAGTAATGTCCCCCATTCTGGTCCCCTTCTTTTAGTAATGTGTCCATACTAGACCCCTTCTTGTAGTTATGTCCTGATCTTGGTCCCCTTCTTTTAGTAATGTGCACAGCATGGTCCTCTTCTTGTAGTAATTTTCCCATATTGATCCCCTTCTTGTAGTAATATGCCCATCGTGGTCCCCTTTTTGCAGTAATGTTTCCATATTGCTCCCCCTTTTGTAGTAATAGGCCCATTCTGTTTCCTTTCTTGTAATAATGTGTCCATCTTGTTCCCATTCTTTTACTTACCGTATATACACGTGTATAAGCCGACCCGTGTATAAGCCGACCCCCCTACTTTTGCCCCCAAAACCTGGGAAAACCTATTGACTCTTGTATAAGCCGAGGGTGGACCCCAGCACAGGTATACAGCCCCCAGCAGTGTGGTATACAGGCCTCCCCAGTGGTATTATACAGCAGCCTCCCCAGTGGTAGTATAGAGCAGCCTCCCCAGTGGTAGTATACAGCAGCCTCCCCAGTGGTATATACAGGCCCCAGTGCTATATACAGCCCCCAGCAATGTGGTATACAGGCCTCCCCAGTGGTATATACAGGCCCCAGCAGTGTTACAGCAGCAGCCCCAGTGGTATATACAGCAGCAGCCCCAATGGTATATACAGCAGCAGCCTCAGAGGTATATATAGCAGCAGCCCCAGAGGTATATATAGCAGCAGCCCCAGAGGTATATACAGCAGCAGCCTCAGAGGTATATATAGCAGCAGCCTCAGAGGTATATATAGCAGCAGCCCCAGAGGTATATATAGCAGCAGCCTCAGAGGTATATACAGCAGCAGCCCCAGAGGTATATACAGCAGCAGCCCCAGAGGTATATACAGCAGCAGCCCCACAGGTATATACAGCAGCAGCCCCAGAGGTATATATAGCAGCAGCCCCAGAGGTATACAGGCCGCCTGCCCGCCACCATCAGTATACAGGTGCCCCCCCATCAGTATCCAGGGCCCCCCCTTGCAGCCCAAACCTGTAAAGTAAGATCATTATACTTACACCTGTGGCCGTCCCCGCTGCTGACATCGCGCTCCTCCGGCTTCATCCGACTTCTTCCGGCTTCCTCCTCTGGCGCAGACAATGACGTCATTGCCTGCGCCCATCGGAGGAAGCCGGAAGAAGACGGATGAAGCCGGAGGAGCGCGATGTCGGCAGCGGGGACGGCCACAGGTGTAAGTATAATGATCTTACTTTACAGGTTTGGGCTGCAAGGGGGGCCCTGGATACTGATGGGGGGCGCCTGTATAATGATGGTGGCGGGCGGGCGGCCTGTGTACTCGCGTATAAGCCGAGGGGGTACTTTTCAGCCCAATTTTTGGGCTGAAAAACTCGGCTTATACGCGAGTATATACGGTATATGTCCATCTTGGTCTTCTTCTTGTAGTAATGTGCCCATCCTGGTCCCCTTATTTTAGTAATCCCTCATCCTGGTCCCTTTCTTGTAGTAACCCATCTTGCCTCCCTTCTTTTAGTATTGTGCCCATTATGGTCCTCTTCGTGTGGTAATGCCATCTTGTGCCCATCCTGGTCATCTTATTGTAGTAATGTGCCCATCCTGATCCCCTTCTTGCAATAATGCCCCATCCTTGTCCACTTTTGTAGTAATATGCGCATCCTCGTCGCCTCTTTGTAGTAATATGCCCTTCCTAGTCCCCTTCTTGTAGTAATGTGCCCATCTTGCTCACCTTCTTTTAGCAATGTTCTCATCCTGGTCTTCTTCTTGTAGTAATATGCCCCGTCCTAGTGCTCTTCTGTCACCTTCCTGTAGTAATGTGCCCATCCTGGTCTACTTCTTGTAGTAATTCCCCACCCTGGTCCCTTTCTTGTAGGAATGAACTTATCTTGCTTCTTGAAGTAATGTGCCCATCCTAGTTCTCTTCTTATAGTAATGCCCCATCTGAGTCCTCCTCTTGTAGTAATGTACTCATCTTGATTCCCTTTTTTAGTTATGTACCCCATCCTGGTCCCCTTCTTGTAGTAATGTGCCCATGCTGCTCACTTTCTTTCAGTAATGGTACCTATCAAGGTCCCTTTCTATTAGTAATGTTCCCATTTTGCTCCCATTCTTTCAGTAACATACCTATCCTGGTCCTTTTCCTTTAGTAATGTTCCCATCTTGCTCCTATTTTTTTAGTAATGTGCCCATCCTGATCACTTTCTTGTAATAATGTCCCCATCTTAGGTCTCTTATTGTGGTAATGTCCCCATCCTGACCACCGTCTTACAGTAATGACTCATCCTGGCTCCCTTCTTGTAGTAAGGTGCCCATCTTTAAACACACATTCAATTAGAGTAAAGCATGGACATCAAAGGCCCTCTGCACGGGCCGTGATTGTCAAGGAGTCTACGGTACTTGCAGGCCTTATGAAGCAGCTTCAGGGGCCATATGCCGCATTGATTCATGCAAAACAAGCCAAGTTCTCTTGCAGCATAATAGCAATGTAATACTTTCAGTTCCAATTGGTTATGCAGCCCACATGAAAGAAACATATCACAATATGAAACCACTGTTGAGATGCCTGAACTATGACCAACAACACCTTAAAGGTGGTTGTTCTCTTACTTGGGCTCCAAGGTGGATACTGCTGCTTTCTGTGTTAGTGGGAAAGTCATGCAAGTCACCACAATAAGAGACTGGCTTCTTGTTCAAATATTTTTATTGGATTAAATGTAATGAACATCAATAACATTTAGTTAACAATAACATTTTCGATAGTGTTTTATAAGTTTCAATATCTAAGTTGATAAACTTTTAATTAGTTAACAGTAATAGGTCTTATATGCAAACAGTAAAAGTCAAAAAAGAGATCCAAGAAGTAGGGGAAGGGGGGGGGAGAAAAGTAATAAGGGGGGGGGGGGGAATGTTCCCAATTCAGACAAAGAGACTGGCTTCTACAACATACACTTCAGACAGAAATTAAGGGGAACCTGTCAGGTTGTTTAAGCCCCAGCTGTCACTGTCTGTACCTGTGGCTTTATAATACTAATTTTACCATCCCTGTTTGAGCTCATAGTGTAATGTTATAAGTTTAAAAAAAAAAAAAAAAAAAAAAAAAAAAAAAAGCATTTATGCACTTATATTTTCTTATGTAAATGAGGCAGTCAGTCTACATCTTGGAGGATGTAGACTGTCTGGCAGGTTAATAGTTAACTCACCATTAACTTGCATTTCTAAAGGATCTGCGTGATGTCCAGATCCTGTGACCATAGTGGGCAGAGCTAAGCGAGCAAACTCATATTGTGCTATGGGAACTTAGCTCCGCCTATTATAGTCACATGATTATGACATCACATCAGGTCTTCCAGTATGTTCTGACATTCAGCTGAAATGTTAACTGTTAACCTGCCAGACATTCTACCTCCTCTAAGATGTAGACTGACTGCCTCATTTACATGAGAAAATGTAAGTGTATAAATGCTTTTTTTCACCTTTCACATTACACTCTGAGCTCAGACAGGGATGGTTAGAACAGTACTATGAAGCTGCAGGAAAGACAGTGATAGCAGGGGAGGGCATAAACCACCTGACAGGTTCCCTTTAAAAATGTCCTGCATGCAGTATTTATTGCTCCCCGTAAGATTTTGTTACCACCATTGCATATAAAGCTAGGTGTCACACTGGGAGGGGTCGGAGTAGCCAAGAGCTGGACAAAGTGGATAAGGGGAGCCTACTCTGGCCCTGATACTGGGATCCCTGGCCCACCCTGATCTCGAAGGTACCTCTAAAGGTGAGGAGGTTCGAGCCGCCAACCTATGTCCCTAAAGCTCATGAGAAGCCCTAGGCATAAGCCCCTACCTCCACCCACATACCACGGAGCCCAGCAACTTTCAAGGGAAAAAACCACAGCAGCTTCAGATCAACGTCTGCTCACACCAGGTCACAGTCCAGAAGTGAACTGAAATCAGCAACAACAGGTGGATGTGAGCTGCTCCATTTAAGGCCGAGGAGGGTGGGAAGCTACCAGCCCAGAGACGCCCTCAGCATATCTAAGCACACTTAACACATACACACACCTGCTACTACATACTCCGCTCATTAGCCTCATCTACTCACACTGAGCAGGTAAAAAAAAGCTTAATTTAAACCTACAGCAGCAGCACTTCCATACTACAAGGCAGTCAGTATGTAATACTAGGGCAGTATGGTGGCTCAGTGGTTAGCACTGCAATCTTGCAGCACTGGGGTCCTGTAATCAAATCTTACCAAAGACAAAGTCTGCAAGGAGTTTTTATGTTTTCCCCATGTTTGCATGGGTCTCCTCCTACTCCAAAGATATACTGATAGAGGATTTAGGGTAGATTGTGAGCCCCAATGGGGACATTGATTATCAGGTCTCTAAAGTGCTGTGTGAATTAATACTGTTAGGCCGGTTTCACATCACAGCAAGACTAGGTCCAGGGCTGTCCGGTGTGAACCGGACAGCCCCGGACCCGATTTTGAAACAGAACTAGAGACAAAATATGCCCTCCGGTTTGCCGTCAGATTCATCACATCGCAGCCGCAGCTGCTGAAATTTCAAGATCGCGGCTAGCGGGGAGCTAGCTGCAGTCCTGAAATCTCTGCAGGGGACAGGTCATGGTGCTGAAGTTTAGCAGCGCTCACTGCTAAACTCCAGCAGCCGGCGTCCGGCTCCCGGTTCCGATTTTATGTCAGCATGATCCGGCGCCATAGACTCCCATGTTAGGGGGTACCGGATCGCCGATTTGTGTCCTATTTTTCCCCCGGACACAAAAACGCTGCAAGCAACGTTTTTGTGTCCAGGAGAAAAATCAGAATTGTCCTGGATCCTTCCAGACAGATGGAAACCGGATGGCAAATAGCTGCCATCCGACTCCATCTGGCCCTATAGGGCTACATTACTGCAAAATCGGGTTTACACCGGACAGCTCCGGACCTGATCTTGCCATGGTGTGAAACCTGCCTTATAAAAGTTAGTAAAATGAATAATTCAGGCTAGGCCTAATGAAGAAGTGTGTAAAGGGAATGGATAAAAATGCAAAAACATTCAAGTATGTAATACTTAAAGGAAAGATTAAGATTAAGGCCCTTTCACATTTCTGCGTATGTGTAGTTACCTGTGTTTGCCTGCCTTGCACTAGCGCAAAAAGCAAGCGCAGGTGCTTTTCAGGCAAATGCAGAGCTGTCGTTAACGACGTCTCCGGTGCGTTCTGTGTCCCCGGCATTTCCTCTCCTGCACTCCCCATAGCAGGAAAAATAATGTTTCAAAGTACTGAAACTTTTATGGATTAATTTTATGTAGCAGTATAAGGAAAACTCTTTGATATCATAGAATCAAGATTCAACTGAAAATGTTCATGGTCAGATTTGAATTCAGGAGATGGCTAATTTCACAAATCAACCTGACAACTTAAGAAAATATGTAGAACATTGTTATCAATACAGGTACCTTTACACGCCGCTACAGAAGGTTAGAAACAACGGGTGTTTCACGTGCAAGAGCACGTACCAACGGTTGAAAATGGTACCCGATACCGCCTTTACTCGCCACTACAAAGTGCTCTACAGAAGGTTTAATCTATCTCTGGAAGCACCGCCGGGTGCCTCAAGTTACCTTCTGCAGAGCACCTTCCCTCATTTACACGCCGCTACAGAAGGTAATATGGGAGGACCTGGTGCAGCAGGGACAACACATAGGCGTGCCAGAGTTGTGGATTACGAGACGCTCGTACGATGATTGGACAGTGCAATAGCATCATGATTGGCCAGCCAGCGCAGGAAGGATGGCTAATACATGACGCTATAGCAAATGTGTAGTGTGACTGGTCAGCTCCTTAAATATGCCGCCCTATGCAGCGACAACCAATCGTAACGCAGGAGCTTCCACCAATGATCGCTGCGGTTTCCTAGAGGCTGTGTCACGCCCCAGGGAGTTAACTAGGTGGCGAAAAAATCTTACCGTACCTTATTTAGACGCCGCTACCATCGGGTTGAAATCAACCTGTTTTAGAGCACTGCTCTGAAACAGGTGCCGAAAGTGACGGGTGGCATCAACCTACTTTACACGCCGCTACCTCGGGTTGATTTGACGGTGCAAGATACATTTGTCTCCGAAACCCGGTTGTTTTCAACCTTCTGTAGCGGCGTGTAAAGGTACCTTACCTGTGAATGGATAACCCCTTTCATGTATGGGGGCACAATGAGGAATGTTAATAATGTATGTGGGCACAAAGGGGATTTTTATTATTGTATAAGGGCCACAAAAGTGGAATCAGTATTAATATAGAGGGGGACATGAAGGAGGTACAAAGAGAGACATCACCACTTTAATGTATTTTATTATTGTGGGTCATATTAACATATAGTGTCACTAAAGTGTAGTACTGAAAATACCGTATTTTTTTTAATTATAAGACGCACTTTTGTTCCCCAAAATTTTGGGGGAAAATGGGAGGTGCATCTTATAATCCAAATTTACTTTCTGTGCATTAGGGAGGAGGGTGGCAGCTCTGGAGCAGTGTTCGGGGGCTGGAGCTGGCTGGCTGTGGGCTGCAGAGGTGGCAGGAGGTCATGTGCTCCCACTCATTAGCCTCATGTAATATGCACTGCACCCGCTGTCCATCACCTCGGTGCTGAAACCGCGCCAAGGTATGGACAGGGGAGCGGGCACCTCACATGTGCTTGCAGTCCCCCCCATCACTGTGTATGCCCCCCATGCTGCTGCCCACACTAAAATAACAAACACTTTCAACTTACCTCCTGATGGTTTCCTCCATCTCTCCCTGCTTGCCGCATTTCCTGGGTCCCGTGGAAGCCGGTCATGTTATCTACGCAGCAGAGTTATGTCATCAGTGCGCGCCCTGATCATATGAGCGGATTTGACGGAACCCAGGAAGTGCAGCAAGTAGGAGAGACGGAGGACAACGCCAGAGAGGTAAATTGAAAGTGTTTGTTATTTTAGTGTGGGCAGCAGCATGGGGGCATACACAGTGATGGGAAGCCGTATCCAGGATGGGGTGGCATATCCATCACAGGAGACATGTGCCATCACAGAGGGACATGTGACTGCATAGGGGGACGTGTGCCATCACGGGGGGGCATGTGCCATCACAGGGGGGCATGTGCCAGCACAAGGGGGCATGTGCCACACAGGGTGGCATTCCACCAGGGCATAGGCAGCCAGGGGGCCATATCCAAGATAAGGGGGCCATATCCAGAATTTGGGGGGGCTATATACACAGGATGGGGGCATATAAACCAGGATGGGTGGGGTCATGTACTAGGATAAGGGACATACAGTGCTGTGCAAATTAATTGGGACAAAGCAAGTCTTTACTTGTTTTTCTTGCATTAGTTTTACTTTTAAATAAGTGTTTTATCAGTTCTTGGTGTCGTTTTCTTTCTCGCATTTCCTTTCGTTTGAGAACGTCCATTTCATTATGTGCGAATTATTCTAAACGTATTTCCATACAACGGTGGAAGCGATTTCTTAGGCGCTACAAACACCAATTCGGTCATTCTGACAGTCTGGTGCGTGAAATCATGACACATTGTCTTTTGTGTGTGTACAAATGTAACAATGGTCCATGATTTCCGCAACCAGATGTCAGAATTGGACACAGAAGTTGGTCGTGTGTAAGCCCTTACAGTCAGACTTGTATGTTCATTAAGATAAATAATTCTAGACCTCTTCCGTGGAGTAACATCCATTTTTACAGGCACGAATCACACAGAGAAAAAGTACACTAAACCACTCCTCACAGAAACAAGCTCTTAACTGAAGCTGAGGGGGCAGATGCTGTTATTTTCTGACTAAAACAGTCAAACCACATTTTGTTATTCAAGGTTGTACACTCACACCTGTTCAAAGCAGTAAAGACTGGTTTGAATCATTGATTGTTAACCCCAACTTCGATTTTACTAAACAAAAATGCTTTGCCAAATTAATTTGAACAGCACTGTATATACTAATTGTAAGACGGACACTGGCATTATAAGATGAACCCCATTTACCATTAAAAAATATTTCTTTCTCTTTTCCTTCATCAAATATGGGGTGCATCTCATAATCCTGTGCGTCTTTTAAAGCGAAAAATACAGTATATAGGATTACAAATGAAATAAAAAACTAACCCCCCATCATAAAAACACAAGGGCAAATATAATAAAAACGAAAAAAAAGCATGCAACATTCAATAAATGATCTAGGACCAGCATTACTGCTATTGAAAATGGAAAAATTGAGATACTTAGCTCATAAAGTGTCCAGTTTATGACAGCCCAGCAGCCAGAGATAAGGTGCATCTCTTTGCGGGTCCCTATCTATGAAAAGCCTCTATCCGGGCTGAAAACTACAATTTTATGTGCAGAAAGGACCTGCTAAATTGAAAACTGCCTAAAGCTGGTGGCAGCAGTGCTCAGCCAGAAGGAATGAACTACATTTGCATGATGCTGTCATAATACAAATATCATACATACCTGACTCATCTAACAATTTTCTAAGTGTGCAAAATGTCCTAATGTTCTTGACCCTCTCTGATTTCCATTTCTAGATTTGCTTTTATCCTGAGTGCCATTGTCATTATAGCAACACTGGCAGTTCTCCTAAAAACACAACGGTCAGTGCCACTACTACCAATACAATAGTACAATAGACTGTGGACTGTGTCAATTGGAGCGGCTTTTCAATAAGTGCTTACAGCCACCGCTCACTATGTACAAAGCAATGACTGAAGACGCATCTGTGCTACCCCTATGACTGAAGCACAGGTTGCCAGGAGGAACAAAATTAATTTCCTTCCGGCAGCAGGGCTCTGATTAAAGGCACAGGTAGCTTAAAAATTATTCAATTTCAGATTAATCTTATATCTGCAGGTTAATAACATTTTTTTCTGACAGGTTCCCTTTAAAAACCTTTGCACATGACTTGGATAAAAGCCAAAATAGAAACTCTATTTGCAGATATCGGTTTCAGGGTTTTTGAACATCATCAGTGCAAACCAGGAGAGCTGGTTCATATAGGTGAGAAGAATCTTACAGAGGTTATATGGGGTTTACCGATGTTTACAGGCTACTGACCTGGCCGATGGACCAGAGTCCTGCAAATAGATTCTTCCACTTCTAGCAGCAATCCAATATCAAACATTTAAAGAACCTTGCCATTACTTAGAATAAGAAGAAAACCGGTCACTCCATTTGCAGACGTGTTTCATGGTGAAATATGAGTCACGCTATTTGTGAGGCAGTAACAGTTAAATGACTGTCTTAGTAGAAAGGAAAAAAAACAAATGTTGGCAGTGGATTATTCAGGATACTCTCCAAGCGTGTGAACAACAGAACCTGTTTATTCAGGAATAATATATAATAAGCTTAATAGATCAGCAATAAATCATATGTGTGTCTCTATCTGTGCAGCATCAGGAAACTGAAATGCAGTCACATACTCTTCCTGTGTGAGCCTCTGGGAGTTTTTTTTCTAACTTTATAAACAGCATACAAATCTAGCAACTAAACACTCATAGACAGGAATGGAGTTGTTGCATTAAACATATTCCAACACCCCCACTCAACAACTACTTACCTATTAGTCCCATTGTGGTTCTGAAGTCCAAAAATTTGGCTCTTGATAATGGCTTTGTCATACCATCAGCTATCATCTTGTCAGACTCGCAATACACAAACCTAGGTATTTGACATTCCATTAATTCACATAAGTGGTGATGTTTTACATCAATGTGTTTAGATCCTTGCACTAATCTTTTCACTGCTGGCAAGTTTAATGCATCCTTGGTCCTTGCATCCTTTGTCCTCGTAGATAACAGTTGGCTGAGCTAGTGGCTTACCAAAATCTTCCAAAAGTTGTTTCAACCAAATTACTACTTCATGACTTGCAAAAGCAGCAGACATGGGTTCTGCTTCTGTAGAAGATAATGCGACTGACACTTGTTTTCTGCTGGACCAAGAAATTGAAGTTTCTCCTAACTTGAACAAGTAACCACTTGTTGATTTCCGACACTTGACTCTCCAGCTTAATCTTCATCCACATAGCCTCTAAGAGTGAGACCTACTGATGCAAATATCTTAGGATTTAGCTTTTGAGTTTCGTTAAGATATTGAAGAATTATCTTAATTGCATTCTAGTCTGTTGGAACGGCTTGCTTACACGTCGGCAGAGAATTCCGAATGTGACTATGATATCTGACAAGTTGTGGTTGCTATGTAAGAAGTGCCCCACTGTTTGTCTGTAACTCTCATTGCTGGATAGCAGATCTTCTTCTCCTTCCAACTTTAAGTAGGGCAGATCTATTGGGGTTGACGCACCTTTGGCTTCTGACATTCTAAATGGTTTAGGATTCCAGAAATTTTAGAACTTTGATTAAGAAGAAAACTCCCATCTTCCTCTCTCTGGGTTTGGATTCACATATAATTTGTACATTTCCAAGGTCCTTATGTTCAAGTGCTGGTTGAGAATTTCACCTAGCTCTGCAATTTCTTTTTCATCTTGATGAGATATGATTACATCATCCACATATAGGAGAACATACATCCACTTCTTAGTTACATTTTCCGTTTACAAACCTGAATCAGCTTGAGATCTTTGAAATCCTTCATCAATCAAAACCTTATTCATTTTCGAAGTCCATGCTCTTGCCGACTGCTTAAGTCCATAGAGAAATGTTTGCATTTTACAAACAAGGTGATCTTCACCTTTTTTAATATATCCCTCGAGTTTGCTCATTTACAACTCTTGCTCAATATCACCATGTAGGAAGGCTGTTTTGATGTTAAAATTCTCACGGTCATCTGTTGAACTGCACCTACGGACATTAAGTTCTGAATGTGGTTTGCTTCACAACTGTAGAAAATGTGAGTACCCTTTTGTGACCAATGTTGCCTTAAACCGGTGAACTTTACTTTCTGAGTCATATTTGTTTTTGAAGACCCACTTGCATCTGATATTTTTTTTTTCCTTGTGGTAAGCTCCCATGTCTGGAGTTGGTGAAGGAACTCCATCTCTTCATTAGCGGCATTTATCCACTTCTGCTTCTCGTGGACAGGTAGTTTTTGCATCTCTTGCCATGACTGTGGCTCTGGTTCAGGAAGTGTACTGACCATATAAAAAAGGTGTTTAGCTAGGATACCTTTGTTTGGCCTTTCTGATCTCTGACTGGAGGTTGGCTTGGTTCTTCTATGTCTTCCTTGGTGGCTTTAGAGTTTATCCATACTTCAGTGTTTTCCTTTTCGGTGTCTGGGTTTGGTGATTAGGATTCTTGTTCTTGCTTCGTGGGTTGAATAACAGGTGTAACTTCATGGAGTTTGAGCAATACAGAGTTTTCATCAATAACGCAGCCAAAACAGATCCAAACAGATGATCAGTTTCTGATGCGTTTTTTTTAAAAGGAATCACGATTTCCAGCTGAAAAAGAGAGAAAAACGCAGAAGAAAAAAAAAGAATAAAAGCGCACAGTGTAAACATAGCCTAAGCCAACAATTGATTCACTTATCTCTAATGCTCGTAGCATCCATGGTCCCAAAATGGTCAATCGCAAGGCACATATGTCATAAGTTCTATCTAAAATCCAGGTCCTCCATACAAGATCGCTTTTTTTTTTTTCATACAATCTGGTTATAGATTAGTTTTCTTTCACAGTCCAAACATGTCCTCCATGGAAATAAGAGGATCATTGTGCTCACTAAAGTGATTTTCCAAATGATGCAGCACAAACATTTGTCATAAAATGAAGGTAGGTACTATAAATGAGAATAATGTAATAGTGTGAACTGTGTTCCAGTAAAATAAAATCTCACAATAAGTTCTATATACATAAATATACCTGTATAGAATTTAGATAGAGCCCAGACAATATTCAGCATACTGAACATCCTCCATACAAACTTCTCGTTCCTGTGGTTTTCCTATAAGACTTTTCTGTCTGGACACTAACTTTAATATCTTAGCTTCTCTTTAAGAATTTTTTTTTATCGCTGCCGGTAATTTCTTTCTCCAACCGCTGCTGTTCCTGGCTCCCCGCTGTTTGCAAAGCATTCTGGGTCAATTAGGCACCAGCAGGGAAATATGAGAAGTAGCAGCAGGAAAAGGAAAAGAACAGCCCAAAATTCAACCACAAAGTATTTGTTCAGGAGGAGTTTATGAGAGAATCTTGCGGCGATTCAACCTATTTACAATTTATTCATCTATTTCTAAGACTGACTTATAGAAAGGAATATTTCATGACATCATTAGTTTGCAGATTTTAACCAATAATACTTCTATATACTAAATAGTGATTCAGAGTCCAGGAGAAGTAAAAAATGGAATTCTCTCAATCTATTCTGCCAGGCAAAGTTCAGAAACTAACAATGGTCAGAAAACATTATATTGTATTAAGCAATACATTTATATTTCTGTGCACTGGGTTTTAGATCTTTAAATCTGCAAAATATTGCTTCTTAAAACGAAAGTATTAATTTTCGTCATATTCATGAAAAAAAATTATAAAAAGTTTAAAAAAAAAATTAAATGCTTTAAACACCACTCCAACATTTTTCCTTGTTAGCTTATTTCAAAGATAAATTCCCTGCACTCTATTATATACTTACCATCTGGTGCCTTCATTGTTTTTCGGTGTTGCACCAGTCCTGTGGCGCCATCTTGTGCCCATAACTTCTTACTGGCTGCAAGTCTGAAGTTACATTACAAAGTCTCAATGCATCTCTATGAGAGACAGGAAGAGGCCAGAATTAGGCAAGAACCGTGTTTTTGGTCTATCAGGTTCTGTCCGTTACTTGCAGGAAGCACCGGACAGAACCTGACATCCCCAGATAGAACAGAACCGCTGGAATCGGCAGATCGCAGGTTTCAGAAGCTGTCCCTGATGAAATCTCAAAATCACAGCTAGTGGGAGCTAGCCGCGGTCCTGAAATGTCAGTGGGGAGTTCTCCACGGTGCTGAAGTCAGCACCGGCCAGCGCTGAGCCTGGCACCCGTCATCCAGGAGCCGGACCTATTTTCTCTCATGTCAGGGGGCGCCGGATCCGGGAGGGTCCAATTTGTTCAGATTTTTGCCCCGGTCAGAAAATCGCAGCAAGCTGCGATTTTGTGTCCAGGTCAAAAACCTGAATTCTCCTGGATCCTCCAGGACAGATGGAAACCAGATAGCAAAGCAATGCCATCCAGCCCCATAGGAATACTATGGGGCCGAAATCGGATCCAGGGCTGTCCGGTTCAGACCAGACAGCCCCGGATCACGAAAACCATGGTGTGAAGCCGGCCTTAGACTCTTAGGCTAGAGTCAGATTCGCGCCATGCATCCGCTAAAAGCATGCATTTTTTCATGTGCACATGTGTAAAAACGCGTGTGTTAACGCATCCATAGACATTACAAATGTGCAATGCCTTTGGCGCTATGCAGTTTTTGTAGCGCACATAAAAACACAGGCTGCAGGATTTTTGGGCCTGTTAGGTTAGGGTCAGACCTGCGTTTGCCCTCAGCCTGCCGGATGCGTTCAAAAATTAGAAACTCTCAGGCTCAGCGCATAACATTACCGGCATGTAACGCTATGCACCGCCTGTGTATAGTATCCCTATGGCAACCGGAATGATCACGCACCCGCTGGCTCCACTCACAGCTCCCAGACGTGCTTTTGATAAGTGCACAGGAAAACACTGCAAACCGTTTTGAATGCATCTGGCAGGCTGAGGACAGATGCGGACGTACGTCTGACCCTAGCCTTATTGAAAAAAGGTGCGTTTTTTTTTAACATAGGGGTCTATGGGAAACTTATCCGTTATCCATGGTACATGTATGTTTAGTTACACCGCGTATCAATTGTATAGATCCTATATATTGTGATACATGGAATCTCATGGATACAAACCATAGACACTTCATGTGCACCAAATGATGCTTCCATGAGACACCCAATTATCCATTACGGGATATGTGTTGGAATCTTTCAAGGATGGCGCATATATATGAAAAATAAAAACAAGCTGCACATGTATAAAATTTCAAAAATGTAAGTTTCAGCTCATTCTTCTATGAAGCAAAATCCAAGGTCTGTGAGACAGGTGGTGTACAGAATGGAGCAAGCAAACAATCCCAAAGAATATAGAAAAGCAATAAACCCTTGATTCAATAAAAATTGTCATTCATCAGGGTTATTTTAAAGCTTTGGTACAAAAATTCAAGGCCACCATCAAGATATTACTGCCCTTACTCCTGTATGAGATTTGAACAAAGGTGATATTGTATTAGCGCTACAGACACAGCCAGGGACACCGCTCTGTGTATAATTACCTTGCGGATTTATTGTATCAATAACAAGTACCCGGTCTCCACAACACATTTCGGCGCTAATTGCGCCTTTCTCAAGTGATCACTTGAGAAAGGCGCAATTAGCGCCGAAACGCGTTGTGGAGACCGGGTACTTGTTATTGATACAATAAATCCGCAAGGTAATTATACACAGAGCGGTGTCCCTGTCTGTGTCTGTAGCGCTAATACAATATCACCTTTGTTCAAATCGCATATTCATCCTCCCGCTGGGAAGCGTGATATCCAGCAGCTTGACCTCCAGGACCTGCCGTACATCAATTACCACTCCCCCAGAGGATTACTTGGATTAGCAGTCTGTGCACCAGAGGATCACGCGAACCTGCCTCTCCAAGGCTCCGGACGGTGTGGAGACCCCACGGGGTCATAACTAAGCACAAGAACTAGTTGTGCAGTCGGCACAACTAAATAAGGTGAGCACGGGGGTCATATCACCGATCCCCTCTTGTAATACAGCAGTTTGGCGCAAACCCCCTTTTCTCTTTACTCCTGTATGAGGACAAGTGAGCAGAAGCAAGAAGGGTGGTCGGACTCACTTATAGTCTGGTCCCCTCCTCTTTAAATCTTCTGCTCACTGTGCCTCAGTGCAAGTGAGCCAGGCCCAGAGCAATAGCCAAAGGGGGACAGGCAGGGGCCAACGGCATCTGCTGATGAGGCAGTCCATGGTGTCTCCTTGGAGGCTGCATTTTACATTGTGGCTCAGAGAAACTGCAGCACACAGGCTCCCAATGACTGATCAATTGTACTAGTGTTATTTATTGAAGTAAACCTGCGTGAGAATTTAAGAACCCAAAACGAGGAATGATGGGTGCAGACACAGTATAGGGAGTAAGAGGGAAGCAGGAGAAGTATGGTGAGCCATGGGTTAAATTTGATAACCCAGAATGGAGAGCAAGGCAGTGATAAGTGCAGACACAGTATGATGAGTGAGGGGGGAGTGGGGGAGTATGGGGAACCATGGGGTAAATTTAAGAAGTCCAAATGGGGAGCAAGGGGGTGATGGGTGCTGACACAGTATAGGGAGTGAGGGGAAGGGGGTAGTATGGTGAGCAGGGGAGAATGAGGAGCCATGGGGTATATTTGAGGACATGGTATTGGGAGCACGAGGGTGGGATGGGTGCAGTCACAGCATGAGGAGCAAGGAAAGATGGCTGCGGAAACACTATGTGGAGTGTGGGGAATGGGTGTGGACACAGTATGGGGAGTGAGGGGGGTGGATACAGACATACTATGAGGAGTGAGGGGATGGTTATGTACACACTATTAGGAGTGAGGGGGGTGGTTATGGACACAGTATGAGAAGAGAGGGGGGCTGGATGTGGACATAGTATGGAAAGTAAGTGGAAAAATGTGAGGTGATAGATAATGAAGACTGGATAGTGCAGGGTCGGTGGAAGATGGATGCAGACGCAACTGGGGTAGTGGGGGAGCATTATGTAGAGTGGTCTGCAAGGGGGGACAGTGTGAAACCACAGCAAGTATGCAACAGTATGGCAAGGATTGGGAGTGTAATGAGAGGGAACAATATAATGACTGGACAGTGTAGGGGAACACAGGGTAGAGGCAGAATGTGTGAAGAGGGGACAGTGTGGAGAGCATATACCATAAGAGAGATCGCATTATATTTTGTGCAGGAAACACAGTATTGATCAATTATTTATTCCGGAGCACAGAGTAGGGCAGATATTTTTATACAAGGACATTATAATGACACTCATATTTTTAAGGACACCATGTCGAGATGTTCTGCAGAAAAATGGAGAAGATGGAAGTCTGCAGAGATGAGCTGTGGCCATGAAAAGTCATCATGGCATCTGGACAAGATGAAGAAAAAGAATGACTCTGATCAAAGACATGGTCATCTATAAGGTACCTGAATGTAAATGATTACTTGTGATACTGACTAACTTCCATCAGTGCGATGGTTCCAGTACTGTCTAATGATGACTGGTAAGAACAATTCCCAGAACCTCCTTACCAGTGTTAATGACATACTCGAAGTTGTAGGTTCATGTTATACAAATATATATACGGTGCTGACCTGACATTACAATTGATGTCCCATGTACAGATGGATCTTGTGATGTATTCCTGTATTGATGAGGGTTTTTATGCTGTGTTTCTGTACTGATGATGGGGATTCTGATGATGAATTTCTTCACTTATGATGGTTTTGATGCTTTTTTTCTGTACGTATGATAGTTTTGGTGATGTATTTCTGAAATGATGATGGTTGTGATGCTGCGTTTCTATACTGATTTGGGTTCTAGTATTTCTGTACCTTGGAGGGTTCTTGTCATGTGCTCCTTTACAGATGAGGGTTGTGATGTTGTGTATCTGTACCAGATGACATAAATGTCAAGGTACCTTTACACGCCGCCACAACAGGATGGATACCAACTGCTACTTCACGTGCACGAGCACGGCCAAACGGTTACAAACGGGAAACGCACCCTCTTTACACGCCGCCACAAGGTACGCTACATTTACAGCTAGCTACATCGCCGGGTGTCTCAAGTAGCCATCTGTAGCTCAGCGTACCTCATTTACACAACGCTACAACAAGCTAATATGGGCGGACCTAGTGCAGCAGGGCCAGCACACAGGCGTGCCACAATTGTGGATTACAAGACGTCCGTACGGTGATAGGACAAAGCCAGAACATCATGATTGGGCAGGCATCGCAGGAGGCTGGTTAATACAGCACGCTCGAGCAATTGTGTAGTGTGACTGGTCAGCTCCTTAAATATGCCTCCCTATGCAGCGACTACCAATCGTCATGCAGGAGCTTCCACCAATGATCGCAGATGGGGCGCGGTAACACGGAGCCTGGGTGACGCCTTAGCTACATTGCAGCTACATCGCCGGGTGTCCACAGTTCCCTTCTGTGGGTTCTTTACACGCCGATACAGCTCGCCACAATCGGCTTTGTTGCCATCTGTTTATGGGCAGTGCACGGATACAGGTGTATCTGTAGCCGGCTGTGTCGTCCCGTCTTCAGACGCCGCTACTACGGGCGATATTGGCGCCACAAACTACATTTGTAGCCTGTAGCGGGTTGTATGCATCCTGTTGTGGCGGCGTGTAAAGGTACCTTTATGGATCGCTAACCAGAGGGGCAATCTGTACAGACCAGACAGTCATGGGCGTACCCAGCGTGTGGCAGGGGGGGCAGCTGCCCCCCAAGAAGAAGTGGTGATCGGCACTGAGCACACGTAATGATCGCGGTCGCAGCTCCTGCTTTACATAGATGTACGTCCCTGAGGACACACATCCATGTGACAGTGCGGCTCCGACGCTCCGTGTGTCAGGGAGAGGAGGGGAGGGAAGCTTCCTGCTGCTGCTCCCGCCCCTCCTCTCCTTTTATCTGCCGGCTTCCTGCCCAGCGCTTCACTAGGGAGCGCATACAGCAGGCGGCATCTCCTCCTCCTTCATGTGCATGGGAGAAAGCAGGTGAGAGGGGGGACCTGGGACAGAGCAGGTGAGAGGGGGGCCTGGGACACAGCAGGTGAGAGGGGGGCCTGGGACATAGCAGGTGAGAGGGGGGGCCTGGGACACAGCAGGTGAGAGGGGGGCCTCGGACACAGCATGTGAGAGGGGGTCCTGGGACACAGCAGGTGAGGGGGGGCCTGGGACACAGCAAGTGAGAGGGGGGACTCAAATATCATATACAGCCCCCCATAAGGCTCCCATATCATATACAGCCTATGATATAGGAGCCCTATGGGGGCTGTTATATATGATATGAGGACTGTATGGGGTATTGGGGGGTTGTATATGAGATGGGACTCCAATATCATATACAGCCCACCTCATAGGGCTCCCATATCATATACAACCCCCCATAGGGCTCTCGTGATGGGAGCCCTATGGGGGAGCTGTATATGATATGGGAGCTCTATGGGGGCTGTGTATGAGATGGGAGCCCTATGGAGGACTGTATATGAGATGTAAGCCCTATGGGACATTGGGGGGCTGTATATGATATGGGACTCCTGTATCATATACAGCCCCCCATAGGGCTCCCATATAATATACAGCCTATATATGATATAGGAGCCCTATTGGGGGGCTGTTGTATATGATATGAGGACTGTATGGGGTATTGGGGGGCTGTATATGAGATGGGACTCCAATATCATATACAGCCCCCCATAAGGCTCCCATATCATATACAGATCACCCCAGAGGGCTCCCGTATCATATACAACCCCCCATAGGGCTCTCATGATGTGAGCCCTGTGGAGAGGCTGTATATGATACAGGAGCCCTATGAGGAGGCTGACTATGATTTGGGTGCCCTATGGCGGGGTTATATATGATATGGGAGCCCTATAAGGGGGCTGTACATGATATGGGAGCTCTATGGGGGCTGTATATGAGATGTGAGTCCTATGGAGGGCTGTATATGAGATGTGAGCCCTATGGGACATTGGGGGGCTGTATATAAGATGGAACTCCCCCACAAGGCTCCCCAGTGGCGTAACAAGTCTGATGGGCCCCCGGTGCGCAATTTAGGCCCCCCACCTTTCGCGTGCATGTTGGTCAGATGTATGGGCCCCGTGTAACGTTCTAAATCCTATGAAGACTCACAAATTGACCCATCTCCCCTTCATTATGTATTAATGTCCTTTATCCTGCTGTATATGGTCCTCCTCCTGGAATATGGCCTTTATCGTGGTATACAGTTGTGGCCAAAAGTATTGATACCCCTGCAATTCTGTCAGATAACACTCAGTTTCTTCCTGAAAATGATTGCAATCACAAATTCTTTGGTATTATTATCTTCATTTAATTTGTTTTCAATCAAAAAACACAAAAGAGAATGAAGCAAATAGCAAAACATTAATCATTTCACACAAATCTCCAAAAATGGGCCAGACAAAAGTATTGGCACCCTCAGCCTAATACTTGGTTGCACAACCTTTAGCCAAAATAACTGCGATCAACTGCTTCCGGTAACCATCAATGAGTTTCTTACAATGCTTGGCTGGAATTTTAGACCATTCTTCTTTGGCAAACTGCTCCAGGTTCCTGATATTTGAAGGGTGCCTTCTCCAAACTGTCATTTTTAGATCTCTGCACAGGTGTTCTATGCGATTCAGATCTGGACTCATTGCTTGCCACCTTAGAAGACTTTAGTGCTTTCTCTCAAACCATTTTCTAGTGCTTTTTGAAGTGTGTTTGGGTCATTGTCCTGCTGGAAGACCGATGACCCAAAACATCAGGGAACCTCCGCCATGTTTGACTGTAGGGACCGTGTTCTTTTCTTTGAATACCTCTTTTTTCTCCAGTAAACTCTATGTTTATGTCGTTGCCCAAAAAGGTCTACTTTTGTATTATCTGACCAGAGAACATTCTTCCAAAACGTTGTAGGCTGTCTCAGGTATGTTTTGGCAAACTCCAGCCTGGCTTTTTTATGTCTCAGGGTAAGAAGTGGGGGTTTTCCTGGGTATCCTACCATACAGTCCCTTTTCATTCAGACGCCGACGGAAAGTATTGGTTGACACTGTTGTATCCTTGGACTGCAAGGCAGCTTGAACTTGTTTGGATGTTAGTCGAGGTTCTTTATCCACCATCCGCACAATCTTGCGTTGAAATCTCTCGTCAATTTTTCTTTTCCGTCCACATCTAGGGAGGTTAGCCACAGTGCCATGGGCTTTAAACTTCTTGATGACACTGCTCACGGTAGACACAAGAACATTCAGGTCTTTGGAGATGGACTTGTAGCCTTGAGATTGCTCATGCTTCCTCACCATTTGGTTTCTCAAGTCCTCAGACAGTTCTTTGGTCTCCTTTCTTTTCTCCATGCTCAATGTGGCGCACACAAGGACACAGGACAGAGGTTGAGTCAACTTTAATCCATGTCAACTGGCTGCAAGTGTGATTTAGTTATTGCCAACACCTGTTAGGTGCCACAGGTAAGTTACAGGTGCTGTTAATTACACAAATTAGAGAAGCATCACATGATTTTTCTAACAGTGCTAATACTTTTGTCCACGCCCTTTTTTATACTTGGTGTGGAGTTGTATCCAATTTGGCTTTAGGACAATTCTTTTTGTGTTTTTTCATTGATTGACAAATTAAATGAAGATAATAATACCAAAGAATTTGTGATTGCAATCATTTTCAGGAAGAAACTGAGTATTATCTGACAGAATTGCAGGGGTGTCAATACTTTTGGCCAACACTGTATATATAGGCTATCATACTGCTAGCAGGGACATTTATTTAATCCATTACTACCAGTATCTTATATTTATTCTTAACCAATAAAATCCACCACCTTGGCCAGATCTTTGGCCTTTATTGTTGTTCATTTTGCTTAAAGGGATGTCCAGAATCTGAATATCAGAATATTGATTTATTTATTGAATGTAATTTAGGATAGGTAATCAATATCAGATTGCTGAGAGTCCCACTGGGCTTTAACCTATTTGTTACATTGTTGCATTAAAGTGAATTACTGAACAATAGCCTTCTTTTAAATAGAAATATTACAAGTAGTAGGCATAATGTTAACACTGAACGAGATGTGGTACTCACGTAATCAATTTGTCTCCTCCAAACAGTTGATTGATGGTGGTGCTGAGGGTCGCACCCCCACAATTTTACATTAACAACCTACCGTATTTAGGTTAATCCTTAAAAAACTAACTTTTTTTAAGCTTGATATACTTATTGTTTTCATTATCAAGGTGAATAGACATATAGCAAATTGTTTTGCAGAACTTTACAACTCAAAATCAGTTCCATTTATCTGAATGGGCTGTTTTGGCTGCAATTCCACGGATCTCTCCAAGGTGCAAATGCTTTTGTCTGAGCTGCAGATGTAAATTTTCGTTATTTTATAATCTATATTTATTTGAAAACTTGCGATTGACCATGTAATTTTATGTAAGAAATTTTCTGATTATGATGTTTGCATTACTAACCTTTATTAACATTGTTTTGGCTGCCTTCACACTACGGATTTTTAAAATCCGATGCTGTCCGATAAAAATCGGACAGCATCGGACCGATTTTGGGCCCCATGCAGCCCTATGGGCATCGGACCGAATCGGATGTGCACTCTAAATGCCATCCGATTTGGTCCGATCCGATTCTGTCCGATTTTTTTACAGTTGCAAAAATCGGAGCCTGTTCCGATTTTTGCACCGAAAATAAAATCTGACAGAATCGGATCGGACCGAATCGGATGGCATTTAGTTGCCATCTGATCCGACCTGATCAATTTAAGATGGGGCCCTATGGAGAAGGGTCTGAGGAAACATCTGATGTCTCCTCGGACCCGATTTTACTGTACTGAGCATGCTCAGTACAGTAAAAATGCTCCAAACTGAGAGCGCAAGGGTTAAAAAAAAAAAAAAGTTTATGCTCACCTCCCCCCGTGCCCCCGCCGTCTTCCGCCGTCTTCCTGCAGGCTCCCGGTGGCTTCCGCAGGCTCCCGGTGTCTGAAGAGGTCTTCTTCTGCTGTACAGGACCTGGGGTGATGTCACAGTCATGTGACCGCGGGTTACCATGGTGGAACCTGCTGTCACGTGACTGTGACATTACCGCAGGTCCTGTACATCAGAAGAAGACCTCTGCAGACACCGGGAGCCTGCAGAAGCCACCGGGAGCCAGCAGGAAGACGGTGGGAGACGGTGGGGGCTCGTGGAGAGGTGAGCATAAACTTTTTTTTTTGCCCGGAGGCTACGATTTAATGGCGGAATCGGATGCCTATTTGGCATCCGATTCCAGGCATCAGAAGGGAGCCGATGCTGTCCGAATTTATCGGACATCATCGGCTCCCTTCAAAATCGTAATGTGAAAGTAGCATTATTTGTGACAAATCATATCAACATTTCTGTAAAAGCAACAACAAAAATAGTTTCTCTGTCACATGAGAGAATCTACAATCATGTGACTTCAGCCTAAAGGGAATCTGACAGCTGCTACATCCTGTCCAATCCACGAGCAGCATGAAATAGGCCCTGGCTGTATGATTTCTATCAGCTACAAGTGCATCTCAATAAATCAGAATATCATCAAAAAGTTAATTTATTTCAGTAATTCAATGCTTAAAGTGAAATGCATATATAATACTATTGATTCATTTATATAGCGCTATTAATTCCATAGTGGTATACATACATCAGTAGTGCTGTCCCTCTTGGGGCTCACAATCTAAACATAAATTCAGAAATTCATGCAAAAGCAGCCCCAACCAAGTATTAAGTGCATTTACTGTACATATTTTTCAGGAGGCCAACATTTATGAGTTAAAAATCATTTTTTCAGTTGGTCTTATATAATATTCTAATTTTCTGGGATAATGACCTTTCAACTTTTATTGGTTGTAAACCATAATCATCAACATTAACAGAATTAACCACTTGAAATAAATCACTGTTTGTTATAACTCTATGTAAGGCTAGAGTCACACTTGCAGACTTTCCATGCAGATTTCACACATCACTTTTGTGAAAAACGCATTGAAAAACATATCCATAGACCCCCATGTTAAAAATGTATGCCCCAATGCCAAAAACGCATGTCTAAAGGGCCATGCGTTTTTTGGATGCGTTTTTGGCTCAGCACCAAAAAATACTGCATGATCCATGATTTTTTGAAAAAGCAACAAGAAACACAACATGCTGCATTTTTTGGTGCTTTTTCAAAAACGCATGCATTTTTTTAACATTGGGCCCTATGGGAAGCGCATGCCTTTTTGAATGGCATTAAATTGTACCATGTGTTTTTGCATGCGTTTTTAAGGCTGCCCCACACCTAAGTGCAAAAACACATGCTGGGAAAAGCACCTTAAAAAACGCATGCCAAGTGTGCCCCTAGCCTAATAGATGCATTTCACTTTATGTATTGAATTGCTGAAATAAATTAACTTTTCAAAGATATTCTAATTGATTGAGATGCACTGGTATGTTTGAAGCACTGCATATATATATTTTTTACCATTTTGAACCACTCAATCCTCTAAAATACATTTCTCTTTGTTTTCTTTGTCCTAAATTTACAGATTGATCAAGATGGCTTGACTCTGCCAGAGCGAACTCTCTACTTGGGTCAGGATGAAGACAGTGAAAAGGTCTAACACTCATTAACAACATTCTGTGTATAAATTTAATGATTGATAATAAAAAAAAAATGCTTTGGAGTTCAAAATTAAGAGGGACTTACATTTCTATTTGTGAAACTTTGTACTGTGGTATATGTTAGTACATCAGGTAATGGAGGGATTATAACGGGCACCACAAAGTGTTAAACCAGCGTCACACGCAACAACCAAAGCTGCGATGTCGGAAGCGATGCGCGGGTGCGCGCTCGCTTCTGACATCGCAGCCTTAGTGTCACACGGCAGGGTGTTGCCGGTGACGCTGCAGCGATATAGGCTGGATCGCTGCCAACATCGCTATTGCAGTGTCAGACGGCGCGATCCAGCCTAATCGCTGATTGCAGATTGACAGGTTTACATTCATGCTCGCAAACCTGTCAACCTGCAACCAGCGATAGTTCGCAGTTGCGTCGCGCTGTTACACAACGCGACGCACTTGCGATATCACGAGCGACATCGCTGATGCGTCACTTTTCAGCAATGTCACTTGCGATATTGACGCGTGTGACGCCGCCTTTATATTATATATAAAGAAAGGTGCTCCTCACTATGCAAACAAGGTAACAAGAAGGAAGAGAAAAAGCTGCATAGTTTGAATGAGTGCATACAACACTATAATCAAAAAGGATAATGCATTTTATTACAAACATGCACAGCACAAACAAAAGTATTTAAAAACATGCATGATGATGTGGGGAAAAGTATAATAATATGGAGAAAAATAATTATGAAAGTAATACAAAGTGTGAGAAAGGAATATATAAGGAGGGATTACCAAATAGGGCAGTACCCACAGGTAACAATTACATAGATAAGTGGTGTATTAGTACAAAGGGGGACAAAAGAGAGGGAAAAATATATATTTCTCACAATACGGTTAGAAGCAAACATGAATGAATAATTCCCCCCAAAAAAACTTTATACAATCAAAATGCAAACTGGATATATAGAGGAACAGTCCCCAAACAGCAAAATATGTTATGCACAATAGTTACTGTATATTCCATATACACCACAGATCATAAAGCTGAAATAGTCAAGAAGATAGTCTGAGAAGTTGATGCAAAATAGCACACCTAAACAGTCCAAAATAGTAATGTTATCAAATGCAAGTCTCCCACTTCTGACCCTACACTTATCACTACACCCATAGCTTCATCAGGGAATATGATAGAATATCAGCTATAAATCTGCTAGAAGCGCCATTGGAGTGTTGCTTTAAATCTAAGTCCCCTGACCCCTGTTATATCACTTCCGGCATTTTCATCTGTTATCAGTGTTGCTTCGGCAATTTGTTACCTACCAGCAGGTCTAGTGTTCCATGGAACGCACCATAGGTCACAAGTCAATACA
Organism: Allobates femoralis; assembly: GCA_033576535.1. Taxonomy (NCBI): domain Eukaryota; kingdom Metazoa; phylum Chordata; class Amphibia; order Anura; family Aromobatidae; genus Allobates; species Allobates femoralis. Next base: position 207,968,367 of record JARQOC010000001.1, read on the forward strand.
AGTCTATGAGAAACTTGTGCAGGCCTCATTCTGGCTCTAATAGAGATGCATTGAGACCTTGTGACTTAACCTCTGACTTCCGGACCAGTCAGATATTACGGGTACAAGATAGCACCGAGGCTCCGAGCCTCATGAAAAAGGATGAAAACACCAGGAGTTGAGTATAAGACGGGGACAGGAGTATTGATGATTTAAGGCTGTGCTCACAATGAGTTTTCAACAGGTTTTTGACGTTGTGCATTTTTGAAAAGGCAGTGTCTTGCTGTCCATTGTGCTGCTTTTACATTAGGAGACAAAAAACTGGTGATGTGTCCTTTAAGCATTTTGGTTCGATATTCACTATTAACAATGTTAAATAAAACCCATTTATATTACTGTCCACAGATTTTGGTGGCTTACAAAGAGTTCATGTGGAAGATCCTAAGCCTCTTGGGTGTTGAGAACGTTCAAAAAAAGGCACAGGAAATACTACTATTGGAACAGGATCTTGCCAATGTAAGTGTCCATGCCATCATGACTTACCATTGAACTGTCCCAGTATTGCTAATTGATTAGACTATAGCTCACTGTTTATATACACCAAGTATACCATAAGAAAGGTTACTTCTAACAAAGTCTTTTACCCAACGTTGAAAAATATGGTTTGCTCCATTATTATTTTCCGTTTTTCATCCCCTAAGATCACAATCTCGGAGTTTGATGACATTCGGCGTGACATTAGCACTATGTACAACAAAGTCACCATAACCCAACTGCAGCAAATTGCCCCATATGTGAGTATGTCTTTTTTTGTACATATTTTGCATAACGGGAGTGTGAAAGAACAAAGAGCTGAGTGAATTTTCATTTTTAGGACTTAACATACTTAATACATTATGTTGTAATGATTTCCAGTATTTCTAAAACTTTTAATTAGCATATTAAAATGATTTTCGAGGAAAACCTAATCATTCGCTTAGAATAAGATAACTTTAGGGTTATCTCCCAGCATCCATATAAACACACATCGCCTGATGTAGCAAGCATCTATGTTTGTTGGTACAAGGAAAGGAAGAATTGCTGTTAATTTTAGGGCCAACTTAGAACTCATTGACAGGAAAAAAATATACATTAAAAAGAAAACTCCTTAATCATGCTACTCTCCCTGCTCAATGTATGAATTTCTGGGTATTTTACCTTTTGAGGTAGTTGTTCACCTCTGAGTACATTTTTGGCAAGCCATGCACAATCTGCAGTGCACACTATGTTAGGATTCCCCAGCACATGTCAACTTAAGCAGTCACGATGTGGTGAATCATATACTTGTAGTCACCTGATGTCAACTGGAAATGACATGTGTAGCAGAATCCCTTAAAGGAAACAACACCATATTTAAACACTGTAATCAGTGCAGAGTGATTGACGGCACAGACATTGATACACCCAGGGTTGTGTGGGAATTCGGGTATTGCTCCTGCTGTAGTTGGCATGTACTGGTGGCTGCAAACCTGTGGCCTCTGGTGTTCAACTGAAGGGCTTCAGGAAATACCTTGTCGTGACGCCACCTGAGATTCTGGTGAGAGCACCCCCCTTCAGTCCTCAGGCGGGGATGATACTGCAGCTTGGGTGTGACATTCACTGCAGGTGGAGCCTGAATGTCCCCGGGGGCCAGACCAGCAGTGATGGTGGTGGTGCTGGATCGTGGCATGCATTGGGGCAGAGGGGGCATCCCCCGGCGCACATGTGTGGATGCTGCAGCAGCCTGCAGTTATTCTCGTCACGCGGTGCGGTGGATGCGCGGCTGCTTAGGACACTGATCCCGGGCTGGGGTGATGGGCGCACACTTTGATTGTGGTTCAGTGTCTACTCAGGGGCAGAAAAAGAAGAACTATACCAGGAAAGAGATAGTACTGCAATGTCTACACAGACATGTAGACCTGGGTGGTTGGAGCCATGGAGTTAAACCAGCGCATAGGAGCAAAAATAAAGAAGTGGAAGAAGAGTCAGGACCAAATAAACAAGTAAAGGTGTGTGTGAGAGAGGAGTGCAGAGGGTGCAGCTGTGCTGGGATAACTTGCAGGGGTGGAGGGTGGAACCTGCAGGGATAGAGGAAGGAGAGTTGGAGGATAGGGGATTTTTTGCAGAGATGGAGGAATTGACGTGCATGGAGATAAGGAGTGAAGTAGGATGGAGGTGGACGTGCATAGTATGTGATTGCAGAGATGGAGGATGGAAAGGCAGTAGAATGGAGATGGGGAGTGAAAGGAGGATAATATGGAGTGCTGAGGATGTGGTATGCAGAGCTTTGGGGCATGTGGAGTGCAGGACGATGGAGGATGGAGAATTGCAGGAGGATGTGGATACAGAAGATAATGGAAGGAATGGCAGTGCAGGAGGAAGAGGATGGATGTGCAGAGATGGAGGATGGAGTGCAGGAGGAGGAGGATGGAGAGGCAGGCTATAATGGATGGATGGGGAGAGCGGAGGATGGGGAGTGAAGGAGGATGGAATATGGGGAGTGCTGAGGATGTGGAGTGCAGGAGGATGGAGGATGTGGAGTGCAGGGGGATGGGGAGTGCAGGAGGATGGAGTATGTGGAGTGCAGGAGGATGTGGAGAGCAGAAGGATGGAGGATGGGGAGTGCAGGAGGATGGAGTATGGGGAGTGCAGGAGGATGGAGGATGGGGAGTGCAGGAGGATGGAGTATGGGGAGTGCAGGAGGATTGAGGATGGGGAGTGCAGAAGGATGGAGGATGGAGAATGCAGGAGGATAGGGAGTGCAGGATGATAGGGAGTGCAGGAGGATAGAGGATGGGGAGTGCAGGAGGAGGGAGGATGGGGAGTGCAGAAGGATGGAGGATGGGGAGTGCAGGAGGATGGAGGATGGGGAGTGCAGAAGGATGGAGGATGTGGAGTGCAGGAGGATGTGGAGTGCAGGAAGATGGAGGATAGGGAGTGCAGAAGGATGGAGGATGTGGAGTGCAGGAGGATGGAGGATGGGGAGTGCAGGAGGATGGAGGATGGGGAGTGCAGGAGGATAGGGAGTGCAGGAGGATAGGGAGTGCAGGAGGATAGAGGATGGGGAGTGCAGGAGGAGGGAGGATGGGGAGTGCAGAATGATGGAGGATGGGGAGTGCAGGAGGATGGAGGATAGGGAGTGCAGGAAGATAGGGAGTGCAGGAGGATAGGGAGTGGAGGAGGATGGGGAGTGTAGGAGGATGGCGACTGCAGGAAGATGGAGAGTGATGGAAGATGGGGAGTGCAGGAGGATGGGGAGTTCAGGAGGATGGAAGATGGAGAGTGTCAGAGGATGGAGAGTGCAGGAGGATAGAGAATGCAGGAGGATGGAAGAAGGAGAGCGGAAGAGGATGTAGCGAAGATGGAAACTGCAGGGGGATGGAGGATGAAGACTGCATGGGGATGGAGGGTGCAGGAGGATGGAGGATGGAGACTACAGGAGGATTGAGACTGCAGGGGTATGGAGAGCCGGTGGATGGAGCAGGGGGGGTGATAGAGGATGCAGGGAGAATGGAGAGTGTAGGAGGATGGTGTGTGCAGGGGGATGGAGAGTATTGGGTGGTGGGGGAAAGAGGTCCTTGAGTCCTGCTTGTTGCCATACACTGGGGTTGTGCAGAGGTAGCGGTGCACAGTGACAACCCCAATAGGTGAGTGGCCATTTGGCCCAATACTTAGGGGCGGCAGCCGCGGCCAATTTTTTGACTGCCCCGGGTGCCACAAACAGTTGCTACTCCACTGTGCTGGATGTGGATATGGTTTGTGGAGGAGTGCAGCAGACGAACAGACACATGGAGGCTTTGTCACTCTACACGAGTACTTTACTCTGTAAACCAGTTCAGATGGCACAAACAGTCTATAATCAGGTAGCTGGTCAGGTAGTCACAGAGATTCGCAAGGTCATTCAGTAGATCCCGTAGTATACCTTCTTTTGACAATCCCGTGTCCTGCTGCTAAAACCTGCCCCGGCACAGTCCCCTTGTATACCAGGCCCATTGGGGTGCTGTGAGATTCCCTCATTTCTCTCTCTGAAGGGGCTCGACCTTTGGTGGGCAATCCTGGTTCCCTCTTTCTGTTCCTGGGCTGCCTCTCCTCTAGGTCCCTCCCTGGGAGTCTCCTTTTCTAGCTCAGAGGCTCCCCTCTCCTTCGCTCCTCAGTGCAAACAAGAACTCCACTGTGTGACTTCCCTCCTCCCCTAACTCTCCCCCTAGAGACTGGGCTCCAACCATTTGCTTAGGCTCGAGTGTGGGAGTGCTAGGGTGGGATCCACTTACAAACCTTACTCCTCCCTGTGACAGGAATAACTGCACACTCTTTTGTGGGTGCAGTACCCCTACTGTGGCACACTGACCAGTGGGGTGCCACAGCAACACTATTTGGAGTTTGTTTTATTCCTCCCCTGTGGGCTTAAAAATAGAAGAAGCAATCCCCACGAAAAGAGTAATACTTGACAATTCTAAAAACAACAACAATGGGATAGTTCCTTTTTTAGCCGCAGCCAAACCTCTGGCACAAGAAATTACAAAATTTTTCAGCCCCATTACTGGAAAAAGAAAAAAAGTGGAAACAGAGGTCAGGGACCGAAAAAAAGTAAGGATAAGCTTTCGAGATTGAAGAAGAGTGAAACCTCCACCAATAATGTGATTAACCTTTCTGATTACACACTAACAAAAGAGGAAAACAGATTGCTGAATAAGGGACTTCTTTTTTGCCCCACTAATGAGCCGGAAGACTTTGACCTCTTCATTGATGTACACCACTTCATAAGGAAGCTTACTCTCAAACGTCATTTTTTATTAAAACCTGAAGAAAAACATGTTGATAATAGTGGGGACATAACCCAAAAAAATTACTCACTAAAAGCTAAATCCACTTTCTATCCCTTGGAAAGTAGGGGACACATATTAGAGACATTCCAGGACCTCCTTCTATGTGATCTAAAAAAAAGAAAAACTCACACAGAAGAAACAGAGCAATTCCAGCAGCAAGAATAATCTGACAAAAAAAGAAGCAATGGCACTGATAAACTTGAAAGATAACAAGACAATAACTATACGGGCTGCTGATAAAGGAGGTGCCATAGTCAAACAAAATAGAATAGACTATGAGAAGGAAGCACTGAGATTACTCTCAGATCCAAAGTACTATGAAATAACAGAAAAAGACCCATACCCTACCTTGGTCAAAACCTATAATCACAGTATTATTGAGGCACATAAAAGAGGGATCATAATGACAGTTTTAAAAAAAATCTTAATTAAGAAAGAACCCCCGATCCCATTTTTCTATCACCTGCCCAAGGTTCACAAGAGCATCAATAATCCTCCTGGATGACCCATCATATCGGGAATCGACTCCCTAAGAAGCAACATAGCAGAATTTATCGACAAAAAACTACAAAAATATGTGTCCGGGTTGGACAGCTACACGAAGGACTCCACAGACATGCTAAAAATTTTTAGAAATATCAAATGGAAAAAATCTTACACATTGGTGACTATGGATGTAGCCTCTCTGTATACCAACATAGAGCATGAACTGGGTATGCTATGTATCGAATATTTTCTGAAACAAGATCCCAAATGGAAGACAACATCATTGACTTCATACTAAAAAATCTGGAGTTTATATTAGCTAACAATTTTTTTACGTTTAATGGGACTATGTACCATCAAAAATTCGGAACCGCGATGGGCTCGAAGACAGCATGCTCATACGCAAACTTGGTGATGGGTTTATTTGAAAAAATCCACATTTATGAAAATTCTCACTGTAGTGGGTTAGTAATATACAAAAGATATATAGACGATCTATTCTTAATATGGGACAAAGAAAACGGGGACTTGCACAAATTTATAAAAGAAATAGAGAACAATAAATGGGGTTTTAGTTTTGAGTCCACTATCAACGAGCAAAGTATCAATTTCTTAGACTTAACTATATTTGTGGAGCAAGACATGATACACACAAAATCATCCTTCAAACCCACTGACCGCAACTCTTATATAAACTTCAAAAGTGGACATTATAAGAAATGGCTAAATAATATTCCTGCTAGCCAATTCAGGAGAATAAAGAAGAACTGTTCATCCAACCAAGATTATACTGTGCAATCGGAAATATTAAAAAGCAGATTCATGGAGAGAGGTCCGAAAGATTTAATACATAGAGCACAAGAACATTACAAGAAAATTCCTCAGGAAACACTACTACAACCGAAAAAGCAAGTGTCGACAGAGGACAAACAGAAATGGAACTTCATAACTACATATAACAGGTGTCATAGAAGAATCAGAGAGTGCATTGAAAGACATTGGCATCTGTTACAAAGGGATCCTGTATTGAACAAAGTCATACCGAATAAACCTGGTATCACATTCAGGAGGGCTCCTAATCTGAAAGGAAAAATAGCTCCAAGCCGGCTGAAACAAGATATAACCACACAAGATGGAGAGGTAACACACAGAGGTTCCACGGGATGCAGGAAGAACAGATGCTTATGTTGTAAAAGCATACAACGAAGTACACACTTCACATCAACGAATAATGGTGAAACTTTCCAGATAAAATATAAAATGAACTGCTCCACAAAATATGTAATATACTTGCTAGAATGCCCTTGTAACCTACAGTATGTAGGAAGAACTATTAGGTCATTACATGAGAGGCTTAACAAGCACCGTTCAAACATAAAAAATGGTTACAAGGCCCACGGGGCTTCTTGTCACTTTGACATTCATCATAATAGGGACCCCACATGCGTCAAAATCACCCCCATAGAACACGTACCCACACATATCCCCAATAGATTCAAGATGCTAAAAAGGAGAGAAAAGTACTGGATGTTTAAACTCGAAACATTAAAACCCAGGGGCTTGAACTTGGTTTCTGAACTAATATAAGAGTGGGACACTAGTTGCTTCTTTTGCAACTGATTTATTTTGTTCCCTTTTCTTATTTCTTTGGCACGTCCACTTTCATTCTTTTTTATCTTTTATTGCATTGAAACAGGCCTCCACTACATATAGAATTTAATCTAATGATCATGATAGTACACTCTACACTTTTCTCAGCCCAGCTCTAGTGTGTTTCACCTCACATTTTTATATTTTTCCGTCCCACAGCACTAATAGATATATAAATTCCAGCATTTCTTCCTCCTGATATACAGAGAGCAAGTAGAATGCCACTACCGGTAGAGTAATACACTCACAGTCTCCCGGTACCAAGTTCTTTATATCTCCTTGATAACAGCCTCCTGTTGAGCGCCATCTTGTGGCCAAACAAGAGTAAGATTCCCCAATAATAACTGTATGTGAATCTTGCATGCATAGTGGGTTAATTTGTGATCCTGGTATGGTCTTCTGATGTCAGTATATATTTGTTTTTGTTTTTTCTTGGAGGGATAGAACCCAGGAGGAGTTCCAGATGGCAACAGTGGGTACATCTCTGATGCTCCACACACAAACATACAAAAATAAGAGACTACTTGGATTAGACCTCAGTTTATTATTTTATTTTATTGTTAGTTGTCCAACTCTGATTTTTTTAGTCCCTGAGACCACAAAAGATGATTTCCACACAGGTTTTTCACACAGATTTTTTAGCTTCTACTCTTTTTATTATGGATTTTTAAACTAATTTAATAAAATTCCTTGTTTTATCTTTTCTTCTTTTATAAGATGGTAGCTTCCACTTATATTACCCATCGTCCTTATTCTTCCCGGTTTTCCAGATGTCCTGGAAAACAGATAAATATAAAATATATCTAGAAACAGTCTGATTGTGAAAGACGAGCTTTACTAAAAACAGTACTTTGACACAATAAACTCTGTGGCACAATACATTAATGCTGAGGCTCTCATTGTATTCCTGAGCGCTACGGGTTCTATCCCTTGGGGAAGATTAGAACTGCTTTACTAATTTTAGCAAGCTTTGTTCAGATTTTTAAGTGGTTTTACAGGTGTTTCCGCTCTGAATTTTTTCTAGTTTTTTACATATTTGGCCTAGTCAGATTTTTTACTGTGTTTGTATCATATTATGTATTTGATTATGTAGTTAATGTTGTTTTTTAATAAAAATTGCGCCAAAATCGGGAATCCTCCCCTTGTTGGTGACGTTTTTGACGTCATCACTGGTGGAAACTCCCATCAATCACCATTATGGGGTTTGCTATATATGTGCGGTTTTGTGGGGCGAGGGTATCCCTGAGGAAGGTGCCAGGAGGGCACCGAAACGCGTCGGAAGCAATAAAGAAAACCTGGTTACACATCACCTACCTGTGTGTTCCTTGAAGTAAGTGGACCTTGGCAGCGCGGACTGTTGTACACCTATCTTTTTCCCTACATCTCCCTGTGGGCTTGTATTTCTGCTGTAAGCCAACCACCACCCCTGAATGAGTCTGGATGAGAAGGAGGAGGGAGGGGTTTGGCTTACAGCAGAAAGACAAGCCCACAGGGGAAGAATTAAAAAAACTCCAAATAGTAATGTCATGCTGCACACATCAATCACCTGCTGTACTTATTTACAGGTGGTTAAATCCTGGTGGTTGGTTCCCTTTGATGACCAAATAATTTTTCATCTTTTGGGCTTCCTTTTATTCAGTTTAAATTTACCATTCATTTTACCACAGTGCACTGGATAATAAAAGCAAATTCAAAGTTTGGTGAAATTGTGAAAAAAAAAAATCAATTTCGCATTTGTGTTTTGTGCAATGTTCTCACTGTGTTCATTGTATATTAAAAATTACCTGGCAGCATACTTTCCAGATCAGTATAATTATGGTGTTACCAAACTTGTCAAGTTTTATTTTATTATTTTAGGAATTACCTTTTTTGTCTTCATTCTATAAAGGTTTGTGAGAGCCTTCTTCTTGTTTCCCGGACCGTTGTTTTATATTGATGCCATTTTCGGGTGCACATGCCGTTTTGATCAATTTAATTGTATTTTTTGTGTGACCCCCCAGCACCTCCCCCCCAAAAAAAACCAGAAGTTTTGGCATTATGATTCTTTCTTTATCATAATTCAACATACATATTAAATAATTTAATATATTAATAGTCTGTTATGCTCAAGATGTGAGTCTTTCTCAAATGACAATGCCCGAGTATTGCAGTATGTAACAAAATTAAGGCGCTTCTATTTAGCCCAGTCTATGCTTATGTTTCACAAAGGAGATAACATGAATATTATGTGGGCTTTCGGCAGGTCCTGTATGCAACCGGGCACCTTCTTAACACCATCATCCTGCAGATTAACCTTATAACAGCAGATTAATAGCATTTCCAATGTGATAGGATTCCTTTAACAGTGAAATGAAGAAGACCAAAGGCTCTAAATCTAAATCTAAATCGCTAACAACATCGTTCACATCGCTGGTGAGCTGTCACACAGGCAGACTCAGAGTCACCAGCGATGTAGACCAGCAAGAACGCTGGTAACCATGGTACACATCGGGTTACTAGAGGCTGCGCGGCGCTTAGTAACCCGATGTGTACCATGGTTACCATCTCCCAGCATAGGCTGTGCCGCTGGGAGATCGTTCATCTCATACACCACGATGCTGCAGGTCGCTCAACGGATTATCACTTGATTTGAGGTCCTGCTCACAAATCTTTCACCAAAACAATGACGCGATTTTTCATTGACAGATCGCTCGGTTACACGCAATGATGCATAAACGATATCACTTAAGAGATCAAAATTCTGGATCGCTTAAGCGATATCGTTCACAAGATTGAAGCGTCTGACGTGACCTTTAGGCTTCCAAAAAGAACTGGATCTAAACTGCCTAGTATGATCTGTCGCTAAGAATTCTTCTTCTCCATTACATACAAATGATATGGCTCTTCCTCCACTTTTCTAAGTGTACCGTTACCAAAACCTTGTCAAAAAAGATATTTAAAATTACCATATATGAAGCCCGGGATCGTGATGTCGGCAAGCGGCGGGACAGTGCGGGACAGTGATAAGTATGATTTTACTTTACAGGTTTGCCGCGCAAGGGGGGGGGGGCCCTGGATCATGATGGGGGGGCCTGTATACCTCCGGGGGCTGTTGCTGTATACAGCCCTGGGGCTGCTGCTGTATACACCCCTGGGGCTGCTGCTGTATGCAGCCCTGGGGCTGCTGCTGTATACACCCCTGGGGCTGCTGCTGTATTCACCCCTGGGGCTGCTGCTGTATACAGCCCTGGGGCTGCTGCTGTATACAGCCCTGGGGCTGCTGCTGTATACAGCCCTGGGGCTGCTGCTGTATACACCACTGGGGCTGCTGTATACTACCACTGGGGCTGCTGTATACACCTCTGGGGCTGCTGTATACTAACCACTGGGGCTACTGCAGTATTTACCACTGGGGCTGCTGTATATACCTCTGGGGCTGCTGTATACCACACTGCTGGGGCTGTATACCTGTGCTGGGGTCCACCCTCGGCTTATACACGAGTCAATAGATTTTCCCAGGTTTTGGAGGCAAAAGTAGGGGGGTCGGCTTATACACGGGTCGGCTTATACACAAGTATATACGGTAGTAACAATTTAAAGTCACCCTTCAGCTGAATTCTAAAGAAATTCTATTAGAAGAGAAAGTACTCTGGAAGATCCTTCATAGTAACAGTTTAGAATATTTCAGGAACTGACATACCGGTACATATTTTCCATAAATGGACAAGATACATATTGGAGTTAAAAACAGTCTAGTAAGGGTATAGGCAGCCGAGAAGCTACGGGGAAGCCCAGCAATCAAGTGTTATTTTCTTCAGAGAGAAATGCTCTATGTAACTGCTTTTCATTTCAGGTGATTGATGAACATTACAATTGATGGACTCCTTTTAGTAGTATTGAATACCCTAAGGGTACCTTTACACACCGCAACCGCGGCGAGAATGGTTGATAGCGATATTGTGTCGCTGAAATATCGCTGCCACATTTATACCTAATCGCCTCCTTATTGCTGCATGTAAATAGGGAATTTGGCGGCGATACGTCGCCTCGGCACAGTCGCCTGGTTACAGAGCAGTGCTCGGTAATCAGGCGACCGTGGTGAGTCGACATATCGCTGCCAAATTCCCTATTTACACGCCGCAATAAGGAGGTGATTAGGTATAAATGTGACAGTGATATTTCAGCGACACAATATCGCTATCAACCATTCTCGACGCGGTTGCGGCGTGTAAAGGTATCCTTAGGGTTCGCTCACATCTGCATATAAAAATGGCGAATGTAATGTGAGAAAAAATGTTTTTCCTTAGGTTGAATTGAGTTGAGAAAAAAATCTCAGCACGCTGTGTATTGCCATGTAAAATGGCCAAGCCTCGCCAATGCAAGTCAATGTGTGCGAGAAAAAAACAGATGTCACACGGACATAATTATGCATATGCAATTCGTATGCAATGCATTTTTACCATCATCCTTTACATACTATAGTAATTCCATATAATGTTATGCTAGTTGTCACATAAATAAAGCAATCTTATACTAGAAAGAAAGATAGATTTTAAAATAGATAGATATTTCTGTATAATGTAACAACCTCCCTATGTATCATAAACTTGCATCGTTTAGTGCATTTTTGTGTGGCACTAAAGGATGTTTAGCCTTTTAAACTGTAGTAAATAATTATCCCTCCCCAATCTTTGATAACAGCAAAGGTATACTAGACAGCTGTGGGCTGATATTATCAGGCTGGGAACGTCCATGGTTTTTTTTGCCCTTCCCAGCCTAAAAGTACCAGCCTGCAGCCATCCTAAAAGTATCACATTAGATGCGCCAATTTTGGCTCTTTATCTCGGCTGTTCCCAATTACCCTGGTGAGGTGGCAATCAGGGCAATAGAAGTTAGGTTGATGTCGGCTGTGTGGCGCTAGCTGGCATTAAGCTGTAGTGTTTGTAATGAAGATGTGTCTATCAGTATAAATAACTCAGTATAAATAAAAAACTTTTATAATAGTTTATTTTAAAAAAACACTCCCCGACTCTTTCCCTGGCTCACCAATTTATTGAAGAAAAAAAAAAGAATAACTAAAGCCATGCAGGCCCAATGAAGTCCAAGGAATTTGATATTATTCAAAGAATCCGACTAGTCTAGAGAAGGAGACCTGACATTAAAAGGTATAAAGAGAGAAATAAAAATAAAAAAAACTCTCCCTTGTTTACCAATTTATTAGAAAGCAAAGTTCCTGGACATTTGCGACTCCTGGCAACTTTGATGAGCGGTGACATCAGGATTTCATTTTTGGACTGCTTTGGATTCCTTAAACTGCTTGGCTTTTTTAAATAAATTGGTAAACCAGGGAAAGAGCTGAGGAGTGTGTTTTTAAATAAACATTTTTGTATGAAGGTTTTTTCTTTATAGTTACTGGGTTAGTAATGGGCGAATCTGATAGACACCTCTAAATTACTAACACTAGGGCTTGATGCCAGAAGACACTACATAGCTAACATCAACCCCCAACCCCATATACGCAGATGTGAGTGAACCCTTAGGGTACGTGCCCATGATCAGGATTAACAATGTTTTAGATGCAGCGTATTTTTGCTGCTTCAAAAAGTTTGTGTTGTACAGCACAAACACACTGGATGAGGTTTATAGAAATCCTATATCCACTGTGTTTCTTTTTATGCAGCGTTAATTGACATGTAGCGTGCTTCCCAAGCTGCAGCATGTCAATTTATGATTGTGGAGATGCTGGTGTTCTGAGTAGGTGAACACAGCAAAAATACACTGCACCCAGAATCCTGATCAATGGGAATTGACAGCATGCTCTATCGCTGAGAACACTAGCATCTCCAGAAGAGGAATGATGCTGCATCTACAACGCAGGCATTCCTGAACATGGGCACTGCATACCATACAGTGCATCCACTTCTGACACAAACTGCGTGAGCACCAACCACTGTATTAAACTGTTAGGATACATATTGATTGGTTGAGGGATTCCTAAACTTTTGTAATTAAAATCAGATTACGTTATTGATTAATATAATTGAAATCTCTGGTATTTACTTTTATTCATCTTTTTTACCATTTTTAGCACAGGTTTTATGGGGTTTACAAATGAATATGTGTGTGCATAATTTGCAGGGAGAAAAATAACATTTTATTCTACCATTTCCAATTTCATTGTTCTCTTTAGATTAAATGGAAACGCCTCCTTGACAGAATATTTCATGAAAACTTTTCTGAAGATGAAGAAGTTGTTGTATTGGCCACAGATTACATGCAGAAGGTATCCGACATGATACACACTACACCAACAAGGTAAGAATCAATGCTTTTAGTTGTGCTTTATCTCCTTTTATAGTTTACTCAGGTACCTAGTATCAAAAAGTATATCTGACAGGCATGACAGTATGGACAATAATGGATTTTTTCAGGTGAGCTCACGATTGTGCACTCATTTGCAGTGCTGTGCAAATAGGCATAGTACAAAATGGTATTTTATGACTGCTGCCTATCTCCTTTATGAGGGACCACCAAACAAAAGGGAGGATGTTTTGTGGAAATCACAGGTAAGCAATAGCAAATAACAGACTCTGGTTAAGGGCACTGTCAAGAGTATTGTACCAAAAGCATAATTGAAAGTCATAGATATATATTTCTTCGTCATTAAATGATAATAGTTGCAAAATAACTAGTTTTGAGTCCTCAACCAGGAGCTTCGTCAGGTACAAAAAATGTATAACACAAGTCACCTAGTGTAACTGTCACGGGGAATTTTGGGAGAAAAGGAGGAAGGGAACCTGGGCCCCTGAACTGTCCCTCAGGCTAGGGGAACACTGACTTTCCTTAACTCAGGGGTACCCTTGATGGTAGAGAGGCCTGAGTCTCTGACCTGTTGCTTTCTTCTGTCCAGCCCTGAGCTAAACCCCCAACCCCCACCCCAGGAGGTGAACCGCAATGTATCCCTGAAAAAAACAGACAGAGATAAAGTAAACAGCACCACACAGCAAAGAATCAGAAAGATATAATATGGGTGTAGGGAGAACACAAATACAAATAGGGAACAAAAAAAGAACAAGGTATACTTCACCAGACACCAAGGAAAGATTACAGTTTCTACAGCAACTCCAACGCAGTATCGGTATGCAAGAGGCACGCGAACGCTATAGTTGGCATCCAGGAATGTTCTGAGCCATACTTAAAAGGTGAAGGCGTTCCAGCAGCCTCAGCCTTCAGTTGACACAATCAAAAAGTTAACACCTGCAAAGCTGAATATCAGAGAACAAACCACCGCTGACACCCTAACTTAGACAGAGCAACAAAGAGGTTTAAGGCTGCACATCAGACTCCCCAGTTTGAAAAGAGTCTGATGGCATAACAGTAACACAACCTAGTGTCCCCCTAGGATTTTGATTATGATGGCTTAATACAGGGAAATAAAACTTCTTTATAAAAGCCACTTTGTTCAAAGAAAACATCCAATGAAATGCTCTTCTATTCACCTGACTGCTGCTGATCCAATCACAGGCTTTAGCAATCCAGTTCCTGAATGGAGAATGAGATGTTCTGCTTCCTCAGCCGGAGCAAACAATACTGGATCTCCAGAGCAGACCCTACTGGATCCATGGGCCTGCTGGCAGGTGGGTATACCTAAGCATCCATGGAAAAAAAAGGTTTCAAAGTTGGAATACCCTTTTAAAATGTAAAAATAAAATATGCTCTATCAGCAATTGATTTCAAGGAGAGGTATCGTCTGCATTATACAACCATTTTGGAACGTAGACAGTTTTATTTAAACACATTTAGATCACCATTGAATTTGACAGTAATCTGCATTTATTTAACTAAAACAGTTATGGGTCAAAATGTTGGCCCTTGGCTGGGATTGTTTGTAGTGTTTGAGTGTTCGTCCAAGGTGAAGATGTAGTGCAGATTCGGGGAAACATTTTTTTGCCGATGGCCATTTGGAAATTTCAACAATCCTTTGGTGGCCGTACAAAGTTAACAACTTGAAAACTACTGTGGTGGCTGGGGCTGCTTCTCTTTGACGTGGGAGATATTAGCCATGTTGGTTCTCAACTGCTTTTCCAGGTTTGTTAGAGCCGTAGACATCACAGGAGAGGCTGGGAGTATATACCTCACTAGAAAGGCTGAGGCTAGGGCATAGAGATCACTGGAGAGCTGAATTTAAATGGCAGACAGTTGGCAAAACGTGTCTGCCAGCCTGAGCACTGCAGTCCCCATGAATCTGCCCGAGGGCTGCAAACAAGTCTTTGAGGGCTGCATTTGGCCCTGGGGCCTGAGGTTCCCCACCCCTGATGTAGTGCATGGAGTACAAGTCTAAGGTGAGACTGCAAAGAAGTCAACAAGTCACTGTGGCTTTCAGATGCAAAACCATATGGCAATTAACTTAGGCAATGGAGGCCTTTGTCTCATCATTTGTCATTTTCTATTTGTCTTCAAATTGTGAACCAATATCTGATTTACTTTACCATAAAATAAAGTCAACTTATTATTTTTTCTATTATTATACCTGTCCTATATTTATTAAAATCAAGATCCCCTTAATGATAGAATTTATACATAATACAATTTGATGCACATATATTAAAGGGAACCAACCACCCCCAATGACCCCCCCGGACTATTAATATGGCTCCCTACACCCAGCACATACATGTGCTGCAATGTTTTTTGCTAAAAAAACTGCTTTTTAAAAGTAAAGATAATGCTTTATAAAGTTTCTACCGAAGGGACGGGTGGGTCGTTACTTACATGGGGCTAAAGCCGAGATTCTGCTGCCACTCATCCTCCTCTCTCCCCTCGCAGCAGTAACGCGTTTGTCAGCTCACAGCTGGCACGGATCGATCCGTGCACACGTCATCAGCTACAGCCGGGTCGCGAGCGCGCGCTCTGACTTCCTGCGCTCAGCTATGGATAATGCAGGACGTCAGAGCGCGCGCTCGCTACCCGGCTGTAGCTGATGACGTGTGCATGGCATGCGATCCGTGCACCAGGTTGACTGACAAGGCTGGCGACTGCTGCGGGGGAGAGAGGAGGATGAGTGGCAGCAGAATCTCGGCTTTAGCCCCATGTAAGTAACGCCCACTCGTCCCTTCGGTAGAAACTTTATAAAGCATTATCTTTACTTTTAAAAAGCAGTTTTTTTAGCAAAAAAGATTGCAGCACATGTATGTGCTGGGTGTAGGGAGCCATATTAATAGTCCGGGGGGGTCATTGGGGGTGGTTGGTTCCCTTTAATAGCAATGACCATACAGACCTGAAGCCTGTACTTACCATTCTGTTCTATTTAGTATAATATTTCCTTTATTTAATTACTATTATATTTCTATCTGATGTTATTTAGCTTGCAGCACTTTACATGCTTAGTAATAAAAATTCTCTGTGCCTGCTTTGACAAAAACTGCTAAAAAATACAAGATTAAATCTGGAGCTAGAAAGGATAGTACAGTAACATATTTGTGCCTTCTGGCATTACCTATGTGCGGAGATTCAGACTGATTTATACACAGTCATAGGAGCAAGATGCAGGCAATGAGTGAAGGACATAATTTCTATCCACAGACAGCTGTTTTTCTCATATTAGATGTAAACATGGTTTTGGGCTTTTTAGAGGTAGGTCCTCCAACGTAATATAAAAATAAAGTTATATTATGCTGTAATGAAACATACGTATCTCTACGACATATTTTATCTTAAGATCCAAAATATCAAAGGTATAATTTAAAATTATGACAGAAAATGAAACTATACACAGATTGGAAGGTGGTCACTATATAGAAAAGTTCCTCCTAGTGGTGTAACTTGAAGCTCTTGGACCCCAATGCAAAAGCTCTGACGGGGCCCCAATAACAGCAATAGTCTTTTTCTATAGGCAAAATGAACTTTCAAGGCCCCCTAGGCTCCAGGGCCCTGGTGTAATAGCAACCCCTGACCTATTGTAGTCACGCTCCTGCTTACTCCATAAAATGGCTTGTCTAGTCATGCCTTACCTTAAAATTAAACTGCTAATGAGTCTGATTCTCTGAGGTGAAGAATCATAGGATCGCTGCAGTGGTGATAATAGCTGTAGGTCACTGGCTGAAAAAAAGATGAGAGAGGAAGTTAGAAAACATGATGAGAGAGGAAACTTAATATGAAGAGAGAATCCTGACTTTTATTGAAGAAGAGGTAAAGAAGGACCAGAGAGCCCTACAGGGGTGAACAAGCCCATGATGATGTAGGGCACGGGGGTCTTAGGGATTAATGAGTTGAATGCAGGAGTGCATTCTTGGGGGAGTTCGGGATTGGTGCAGGATTGGAGAGTGTGGATTGGTGGTGAGGATTAGTGGGATGGGTGTAAGGGGGTATAAAGATGCAGGGAGGGGGTTGGTACCTCCTCTTCGGCTGACCGCACAGCCAAATGTCATAAATGTTTGTAACAGACTCGAGGGTACAGGGGCCCACTGACCCTAGCGCCTATTGCAGCTGGGTGTGCCTGAGAATGCATATCCAGCTGAAATGCATCAAGGCACAGAGACCCATCGGGTCCATGAACTGCTATACACACGCCAAACAGAGGCTGGCAGCTGACGGCAGTACCATGACTGGGGGTGGTGAATGACAGTGACATCATGCGACATAGTGCGATCTCCTATGTTAGCTTGGGGCCACTGCTCACTGACTATAGAGAACACCAGGTGATGTGGGAATGGAAGGAAGGTGAGTAGAATGTTTTTTGTAATTATGCGTTAGGGACAGAACCCCCATATACACTAGTATAAGGACTATGTAGACCAGAGGAAGAACATGTATACCAGTATGGGCACCATAAATACTAAGATGAGGACCATATATACGTACCAGGATGGGGGACATATATACCAGAATGGAGAAATACTGTATGTACAAGGAGTAGGACCATGTATACCAGGAAGTGTGACATATATAACAGGAGGGGGACCATATATTCCAGGAGGAGGACCATAAATACCAAGATTGGGGACATATATATCTGGATGGGACATATATACTATACACTGTGTGCAGAATTATTAGGCAAGTTGTATTTTAGAGGATTATTTTTATTATTGATCAACAACTATGTTCTCAATCAACTCAAAAGACTCATAAATATCAAAGCTTAATATTTTTGGAAGTTGGAGTAGGTTTTTTTAGATTTGGCTATCTTAGGAGGATATCTGTTTGTGCAGGTAACTATTACTGTGCAGAATTATTAGGCAACTTAATAAAAACTAAGTATATTCCCATCTCACTTGTTTATTTTCACCAGGTAAACTAATATAACTGCACAAAATTTAGAAAAAAACATTTCTGACATGCAAAAACAAAACACAAAAAAATGAGTGCCCAATATAACCACCTTTCTTTATGATGACACTCATACAGCCTTCCATCCATAGATTCTGTCAGTTGCTTGATCTGTTTACGATCAACATTGCGTGCAGCAGCCACCACAGCCTCCCAGACACTTTTCCAAGAGGTGTACTGTTTTCCCTCCCTGTATATCTCACATTTTAGGAGGTACCACAGGTTCTCTATGGGGTTCAGATCAGGTGAGCAAGGGGGCCAGTCATTATTTTTTCTTTTTTTGGACCTTTACTGGCCAGCCACGCTGTTTAGTAGTTGGATGCATGTGATGGAGCATTGTCCTGCATGAAAATCATGTTTTTCTTGAACGATATCAACTTCTTCCTGTACTACTGCTTGAAGAAGTTGTCTTCCAGAAACTGGCAGTAGGTCCAGGAGTTGAGCTTCACTCCATCCTCAGTTTGAAAAGGTCCCACAAGTTCATCTTTGATGATACCAGCCCATATCAGTTTCTCACCTCCACCTTGCTGGTGTCTAAGTCAGAGTGGAGCTCTCTGTCCTTTACTAATCCAGCATCTGGCCCATCCATCTGGCCCATCAAGAGTCACTCTCATTTCATCAGTCCATAAAACCTTTGAAAAATCAGTCTTAAAGGGAACCAACCACCTCAGATCACCCTAATACACAGTTAGTACATGTCCCTGCACCCTAAGGATACCTTTCCAGCACTGTTTTTGTGTAAAATCTTGCATTAGTATAACTCATATAAAGAGTTTATAAACTTACTAGCCTGGTGACTTCTGGGCGTATCCCTCCTTCTGTTATACTTCAGGGCTGTGCATTGCATGTCTGTGCTCCCCCTCCCTCCGTGCCTGCTGCCCTGCCCTGATGGGTGTGATCGTTATCTCCTCTGCACAGAGGGAGGGGGAGCACAGCCATGCAATGAATGCACAGCCCTGAAGTATAACAGAAGGAGGGATACGCCCAGAAGTCACCAGGCTAGTAAGTTTATAAAACTCTTTATATGAGTTATACTAATGCAAGATTTTACACAAAAACAGTGCTGGAAAGGTATCCTTAGGGTGCAGGGACATGTACTAACTGTGTATTAGGGTGATCTGAGGTGGTTGGTTCCCTTTAAGATATTTCTTGGCCCAGTCTTGACGTTTTATCTTATGTTTCTTGTTCAAAGGTGGTCGTTTTTCAACCTTCTTTACCTTGACCATGTCCCTGAGTATAGCACACCTTGTGCTTTTTGATACTCCAGTAATGTTGCAGCTCTGACATATGGCAAAACAGGTGGCAAATGGCATCTTGGCAGCTTCACGCTTGATTTTCGTCAATTCACGGGCAGTCATTTTGCGCCTTTTTTGCCCAACACGCTTCTTGCGACCCTGTTAGCTATTTGCCATGAAACGCTCGATTGTTCGTGATCAGCTTCAAAGGTTTGGCAATTTCAAGACTGCTGCATCCCTCTGCAAGACATCCCACAATTTTGGACTTTTCAGTACCCTGTCAAATCTCTCTTCTGACCCATTTTGCCTAAGGAAAGACATTTGCCTAATAATTAAGCATACCTTATTAGGGTATTGATGTCATTACATCACACCCCTCCTCATTACAGAGATGCACATCACCTGAGTTACTTAATTGGTAGTTGTCTATCAAGCCTATACAGCTTGGAGTAGGACAACATGTATAAAAAGTATCATATGATCAAAATGCTAATTTGCCTAATAATTCTGCACACAGTGTATATACCAGGATGGGGACATATATATCAGCATGGGGACATGTACCACAATGAGAACCATATACAGCTCTGAAAAAAATTCAGAGACCACTGCAAAGTTTTCAGTTTCTCTGATTTTTCTCTTTATAGGTATATTTTTGAGTAAAATTACATTGTTCTTTTATTCTATAAACTACTGACAACACGTCTCCGAAATTCAAAGCTAAAAATGCACGTCTCCGAAATTCAAAGCTAAAAATGTTGTATTTATTTGCAGCAAATCAGAAATCTTTAAAATACTGGTAATAAAAAAGAAACAGAACAGTGCATTTAGAAACCACAATATTAATGTTTTAACTCAGGAAGAGTTCATAAATCAATATTTGGTGGAATAACCATAGTCTGGAGATTGGGCTGGCAATGACAAGGTCTTAGGTCAATCAATGTGTAGAAAAGGAGCACCACATCAAGACCCTGTCATGGCCAGCCCAATCTTCAGACCTGAACCCCATTGAAAACCTCTGGAATGTAATCAAGAGGAAGATGGATAG
Source organism: Allobates femoralis (assembly GCA_033576535.1). Classification (NCBI taxonomy): domain Eukaryota; kingdom Metazoa; phylum Chordata; class Amphibia; order Anura; family Aromobatidae; genus Allobates; species Allobates femoralis. Next base: position 207,988,916 of record JARQOC010000001.1, read on the forward strand.
TCACAACCATCAAACAAAGAAGAACTGCTTACATTTTTGTGCCAGGTGTGGCATAAGGTCTCCCAAAAGCAGTGTGAAACACTGGTGGAAAGCATGCCAAGACGCATGAAAGCTGTGATTAAACATCATGGTTATTCCATCAAATATTGATTTCTGAACTCTTACTGAGTATCGTTGTTTCTAAATGAATGTGAACTTGTTTTCTTTGCAGTATTTGATGTCTGAAAGCACTGTTCTGTTTATGTATTATATTTTGACGATTTCTCTTTTGCTGCAAATAAATACAAATTTTTTATTTTTGAATTTTGGAGACATGTTGACAGTAGTTTATAGAATAAAAGAAAAATGTCATTTTACTCAAAAATATACTTATAAAGAGAAAAATTAGAGAAACTGAAAATATTGCAGTGTTTCTTAATTTTTTCCAGAGCCGTACATACAAGGAGTAGGACCATGTATACCAGTAATGGGCACTGTATATACTAGGTTGGGGACCATATATACCAGAATGGGGGACATATATATGTGGAGCCCACTGGGACGGGGTACTCGGTGCCAGACCGGGGTACTGCTGGGGATGTCACGGAGGTCCTGGTCCGGACCGTGTCCCGGGTTCCGCAAGTAAATGGGGGGATATTTACAGGGGAGTTTGTCGTGACGCCACCCACGGGTTGTGGTCATGGTGACCACCGCTGCTGCAGAACCTCCGGGGATGATGTTTGGCAGCTGTAGATGTATTGGCTCTCCACGGGTAGAGCTTGATTCCCCGGGGCAGTGGTAGTAATAGTCTATAGATAGTGCTATGGATGTTGCAGCATAGAGGTAGCAGTAGAGATGATGACAATTGGTGAGGGAGAGTAGGACTTGAGTGCAAGGATCACACAGACTCACGGTTTTGTAGTTTTCCAAGGCTTTACTGCAGATGCTATTTGGCAGAGTACTGTTCACGGAGTCTGTACCGGGGCTGGGTTGCACCCACCTTGTCCGGGTCCTCAGCTTCCTACTCCTGCGCCTTGTGTGTGGCCCTGCTGCTGCTTTAGCTGAGCTGCTGGCCTTATTTATCCTCACAGGTACCCCCTTTGCTAGGCCACTTGAGCCTTTCCGTGTGCTTCTGGCCCTGCCGTGTTGCTTTGCTGAGGTACAGTGTAGATATACAACCTCCACTATCCCGGTGTTTACTGTGCTGCGTGTGTCAGTCACATTTTCGGTTCCGGTATCCGGTCTGTGCGCTCCTCCAGGGCGAGTTATGGGGTAACTCAGTCTCCCAGATGTGTTCTGCTGTTTCTCTTACTCCTTCCCTCAGACCCAGGCTAGGCCTGGAAGTGGGAAGCAGGCTGTGGAGAGGCCTAAGGCAGCCTCTTTACACCACAAGTCTTTCTTCCTCCTAGTGCTCCCTGCGCTGAACTAACTCCAACTGACTAACTGTCACTGCAATTCTGAGGTAAACAACATTAGCTCCTCCCCCTCTTGCAGGTGCCACTTAAGCTCCACCCACCACTCTGCTCTTCCGCACTTCCTCTTGACACCAGAATATATATAAGGGAGCTGCTTGAACTCCCCCTTCTGGCCTAGAGGTGCTACTGCAGTGTCTAGTGTTGTGTGGGGAGTTACCCTTGTGATGTTACTGTGGCACATTAACCCCTGGGGAGCCACATATACAAGAATGGGGAGATACATACCAGGAGTAGGACAATGTATACCAGGATGGGGAAACATATAACAGGAGGGGGACCATATATACCAGGAGAAGGATCATAAATACCAAAATGGAGGACATATATATCTGGAGGGAAACCTTTGACCATCATTCTCTTAAACTACTCTTTTGTTAGATTACAATATCCTAACAACTAGCTATATGCTTTATAGATTAAGTGCCACAGCGGTACACAACTTTCAAATTTAGACCCATGCCTTGTAACAAACAGTGTATCTGATTTAATTCCTATCCATGAAACATCACCATTTCTGAGTTCTTTATCACATTCCCTGAACAATTCTCACACACCATCTAGTAGTCATTTTTGTCTATTTTTTTCCAAATTGCATACTGACATGCCCCCACCAGGACCGTAGGGTACTCGGAACTAAGTCGGACAGTTCTTTGGGGATATCACAGTGGTGTGACCCGGTTCTGTGGCCCTGACGATGTCATTAAATGTGGAATATTTTGTATGCCATTTAACACTACCCGTGAGTTTCAGCAATGAGGGATGGATGGGCGACACTGCAGTGCAGATCCGCTGGGGCTGTTGGTATTGCAGCTAAAATAGCTTGGCTCTCCATGGATAGAGTGGAGGATCCCAGGGCAGTTGTACAGTGTCTAAGTAGTAAGGGTAGCAACATGGTAAATAACTTGGAGGACACAGCTTGATTTTTATTCACTGTTCATACACGACACCAGTTTTTCCAGCGGTCCACAAGGTGCTGTGTTTCCCAGGTTTATGGCTCCAACCAACTCTCAGATATCGTAGGAACGACCCACTGGGACCCCATTCTAGTATTCCTTCCTGGACCATCTTCCTGTGCTGGCTCTCGCTCTCCTGCCCCGCGTCTCACACTCAGTGTCTCATGCCAGTAACCTCGGGTCCTGGCAGGCAACTTTGTCCTAGTCCTCTCGACCCTACGTGGCTACCTTTTCGACGAGTAAGTGTGGTCATGGACTGTTGCACTTGAAACTACAATAGTCTCTGATTCACTACCCGAGTCTTTCAGTCACTCCACCAGTCTGGGTCCGGTCTCTTCTGTGGCCTGGTACCTCCAGCCGACCACAGTCACCGTCAACCTGGATGCGGGAGCCATGGGTGGATCCTTCACTTCCCGTTTCCCTGGGACCCCTTCTGTCCCTCCAGAGCTCCTCTCTAGCTCCTCTGTCTGGTCTATTCCTTCTTTTCCTTGGGATAAGCTCCAACCGTCTCCAGACCCCAGGATGTCTCTCTCACGTCTTCTTGTATCAGACTCCTTACACCCACTCTCCTTATTCTTGTCTCGTCACTTACGTTGTCTGTCCTCCACGTCGCTCCACTTCCTGCTTACCAACTTCCTGGTCCTCTCCTTTCCTACTTCCTCCACTCACACCCTCTACCTATCTCCCCTCCGGCCGGGAATGGGGCCCTCCCTAAACAGGGTCCGCCAAATCCCCAACCCAGAGTATGTAGTGTTGGATGCGGGTGTGTGGGTGCCCGGTAGTGTCCCCTACTTTCCTGAGAGTGAGGTACCACACCTCTGGCTGAGGTGCAGTACCTATAATGCGATTGAATCATTAGGGGCGCCACAATACAATTCTGTTTTAGGCTTACCATAGAGCATTGTTTTGCTTAAGAGATCTGCGTTATCGCTTTTTTTTTTCTTCATATCATCTGTATATATTGTACATATTATTGTGATGGACTTTTTGTAATATTGTTTTTTCCTTGTACAACCTTTTCAGTTACTGACGAAGGTCTATTACAGACCAAAACGTTTGAAAACACTGATTCAATAATTTACACTTAAAAGCAACAGAAAATGAGAGTGCCTAGTCTTTTGAAATCTGCTACCTCCACCACACACTGAGCACATATAAAATAAATAGACACCACCTTTCCACTGAGAAACACTCACGGGTGGAGAGTTGTGTTTAGTCAGACATTCCCAGGTCATTATCAGCAGATATAATCAGGGCCTGAATGCATTAACTTCTTGTGGTACTGCAAGGACCAGATAAACCTTGCTGTGATATATACCAGCCATTTATAATGCAGCTGGTCATCATATCACAAAGACCTATATACCAGGATGGGGGACATATATACCAGGATGGAGACCTATATATCAGGATGGGAGATTTATACAGTATACCAGGATGGTGGACATATATACCAGAATGTGGCCCAGAAGGAGGATATATATACTTGGATGAGTAAAATATATGTCAAGGATGGGGACATATATACTAGGAAGGTGATGATATATACCAGGATGGGGGACAAGTACACAAAATTGGGGATCATATATACCAGAATAGGCCCAGGATAAGGATATATATATGTATGTATGAATATATATATATATATATATATATATAATATATATATATATATATCAGGATGGGGAACATTATTACCAGTATGGGGGACAAATATACCAGGGGATAGGGATAATATATGCTAGGATGGGCCCAGGATGGGGACATATAAACCAGGATGGGGTCATATGAACCAAGATGGAGACTATGTATACCAGGATGGGGAATATAATTACTAGGATAAGGAACATATATATACCAGGATGGGGATTCAGTATACCAAAATGGGGAACATATTGTTTATACAAAGATGGGGATCATATATACCAGGATGAGCACAGGATAAAGACATATATACTAGGATGGGGAATATATATATACCAAGTTGGGCATAATATATACCAGGATGGGCCCAGCTTGAGGTTATATTTACCAGGATCTGGGACATATGTACAAGGATGGGAACCATGTATACCAGGATGGAGGACATAAATATATTATATATACCAGGAGGGGTCGAGGATGAGAACATGTATACAAGGATAGGGAAAATATGTTCCAGAATGAGGAACCTATATACCAGGATGGGGACAGATATACCAGAATGGGGGGCTGTGACAGTTCGCATTGTTTGACAGTGGTACTCATTGCTTGCCAGTTGTTGAGATTGCAAAAAGGAAACACTTGCCATTTAAACATCCAGTGGATTTATTAAAAGTTCCATAAACCACAGAATGCAACATAAATAGAAGCCTCATTGATGGTTACCGGAAGCGGTTAATCGCAGTTATTTTGGCTAAAGGTTGTGCAACCAAGTATTAGGCTGAGGGTGCCAATACTTTTGTCTGGCCCATTTTTGGAGTTTTGTGTGAAATGATCAATGTTTTGCTTTTTGCTTCATTCTCTTTTGTGTTTTTTCATTGAAGACAAATTAAATGAAGATAATAATACCAAAGAATTTGTGATTGCAATCATTTTCAGGAAGAAACTGAGTATTATCTGACAGAATTGCAGGGGTGTCAATACTTTTGGCCACAACTGTATGCCCCTGTGATGTGACTTGCTGCATTATAAATGGCTGGTATATATCACAGCAATGTTTATCTGGTCCTTGCAGTAGCACAAGGAGTTAGGCTGCCTTCACACTTGCAGATGGATCTGCAGCGTTTTGCAGATGCATCTGCAAGTGTGAGCATGCTGACCGCGGCCCCTATGTTTATAATAGGGCGCACGCGGTGTGAAAGCTCTCATTCACTCCTATATGTGTACTGTCAGCAGGCGTATGCCTGCTGACAGATCACACACTCCCGCCCGCAGCATGGACGCTACATCTCGCGTCCACAGTGCGGACGGGAGTGTGTGATCTGTCAGCAGGCATACGCCTGCTGACAGTACACATATAGGAGTGAATGAGAGCTTTCACACCGCGTGCGCCCTATTATAAACATAGGGCCGCGGTCAGCATGCTCACACTTGCAGATGCATCTGCAAAACGCTGCAGATCCATCTGCAAGTGTGAAGCCAGCCTTAATGCATTCAGGCCCATATTATGTTTGCTGATAAGGACCTGTGAGTGTCTGACTAAACACAACTCTCCACCTGTGAATGTATCTACATGGATAAGATGGTCTCTATTTGTTTGACATGTGCTCAGTGTGTGCTGGAGGTAGCAGACTCCAGAACGTGGCTCTGAGTGAGCTGAGCTAAACTATTTCCCCCTCTGATGTAAACAGATTGGGTACTATGTATTTACATTTATGTGTTGCTGTAAGGCAAATGAAAGGCTGGTGATGAGTGAATATGCTCGTTACTATTAGTCACTCTCGTGGATAGGATTCACGATACTCATTACTCAGCGAGTAACGCAGGTGCTCATGAGTGATGTGTCAATTGTGAATGATCTGACACATATTGCCAGCTCCCTTCACTACACAAAGGGAGTTGGCACACCAGTGAAAGCAGATTGACTGCTAGGGTGGAAACACACTATACTACTTACATGCGAGTCTCTCGGACGAGACTCGGATCAGTGACCCTGAATGGCATCTGGACAGGAGTGTGATGCTACATAAAAACACAAGCAGCTGACACTCCAATCCAGAGAGGGAGAGGCCGTTCAGGGTCACTGATCCGAGTTTTGTCCAAGAGACTCGCATGTAAGTAGTATAGTGTGTTTCCACCCTTAGGCTCTTTCTGGGGGGCACTGCAAGGTACATTGAAACTGCAAAAAGCCCAACCTCCCGCCCTGCCCCGGAAATACTCATTTTATGGCCGGATGTGTGTGGCAGAGTCTATCACTAATTGACTAACATTGGACTCGGACACATTGTGGACCTGAGTCTTGAAGATGTGAAAAGCAGGAGGAGATAATTGCATGGTGAGGTATATACCTGATAGCTTTGTATAACATTGCACTCGCTATTCGGAAAATATGCAAGTATGAAAAACTACTCGCTACGAATCTCCCGAAGCCGAATATTTCACTACTCGCTCATACCTAACCATAACCCTTCAGGTGCAACACAGGAATTAGCACAAAGTGGAATGAGTAGGTCTCTAAAGAAACATGTTTTGTAAATTTCTTGAAAAAAGTTAGAAATTGCTGCTAAATGTTTAACCCTTTTAAAATCCTAACAAAATAAAATAGTGTAGATGTAACTTACACATATGGGAAATGTTATGTATTAATTATTTTCTTCAGCATGACTAACTAGTTTAAGGGAAAAAAAATTTGAAGGTTTGGAAGCTTCAAAATTTTTCAAATTTTCACCAAAATTCTGGAATTTTCACAAATAAACATCGATATAAATTTAACTGTAACATAAAGTAATCAAAAAAGAGTCCATTCACTGGGCACTGCTAAGTTAGGAGAAGTGCTTATTTTTCATTATATGGGTATATACGAGGTGGGGCATTGCTGACCGCCTCTGGGTGCCTGCTATATATCACATCAATAATAGAATAAAAAGAAAAAAGATAGCGGCACTCACCGGGCGTGTTTCAAAGGTGCTTTATTTGGGTACCCTCATTCCAGGGTCCCACTCAGAAGGGAGGGGGTGCAGAGAAAGCAGAGATGACGGATCTCCGTTTCGGGGCTCCTATCCCTTCCACGGACCTCAATGTCTCATTGGAATGAGGGTACCCAAATAAAGCACCTTTGAAACACGCCCGGTGAGTGCCGCTATCTTTTTTCTTTTTATGTAACATAAAGTACAATGTGTCCTGGAAAAAAATAATATTAGAATTACTGGGACCCAGTAGGAGAGAGCCTACTCTGGGGTTAAAGGAATGGACAAACCTAGATTTCATTTTGTTTCTTAGACTACCAGTCGGGTCCTTTCAATATCGTATTTTGCATGTAAGTAGTAGACTTGTTGATCATAAAAATTGAACAAATTATTTTTAGTCTAAACTTTGGTAATATTGTTTGTTTGTGTTGCTCAGTTCATATAATCTCTGTTGTGCTCATCCTTGTCATTTAAACGTATCCCCCTTCTCTCTGTTTCCCGATCAATTCACTCTGCCTCCATGTTCCACTGATAACCTGCGTCTTTGGCTTTCCAGCCCCCACCTCAATCATTATTCTTCTCTGTATCTTCTTCCTTTCCCATAATGTCATACACAGCCCTGGGCTGACTCATAGCTGACATGCCACAGCCTCTTCCAGACTGGACTCTATGGATGGAACATTAAGCTAATGGTCATTGATCTAGTGAGGGTTTGCTGTGTTCTGAATGTCAATGTTTGGAGTTTCATAGTAATTGTCTGAATAGAGGAACGACAGAATGTGCCTGTGCTCAATACAAGGGCTGGAATTGGAATTCAGCAAGAGAAACAATTACATTACTTTATGTATAGCTCTATTGCATATTCTTCCAGAATGGGAAATAAGACAATGGTGTATTTATGATGTGCAGCCATGGAATAATGTAAAATAAATCTTTTTATAACTGCTCTTTGTAATGTTAGGTACACTGTCTTCTACAAATCAATGAAATAATACAAGTTTCATTTTAAGAAAGTGCTGTCTAGGGTTTTCTATGAAAATGTTTCTATTCCTTGTGGAATCTTTCTTATTACTACCATGTACATACACAATTCTGGTTGTAACATGCTGAACAAAGCACCCAGAGTCTGGGAGAATCTGTTTATTACTCAGACATCGTTTCAATTACTAAGATTATAAAGGTTCTAATAAATGTGTTGATTAAATGTGCCAAATGGCTATCCCCAAGGGGCTCATCAAAATGAGTCACTTTCAATTAGTATTTACTTAAAATCTGTAGTTGACTCTTTTTATCTTGAGCAGTATTTCGACTCTTGTAGTCTAGAATGTACGAACCTTGTTCTTTATCTGATTCTTTGTCTCTTCCAGTGTCCTTCACAATTACATGCTATGGCGACTAGTCGTAGTCCTAAGTGAGCATCTTTCCACTCCTTTCCGAGACGCACTTCATGAATTGGCTAAGGAGATGGAGGGTTCAGAGAAACAGCTGGAGCTGGGAAAAGTCTGCCTTACACAAGCCAATAAACATTTTGGGATGGCACTAGGAGCCTTGTTTGTAGAAGAGTATTTCTCATCATCCAGCAAAGCCAAGGTAACTTGTTTATATTTATCCACAAAAAGGGACAAGGAAAATTAAAAAAAATAAGTGTTTTCAAAATTTACTTGTGTAATTTCTTGATTCTGATTATTAGGGATGAGCGAGTATACTCGCTACTATTCGGAACTCTCCGAATAGTAGCGGTATTCGGCTACTCGCTACTCTCCGAGTATCTTACGAGTACTCGGGAGTAGCGAGTAGTCCTAATACTTTTGCAGTGTATCTATAGATACACTGCGAAAGTACCCTAAAAGTAAGTAAAAGTTGTTAAAACTAATAAAATTACATACTCAGCTATGCTACGCCTGCACCGGGACGTCCCAGAAGACCTGTGATCACAGGACAAGGACCTGTGATTTCCAGCCAATCAGATGGCCAGTGGCGATCTGGCCAATCAGATCGCGACACATCACAACCACATGATCGCTAGCGGCCACCTTATTGGCCAGATTGTAAGGTCTTAGGTGTACTTCCAGGACCTTGCAATCTAGCCAATCAGGTGGCCGCTAGCGATCACATGGTTGTGACGTGTCGCCATCTGATTGGCCAGATCGCTACCGGCCATCTGATTGGCTGGAAATCACAGGTCCTTGTCCTGTGATCGCAGGTCTTCTAGGACGGTCCCGATGCAGGCGTTGGATAGGTGAGTATGTAATTTTATTATTTTTAACAACTTTTACTCACTTTTAAGGTACTTTCACAGTTTATCTATAGATACTCTGCGAAAGTAATCGGATTCACTATACTCACAATGAGTACTGAGTACCGATACCTACACGTTGCGAGTATAGCGAGTCCGAATTTTATGGTACTCACTCATCCCTACTGATTACACATACATTATCAGAAAATAATGGAGTACCAGGGTGCATGTGTTAACAGGTAGTACATTTAACTCCTTCTGCTAAAGATTTGTGGTCAGGGGAGAATGGTTGGACAGATATCCAAGGATAAGTATGCAGACTGGAATACCCCTTAAGTAATAAGATTAAAATAGTAGTTCAGATTGAATGTTAGAAGCTATACTCATCCTCCACTAGGTCAGGTTTTTGTTTTTTCCTACATCATTTTCTATCAGACACACTTGCAGGTTGAAGTTTAGCATTGGTTTATGTCTGCTTTACTTTGTACAGGTGCAACAACTTGTTGAAGATATTAAATATATACTAGACAACAGGCTGGATGAATTAGACTGGATGGACAAGAGACCAAAGAAGCTGCAAGGGCCAAGGTAAACGGCAAAAACACTGTATAAATATTGCAGTATTTATCACAGCTTGGTGTTTACACCAATTTATCCAGTATATACGGTACATATTCTTCTATCACCTAAACCATGCACAGATTTCTCTTCTACCCTGGGAACCTTGCTGCAATATATCAGTGTACTGTAGTTAACGCATATCATTTCACCTTTCAGCTGAAGCACATGCTGGTGATGATTGGATACCCTGATTTTCTTCTCAAGCCAGACTCAATGGATAAAGAATATGAAGTAAGATTTATTCTCTAACTCATGGCCTTTTAAACACATCTCATCAGCTCACAGACTTTTTACAGTCTAATGGATCTCCCACATTCCATTAAAGGCACCGTTACACGCTTCAATGTTGAAACGATATCACTAACGATCTCGGGGGTGCGCGGTTGTTAGGACATCGGTTTGCCATCGTTGGTGAGATGTCACATGTGTAGATATCATGGACGACGCACCAACGATCGAGCAAGCAGCTATTGTTCGCACAACCCAGCGATCGATACTTGTTCACTGACGTGAATGGGCGAAGTCATGAACGACATCGTTATCACGGTGTCACACAGAACAAAACAGCAGGTTGGCTGATCGTGGATCATCTGATTTGAGAACATGGTCTCAAATCTGCGATCAATGATACAACGAATTATCGTTCTCATATCTTGGTGTGATACGCAATGACGTCCTAGCAATGTCATTTGAACGACTCCAAACCCGTGACGTTTAAACGATATCTCGTTCACGATATCTTACCATGTAACAGTACCTTTAAGGTACCGTTATAGCTTCAGTGTTGAAACGATATCACTAACAATCTCGGGTGCGCGTGGTCGTTAGGACATAATTTTGACATAGTTGGTGAGATGTCACACGTGTAGATATTGTGGACGACGCACCAACGATCCAACGAGCAGCTATCATTCGCACAACCCAGTGATCGATACTTGTTCACTGATGTGAATGGGCAAAGTCATGAACGACATCATTATCGCGGTGTCACACAAAACGAAACTGCAAGTTAGCTGATCGTGGATCGTCTGATTTGAGAACATGGCCTCAAATCTGCGATCAACAATCCAATGATTTATCGTATTCATATCTCAGGGTGACACGCAATGACGTCTTAGCGATGTCATTTGAACGACTCTAAACCCGTGACATTTAAGCGATATCGTTCACGATATCTTACCGTTAACGGTACCTTAAGGAAGATCTGTGAATCTTCACTTTAGGACCATAATCCCTTCTGTTGCTTTCTAAAACATTCAACTACCTCTTACTAACAAAGATATAGCAAGTGAATTGAGTGCTATCAGTATGTGCAGTGGATCAATTAACTCTTTACATTTTACATAGGTACTATGACAGCAAGAGTCCTAAGAATGGTGTGAGGGTCTGCCATAGATCACAGCTTAACAGACCATGTCTGAAGATTGGTCTATTAGGGAATTTATCAATAAAAGTCTCCTTTCACATGTCCATTTTTCAGGCATGGGGGGTATCTGTATGTGGGGCACTTTTTTCACGGATATCACACATTCCCATTATTAGCTATGATGAGCTTCACATGTCAGTGTATTCACACCAACCGTGTGCCCATATGGACCACATGAGTATCCTTGTTAACCACCCATGTGTTTATTTGAAACACACAGTGACATGTCTGTGTTTTTCCAACAGCACAGACGACAAGGGTCAACACAAGTCTGTGGGTTTGTGTAAACACATTAAGCACATGGATGGCCGGGTACAGGAGAGATAACCTGAAAAGTACAATTTGTCTGGTGGCGTGTGACAATTGTAGGCCACGATATGAGAGAGCAGCAGTGGTGATGGTGTCCAAATACTGGTTCCAGGTCTCAGTAAGAGCAAAAAAGGTTAAGTGAATTTAAAAGGAAAAAGTAATGGATGTAGGAGTATTTGTTACATGCTGAACATGTTTTCCTGAGAGCACAGTTAAATGGAGACAGAAGGCATGCAAAAAATAATATTGAGATTAGTGGGGTTTCTGAATATAGCAGGGAGGGAGTTCAATTTACTATTCCAAAAATGGCCTAGCTAAGGGTAGATATCTCCTGCGACTAAAAGAAGGTGAATAGGGATTATGAGCAGATAGTTAAGTAATTTGTGAGAGTGTCTATGGTGTTGTATGGTGGAAGTGAATGGATTTTTGAGGTATATAACAGTGTAAAAAAAGCATGAGAGCTGTACTTTGAGAGAGAGAGACTAATATACAATAGATGGAGTGCATAGAGCGTGTGAAAGGGTGGTAGATATGATGGCCACTTTACACGTCGCAATATCGTCATCCAACTTCGATAAAAAGTCACATGGTTCGTGCGTTGGTGACGATATTGTTCGTGCGTTATGTGGTGTAAATGACCAATTCGATGCAAGAACGATGCCAAAACGATATCAGGGGAGAAATGAGCATGCTCTCCAATTGCCCAATATTGGATGGACAATCTGGCAGGATCGTTCTGTGTGACAGCCCAACACCGACTGGAGAGCAACTTCCCCTATTCTCTCCCATGTTAAATGGTCGTTCCTGGGCCGCTTGTACAAGGGGGCGTAGACATCGCAGCTGTGTTGCCTGCCAATATCTCCCTGTGTGACAGCTCCTATGCGATCTTGGATTTCATAAAAAAAAATGCGCGCTCCCGTGCCGTTGTATCCAATATCGAAACGATGTTGGGACGTGTAAAGTGGTCATTTGGGAATGAAGCAGCTAGCACATAAATAATACAATCACATGCAATAAAACATTTTGCAGAACAAATGAACTAGGAACAAGTTTGATTTTCTTGCATGACTTACCTGTCTTCTACTCTGTACAACTGCCATGTATAACTGCTGGACAATCAGGTACTTTGATAAAATCTGCCCAAGTGCCACCCTACACAGTGTATACCTTTCTGTGACTATGCTTACTTCTCTAAACATTATTTGGGACAGGTAACGGAGAGCCTATTTATGACTTTTGCTATGGGTCACAATAATTTCTGTGCATACCATTGCTAAAGGTGACAAGTGAAACATTTTTTTTTGTGGAATGATGACCTTTTATTAGTAAAATCAATTTTTAATGCAAGCTTTTAATTGTGTTCTTGTTTTTTTTGTGAGTTAAATAACATTTATTTTGCAGTTTTTCTATATAATGACAAAACAAGAATTCTACATTCCATTTTTCCTTTATGATTATGATAATAACAGGAATTGAGGACACATGAGGAGCTGTGCTTTCAGTATTCTAATTAGTTGTAGCCTACAAAGAACACAGCTTTCTTACTATGTTTTAATCCTTGAATGGCAATGTTGTCCTTGACATTTACAGATTCTTACAAGCCAAAAAAACTATTTCAATCTAGTGGATTTATTGTAATGCATTTGTTGGTGCAGTATATTAGAATCTGGAGCCCTATTTTGAGTTTTGCTCAGGGCAGGGCCACCATTTGTTTAAAATTGGAAACAAAGCTGAGACAGAAAAAAGTAGTAATGTGAATACGCCTGAATAGCATGCTCACTACCAACGCCAAATTGTATGAAAAACTAACTATAGAACAAAAAAGGTACCGTATATGTAAAGTGTCTCCAGGTACCTTGCAATAAATAAATAAAAGCTAGTGCAGTAAAAACACAGGGTACTTGGTGTATACCTTTTTTTGCAAAAAATGTACTTTAAGCAATTCCACCGCAAGAAGGAGACCCTTTTCGGAACGGCCCCTACGCAAACCATATTATGACCTACTACTGTGCTTATTGACCTCACAAGTAGCAGGATGTAGTGTGTGAACTGTGCCTGAATTGGATCACAGGTGGAATGCGTTATATCTACTTCTGTTCAGCAGGAAAGAGGCGGGGCCCTCCAACTTGTCTGTAGACAAGTGATTAAATCAATTTGGTAACAAAGCTGAGACAGAAAAAAGTAGTAATGTGATGGCATTGGTAGTGAGCATGCTTTACAGGCGTGTTCACATTACTACTTTTTTCTGTCTCAGCTTTGTTTCAAAATTGATTACTCACTGGAGGCTGGAGATATATTTTAATCTTTCTATAAACAAGTAAAATAATCTTCCAATGAAACTCCATGAGTGTCATCAAGTCTCTTGGGACTGATAAACTGAGATAAATTAACCCAAGAATCACTCTTTTTGACACAATCTTTGTGATTTAGTGACAGCTGTCGACAAATGGGGGCACCATTAATTTAGGGTGTAACACCTCCATTGATAGGCAGGGAATTGTGATAGGAATTCATCGGAAAATTGTGATGCTATCCTTGTTCTATCTTGTTTTTGTCCACTTGCATGTTTATCCTCTGTAAAATCCACTCTCCAATTATACTCTGGTTCACTCAACACCAATAAAACCAAAATCTCCTGTACTTCCCACGGAAGACAAATGAAACTGCTGTATCTTTAACACAATTAAGTTTATTAATATTAACAATTTAATACATCTATCAAGGTACCCAAATTATTACAGGTTAAAATCCATAATATTAAACTTCCTATATAAATACCTCTCAAAGCAAACAACAGTATAACTAAGGGTGCACCAATGTAGTGTATATCATCAGATAGCTTAAATTCTGGTGCTCATAAAAGTACAAGTTCACCATCACATACAGCCCGGAACCAGCCTAATACTTTCCAAGGGGCACATTTTATACCCTACTACACACTTTAAACAGGGTCCCCCAGCAGCACATTAATTCAGACCCCTGCTGGTAATTACCTTAAGTTCCAGGCTGTACTATCGCTGTTCTGCTACACTGGCTCCTCACCCCTCCAGCCAACGTACGTTTCAAGTTTTTTCTTCCTCAGGGCATCAGGGCGTTGATGGTGAACTTGTACTTTTATGAGCACCAGAATTTAAGCTATCTGATGATATACACTACATTGGTGCACCCTTAGTAATACGGTTGTTTGCTTTGAGAGGTATTTATATAGGAATTTTAATATATGGATTTTAACCTGTAATAATTTGGGTACCTTGATAGATGTATTAAATTGTTAATATTAATAAAAATAATTGTGTTAAAGATACAGCAGTTTCATTTGTCTTCCGTGGGAAGTACAGGAGATTTTGGTTTTTTTTTTTTTTTTTGAAACATCATATTTATTCAATTTTCCACCAAAGTTTTCTTCCAACAAAAATAGTTTACATTCGGTATAATCATAACACAGGTCAACAAAAAAAATTTTTTTTTCTGGTGCCCAAAATATTTTAATGAATTTGGGGTATTTTTGGGGTGCTGATTCTGAATATGCTATCAGTTTTGCCAGATTGGCTCAAGTTTTTGAGATTTTTGGTATCTTATTTATAGCACTTGTTCGTAAATGCGACGCATCATCTCATTAATTTCTTTGGATTAGCACTTGAACTGAGCAGTTCTCAATATAGTTTTGTGTTAATTAGTGTTCTAAAAGTTTGTTCATAGCTTGGTTTTTGGCACTAACTTTATGTTGTTGTCTGTTGTCCAGTGAAAAGCATGAACTCATCAAGAAGAAGTTGTCTTAATGATCCAGACTCATTCTGTTACATTTGTGGTGAATATACACTGACAAAACATATAGAAGAAACATAACAGACTTCGTTAAAAAAGTAGCAAAAAACGTCTTTTTTGTTACACATTTTACGAAAAATCTCAAAAACTTGAGCCAATCTGGCAAAACTGATGACATATTCAGAATCAGCACCCCAAAGTTACCCTAAATTCAATGAAATATCTTTGGCACCAAAAATGCTGTTGACCAGTGATATACAAAATCAGAGCAAGACAATCATACAAAAATTAAACAAACATTAATATAGACATTTTTGCATGTCAAATCGGTGTATTTATCATATAACAAAAACCACAATGCTCCCAAATCTCCAAGTAATATCTAAGTGCCGCAAGGTATGGGCAAGGACCCCTCCAATACCACCTACTCAAGGCTTTGTGTCTCAATATCTAATACCGTTTATATTCCAGCGGTGGATGTACGAGACCTTGCCATCTTATAAATCTATCTGTAAGTGTGAGTCCCTATCTTTACTCCCCTATAACATATTTCTTATCCTACATCTAGTCGTCCCAAAGTCCCCCCTAATTCCTCCAGAAGGTACCATGAAGTGTCTTTAAGTGGGACCATGATATGACGTATCGCTTCCCCTGAGGTCTTGGCTTCTATGAAGCTCCTCCATTTCTCCATGAAGGCCACCATCATCGCCTCCTTATCTCTTAGCACCTCTCGTCTATCTATTTCCAGCGCTCTGTCCAAGCCCATCACCATGTCAGACTCTCCCGGTAAATCCGGTCGTAGCCAGAAAAGGAGTAGCAGGCGTTTCGCTAACAGCATAAGGACATGAGCCAAACGCAAGGCCCCTCCGTGACTCCCAGGCGTCTCCAAGTCCTGGAATATCCATTTCGAGGGTTCCATAGCATAGTGATATTTACAGTAACTATAGAGCAGGGCATCTACCATGCTCCAGAATACTTGGACCTTAGGGCATTTCCATATACCATGTATCATATCAGTTTTTTCCCGCTGACATTTCGGGCAATTAAGTAGGCGATCTGGATTGGATACAGAACGCGGGAAGTTAAATCCGTATACCATCGCATGAATGATGCGGAAATGTGAATCTCTCCACTGTTCACTGGAAACATAGCGCCGTACTTTATCCCACCCTGTCAAAATACTGTCCTGCACTGAGTCATCCTCCAAATATCTCCTCCACACGGAGAACAATCCCGAGTCCCCACTCGGTGACAGAATGACCCTAAGTTCCCTATATATGGAAGAGATGCTCAGCTGCGAAGATTCCATGTTAATTAGCCTGTCACAAACGTTTGGGGACAGTTCCTTGGATACATCACGTAGTCGTGCCATGACGTGATTTTTTATTTGCATATATTGGAGACCCTGTGTCCCCCCCAGTCCAAAATTGCCCAGAATCTCCAACCCCGTCATCCAACGTCCTTCCGTCTTATGTAGCAGATCGCCCATCTTCAACACCCCCTTCCTTCTCCAGTCTCTGAATAGTGCGTTGTCACGTCCCATAGTAAAGTCAGGGAAGGCCCATGGATTAAGATGTTTAGAGACCCTCCAGGACAGGCCACATTTCTTCCTGACCGCCTTCCATGCCGCAATTGTGTCCTTGCAGACAACGGCTGACTTGATATGAGGCGGAATGCTTGCTAGGGATGAATGTAGGAGGGAACAACGGTCCCAAGGGGCACAGAATTCCACCTCAAGTGGGCCAGCAGAATATCTGTTAGCAGCTGTGATCCATTCTACTACGTGCCGCAGCAAACATGCCAGATTATAACCCCTCAAGTCAGGTAAGTTCGTACCCCCCTCAGCTCGCGGTAACATCAACGTACCCAGACGAAGTCTAGGTCTCTTTCCCTTCCACACGAACGTGGAGAATGCCCTGTTAATCCTACGTACGTCAACATGTTTCAACAGTAGGGGAATCGTTTGTAAAGGATAGAGAAGTCGGGCAAAACTTACCATCTTTACTAAATGACATCGACCCAACAGGGAAAGTGGAAGATTTGCCCACCTTTTCAGTTCCTGTTCAATTTTGTCAAAAAGTGGGAAGTAATTAAGGGTGTAGACCTGGCTCGGTGTCCTGCCTAACTGGATCCCTAGGTATTTGATGTGAGAGTTGGCCAACGGAATTCCCAATGCGTTCGCAGTTTCCCTTAAAGCTCCCCCCCCTCTAATACTCAGTATTTCACATTTTCGTCTGTTTAAGGAAAACCCCGCAAAGATTCCAAATGACTCAATGCCCCTAATCAACATAGGCAGATCACTTTCCGGGTTATCCAAAAAGAGAACGATATCATCTGCGAACAGAGCAGATTTCACCTCGCAGCGTCCCACTTTAATTCCTGAAAATGGGCTATCATTATTAATGTATCTCGCGAGGGGCTCCAGGGCTATATTAAACAATAGAGGCGATAGTGGGCACCCCTGCCGAGTCCCTTTCTGTAGCAGAAATTTCGGTGACAGGAAGCCCGGGGTGTGCACCCTCGCAGTAGGGTTAGAATAAAGATTAGAAATAAAGCTACGAAATCTGCCCTCTATGCCCATTCTATTCATAACCAGATCCAGCCATGGCCACCGGACATTATCAAACGCCTTTTCTGCGTCCAAGGTGACCATGGCCGGATCTTTCCCCTCCTGTCTGGCACTATTTTGCACCACGTCCAACACCAATAACGCCTTGCGGATGTTAATCACTGCGGAACGCCCTTTAACAAACCCAGATTGGTGAGCCTCAATGAGTTCTGGGAGGACCTGGGCCAGCCTGTCTGCCATTATTTTAGATAGAAGTTTAAGGTCCACATTTACGAGAGATATAGGCCTGTAATTTGCCGGATTTTCTCTATCTTTATCTCCTTTGGGCAACAATTTAATATAGGCCATATTCGTGTCGTCAGGTATAGGGTCACCCATGGTAAATCTATTAAACATCCCCGTCAGTGTCGGGGTCACCTCCTCTCTCAGGATTTTATAAAACTCCCCCGTATAACCGTCTGGGCCTGGTGCCTTATTAGTACCCAATTTCCTGATGGCTGAGTCGACCTCGGATTCCGATATGGGTTTGTTAAGAACGTCCAGATCTGCTTCCGAGATCGAGTCAAGGTGTATCTTTCGTAACCATTCTTCTCCTCCCGACATTTGTTCTCCCTGTACTCTATAAAGCTTTCGGTAAAAGTCTCCCAGTACATTATTAATGTCTCTTGGGCTAGTAACCACTTCCCCACCCTGACGACGTAGTCCCATAATCGGATTAGGTAATCTGCGACCCCTAGCCAGGTTCGCCAGTAACTTCCCCGCCTTATCGCCAAATCTATTTAGATCCACGTCCAGCTGACCACGTATCATGATTTCCCTGGTCTCTGCCAATCTGTCAAAATCTTTCCTCGCCTCTGTCCATTTCTGTCTGTCGGACTGATTACATGTGAGGCGGAATGTCCTGTAAGCGTCTGTGACTTTCGCGCTGGCCACTGAGTACTGTTCTGTCAGCTTCTTCTTTTGTGTTAAAGTATGAGCAATAATTCGTCCTCTAACCACTGCCTTCCCCGCTCCCCAGAACAACGTATGGTCATCTTTGTGGGCCGTGTTATCTCTCGAGAACTCAAGCCACCATTCTTTAAGTCTGGTCCTAAAGTCTCCCAGTTTCGACAGATGTGAGGGAAAGCGCCACAGGATGTCCGATCCTTTAGGTTGAACATCAAGGATGTCCAAAGACACCGGACTGTGGTCTGAGATGACCATTGGCTCAATCTCTGCACCCTCTATGGATCGCAACATTTTCGTATTCGCCAGGAACATATCTAATCGTGACCAAGACGAGTGGGGATGAGAGTAATGAGTATATTCCAACTCCTGTGGGTGTAGAGTTCGCCACACATCTGCCAAACCCAAAGACCTCACCATGTCAGCTAATGCTCCTCCCCGCCTAGGTGCTCCTATAAGACCGGAAGTCCCGTAGGTATCCCTCCTCCTATCCAAATCTTCAGTCATTACTTCGTTAAAGTCGCCTCCAATTAATATATTTGGTTCACTATCCTCCAACCACCTCGTCTGTAAATCTCTAAGGAACTGACCCCGCGGGCCGTTTGGAGCATAGATGTTATATAGACTTAACCGTTGAGCCTTTACTTCCAGGACTAAATGTAGTACCCTCCCCTCTTGGTCTCTAGATACCGATACCTCAGTATGAGCTAGATGTTTGTTAACTAGTATTAATACCCCAGCTTTACGGTCTTGTGCACCTGAAATCCATCCCGCTCCCACCCATTGCTTTTGCATGTAATGTAACTCATGTTGCCTAAGATGTGTCTCCTGTAAAAGGGCAATGTCCACCTTAAGTCTTTTCAGATGTCTAAGCACCATATGTCTCTTATTGGGGGACCTAAGCCCCTTAACATTCCAGGTTATTACTCTAACCATTTTTCATAACGTCATGAGGAGAAAAGTAGGCACCCAGCCCACCCCAGAGTCTCGGATTGACGACTAGATAGTATAGTACCCATTTCATGTGTTGGGAAATCAGAGCATCCAATGATACAGCACTATATACTTGGAGTAATAAACCTATTGGGAGCAACAACACAACCACAAAAAATAAACTGAAACAAACAACCCTCCCCTTATTAGTCATCACCCGACCATGCCGGGCACACGAGATGGGAACTTCAACAAACAAGTTTCCTCTCGGGAAAATGTCTTTCCTTAACCCCATGGCTTCCTTTTTTCTGTGCTGACGCGGCCCGCCCTGAGCCTTACGCCTGATATTCACATATACGGAACCATTCCAAGAAGGCCGTTGAATTGGTATATGTTGCCTTGGACATGTAAGCTTATACATACCCCCAACTTCAGATATAATATACATCCCTTCCCAGAAAGAAAAGAAAAGAAAAAGAGAAAGAGAAAAAGAGAAAGAGAAAAAAATAAAAACAACACCAGTAGTAAGGGAGGCACATTAGGGCAATCAGACTATGGAGTGAACTTCTCACCATATGATATTCACGTAAAAAGAGAGATGAAGAGAGAGAAAGGTAGAGAAAAGAAAGGAAGGGGAGAAATGAAAGAAGAGGAGGAAAGTGGGACCTATAGGAGAGCAAATGAGAGGGAGAATTTGCGAGGTGGAGGGGGGAAGGAGAGGGGGGGAATACCGGGGGGAAAAGAGGAGGATGTGGAAATAGAAGTGAGAGGCAAGAGAGTAATTGTGTGAATGTCGGGGGAATAGAGGAGGGGAAGGGAGTGTGTAGAAATATGTATATGAGAGGGATGAAAAGGGGGTGAAGAGGTTTAAGTTCAAGATTGAGATTGAGTCAGTGAAAAAGTATATGGAGTACATATAGATGTACGGAAGTGAAGTGGGAACGTCATATGAGCAGAAACAAAAAAGCAGAGAGGGAGGATTGAAAATGGGAACCAACGCTTGCCAGTAGCTTTAGTAGACATGGCTATCCATTAGCGTCGGTCTGTCCATGGATCCTCAGGGATAAGATGCCAAGATCATCATAGGGAAGTCACAACTTGTAAAGCAATCCTTCCTTGCTGTGTCACACGTCCGATGCGTTCCCAATCTCAGCTGAGTCCAGTATTGTCGCCGTGCATTGGTCTCTAGATGAGGCTTCCTCACTGGAGCGATGATTACGCCTGCGACGCTGTTGCATTGTCCAATTTGCGTTGTCAGAGTAACTATCGCGTCCTCCAGGAACCATTTTCTCTGTAACAGCGTCAGCGTACGAGCGTTGTGTCTGGGATCTCGGGAATTTCCGTTCTCTGGCGTGCGACGATGAAACCCAAAGGAAGCACAACCTTGAATAAATTGCATCGCTGCAGCACTGTCTGTAAATGATTTCAGGACACCTTTTGGATCCCGAAACCTGAGTATAGCCGGAAACGCTAGTTGGAAGCGCACGTTTTGTTTAAAAAGCAGGGAGCAGGCTGGACTGAACAGTTTCCTCTTACGTGCCACTGAAGCCGAAAAGTCTTCATATAACCTGACTCTGTGGCCACCCACTATCAATGGGAGCCTTCTGGACCTGTACTCCCTCAGTAGTGTCTCTTTGTCCTTGTAGTCCAGATATCTTGCAATAGCTTGTCTCGGGATGTCTTGCGGGTCCCGTGGCGGGCCTACTCGGTGCGAGTGCTCAACTCTGCATTTATGTTGCATACCCAGCACCTTTGGCAGTTCCACCTCCCAGATAGCGTCCAGTTGACCAGGTGAGATGGATTCAGGTAGACCCACCAAACGCAGATTATTCCGGCGGGATCGGTTTTCCAAATCATCTAATTTGTCTTCCGAGTACACCGCCTGCTTTTGCAAGCCCGCCACCTGCTCTTCCAAGCGCAGAATTCTGTCTTCAGCTTCTCCCAATCTACGTTCTGCCTCTTGCAGCCGGTCCCCTTGAGCTGATACCGTGCGCTGTAGATCCTGAATCACTTCTGCTATAGCTTCCTTGACCGCTGCTTTCAGATCAGCCGCAAGGTATGGTGCGACCTCTTTAGCTAAGGATTGCACATCCACAGTGTGCATACAGGAGTCTGGGTCCCCCAATTCACCACCGGAGGTCCCCCCTCGTTGTCCGCCATTACTATTGTTATTCCTAGGCTGCGTCTCGCCCACTCCCGAAGCGGGAGACGATCCCCCGTTCAAACCTCTCGCCGGCGGATCTGGTCTGCTCCTGGCGGTACCTCCAGTCTGGCCTTCTCGCCCCCCGGAGGATTTGGCAGCACGGCTGTGTTCTTTCGTTTTGGCGGCGCTGGCTCGCACTT
Organism: Allobates femoralis; assembly: GCA_033576535.1. Lineage (NCBI taxonomy): Eukaryota > Metazoa > Chordata > Amphibia > Anura > Aromobatidae > Allobates > Allobates femoralis. The sequence goes on from JARQOC010000001.1 coordinate 208,011,080, forward strand.
CCGCCGCCATCTTAAGCTGTGTCCCGCTCGGCCTCGTGATGCGCCGGGTGACAGTCTCCTCTCCGCCCGTACTCCTCAATATGTATCTGTCCAGAGTCCCTGTGGTACGGGGAGTGGACGCCAGCGTGGATATGGCCCGGATGGCTCCTTAAACCCGGTGATTGTGACGGATTGTCGGCTCAGGGACAGGAGCCCTCATTTCAGGCAGCCATCAGCACAGCGCCGGAACCGGAAGTGGGAGTTAATTCTTACGGGATTCTTATAACCCGTTAGTCTATACTGAGTATACATGATGCTTCACATGACGTTATGTATCCGTAGTATCAGAGAAATAGAGGAATAAAGCACGTGTGGAGATCCAGAAGATATAGCACTACAGGCCCAGGTGGCGTCTAGCACTGCAGGGGTTAACAATAGAACTGATAAGTCTGAATGCTGCAGGAGTTGTGAGGCAGTGATGCTGCAGTCCTACAAGTAAGGGTGGGGGTCAGTGAGGAGTAGGATCTTCTGTAGTGGGAGCAGATACCGACAGCACAACAGTGTTACCCAAATTGCAGCGAGTTACAGCAGATCAGGTGTCCCCACAAAGATAGTTTATGGTGCCAGCCACTAGAATATACTCTGAGATCAGAGAGACAGGGTCCTGTATGGGCCAAGGTGTTGTAGAGCCGGGAGATTGTAAGGGATGATGTTAGTCTCTTGCAAAAGTGCAATACCGAGCAGCCTTGAGGGAGCTTCTCTCCCCTCCACTTATCCAGGCACAGGCTATTTGGTCTTAGCTCTGTATCTCAGCCCTGTTGCTGCTCAATGTGTGGCCAAGATTGTTAATAACCTTCCTCTGAGTGGGAATGTTTCCTGATAGCACTTACACTGTGTTATGTGTGCCAGCGAGGGTTAACTTTCCTGAGTCACCATTATCTCTGCAGGAGCTGTCTTTCACTTACCACTCCAGTGACTTCTCAAATAGCAGGTCCCGGCAAAGGCTCCTCACTGCTTCCTGGAGTGTCAGATATCAGCAGCCCAGCTCCATTCTGTTTGTGTGAGCCAGTCTGTGTTGCAGCTGCTGGAGGAGACACAGTGCAGAGTGTGCACCCGAGGACAGATAGAAAGTCTCTGAGATTTTGGTTTTATGTTTGTCCTCTGACCTGAATTAAATAAAGATTTATAATTCTATATCTTTTTTGAAGTTGGTATAATCACGTCTTCAGAACTTGAGAAATAATAATACCTCCTAATTAATAATTATTAACTTTAGCCACTAAAATGTGACCTAGTCAAGAAGGAGAACACAGGCTGAGGCTGGTTTCACAGCACGTTTTAATCTGATCCGGGGCTGTCCGCTGTGGACCGGACAGCCCCAGACCGGATCAGCACACAGAATCGGAGGGCTAATATGCCCTCCGGTCCGGTGTGCAGCCGGACGCAGCTGCAGCTGCTGATGAATCAGGACCGCGGCTCGCAGGGAGCTAGCCGCGGTCCTGAAACAACAGCAGCGTGCAGCCGCAGGAATCTGGTTCCCGGATCCTCCCGGACCGGGGCAATCTGGCTCCCATGTTAGGGAGTGCCGCATTGCACCAGATCCGGGAGGATTCAGGGGAATCCGGGAGGATCAGGGAGACGGCAATTTGGGGAGATTTTTCTCCCCGGACACAAATACATTGCAAGCAACTTTTTGTCTGGGAGAAAAATCTGAATCCTCCCGGATTCTTCTGGAGAGATGGAAACCATCTGGCCCCATAGGATGCTATGGGGCCAAAATCCGGTCCGGAGCTGTCTGGTTTACAACGGACAGCCCCGGATCGGATTAAAACCTGGTGTGAAGCCAGCCTGAGGAGTGAAGGGGTTCCTCATGTTTGATATCTTTTTTATTTCTATTCTACTTATTATTGTCTAATTTCATCATTTCAGTACACTATTTTTCTTTGAGTTTTATGGCCACCTTTGTTATCATCTTTATTTTCTGGACACTGATTCACTATTTTCTGTTTTCTTTTTACTCGTTAGTTTGAGGTTCACGAGAAGACCTATTTCAGGAACATTCTGAACAGCATTAGGTTCAGCATCAAACAATCAGTAAAGAAAATCCGTCAGGAGGTGGATAAATCCGCGTACGTATACCTTTTATTATTTTATAATAACATCACATTGACATTTAAAATGCATTTTCCAAAAATAAGCACAAAACCTTCTCTAATTTCAAGATGTATACGATTGGATCAAAGGAAATCTCTTTGCCCATATGATTTTGTATGTAATCTAGAAGTATTTTTTATGTGCAAATGCCACACTACATATTTAAAATTTTATTTTTGTACAAATGCTACACTGCAAATATTAAAAAATATTTTGCACATAAACTTGTGAGAATGTTAATGATTATGGCTTCATACAGTAAAATAAAAACGTGATTAGACTGATGAAATTGTTACATGTTTTCATATTCAATCCACTTCTAATTAATATTTTTCCAATAAAAGTATGTAGAGTAATTCATTTTACAATATTGTTGGCATATTTAGCTTCTAAATTTTCCTGCAAATTTGTGACAAAAATATATTTAGATTTTTAAATTTATAGTTTGCACCTTGCTGTCTAAGTTGGACCCTCTTTGTATTTGCTGCGTTTTTTTACAGCATACTTGTAAGAATACATTGCAAACACGCATGTTACATTGGCCAGCCAGCAAAATCAATGTGACTGTGTGTGCTGTGCCAACTTCGGTGCTTTTTTGCACTGTGTACTCGTTGCAGATTTTTATGGATCTTTGGCTGCCTACACATTTGCAGATGCCTCCGCAGCGTTCTGCGGAGGCATCTGCAAGCCTCTGCATGCAGACCGCAGCCCCTATCTTTATAATGGAGCGCACGGTGTCTGCAGATGCTTGCAGACCGCCGTGCGCTCCCATTGCCCGCTATGAGTGATCTGTGCGCAGGCGGATGCCTGCGCACAAATCACACAGTCTCGTCCGCACCAGGGACGCGACATGTTGCGCCCCTGGTGCGGGCGACATGTGGGATTTGTGCGCAGGCATACGCCTGCGCACAGATCACTCGTGGCAGCCAATGGGAGCGCATGGCGGTCTGCAAGCATCTGCAGACACCGTGCGCTCCATTATAAAGATATGGGCTGCGGTCTGCATGCAGAGGCTTGCAGATGCCTCCGCAGAACGCTGCGGAGGCATCTGCAAATGTGAAGGCAGCCTTTGATCTACAGAAATCTGCAGCATGTAAAGAAATGTACGGCATTAACTTCAGTAATCCAGGCACTTCCTGGTTTCGGTGCTGAATAGGAAGTAGCCCACACCCACAGGTCACACAAGTGTGATCTCCTTTAGCGTGTGCTCCAGCAAGCACTAGGAAGGTTAGTGGGGATAATTCAGAACGGATGCAGAATTTTCTGCACCAATACATCAGCAATTACACAGAAAAGCTGAATACATTTTTTCTGCGTTGATCCCGCTAAAAGTGGATGTAGATTTGGTGCAGAAAATTCTGCATCACTTTCTGGATACAGGGCCTTACAAATCCCCTTTGCAGTCTATCAGCAGTGGTCAATACAGCTTGCAAGAGCTGCTCTAAAGCTGGATAGATGGCTAGAGATGTCCACCTCAGTGCCACAATGCTCTACTCTTCCAGTGTTGCAAAGCTGTCTCTGCTTGCTGCATGGAAGAGAGTAAGGGCCGCTTTACACACACCAACTTCTGTGACCTACTTCTGAACAGATCTCTGGTTGCATTGAAATCATGGACACATTGTTCCATTTTGTGGCTGTGTACAAATGGAGCAATGTGTCCATGATTTCAATGCAACCAGAGATCTGTTCAGAAGTTGGACACAGAAGTTGGTGTGTTGCCTATGCTGATGACAGTAATAAAGAAGTGTGCTGAGGCACTGTCAATCCGTATCTTGATGCACTATACCCAAGAGTGAGCGACTCAAGCGGCGGTGCTCGTGCAAAATGTGGACAGTCCAAATCGCAATGACATAAGATAAATAACACGGCAACTCACCGCAGTCGGAGTAAATCTTCAAAGCTTTAATCCATGCGAGTTAGACACAGATGACAAGCAAGGGAGGGAGGGAGTGCAGAGACTTGGTGACGGCTTGCCGTTTCGCAGCGCGACTCGCTGCCTCCACGGACCAAACTAGTCTGGCGTCTGACGTCACGTCCGAGTTAAATAAGCCTCGGACGAGTCCGCCCACGCCAGAACACAGTATACTTACAGTGCTCTATATGTGAGACAAGAAAATTTATAAAAACAAATTCAACATTATACAACTATGTGACACTTTGAGAAATCTGCAAAACATTAATGTCAGATGGTAATCTTAATTTAACATCAAAGACTATTAACAATGGAGTAGAAGTTGATTAAGAACAAAGAAAATACCGTATATACCCCAATATAGGTCTGTTACCTTATATACTGTTATTAGAAAAGAGAAAGAAGAAGGGGATGATAGGAGAGAGCACTCCCTCCCTCCCTTGCTTGTCATCTGTGTCTAACTCGCATGGATTAAAGCTTTGAAGATTTACTCCGACTGCGGTGAGTTGCCGTGTTATTTATCTTATGTCATGACTATGCTGATGATCTCAACTATTCATCTTTAAGAACTCTATGATCCCAAACAAGCAGGGCGGCAGAAGAGTATTATCCTATTGAAGAAAGAAGGTTAGACAACCCTCTTAAACCAGAAGTTGGCATAGCCATTATTGTACAGATTTAATTTTGCTAAAATTTTAAAAACATTGTTAAATTTGTATTGAAATGCAATGTAAGACAGAAAATTGTATGTAAGACAGCAAGCTAAAAATGGCATGTCAGGGAGTCTAAACATTGATTAAGAAGGAATGAAGTTTGTAAAGTGAAACTTAGTGCAACATTATTTAACTAAAGTTAACCACTAACATATATAAAATGGCATGTATGCACTTAACTCTTCTATTCCTAACAGGTGGCTACTCCCTCCACAAGCCCTTAATGCCTACTATCTTCCAAATAAGAACCAAATGGGTGAGTACTAAGGAGCCCCAACCTGCAGCTTTTTTATTGGAATTTTCATAGAAATATGTAAAGCTGTGTGTGCATATGTGTGTATGTGTGTGTATTTGTTTGTGTATGTATGTGTGTGTGTGTGTGTATTTGTGTATGTGTGGGTATTTGTGTGTGTGTTTCAGCATATGTCCAATAATTTTAACTACCTAAAAGCTTGTGTATGTCACCTTTGTCTTCACAGTATTTCCTGCTGGTATTCTCCAACCTACGCTCTATGATCCAGATTTTCCCCAGTAAGTTTTACACAAATTGACTGAATATTTAGTGTGATATTTTTTGTGCTATTAGAAACAGATGCCACAAGGACTATTTTTTATTGCATTTTTGTGTTTTTCAAATCAAAACTAAAGTAAAAAAGTCCGATATCATGCAGTTTTTACACTGATGTCTAAGTCTAATACTGGACTCGTAATTCATACAAATATAGAAAATTGTTATCATCCTACAATATAAAAAGCCTATTATGGGTCCACATGGTGCACAGGTAATCCTCGGTAGTAAGCCTTGGATGGGAAATATTGGAGAAATTGGGAAAAAATACCAGAACCTTCTTCGGATTCAAAAAAGAGAGATAATTAGATTAAAACATCCATTTTATTAAGTTGCGTAGAACACATGTAATAAAATCAAATGTAAGGTGAAGGTCTTACACGTTTCAAACCCACAAGGGGTTCTTAATCATAGGTAATTCATAATTCCTGTTCTTTTTAGCAGTCAGACTGAATATACTAGCTCTGACTTATTAACTTCTACAGAAGTAATTTTTGGGCAAGTTCTTATATGGTCAAAGATCATTGTAAAGGAAGGGTGAACGGTGGCTCTTGTGTTTTCTACTGTATATAGAAGTGTTACCGTTCAACCCTGAGTGTAATTATAATGAGACTAAAATGTCATGGGAACAGAATAGGATTTTTGGCCCCAATTCATCCAGACGGACAATTTTTATGCCAGCCGATCAGAAGCGTCTGATGAGTGGAGTGTGCATCACCACAAAACTGGAACTGGAGTAAGCTCGAGTTTACATGTGGCATATTTGCCACGTATTTCTGCATTTACGCAGCGCTTTTGAGCACGTAAATGCAACGCTGGAAAAGCATTCCAGCAGAAGCTATGGCTTTTGCTGAAAAGCGTTCAGACGCTGCGTATTCTGGCGTCTTTTTGCAGACCGCTTTCAGTGCTAAGTGCGTCCACAACAAGAATGACCATGTCAATTATTTTCGCTTTTTTTTGCACGCTTTTCCCATAGGCCACAATATAAAATGGGCTCGGAAAAGCGCACTGCAGAAAACGCAGTGTCTAAATGCAGTTGCGCTTTTGTATGCAAAACACACACACAAAAAAGCTGAACCCAGCCTAAGATTTCTTGCATTAGGAACGCCACCATTCGTTATGAATTAGATGAGTTGTGGTGTTGCACCCATTTTCCACTTGAGCAGATCTGGGTGAAAATGGTGTGAAAATGTCAAAGGATAGTTAGGCTGCCTTCACACCACAGTTTTGTGCATCAGGTTCTGTCCGATTTGAACCGGACAGAACCTGATCCGGTTTTGCCTCCCACATATCCCTATGGTGCCAAATTGGTCCTATTTGGCCACCAGGTTTTGTGTTTTCTGTGCCTGATCTGGTTTTGTCAGGTTTTTCACCAAAATCGTATCCTGCAGCATTTTTTGTCTCTGGTGCAAAAATCAGACAAAACTGGACAGAACCAGATCCGGCATAATCCGGTTTCCATATAATGGGAGTCAGTGGTGTCGGATCTGGTAAAAAACCTGATTAATTTTCCTGATCTGTTTTTCAGCACCGAGCATGAGAATGCTCCTTCAGCACCATGGACAGCGGCTCCACCCATTATAGCCTATGGGGAAGTAATTCACAATGCTTTTCAATGGAGAAATGAAAGAAACGAATCCTGCAAAAAACAGGATCAGGGTGCTTATTTGCCATCCGGTTCAACCCATAGGTTCTGTTCGGTCTTGTCAGGGTAATCCTGCAAAAAACAGGATCCACCCTGACAGACAAAAACCATGGTGTGAAGCCGGATTTAGCATTGCACAAAAATTTGCAGATTTCTGGGATCTAAGCTTTGATGCATTGGAGCCAGAGAGTCTAATCTAAGGCTAGCTTCACTTACTATTATGTAGAGGCTGCTGGGCACCAGTCGTTCCACCTCACCTTTTGCTTTCTGAGCTCCTCTGCAGGAGAGACATCGCTCTCACTTCACCACTGGCTCTTTTTGTCTGCCAGCCAGGGCTCCAGGGTGCACTTCCAGGTTAGAGCTTGTATTTCCAAGGCAGACAAACAGAATGGCAACACTCACCAGTTCCTGGTTTGTAGCGATTTTATTTTCAGTGCATCAGAGCGGTACAGTGTAACCTGTGGAAGCACCGATAAGTGGTGCAAAGCGGTCCATCGTTGCTGTACCCCCATCCTCCTCCCTCCACCTCCTACTATGATCACTGTGCCACTCTGATGCACTGAAAATAAAATTGCTACAAACCAGGAACCAGTGAGTGCTGCCATTCTGTTTGTCTGCCTAAGGCTAGCTTCACACCATGGTTTTTCCCTGTCAGGTTCTGTCCAGTGTTTTGCAGGATGCACCGGACACACAGAACCGCAGGGCAAATATGCCCTCCGATCCTGTTTTGTGTCGGAATCAGTGGCTGCCTCTGTCCAGTGCTGAAATATCAGCATAGCAGCTTGCAGGGAGCTGGCTGCAGTGCTGATATTTCAGCCTTGGAGCTCTGCAGGTGCTGAAATTTTGTAGTGGCTGCTTTTAACAGCCGCCACTCTTTCAGCACGCGGCATACGGGAACTGGCATGATTTTCTGCCGGATCCGGTGTGATCTAGCGCACATAGACTCCCATGCTTTGGGCGCCGGATCCAGGAGGATCCGGTTTTGTCTGTTTTTGCATCGGACACAAAAAATGATGCAGACTCCAGTTTTGTGTCCAATGCAAAAATCAGACAAAACCGGATCCTCCTGGAAAACCAGCAGACCAGATGCTAAATAGGCACAATCCAGCTCCATAGTCATATATGGGGGGCAAAATCGGATTCAGGGCTATCTAGTTCACACCAGGCAGCCCCGGATCCAAATAACTGTGGTGTGAAGCCTGCCTAAGGCTTATTGGCTAGTGTGAAAATAGTAAGATTTCTGATTTTTTTTTCTTTAATATAGGAAAGTTCTTAGGCCGGCTTCACACCATGGTTTTCTGCTGTCAGGTTCTGTCCGGTGTTTTGAAAGATGCACATGATAGAACCTGACAACACCGGATGAGCAGAAACTGAGGGCAAATATGCCCACCGATCTTGTTTTTTGCAGGATTAGTTTCTGCTGGTTGCTGCTGCTGTCCGCGGTGCTGAAATTTCAGCCTGCGTGTGCAGGGGAGCAGCCTGCAGAGCTGAAATTTGAGCATTCTGTGCAGTGGATCTCTCCATGATGCTGAACATTCAGCCCGTGTGAGCAGTGGTGCTCTCCATGGTGCTGAATGTTCAGCAGTGGCTCTGAAATGCTACTGCTGTCCATGGTGCTGAATAACCGCAACAGCATTTCAGAGCCGGTGCTGTTCTGTAAATGCTGTCCGAGAAACAATCCGATTTTTTGCCGGATGTGGGGCGAAGACCATGTTATTGGCACCGGATCACCCCGGATCCGGGAGGATCTTGTTTTGTTTGTTTTTTGCCCCAGACACAAAAAAATAATTCTGACTGTGATTTTGTGTTCGGTGCAAAACACGGACAAAACCGGATCATTATTTTTTTTGATACTGTGGGTTTTGTCTCTTGTTGGTATGTTATGCTTCCCTGCTGTTCTTTTTGGGTCTACTATACACTTATAATGTTCCAGTAATTTTTGACTGGACCTATTAAAGTCTTGATTTTTAGCTAGTTTAAGTGTTTTATTTGAATACCTGTTGCATTATTATACTGTATGTGAATATGGTTGTTCATAAACAAATGAAAAATCAAATCAAAAACTTCAAATTTGGTTATTTTTGACTGAACAGAACAGCAGGGTTAAATAAACTTTCTGGTATCTGGTTTTGACAAAATTTTATTAATATGCATATGCAATTTTTCCATGTGGCTTTTCGACTACTAATACAATTTTGGGGAAAATCTGTTCAGAAAACTGAGTGAATCCACAAGAGAAATTGACATTGGGCATATTTGAAACACAAAAGAAGCACAGTGGGCTTGAGATTTCAATAAACCCAATCCACTTTGCTGGAACTGTAAGGTCTCATGCACATGTTCAGTATTTGGTGAGTTTTCTATTATACTATTTGTAGCCAAACCCAGGAGTGGGACAATCGAAGGAAAAGTATAATGGCCACTTTATACACACCAACTTATCTGTCCAACTTCTGAACAACTTACTGGTTGCAGTGAAATCATGGACACATTGTTCCATTTGTACACAGCCACAAAATGGAGCAATGTGTCCATGATTTCACTGCAACCAGCAAGTTGGTCAGAAGTTGGACACAGAAGTTGGTGTGTGTAAAGTGGCCCTAAGAGCAACAAGTCATCACGTCTGCAAATACTGCAGTAAAAAACTCACCAAATACTTCAATGTGTGCATGTGGTCTATGACACTGTTTTTTTGACATAGCAAAAAAATGCAGCCTCATAAACACACTAATAACTCATTGTGTGCACATAGCCCAAAGATCTGTCAAAACTATTGTCTTTGAGGCTTAAAAACTAATGATGACTATCTCTGAAGGAAATGAGATTCTTAAATTAGTCAAATAAGATTTGGTCATGAAAAAAAGAACATTCATAATTTGAATTCTGGTTATAAAAAGTAAGAACTTGCATGTCCAAAGATATGTTTCCTATGTCAAAGACTGAATATTTCCTTTACCCAACCTGTATTTCTCATCTAGCAAACCAAAAAGGTACAAACATGTTGTTTAATACTAAATACCAAGGAAAATTTTTAGGCATGACCAATTATCATCCCTATCAATGGAAGCAATAATTTATAAAACCATAAACAAAAATATGATCATTAAAGGAAATTTGTCAGCAGGTTTTTGCTCCCTCATCTGACAGCAACATAATGTAGGCAAGGAGATTCTGAATCCAATCACAAAGAGTCCTGGGTGCAGTCATTCTGTCACTATCAAAGAATTGAGTTTTAAGCATGTAGCAGAGCTGGGAGGACTGCTCCACCCACACCAGACTCTCAATATAGATTGTACATTGACTGTGAGGTATCATTCACAGCAGGTGGCGTGCCGGACTGCCATGCACGTGAGTTTGTAGTCCTGCAATCCTAATCACGAGAAACAAACCCTTTTGATGACTAAAAGAATAGCAGGCACACAGATTAGAGACATGCAGTTGCTTTTTGTTTTAACTCTTACAACATGCTGTCCCCAGTTTACATAGCAAAATCCTGCTGACAGATTCCCTTTAACAACTGGTTATCAGCACGGGTGATAACTTCTAAAATATATAAACCTTTATTGTTTTAATTAAAACTGGGATCCGTTTTGATCCTACGCACACAGTGTAAACTTGTAAAAGAGGGGATGAGAGGGACGGGTCGCCCTGTTCTCTCCCTATCTCCCCCTGCCTAACAGCAGAGTTTTCACCTAAAAACCCTGTATGGTGTCCCCGCTCCTCGCGGCTATCCCTTCTGGTCCTCACTTATTCATGGAAGGGGGTGGTGTTTTTTCTATTGGATTCCCCATATCTACAATATATATAAGGGTACCAAATTGGTGTGGACCTCCTGGGAGTTCGGGTCTATCCATTAGACGTACGTGGTGGAAAAAATATACCACTAGAGGAGTCACTATTTTTCTAAAATATGGTAGTGATTACCTAGTAATTTTTTTTATATATATCTGTGGTTGTGGAGAGGAGTAAGCGTGTGGTACCAGTATTTTTTGCTGCTGGATACCCCCTTTTTTTTTGTAAAGTTCAGGGTCAATTACCAGCATCTGTGCCCAGTTCAAAAAAGCAAACAAACATCCTAGCCCTCTCCAATAGGTCTCACACCATACACAAATAATGTTAGTGCTCCTTATCAATAGCCCGTGTATTCACCCAGGCAGTCTCCACCGTTTTTTTATATATAAATCACCATCCTCCATATAACGGACCTGTTGGACCATATATTAGACAGGGGGACAGTTACCCTTTAAGACCAATATGAATTGCAGATATACTCATCTTGATCATATAGACCGGTCCGACGCGGCGTTTCTCCCACCAGGAGATGTAATGGTGGGTTCATCAGGGACGTCTATCCAGTAAGGCTCCTATAAAAGCCTTAGGTCGCCCAGGGCGAGTGCTCAATACATCCCCTCACTCCCAGCTCTCAGTGGATGGCCGCCATTTTACAAGTTTACACTGTGTGCGTAGGATCAAAACGGATCCCAGTTTTAATTAAAACAATAAAGGTTATATATTTTAGAAGGTATCACCCGTGCTGATAATAAATTACATTAGGTGTACCATGTATCAAAAATATTTAGTGTTTTCCTTTAACAACTGGCAAATCTATCAGATGATTAATGATAACTCCCATGTCTATGGCTAGCAGATTTGATAATGGCTAGGGTCACATCTACGTTTTTTTTTTTTAAAACCTGATCCGGTTTTGAGCTTTCAAAAAGCTCAAAACCGGATCAAGAAACGCTCCCCATAGGAGCCAATGCTAAAAACCGGATTGCTGCACAAGCAATCCGGTTACCGTCTCCGGCTGTGCAGCCTGCTGTAAAAATCATGCAGGCTGCAGTTTTCGGAGCGGTTTAAGCATCTGCAATGCGGGAACCGGATTGCTCAGGATGTGTAATTCTGAGCAATCCAGTTACCGGATAGTTTGCTCATCCCTGCTGCTGCAGGGATGAGCAAACTGTTCTATGTATAGTAAATCAATTACCGTAATTTAATAAATAAATGATTGATTAATGTCTCTAGGGGTGCCTAGTCCCCCTAGAGACCTTACACCCACTCAGGAGGGCTTATCCTGCTATAATCTGTAACGTACAAAAGCACCGGGCTCCTCAGAGCTGCGCGCATTACCCCACAAACTGACTCCCCCTTGTCAGTAGACCTGTCCCTGCACCCCTCTTATCTTTTCTAGCTAGCCCTTTTGAAGAATAAAACGATGTATTAAAGTAGAGAATACAGGTTATAATTATGTGTTGTGTGATTTTCAGTTTCTGTATAGGCGGGGCTGTCTGCTGCTCCCTCCGGCCGCTTATTAATTTTGCGCGCCCCCTCTCAGCTAGCAGCAGTGCTGAGAGCCTGGCCGCGTCATGAAAGGGCAGGGCTAAAATCATGTTATACTGGTAGCCCCGCTCCTTTCATGACGCGGCCAGGCTCTCAGCACTGCTGCTAGCTGAGAGGGGGCGTGCATAATTAATAAGGGGCCGGAGGGAGCAGCAGACAGCCCCGCCTATACAGAAACAGAAAATCACACAACACGTAATTATAACCTGTATTCTCTACTTTAATACATCGTTTTATTCTGCAAAAGGGCTAGCTAGAAAAGATAAGAGGGGTGCAGGGACAGGTCTACTGACAAGGGGGGTGTCAGTTTATGGGGTAATGCGCGCAGCTCTGAGGAGCCTGGCACTTTTGGACATAACAGATTAAAGCAGGATAAGCCCACCTGAGTGGGTGTAAGGTCTCTAGGGGGACTAGGCACCCCCTAGAGACATTAATCAATCATTGATTTATTAAATTCATCGATTTACTATACACAGAACAGTTTGCTTATCCCTGCGGCAGCAGGGATGTGCAAACTATCCGGTAACCGGATTGCTCAGGATTACTCATCCTGAGCAATCCGGTCACCGGATTGCGGCTTCAGCATTCCGGTTCCCAGATTGCTGAAGGTATGATGACAATTGCGTTCACCGCATCCGGATCTGGATGCGATGAACGCAATTCATTTTTTAAGTGTGACCCTAGCCAATGATTATATTTCCAATTGTATGTGTTCAATTATAAGTAGCATGAGAGCTGTCAGACAAATGCTCATCTCCACTGAAATAGTATCCATTAGTCAGATTCACATGTTAACCATATTAACAGGAGGTTTAGGAATAAAATCTAGGGCCTCAATTCATTAAGAAAGTCATTGTATATGTGATGGGGCATTGTGGAGTAAGAGGAGGCTAAAGGCCACGTTACACACACAGATATTTATTCAGATATTGGTCACAGATCTCTGGTTGCAGTGAAATCATGGACATATTGTTACATTTGTACACGGCCACAAAATGGAACAATGTGTCCATGATTTCACTGCAACCAGAGATCTGTGACCAATATCTGAACAGATATCTGTGTGTGTAATGTGGCTCTAACTGTTTAAGAGGCGCACATCACTTCAGGAATCAGACACAGGATACAAGCAAGTAATGTACATCACACTAGAAATCTTACGCCTCTAATGGATTCTCATCTAATAATGGAATAGATGGCTGGGTACTGCCATTCCTATGTCCAGTCCTAGCTCTATCCAGTTTGGAAGCACTAACCAAGAGTTCTAAAATTCTCCTGCTTTCCATAGTGTTTTATGCCATAAACACTTTGATGTATCAGCCCCTTTATGCACTGTATGGCCATCATAAAAAATGGGACTGTCCTGTGCAAAGCAAGATATTGCTATTCATAGGTATGTGTTGTTTTGGAGGAGTGTTTCTATAAGGCGAACCACTCTAAATGTCTCTACAGTATATAATCTGTTAATATTTCTACAGATCTTTGAACTATGGAGGCATTGGCACCATCATCGGACATGAGCTCACACATGGATATGATGACTGGGGTAAATGTTTATATCATCAATGGTGGACTGTAGTTCATGATATTTTCAGTGTCATAACTGTAACATTTGAAAACACAGCTGGGCAATAGTAAAATCTGATTGGTTAGTATTGCAGCCATTACCCTGGCGATCCTGCAGTTATTGTCAGACATCACATATGTGATCAGTGAATACAATCTGATGCTCATTTGGTGATTTATATCACAATAATTATAGAGGACCACATAATTAGCAAATACAATAAAGATGTTTCTGAATCTCCTATGGGAAGTTAGTGCAGAAAATCTGACTAAGGCGGCCGTCACACGGAACGATTTCTTGCCCGATATCGTTTAAGCGATCTCCTTTATGATCGCTTAAGCGATTCGTGGCAAGAAATCGTTGCATGTAATCAAGCGATTTACGATGTGAAATCGCTTGATCGTGACATCGCTGATCTGAGCTCGGAGCTCAGATCTAGCGATGAACGATGCCACGATCTGCTTCATCGTGGTGTATAACACACGATGAACGATCTCCCAGCGCAGAGCCTATGCTGGGAGATGGTAACTATGGTACACGTCGGGTAACTAAGCGACGCGCGGCGCCTAGATACCCGATGTGTACCATAGTTACCAGCGAGATCGTGGCTCCACATCGCTGGTGAGTCTGTCTGTGTGACATCTCACCAGCGACCGTGAGCGATATTGTAAGCGATCGCGCGTGCACGTGATCGCTTACAATATCGCTAGAGATATCTCAGCGTGTGACGGCGCCTAAGGGGCCTTTACATCAGGTTTTTGCTGATGTGCAGCAGATCCGCAGATTTACTACATCTGCCGATCTGCCGCCTAACAGCTGCACTTGTGGCACAGATCCGGCAAGCCTCATGCATTGTCTATGGGGGTTGCGGCAAGTGCTGTTACGCCGGATCAGCCGTATCCGACACTTGCAGCCACAAAAAGAAAAAGATGCAAGCAGCAGATTTTTTTTGCGGCCGCAAGTGCCAGATATGCCGCATCCGTCAGAACCACACTTGCCGCACCCGATCTTAAGCCCATAGACAATGCATGGGGCTTCCCAGATCCGGCCGTTAGGCGCGACCTGGCAGATGCGGCTACCTGCAAAATCGGCAAAACGGTGATGTGAAAGGGGCCTAAGTCTAAAATTTCTTATATATATTTATTGGTTCATCAGTAGTTTGCAATGATGTAAGCCTACAGCAGCCTCCACTTTGAGAGTCCAGGTTATAATCTCTATATACTGTACATGTAATAAATAATAATAATAATAATAATAATAAAAATAGTAACAATATTTATATAGTGCCAACTTACTAGTTTGACAGAGAGTTATGTTGAGAGAAATAGTGAATGGGTTATATATAAAGGACTTCGATTAGGCGGCGTGATAGGCCACCTTTAAAGATGTGTTTTTAGGGAGAGCCTAAAACTGTGTAAGTTGTGGATAGTCCTAATTTCTTGGGGTAGGTCATTCTAGAAAGATGGTGCAGCTCAGGAGAAGTCTTGGTGTCAGGAGCACGAGGTTGTATTAATGTGGATGTTAGTCGAAAGTCGCTTGTAGGAAGTAGAGAATGGGTGGAGGTGATAGGCAGAGATGAGGGTAGAGTGGTATGAAAGTGCTGCGCTGTGAAGAGCTTTGAGGGTGAATACAAGCAATTTAAATTGGATCCTATAATGTATGGTCAGCCAGTGCAATGACTGGCACAAAGCGGATGCGTCGAGTTACGATTAGCCAGATAGGTGACCCTTGCTGCTGCATTAAGAATGGACTGGAGAGGAGAAGGCCTAGTGAGGGGGAGGCCAATTAATAGAGAATTGCAATAATGAAGGCGGCAGTGGATAGGGCTACAGTTAGGGGTTTTGTTGTTTCCATGATGAGAAACGGGTGATTCTAGAGATGTTCTTCAGGTGCAAATGACATAATAAAATTACTAGTTTGTGTTTTAAATGGCGGTTGTAAATTTAGGCTGCTTGGTTCATTGACATACAGTATTATCAGAAGAATTGAAATCCTGAATACTACTACATAACTGTTTAAATTATCACCATTAAGCTAGGGCTACATGGTGACTTTGGCCATGACACAGGACACATGGAAAGCATTATTGTGTGTCACTACTACATCATACCTCAATATAATATAAGTAAATGAGGACGCATTGTAACCCTCATGGTACCTTTACACGCCGCTACAGAAGGTTAGAAACAACCGGGTGTCGGAGACAAATGTATCTTACACCGTCAAAAGACCGGAGGTAGTGGCGTTGAAAATCAGGTTGTTGCCACCCGTCACTGTCGACACCTGTTTTTGAGCACTGCTCAAAAACAGGTTGGTTTCAACCCGATGGTAGCGGCGTCTAAATGAGGTACAGGAAGGTTTTTGCGACACCTAGTTAACTCCCTGGGGGTGACACAGCCTCCGGGATACGCCCCCCTTCAGCCATCATTGGTGGAAGCTCCTGCGTTACAATTGGTTGTCCCTGCATAGGGCGGCATATTTAAGGAGCTGACCAGTCACACTACACAATTGCAATAGCGTGATGTATTAGCCAGCCTTCCTGCGCTGGCTGGCCAATCATGATGCTATTGCTTTGTCCAATCACCGTACGAGCGTCTCGTAATCCACAACTCTGGCACGCCTATGTGTTGTCCCTGCTGCCCCAGGTCCCCCATATTACCTTCAGTAGGGCGTGTAAATGAGGGAAGGTGCTCTACAGAAGGTAACCTGCGGCACCTGTCGGTGCCTCCAGGGATAGGAAAAAACCTTCTGTACAGCACCTTGTAGCGGCGTGTAAAGGCGGTATCAGGTACCGTTAGCAACCGTTGGAACGTGCTCGTGCACGTGAGACACCCGGTTGTTTCTAACCTTCTGTAGCGGCGTGTAAAGGTACCATCAGGGTACCTCAACTGTGACAAACAAATAGCAAAAATCAGACCCTGTGAACTTCTTGCAACTTACTTGACACAGTCTCCATACCACTGGGAACAGCATTGTACAGTAGCAGCCACGACAACTAGCAATCTTTGACCTGTGTCACAGCCAAAGTCATCCATGTAGACCTAACCACAATGTTATGATTTTTCTATTAATCTAGTTGGTACTTTCACCTTTTTTTTAGTGTATTTATTTAACAACTTAATATTGCTCTTTTTTCCGATTGTAGGTGGTCAGTATGACTCATTTGGGAATCTGATCCACTGGTGGACTGAGGAATCCTACAGCAAATTCCTAAAGAAAGCAGAATGCATTGTAGATCTGTATGAAAATTTCACTGTGTACAACCAGCGGGTGAGAAAACCATGTATATTGGCTAAAGTGTTACAGTCCAGACTATCATGTGAAAATGTAAAATCTGTTTACTTCAATGCAGAGTTGTATCAAACCTAAAGAGGTATTTTTCTTTTATGTAAACCAAGCTAAGTTATAAGTTTTATATAATGAAAAGATCTGAAATGTTTTAATACAGTTTGTGTTTCAGTCTCTCTATCCTTTTCTAAGATATCTGCTTTATGACAGTGAATAGAAGAACTCTCTAAACTCAGCTTCCATATGGTCAGGAGCAAATTTTTAGTTTCCATTGTAAACGATAGTTAAAGGGATCCTGTCACCTCAAAGCTCTAGCTATCAAAACATGTCCCTGCAGCATCCCATCACTAATCTAACACTCCTTTTGTCTCCTAAAAGCATCCTGTGAAAGAGCATAAAAACGTTTTAATACTCACTCATTAGTGATATAATTAGCAGGGGCCATATTCTTTAGGGGGTGTTATTTTGCAGCTCCAGGATCTAGCCCTCTCTCTCTGTCTGTGTTGCTGTGAAACTGAAACTGAAGGCAGGACTAATGATTTGCATTCTGTGAGTGATAGAGAGGGGGGAGGGCAATGCCTGCACATCACAGCAGAACACACAGAGACAGGGTGGATCCTGGAGCTGCACAACAGCCTGCCTTGGTGACTAAAGAATAGTCACTCTGTTAATTATAATCACTAATGAGTGAGTATTAAAACGTTTTTATGCACTTTAACAGGATGCTTTTAGGAGACAAAAGGAGTGTGAGATTAGTGATACTATGCTGCAGGACATGTTTTGCTAGCTTAGGAGGCATTTTGGAGGTGACAGGATCCCTTTAATTCACTGAGAGCAAGCAGGTATCTTCAATAAGAAGAATAATTGAAACAAAGGATATTAGAAAAGTCATACATGCATGTCATAACAATGTTACATGAGCTCTGAGAACTGACATCTCTGGAACTGCGCTATGACTGGAGGAGTATAAGCTTTTTTTATTTTTATGGGGACCACATGGAGAATGAGAAAGGTTTGTCTAAGTAGTGGACAACCCCTTTAAAGTTTAGGATGTGTCACGGTCGGGAGAGGTGCAGCTGTTTGTGTCCAACCACCCTCTGTCTATTTCCCCACTACTCCAACTCCCCCGTTTCCTTATAGATACAGGGGTTGTGGGTTTAAAGCCATTGCAGAAAGAGATGCTACTTGAGAGGGTAATTTATCCAGGACAAGGAACATGCAACAATCAGCATGGAAAACCCCCACCCATAACACTACTTCAGGAGTAACATACTGAATCAAACCCATCTTCAGGGGATAGCCATTACTGGAATAGCTTTTACCAGACAGGATAAATGAAAATATAGGTAAAAAGCAAACCCCAGGATCATAATGTTAACTGCTGACCCAGAATATATGAAGGCGAAGCCTGACTTGCAGTTATCCCCATATTCAACATGTATGGGTTCAAAAACCTGTTACTGGATACAGATGGTACCTGAGTCAAAGATGAGGGCCTCTAGGCAATTGAGGAAATGCTTAATCTGTAGTATGGACAACAGGAGAGAATGCGATCAGATGATCAGGAGCTCCACAAAAGAAGTAAAGCCCTTTAGACCTTCCATACTCCCTACACATGACCGTCAGTGGTGGTAGCCTCAATCTGCCATGGGTTCTTCAGTAGGGATCACAGTTGAGTCAAGAGGTGGCCAAGGTGCAGCAGCAGAAAAAGAAGCAGCTAACATAGATCTCTCTCAATCTTTTTCCTTAAGCCGTCCTGTTAATCCTAAAAGCTAGGAGCATAGTGTCATCAAGAGTCTTGGGGATGGGGAACCCCATGAAGAGATCTTTAGTCATTTCTGACAGACCCTGACTGAACTGAGCAGACAGAGCCAGGTCATTTATTTTGTAGTAGTGTAGCGTAGTGTACTAGTGTAGACTCTGCTACATCAGGATCATCATATAACAAAACCAAAGCTCCAAAGAAGTTATATACAGAACCCAGGAGAGGGTTATCTGGATCTAGACAAAATTCCACTCTTGGGGGTCTCATGTGTTGGAATACGTTTAGTGCAACAACTCCATTCCTGTATATGTAAGTGTTCTATTGCTAGGTTTGTGTATTGTCTATAAAGTTAGATAAAAAAAACTCTCCCAGAGGCTCACACACAGGAAAAGACCATGTGACTGTAACCAGTTTTCTGTGTTTGTGCATGAGAGGAGAAGCAGCCTGTTGATGCTGCACAGAGACACTTAAGATATGTATATTCTGATTCCACAAAGCCTGTCATATCTGTACCTGTTTATTCCTAATTAAAGCTCTGTTCTGTTGTCAACACGCTTTGAGAGTAATCCTGAATGATCCGCTGCCAACAAGTTATGAGCTTAGTATGACACAGAACCTCAGCGTGACACAGAACCCCAGAAGAGTAATACAGCAACAGAAGCCCAAAGCAAAGGCAGCACAGAGCAACAGAGAAGATGTCCACAAACAGGGATCACTGAAGTTCTCAGTGCAAAGTCTCACCAATCAGAATTATCAATCCTGGAAATTCAAGGTGAAGATGCTGCTCATAAGATGTGGAAATATATGCAGGAACATTACCAGATAATTGGCTAGAGATGGATCAGAAAGCACAAAGCACTATCTCCCACAGTGTAGATGAAGATCAGATCGTTCATATATGCAAGTGTGCAACTGCAAAGGAGATGTGGGATGAATTACAGAATGTGTATGAAAGATCAAATCTCAGCAATAAGCTTTATATCATGAGAAAGCTGTACCAGTCTAAGCTAAGTGATGACCAGAATATGCAGTACTATATAAGAAACTCCCTAGAGATTCCAGAGTGTCTCAAGGTATTGGAGAAGAAATTAAAGACTTTCAGCAGAGACGTACTGATTGATGAGAACTCTTATTTTGTTAAAATTCCATGAAGTTACACCACTTCTGTTGGACAAAATTCCGCAATGCCCGCGCTGCCGTCAAGAACCACCAGAAGAATGGATCGACAGCAGCGCGGGCATTGGGGCATTTTGTCCAACAGAAGTGATCTTCTCCCCACGGTTAACCGTGAAAGTGCGGCCCTGCAGCAGCTGTCTCACGGGAGATCAAACTGGTTGTGGGTAACACAACCACACCAGGTGAGCAGTTCACACTTATTATCCACCTCATCTCTTTATTTTAGAGATAAGACCCTATTGTGCATTATCTCATATCTAAAGATGAAGTTACACCAGTCATTCAAGCCAAGAACAAGAACAAGAATCTCAATCACCAAACCTAGACACTGAAAAAGAAAACATGAAGTCTGGATAAGCTCTGAAGCGAGCAAGGAAGAACCAGAAAGAACCAAGTCAACCTCCAGTCAGGAGATCAGAAGACAAAACAAAGGTATCCCAGCTAAACGTCCTTTCTTATATGGTCAGAACACTTCCTGAATCAGCGCCATAATCATGGCAATGAAAAAGAGCTCTCAGAAGTCAAAGATTCATCAAAACTCCAGCAATGAGAGTTACAGACATGCAGTGGGGGCACTTCTGTATATGAGGACAACCAAGAATGCATTAGACTTGCCAGCAGTGAGAAAATTAGTGCAAGGACTAAGCACATCGACGTTAAACATCACCACTTACGTGACTTAGTGGAAGTGGTGTACTAGAATTTGTTTATTGCAAGTCTGACAAGATGTTCGCTGATGGTATGACAAAACCATTGCCAAGAGCCAAGTTTGAGGACTTCAGAACCGCAATGGACAAACAGGATAAATAGTTGTTGAGTGGGGGTGTTGGAATATGTTTAGTGCAACAACTCCATTCCTGTATATGTAAGTGTTCTATTGCTAGGTTTGTGTATTGTCTATAAAGTTAGATAAAAAAAAAACACTCCCAGAGGCTCACACACAGGAAAGACCATGTGACTGTAACCAGTTTCCTGTGTCTGTGCATGAGAGGAGAAGCAGCCTGCTGATGCTGCACAGAGACACTTAAGATATGTATATTCCTGATTCCACAAAGCCTATCATATCTGTACCTGTTTTGAGAGTATCCTGAATGATCCGCTGCCAACACCATGAAGCAAGGGGATAATAATTTTGTTCCTGCTGTTGTTCAGTACTGTAGGAAAGAGGTCTTAACTGAAAGTACAGCTTACAGCTATCTCTAATGGTCCCTTTACACGTGGCCACAGGAAGGTAGAAATCGGCAGGCATCGGACACAATTGTGCCTGTTGCCTTGAAAAAACCACGATGTGGTGGCGTGTAATTCAGGACTTTCCTTCCTGTGTCTTCCCTGAAGGAAGGAAAGTCCTGAATTACACGCCGCCACATCATGGTCTTTTCAAGGCAACAGGCACAATTGTGTTTGATGCCTGCCGGTTTCTACCTTCCTGTGGCCGTGTGTAAAGGGATCATAAAGGATGAAAATTGTTTCCTATCCACCCTAATAGGTCTGGTAGGTTAATGCATGGTTCTAAAATAGAGTGCGGCAAGGATTCCTGTACCTGAACCCACTGCGACAAGTCCTGAACAGAAAGAGAAAGGCTCTGAAGATGCTCAGTAACAGCCTGAATAGAATTCATGATGAATCAGAGAGGGAGAAAGAAGAATTTTTTTTCATAAGGCCTGTGATACTGTCACAATTGTGGAGGTGTAGCCACAAGTCTCCAACCACCCTATGTCACTGCCTACTTTGATGATGCGCCTTAAGCAGCAGTCCACAAATTGGCAATAGTTCATGCTCTTCCTTAGTGCTGGGAGCTACAGGAACAGATAAAGGGGAAAAAAAAGTGGTCAGGCAGACACAAATATAAGAGGACAGATGGTATACACATGTATCAGTACAAGAAGAACTGAAAACCAGGGAAAAGTAGATCAGATCGATCACGATTCCTTGAGAGCATGTGATCCAAAGGGTGTGGTGAATACTAATATCAGCACCCTACACCACACCCACTAGAACAGTCAAACACCAAACCCAAATCAGTCAGGAGCCTTACCTAGACAATGCCTGGTAAACTACATGGAATGACATGCAGACAGACATCTCTGGAGTCTAAACATGATGTTTTATTGTGCTTGCAGTCCCTCACTTCAATCATCAGGGCGGTGCAAGGGGCTGTTACAGTTACCAATCACTACACTTTGATTGCCTGCTCTGTGTGTGCGGTGTGTGTCTGCAGAGCAGGCTGTCAATTATTATTATTATTATTATTTATTTATAAAGCACTATTCATTCCATGGTGCTGTATTTTTGTGCTAATGAGTGATTACAGCGTTCTCACTGTTTAGCGACTGGTGACTGATACAGGGAGAATAAAGCTTCATTTTCTCCCTGTAGTTGCTACTCCAATAGGCCAACTAGGCAGGATTCCAATGCTTTTTACCTGCAGATTACAGCTAAATCTGCAGATAAATAGCATTTCTCAAAGGGACAGGTCCGATTTAAAACAAAATGGATATACAGCATTTACTAAACTATAAGACATGGTTAATTTGTAATATATTAGAATACTTAATATATTGCTGGAGCTTTGTAAAGCAGAGCAGCAAAAAATGACATTTTAGAATTATGCATCAGGATCTTCTTCAAAGAAATGAATACTAAGACTCTGGAGATAAGAGGATGATGCATAAAGTATCATTATTACTTCTAACTTATGAAGACAAATATTCCATTCCCAGCATAGCTGCATCTATTCTATTAGAAGCTAAATAAAGTCAGATATTAATGTGGTGTCAGGGAGTCGATTCATGTATATTCATGTAATGCAATGTACGGTATCATCACATGGCCAGATAAGGTGCAGTATAATTTTCTGTATCTACTCCGTGTCATCTTATGCTTCACTCTGTACAGTGTGATGTTTTCAGCCTGGAGATAATTTCTAATATATTAACATTATACAGTAAGGGTAGTATAAGCAGTGTAACAAGATTAGCTCCTTTTCCTTGGAAATTCACAATATGTATTTATATCTACATGATTGCATATTATTCTATCTGAATATTGTTTTGTAATAATTGATTGTGAAAATGGGGTTTTCTATCTCATGAAGTGATATTACTTCGCTGAGATAAGCCATCACATTATAATCAGTTGGGATCCGATCTCTGGGACCACCACCAATTTCAAGAGTATAGCAGCGCCAAGCAGGTTCCGCGCTGTAGCCCTTCTCTGTTTCCCCAACAATGTTGGCCATCCGGACATGCAGGGGACTGCAGCTGGTCCAATTCACTTTACAGAGGTGGGGTTCAAACCAATCATATAGTGATTCCATAGTTTAGAGAAGCTATCAATTAGAATATCAAGTTGGTAGTACTGTACCTAGAGATATGGTTTGGAGAAAAAAGTGACTGTGCACTGTTTTTCAGGTAAATGGAAGGCTAACTTTGGGAGAAAATATTGCAGACATGGGAGGACTTAAATTAGCTTATTATGTAAGTATGTTATATGGCTTTGTATAAAGGATAAGTTTATCTTAATTGTAGACCCTTTACATTCTTGTAACCATCCTCTCAAGGTCATATATCGAGGTACTTGTAATATTGGGATATTGTTGTCCATGTACAGGGCAGGATGCCAGCTCAGTTTGGCATGATCCTCTCTCCTGTGGCCAGTGTGAATCTATACAGGTTACCATTCATTGACACTGAAGCAGTTACATATATACAGTCATATGAAAACGTTTGGGCACCCCTCTTAATCTTACTCTTTTTTTTTTGTTTAAAATTGTTTTTTTGCAGCAGCTATTTCAGTGTGATATATGTAATAACTGATGGACACAGTAATATTTCAGGTTTGATATGCGGTTTATTGTACTAACCAAAAATGTGAAATAAACATTATTTCAATATTTGACAGGTACCAAAATATGGGCACCCTTCTGATTTTCATGATTTGAATACTCCTAACTACTTTTTACTGACTTACTGAAGCACTAAATTGGGTTGGTAACCTCATTGAGCTTTGTACTTCATAGCCCGGTGTTTTCTCAATCATGAGAAAAGCTATTTCAGGCGTCCACTTGCAAGTTGTTCTCCTAGTTGCATCTTCTCTGAGAAGTGGAATCATGGGCTCCTCAAAACAGCTCTCAAATGATCTGAAAAAAAAGATTGTTCAACATAGTTGTTCAGAGGAAGGATACAAAAAGTTGTCTCAGAGATTTAACCTGTCAGTTTCCACTGTGAGGAACATAGTAAGGAAATGGAAGACCACATGGATAGTTCTTGTAAAGGCCAGAAGTGGCAGGCCAACAAAAATATCAGAAAGGCAGAGAAGAAGAATGGTGAGAACAGTCAAAACAAGCCACATACCACCTCCAAAGACCTGCAGCATCATTTTGTTGCAGATGGTGTCACTGTGTATCTGTCAACAATACAGTGCACACTGCACAAGGAGAAGCTGTATGGGAGAGTGATGCGAAAGAAGCCGTTTCTGCATGCACACCACAAACAGAGTCGCCTGAGCTATGCAAAAGCACATTTGGACAAGCCAGTTTCATTTTTGGAAGAAGGTCCTGTGGACAGATGAAACAAAGATTGAGTTGTTTGGTCATACAACAAGGCGTTATGCATGGTGCCACAAAAACACAGCATTCCAAGAAAAACACTTGCTACCCACTGTCAAATTTGGGGGAGGATCCATCATGCTTTGGGGCTGCGTTGGCCAATGACGGCACCGGGAATCTTGTTAAAGTTGAGGGTCGCATGGATTCCACTCAGTATAATGTTCAAGAATCAGTGCAAAGTTGAAGTTACGCTGGGATGGATCTTTCAGCAAGACAATGATCCAAAACACCGCTCCAAATCTACGCAGGCATTCATGCAGAGGAACAATTACAATGTTTTGGAATAGCCATCCCAGTCCCCAGACCTGAATATCATTGAACATCTGTGGGATGTTTTGAAGCGGGCTGTCCATCTCGGCGACCATCAAACTTAACTGAACTGGAATTGTTTTGTAAAGAGGAATGGTCAAAAATACCTTCATCCAGGATCCAGGAACTCATAACAGCTGCAGGAAGCGACTAGAGGCTGTTATTTTTGCAAAAGGTGGATCTACTAAATATTAATGTCACTTTTCTGTTGAGTGCCCATACTTTTGCACCTGTCAATTTTTTTAAATAATGCATATTTCACATTTTCGGTTAATACAATAAACCTCATTTCAATCCTGAAATATTACTGTGTCCATCAGTTATTACATATATCACACTGAAATAGCTGTTGCAAAAAAAATTTTTAAAAACAAAAAAAAAGAGTAAGATTAAGAGGGGTGCCCAAACATTTTCGTATGACTGTATTTAAGGCTGGAAACACACTGTCCGAGTGACATGCGAGTTACTTGCACGAGTCTAGGATCATTCACCCGACACGACCCCTACCTCTTTGGATGGGATACTGTCAGTGGTATGTTTTTCTATGTAGCTTCACTGTTCCCATCCAGAGAGGGGGAGGCCATCCCAGGTGAATGATTCGAGACTCGTGCGAGTAACTCGCATGTCACTCAGACAGTGTGTTTCAAGCCAAAGATGGCACATTTAGACTGTTTACCTAAAACAATATATTTGGCTGCAGAGTACAAGTGAACAAACTTATTCTGTAAATGTTTGCACTGCCCGTTGTGCCCTCCATTTTTGAGGTGGTATAATTGTGTTGACTGTTGTCACAGCTTATATTTCTATTTTATTTTATCCAGGCTTACCAAAAGTGGGTAAGAGAAAATGGTCCAGAACGCCCATTACCGCGCCTGAAATACACTCATGATCAGCTGTTTTTCATTGCATTTGCTCAGGTCAGAAACAAACAAATATTTATTTCCCTTCCTACAAACTTTTTGTCTTTGTTGTACTTTTAAGAAAAAAAGTTATAAAAACCCAAGAAACAAGAAGTAACTAGTTTTAAACTACAATCAGTTCTACAATTCTTGGTGATTTATAGGATTACCTTTGTGAGGGACTACTGCATTGAAAAAGTAAAAGTAACAGGAAATATTAGAACTTAACCTAACTCACATAGGGCTCTAATTCTTCTAAACTCTGGCTTGGCAATCATAATGAATGTCGTCAATTTCTCATGCACTTCAATATTTCATCGCTCATGAAGGTAATTTTTGGGTGGGATTAGCCCAACTCCACAGTTTTGCCCGTCAGATCACAAGGTTTTCACTGTAAATTCAGGAATGTTAGCAAGTGTGAAGTGCTACCAAGCATTAGATCCATGTATAAAGGAGTCTGTCTATCACCAAGTCATGGTTAAAGGGGATTTCCAGGATTTAAAAAAAATTAAATAAAAAAGTACCTAAAAACTAACAGGGAGATAGCTGCCGCCTACCTACCTGTTGTGCCCAGCACCGTTCACCATCATCACGGAGTGATCTCAGACTGATCCTGTTGGTGATTTTGCAGTTTCTTCTGATGTCACATAGACAGAGAGGTGGCTTCTCTGCTCTGTTGATGAGCGTAACAGCCGATGTCATGTTTACTGACAGTCGACTCCCCCAATTAGGTATCGGGGAGCTGGCTGTCAATCAGCATGGTGTTGACTGTCTCGGCTCTTCCACAGAGAAGAGGAAAAAAGCTCCTGCTCTGATGAGCAGCCATTTTATCTCCGGCAGGACTGGTCTGTGACCACTCTGTGGTGGCAGTGAACGGCGCTGAGTACAACAGGCAGATAGGTGGTAGCTACATGCCTGTTAGTGCTTGGGCACATTTTTTTATTAAAACTCCTGGATTTACCCTTTAAGAAGAAAATGATGCAAGGAAACAGACAAAAAGATAAGTAATGGTGCCTGCTCAATGCTTGACATATATCTTCTTTTACCGAGCAGTTGTATTGTTTTGGCATCTGCATACTCGCCTATCTTGGCCTGAACTATCAACTTGAAATATTTGCAGGTGTCATCTCTGTTAAAGGAAAAATTAATGACAGGTCATTTATACGACATAGGCACATAGACTTGGCCTCTTTACAAATACTCTTATTAAAGCTCATATTTTGCCTTTACTGCTCAAACTCTGGAGAAATTTGGACCAATATATTATAGAAAAGTGGCAAAACCTGAAAATCAGATTTATCGTTTAAATATGCAATACAATACATTACAATGTGACCTCGTAGAAATGGAAAAATAAATAGCTTTTTCATAACACTCTTTTTTTCAGAATTGGTGTATAAAGAGAAGGTCTCAGTCCATATACCTGCAAGTCTTGACTGATAAGCATGCTCCTGAGCATTACCGGTATGACTAATCCACAATTACAGTAATAAATGATGACTTGTAACTGATCGCATCCCACTGAATGTCATCCATGTCCTTATAATGCCAATGAGTACTCACAATTTTTTTTATTGCTATTTGCATCTTGTTTATCAAAATATGAGTTAAAAGTCAATTAAAAGCATTTGGTATGACTCAGTTCCCACAATAACTGCCATAAAAAGGTCATAGAGGAGACTAATGCAGTGAATCTTATACCTCAGGATCTATAGGACTGTATAAAACTTGTAGGTATTTGTGGAAATATGCTGCATAGTAAGAAACAGCTTTCAACCCCCCAAAAAAGTGTAAATACAGTAAGTTAAATGTTATCAATTAACACAATGCAAGTTCAAAGACACACAAGTGAATAGTTGGCAGACCCAGACTGATTATATCAAAATTTTATTGGATCACTATAAAATACCTATACAAAGAGACTTTATGTTTTAAGGGTATATTTCGGGCTAATTATAAATTTCAACAGTGACTCTTTATAACTGAAGATTGATGAATCCTGACAGTGTGCAATGTACACAACGGCAAGATTCTCAGCTATTTGCAATTTCAGCATCTCATGATGGTGTGTACATCATTTGCACACTTGAGGCCATTTTCTAACCTGCAACATTTCCTGCTTCTCACAATGTTCTATTGAAAATGTGGATAAGAAGCTAGTCATCACACTGTCAGGATTTGGCAATCAGCAGTTACGTATAGTCTGTGTGATTCCAGAAATTTATATTGAGCCCAGAAAACCCCTTCAGCCCATTAAGGTCTTTCCTATTTTGGATTTTAGGACACCCTTTTTTGTTTATTCATTTTAAGTTTATTTCATTGTTGCTTTCCAGAAGCCATTACATTTTTGTTTCAGCAATACAGCTCTATGATGGCTTTTTGTTTGTGTTATAATTTTGGGGATACATATAACTTACCGTATATACTCGTGTATAAGCCGAGTTTTTCAGCCCAAAATTTGGGCTGAAAAGTCTCCCCCTCGGCTCATACACGAGTCACTATGGTAGACTGTGTGGTGGGGGTTGTGGAGGCTGGAGGAGGCGGGGGGAGGCTGCTGTATGAGCGGCCCCGTCACGTGGGGCCGCTCATTATATATGCACTGCTTCCCCCTGTCAATCAGCAGCAGGGGGAAGCAGTGCATATATGCCCCCCAAATGCTGGCACTCTCCCCCCTTTTAAGGGCCCCCCCCCCGCTGCTTATATTACCATCCCGGTCTTCTGATCAGCGCCGCTCCTCGGTGCTCCGTCCTCGCTGCTCCCGTCCTGCTACATCCGGGATCTCCGGCCGTCACAGGCATATGACGTCATCGCGCGACGGCCGGGGATCCCGGATGTAGCAGGACGGGAACAGCGAGGACGGAGCACCGAGGAGCAGCGGTGATCAGAAGACCGGGATGGTAAGAGAAGCAGCGGGGGGGGCCCTTACAAGGGGGGCGAGTGCCAGCATTTGGGGGCTGCTGGGTACCCCCAGGGGGCTGCTGGATACCCCCAGAGGGCTGCTGGATACCCCTGGGGGCTGCTGGGTACCCCCAGGGGGCTGCTGGATACCCCCAGGGGGCTGCTGGGCACCCCCAGGGGGCTGCTGGGTACCCCCTGGGGGCTGCTGGGTACCCCCGGGGGCCTGCTGTATATACCCCCGGGGGCCTGCTGTATAAACCCCCGGGGGCCTGCTGTATATACCCCTGGGGGCCTGCTGTATATACTTTGGGGCCTGCTGTATACCTCTGGGGCCTGCTGTATACCTCTGGGGCCTGCTGTATATACCCTGGGGCCTGCTGTATATACCCTGGGGCCTGCTGTATATACCCCTGGGGCCTGCTGTATATGCCTCTGGGGCCTGCTGTATGCCTCTGGGGCCTGCTGTATACCTCTGGGGCCTGCTGTATACCTCTGGGGCCTGCTTTATACCTCTGGGGCCTGCTGTATATACCTCTGGGGCCTGCTGTATATACCCTGGGGCCTGCTGTATATACCCTGGGGCCTGCTGTATATACCCCTGGGGCCTGCTGTATATACCTCTGGAGCCTGCTGTATATGCCTCTGGGGCCTGCTGTATATGCCTCTGGGGCATGCTGTATATGCCTCTGGGTCCTGCTGTATATGCCTCTGGGGCCTGCTGTTTATACCTTAAGGGATGCTGTATATACCACTGGGGAGGCTGCTGTATATACCACTGGGGAGGCTGCTGTATACTACCACTGGGGAGGCCTGTATACCACACTGCTGGGGGCTGTATACCTGTGCTGGGGTCCACCCTCGGCTTATACATGAGTCAATAGGTTTTCCCAGGTTTTGGGGGCAAAAGTAGGGGGGTCGGCTTATACACGGGTCGGCTTATACACGAGTATATACGGTACATAACTTTTATTGACTTTTTCACTTTTTATGGGAAGTCAAAAGGAAACAAACAGCAATCTGTTGTCTTTGAATGCTTTGCATTTTATGGTACTCACTTGCTACACAAATGAAGTGTTAACTTTAATTCGTGGGTCAGAATGATTATGATAATACAAAGAGTGTGTTTTTTTTATTTATGTTTTATGACTTTTATACAATAAATACACTGTTTGATAAAAAAAAACAGTTAGATCTTTGATCGCTGTATTCTGAGAGCCATACATTTTACAATTTTCCATCAATGAGTCCGAGAAAAGGCTTATTTTTCACATTATGCAACGCAATACATTACCTAACCTGTCAGTGCTTGAGTGATAGGGTGCCTGTTAGACCCTGCCTCTGATGGGATCTGATAGGTTGGAGTTTATGGCAGTTTGGGAGGCCATTATCAGACCTGCAGGGCTGCCAATAAGTTGAGAGAAGGCGCACTCTTTTTCTTTCAACTTTTGTGCCGTTGACACTAATAACAGCTGCATATGAGGCTTTAAACTGTCAGGATTAGTGAAAATGTCAATCTAAGGGCCCTTTCACATCAGCGTTTTTTTTCAAATCGCGGCAGATGCGGTGAAAAAACCGCATCTGCCGCGATTACCGCATACCGGCTGCACTTGCGTCGCGGTTGCGGTTTTTGCCATGCAAAGTATAGGCGGACTTGCGGCAGGTGCGGCAAGTGCGGTTTTGCACTTGCGGCAGGTGCGGCCGCGAAAAAAACCGCGGTAAGCCGCTGTCAGCCGTGGTTTTTTTCGCGGCCGCACCTGCCGCAAGTGCCAAAACCGCACTTGCCGCACCTGCCACAAGTCCGCCTATACCTTGTATGGCGTTTACCGCAACCGCGCCGCAACCGTGCCGCAAGTGCAGCCGGTATGCGGTAATCGCGGCAGATGCGGTTTTTTCACCGCATCTGCCGCGATTTAAAAAAAACACTGATGTGAAAGGGCCCTAAGGCTGCTTTCACATCAGCAGTTTTCGCCGATCGCGGCAGATGCGGTGAAAAAACCGCATCTGCCGCGATTAACGCATAACCGCTGCACTTGCGGCACAGTTGCGGCAAGTCCCATAGAATGTCTATGCGGGCTTGCGGCAGGTGCAGCAAGTGCGGTATCGGCACTTGCGGCAGGCGCGGCAGAAAAAAAAAAACCGAGCGCGTTTTTTTTCGCGGCCGCACCTGCCACAAGTGCCGAAACCACACTTGTCACACCTGCCGCACACTTACAGCAAGCCCCATAGACATTGCATGGGGCTTGCCGCAACTGTGCCGCAAGTGCAGCGGTTATGCGTTAATCGCGGCAGATGCGTTTTTTTCACCGCATCTGCCGCGAACGGCAAAAACTGCTGATGTGAAAGTACCCTAAGCAATTACAATAGGAGCATGACTGTTTATAATCATTGGGCATCTGCAGCTGATCATATACAGAAGCTGTACCATGTGATCAGTATGACTGACATATCTATCATAGAGCGCTTACTGCTGATGATGGAAATAATTATCATATAAAGTTAAGTGGGGGAACAAATTAAAAATTCATAAGATTCAAACCTTGTGACTATGATCTAGTCAGTTGACACCCACACAGTAACAACAATAAACAATTTACATAGGACAATCTCTAGTGCATAAACTACTATCATTAATATCAGATAAGTGGGGGATCAGACACTGAGCACTGCTAACATAAAGCTGTTAAAACATCTTTTCATTAATTCACTGCTTTCCAGTATCTGTCACATTTTGTTCCTGGGGGCGGGCACTGTTTTAAAGTGACAGTTCCAGTGCATTAGCTTCATCATACTGCTGAGCATCTTCCTGCAACTATGACATAGTAACATTAACTTTAGTTTCATAGTCATTGACCAACCTGTTAAACATAGCCAGTGTGTTTGAAGTTGTCATCTAAGTGAACATTTATCAGATTTCCATTTATAAGTGTATCATACAGTTGAAACCAGAAGTATACATATACTATATAAAAAGAAACATACATGTTTTCTCACTATCTGACATGAAATCATTATAAGCCTTTCCCGTTATAGGTCAATTAGAATTACCATATTTATTACAGTAACAATTGCCAAATGCCAGAATAATGCGAGAGAGAGAATGCTTTAAGGCATTTTTATTACTGTCTGCAAAGTCACAAGTTGACATCCATTTCATTAGTATTTGGTACCAATGCTCTTAAACTGTATGATTTGGGTCAAAGATTTTGGATATCCTCGCACAAGCTTCTCACAATAGTTCAGGGGTGGGGAACCACAGGCCCCAGGGCGGCATGTGGGCCTCAATGACCTGTTATGTGGCCCCTGGGCAGATTCCTGGGGACCGCTATGCTCGGGTTATAGTTATAATAGAATCCAAGCACTCATCTGGTTCAGTTTCAAGTGATTTATTGTGAAGCACACATGGATGGTGCGGTGACAGCAGCAATAACGTTTCAGCCCCTATTAGGCCTTTCTCAACACGTCACTAGATCAAACAAGGAAATATAGTGAAAATATGTACAGTGGAACAGACATAGTATATACAGGCAACATATATACAGTATTTTCAGGATCAAATCATTCAAGCTCGTGTTTTTAGACATATAGTTGAGCAGAGGTAACAATAGTAGATGATGTTGGTAAAACAAGAAACAAATAAAACCAGGACTATGGAAGGGTTATACTCTAGAAAATGGGTAGGTAGAGTGGAATGGAGTAGCCAAATACCTGCTAGTGCTCGGGTTGGGAGATGCATATTGCCAACTGTCTGCTCTTTAAATCCAGCTTTCCAGTGATCTCTATGCCTCAGCCTCGACCTCGTCAGCGACATATATGCTCCCAGCCAATCATGTGATGTATATGGCTCTAGCAAATTTGGAAAAGCAGTTGAAAAGCCCATGATCAATATCACCTAACGTCAGCCACGCCAAAGAGAAGAGCTCCAGCCACCGCAGTAGGGTGAGGTGATTGTTCAACCAAATATAGAGGGTTATTTTCAAGTTGATAATTTTGTGTGGCCCCGAAGGATGGTAGAAATTTTCAAATGGCCCTCGGCACAAAAATGGTTCCCCGCCCCTACAATAGTCGATAGGGATTTGGGCCCATTCCTCCTGACAGAACTGGTGTACCTGAGCTATAGTTGTATGTCTTCTTGTTTGCATCTGCCTTTTCAGTTTTGCCCATAAATTTTCAATAGGATTGAGATCAGGGCTTTCGATAGCCATTGTTAAAAGAGTTTGTTAGCGCTGGGCCCACATCAAATATACTATTAAGACAATTTTAGGAGGGATGATGCACGGGAGTCCCCCCAAGGCTTACTAGTAGCTACAACATTCATTAAAATTGCCTGAACCTATTCCAATGGAAAGGTAGAGTCTCCCTTTAAATTGACTAGCTCCAGTGTATATACAATAATCTATTTCCCTACAAGCTTTAACTTCCTGGCTGATGTCTTGAGATGTTGCTTCAGTATTGCCCACATAATATTTTCTCCTCATGATTCCATCTATCTTGTGAAGTGCACCAGTCACTCCTGCAGCAAAATAACCGTACAACATGATGCTGCCACCCCCCGTGTTTCACAGCTGGGATGGTGTTCTTGGGCTTCCAAGATTCTACCTTTTTCCTCCAAATGTAATGATGGTCATTATGGCCAAACAGTTCAATTTTGGTTTTGTAAGACCACAGGACATGTCTCCAAAAATGTAGGTCTTTTTTCCTGTGAGCATTTGCAAAAATGAATCTGGCTTTTTTATGTTTCTTTTGGAGAAATGGCATCTTCCTGACAGAGTGGCCTTTCAGCCCATGTTGATACAATACTTGTTTCACTTTGGCTAATGACACAATCTTACCTGCTTCTGCTATTATCTTCACAAGGTCTTTTACATTTTGTTCTTGGGTTGATATGCACGTTGGACCAAAGCACGTTAATTTCTGAGGCATAGAACTAGTCTCCTTCCTGAGTGATATGAAGGGAGGTCATTCCCAACTTGTTTGTACTTGGATATAATTGTTTGTACAGATGAACGAGGCACCTTCAGATATCTTGAAATTGCACCCAAAGATGACCCAGACTTGTGCAAGTCCACGATTCTCTTCCTGATATCTTGGCTGATTTCTTTAGATTTTCCCATGATGCTACACAAAGAAGCAGTGTGTTTCAGGTGTTCAGTAAAATACATCCACAGGTGTGTCTCTAACTGAGATGTTGCCAATAAACCAGAAGCTTCCAAACACATGACATCATCTTATGGACTGCCCCAAATTGTTCAAAGGCATAGTAAACTTTGCAGAAAGAAATAAAAATGCATTAAAACATCCTCTCATTATTGTGGCATTTGACAAATAAAAATAATTATGATAATCTTAATTAACCTAAAACAGGAAATGTTTATTCTGTTTTCATATCAGATAGTGAGAAAAACATGCATATGTTTCTTTTTATATAGTATGTGTAAACCTCTGGTCTCAACTGTATATGATAATGATTATTTGGTTAGAGATGTTTTAAGCAATGCTCAGTATTTTGATGATCTTAATCCAATGTGAATGTCCCTAGACAAGTTAAAGGAATTGTCCATTACTTGGATAACCCCTTCTTATCCCCCATGTTTGTACCTGTTAAAATAAAAAAGACTTATATTCACCTCCTGTACCGGTGTCAGCATTTGCTCTCAATGGGATCACATGTGGCTGTTACATATTGAGCACCCCGCTCCCCATCAGCACCAGCTTCACTGTCCCCGCCTTCAGATGCAACACTAACTATTGATGTTTGATATGCCTGAAAGCAGAGACAATGAAGCCAGGAAGGGCTCGTGTGACATTACGACCCCTGGTGAGCACAGGGAGATTGAGTGACGCCACCACTGGAACAGCACCGGAGGTGAGTATAAGCTTTTTTAGTTCAACAGGGGCAAATATGGGGAATGAGAAGAGGCTTTCCAAGTAGTGGAAAACCTTTATATCTCAAAAAAGTTAGAGAAAAATTCAGCTCTGTTATATCAGTGTCTAAACATCTTTATCTTCTAATTTTTTTCTCTTACCATGTACTTATTTTACTTCCTCTTTAGGGTTATGGGCAGTGTTTCTCAGTTTGAAGAGTTTGGAAGAGTATTCCACTGCCCAAGAAATTCCCCAATGAACCCGGCCAAGAAATGTTCTGTGTGGTGATCCATTGAGGGATTTGCTAATGTCTGCTCCACCACAGCACAAATGCTCCTTGTGTCTAAATCAGGAGAAGAATGTCTAAGTGTGCCTTCTATACTGGCAAAGGGATACTGAACCCTTGTCACCCCCTAAAGTGTGTAGTTCATTGACTTCTTGACCTACACACATGATTTCCTGACACCATCAAAACTGACATTGAAGTATCTTCCCATCTGTAGAGAATTGAACTACAGGTTTATAACTTTAGATGATTTGGAGCCAGTGACTCATGTTGTGATTAGAATTAAATATGACGTATTTTGGCCAACTAAAACACTGTAAGTCTACAATAATTACCATAATTGTTTCTTTAATCAACAGCATAGGCTGAGTTTACAGACAACCAACTATAAAGTTTGTAAGCCTTTGTATTTCACATTAGAATAGAAGGTTGGTAACAACCAGGTAATTAGAAAGATATGAAGATATGTGGATGCCAGTTACTGAGGGTGGAATTGTTGAAACCTTGATTTTATTGAGCACTTTACACTCAGAATAAATTTGTTTTTTTTTTTAATTTTTTTTAATAATCCCTGATGGTATTCACTTTGTGTGCATCCATGTATGCAGGGAACCGTGTTACTTCATATCTACAATGACATGGATTGAAGATTACTGTCTATTGGTGATATTCACATCAAAAAGCCTATTTTTGTCCATTTGCAGAACCAAAGTTTACTTTCTAAGGCATTCATATAAGTAGAGTATGATGCTGGAACTTTAACCACAATGAGCTTTTTAGCTATTGTACAGATTTGGAGTAAATTAATATAGTAATTTCTATATCCGGAGGGGGGAGGGGGGGAATGGTGTTTTAGAATATTTTGAGCATTCTTTGTTTTATGCCATTGAATCTGCTGTGCCAAGTGAAAGATTATCATTCTTCTAGTCATTACTGTTCACCAGCAAATTCCATGTGGAAATCAAACACACAGATCAATTTGGTAATCAAGGTGTCATAAGCTTAACTCAATGAGATCATGGTCAATCACTAATCACACCACTACTGTAATGAATTGTATCACTTCATAGATTAGTGGAAGTGCCAAATATTTTTTCTTCTCTGTACTTATCATTTCCATGTCCACCACCACTGCTATACGGTATAATGTGTAATATATTAGTTAATCTGCTCCCAATATTTATGGGAATACAATCACAATTCTCTCCATAAACACAGTAAAATTCTACTATATCACTTTTTTTTTCTAACCATTGAATACCTTTAAAAGGATGTGGCCGTAAGGCTAATGAAAGTACAGAAACCCAACAAGCTCAGCAACTTGATCCTTTCCTTGTCTCATAGACCTAAAGGACTTTTTTTTACCTCTAATTGAAATATAGAGAAAATAGGAAAAGATGCTAAATGTTAGGATAAAGTAAACACCTGAGTCGTGGGAGATATAAAAGATTTTTTTCCATTCATTTAAGGCCACTTTCATGGCCATGCAATGTTTCTAATGCAACCAATACAACATAACCAATAATTTGTCCAATTATTAGAGTTAACAACCGGGCACCGCGCGCTGTCTGAAGGACCCTTCCGACCACATTGGTCCTGATAATCAGCCTCTGAGCACACCTGGAAATAGTGTTGCACGCTAGTGTACAGAATGCAGCTTTATGAAATGAAGGAAGATGATTTCATATAACCAATAACTTGCACATTATGTTTTGATTACTTTTTCTACATTTTTTTAGGGTGGAGTGGTGACCATAAAAGAACACAATTATGGAGATTTTTTTTTTTTTAAGTGTTTACCATAGGGGTTAAATAATTTTATATTTTAATAGGCTGGACTTTTATGGATGACAAGTTAGAATATGCTAATTTATTTATTTATTTTTAACAGAAGGAAAAGGAAGATGAATTGGATTTTAATTTTTTTTTTATATATTTTAAACTTATTGTTTATTTTTTCCTTCCCTGACGGCGCTTTAACCTGTCATTTCCTCGCTCGCTTGTTCTACATACTGCTGTATCGCAGTATGAAGAGAAAATGACATTCACATATAAAGCCCAGCCAAAGATTGAAATTCACTGTAAAACTCATTGTTACTACATTATAACATGGGGAGGGCGATTGGAGCCAGTGCACATGCACTGTGGTAATCATGTTATTTTTGTCACTGTCAGCAATTAACAGTGGCATTTAAATGGTTAAACAGGAACAATTACACAAGCTCTGGTTGCTGCTGTTGCAGTGAGATGTCAGCTGTGCAATACTGGTGGCATTTGACGATCATAGTATGGAGTCAGCTACTACCTAGCTCAAGAATAAAAGCGCATATCCTGGAGATCTCTGTGGAGCCGGCGGGCCGTGGTAAGCATCCGGTTGCCATAGAGATACATAGCCTGGCGGTGCATAGCGTTACCTGCTAGTAATGCTATGCGCTGCTCGGTGCAGAAATTAAGTTTATGACGGATTGGCTAGGCTCAGGGGTAGACGCAAGTCTGACCCTATCCTAACAGGTTAATGCAATACAATCAAATTAACCTGGTGCAAATTTGCTATTCATGTCCTTATATCCCTTTTTCCACAATAATGCAGTTACTATTGCTAATTATATCATTATCATCTGTTTTCCAGCATACTTTACTAGACATCATTATTGGTTTCCTCATTCCATGCCATCACTTGATTATCTTTATACACCAGAGTACAACATGATCTTCTCTATACAGCAGTATCTCATTATCATTATAACACTACTGTTTTGTACCATTCAACCATCTTCTCCTTCTACTGAAGATCATTAACATTACTGTACATTCAACTGTAGCAAATAGGTATATTCTACACTCATTATGATTATAGTGTGGAATTAGCTTGCCTGGTCCAGAACTTGGTAAATATTTTCTAAATGAACATACTGGGTTAGATCTAGTAGAAGGGAACGGTAGACAAAGACCATCTAATAAAAATTCATATGAAACTACCTAAACCGGTTGTCTCATTAAAAATACCCCAAAAATTAAAAATGGCCTGCTATTACAATGATTGAGGTAAGTGAAAATTTTGAAACTACCAAGAGTCAGTTGTGATCAGCTGTGGCATCTAAACCGTACATCAGAGAAGGGAAAGAGTACACCCAAAGCAAAGTACAAACCTAGGGAGATGTCATCTATAGAGAGATGCTTTATAGTGGTTTTTCACTCTGTGTGGTAAAAGGGGCTCCATAATAAGTAACATGGAAAGAGATTTTCTACTTCAAAGTTCAAAAACATTTTTAGTTATGAATTACTTTCTGATTAATTGTGATACTAAAAAGCTATAGCTATGCAAATAAAACATACTGTAACATATCAGCAAAGAATTCATCAGATAGACTACTCATATTTGATCTGTGAGAGTCTAAATCCCAGAAACCCTGCCAATCAAATCAGCACTACTTATCTTTTTGTTTCTCTACAAAAAGATCAAGCACACCATTCTCAGATATTTCTTAAAGAAAATTGCAAGCTTAATAGCCGTGAAATCGAATACCGTAATCCTAAAGTTTATTGGATGCTGGATCTGCAAAACCCAAAACTGTCTCCTTCATACAATGGATACTGAACAGCAAGTTTATACAAAAAGAAGTTCTGAAGAAAGGAATCAAATGTATAGCTTTACACTAATGTTTTCTGTACTGATCATTTTGCATTATCCTTGTTATATGCTACTCTGACCTATTAATTGCAGTCTATACTTGAATGTAGAATTACTGATCCAAAAGCTTATACAGTGTGGGAGCGATTCATTTATGTGTTATTTTTGCTCCGACTCTTACTCATTTTATGGAGTTCATTTTGCACCTGCTCTTATGCACAGTATGAATGTGAACATACTCTAACCAGCAAGTATACAGTGCCTACAAGTAGTATTCAACCCCCTGCAGATTTAGGTGGTTTGATAAGATGCAAATAAGTTAGAGCCTTCAAACTGCAAATGAGAGTAGGATTTATTAACAGAAGCATAAATCTTACAAACCAAAAAGTTATGTTGCTCAGTTGAATTTTGATACATTTTAAACATAAAAGTGTGGGTCAATTATTATTCAACTCCTAGGTTTAATATTTTGTGGAATAACCCTTGTTTGCAATTACAGCTAATAATCGTCTTTTATAAGACCTGATCAAGCTGACACAGGTCTCTGGAGTTATCTTGGCCCACTCCTCCATGCAGATCTTCTCCAAGTTATCTAGGTTCTTTGGGTGTCTCATGTGGACTTTAATCTTGAGCTCCTTCCACAAGTTTTCAATTGGGTTAAGGTCAGGAGACTGACTAGGCCACTCCATCACCTTGATTTTTTCCCTCTTGAACCAGGCCTTGGTTTTCTTGGCTGTGTGCTTTGGGTCGTTGTCTTGTTGGAAGATGAAATTACGACCCATCTTAAGATCCTTAATGAGGAGCGGAGGTTCTTGGCCAAAATCTCCAGGTATGCCGTGCTATCCATCTTCCCATGGATGCGGACCAGATGGCCAGGCCCCTTGGCTGAGAAACAGCCCCACAGCATGATGCTGCCACCACCATGCTTGACTGTAGGGATGGTATTCTTGGGGTCGTATGCAGTGCCATCCAGTCTCCAAATGTCACGTGTGTGGTTGGCACCAAAGATCTCGATCTTGGTCTCATCAGACCATAGAACCTTGAACCAGTCTGTCTCAGAGTCCTCCAAGTGATCATGAGCAAACTGTAGACGAGCCTTGACATGACGCTTTGAAAGTAAAGGTACTTTACGGGCTCGTCTGGAACGGAGACCATTGCGGTGGAGTACGTTACTTATGGTATTGACTGAAACCAATGTCCCCACTGCCATGAGATCTTCCCGGAGCTCCTTCCTTGTTGTCCTTGGGTTAGCCTTGACTCTTCGGACAAGCCTGGCCTCAGCACGGGAGGAAACTTTCAAAGGCTGTCCAGGCCGTGGAAGGCTAACAGTAGTTCCATATGCCTTCCACTTCCGGATGATGCTCCCAACAGTGGAGACAGGTAGGCCCAACTCCTTGGAAAGGGTTTTGTACCCCTTGCCAGCCTTGTGACCCTCCACGATCTTGTCTCTGATGGCCTTGGAATGCTCCTTTGTCTTTCCCATGTTGACCATGTATGAGTGCTGTTCACAAGTTTGGGGAGGGTCTTAAATAGTCAGAAAAGGCTGGCAAAAGAGATAATTAATCCACACATGTGAAGCTCATTGTTCTTTGTGCCTGAACTACTTCTTAATACTTTAGGGGGACCAAACAGAATGCTGGTGGTTTGAGGGGTTGAATAATAATTGACCCACACTTTTATGTTTAAAATTTATTAAAATTCAACTGAGCAACATAACTTTTTGGTTTGTAAGATTTATGCTTCTGTTAATAAATCCTACTCTCGTTTGCAGTTTGAAGGCTCTAACTTATTTATATCTTATCAAACCACCTAAATCTGCAGGGGGTTGAATACTACTTGTAGGCACTGTATATATATATATATATATATATATATATATATATATATATATATTATATATATGTGGAACATTTTATTTTGTTCTATTCTATTAGTACAGCATCTACAGCAGAGGAGTTTCATAAGTTGATAATATATACTTGTTACACATTTACCTTGGCAAATTGGAATGCTTGTATATAACTGACCCACAGCATATAGATGACGAACCACTGGTGTCACCCTGCATACAATAATGTGTTTGGTAACTACTGCATTGTTAAGATTACACTTGTAAAGTACAGTATG
The DNA here is from genome assembly GCA_033576535.1 of Allobates femoralis. Taxonomy (NCBI): domain Eukaryota; kingdom Metazoa; phylum Chordata; class Amphibia; order Anura; family Aromobatidae; genus Allobates; species Allobates femoralis. Next base: position 208,051,805 of record JARQOC010000001.1, read on the forward strand.
GGTGGCTGAATTGCAGCCCAGGGTGCATGATTGTAAAAATTGTACAACCCTCATTTTGTGTACATTGGGATTACAGAATAAAGCTCTTATATTTTTCAAGTTGTGTCTTCTAATTGTTTTTTTTACAAATATTCTATTATTATTATTATTTATTTATATAGCACCATTAATTCCATTGTGCTGTACATGAAAGGGGTTACATACAAAATACAGATGTAGGTTACAGTGAACAAATTAACAATGACAGACTGCTATATCCCGCGAGATATCATTTTTTATAACTGAGGTTTGGTAGTAGGTTTGATGTATGTTATGGGAAAATAATACAAGGTCAAAAGCCAAAATAGTTGTGGGGTAGCCTTGACTTGCCGGTCAGCTACCTTTACTCACATACCTTACCAGACAAATCTATTGACAAAACTAGGGCTCCTTTCCCTAATCTTACACTTTGGCAGGGCTGTCTTGTCTGAACAATCCAGAAAATGTGCCAGCAAACTATTTCTTAGTGCCCTCATGTCATGATTGAAACACACCACATCATATCACATTCTGCTGACATTGAGTCTCTTTTTTTGCCAAACAGCAGTGAAATATTATCCACATCGCACATCACCTTTGCACAGCCATCTGAGCCAAAAGAGATACCAAACAATAAATGACAAATACATAACTTAAGCATTAAAGGGAATCTGTCACTAGATTCATACTGTCCGAACCACAGGAAGCATGAATTTAGGTCTGGTTAAGTGATTGTAGCCTGCTATGATTTATGTTGAAACACCATGACATGTTAGAGAAAGCATAGATTGAAAAGTCAACCCATGGACTTTAGGCAGAGACATGATTTGTCCCTGCTCCAGTTGATTCATAAGTCTCTCCTAGATGTGACAGGAGATACCTGTTAATCAAAAGGACCGGGATGGGGATAAGCCATGTTTTTTCCTACAGTCCCCAGTTAACTCTTCAAATTACTTTTTTTCTCCAAATCATTGCAGCATTTCAAGATAAAACATACCAGGCTGCAATCACATGGCCACACCCATTTACATAGCATAACATTAGTGACATAAGTGTATGGCAACCAACCTGCTATCATAGTGTGTAAAATAAATAAATAATGGGGAAAAATGTGTTGAGCTTTGCTGCATTTTTCATTCTCAGCAGAGATAAAGCAGACAGCTGCAGGCTGCCTAGTTTTACCTTGGCCAAGGTAAAACTAGGCAGCTGGGGCTGGTATTCTTAGCATGGTGGAGCCCATAGTTATTTGCTCCCCATGCAATAGAATAGCAGCTTTCAGCAGCCACAGAAATTGGTGCATTCATTAGAAGCGCCAATTCCTGACGCTGGTGCAGTGGCAATGGGGCGATAGAAGGAGTTAATGACAGGTGATGATTGAAAATTTGTCATGAATTGCTGAATTGGTGATGTCAAGCATTAGGTCACCTGAGGACACAGCCAGCTCAGGTATCATGGTAACCGTTAACCATAACAACCATTTCTGAGGAAGCTGCTGTACTACAGACAGTTCTATAAAAGTTAAACATAATTGTTACCTTACTTTGTATATAATTTTAAAAATGTACATGTTAGATTTTTCACATTATTGTTAAATTTTACATTACTTAAATTCATTGCTTTATGGTTTTTTGAAGAAACATCAGCTGATGGACCTCCAGCCACAAGTCATATAATTCTCGCGAGACTTCAGCACTGTTCTATGGACCGCAGACACCTGCTCCACTGCGCTGGAATGACTGCCGCTGTCACTCAAGTGCTGGCCAGAGGAGAGGCAGTAAATTTGAACCATGCAGGGCGAGGTTTGCAGCCGCCTGGAAGGGTGGAGAGACGTTTACTCACCATGACCAAATAGCAGCCTTCGTGACTTAATAGGAGACCAGCTCTGGACACAATATAAGTTCATATCACAGGCATGAGGGGTCAGTCTGGGCACATACAGGGGTTACCTCATTTACATGTTGTGTAACCTAGTCGGTACAGTATAAAATGCCCTGGGGGGGTGACAGGTTCCCTTTAACCCTTCATCCTCCCTAATTTAATTTTCTGAGATAATGACCTTTGGGTTTTCATGGGCTGTAAGCCATAAACATCAACATTAACAGAAATAAACACTTGAAATAGATCACTCTGCTTGTAATGACTCTATATAATATATGTGTTTCACTTTATCTATTGAATAACTAAAAGAAATTAACTTTTTGATGATATTCTAATTCGTTGAGATGTACTAGCATATATAAAAAAGTTATTTTGGACACAACCTTCATTGTCAGATATGTAGCATGGGCTATGTGTAGGAACATCTGAAACTTTCATTATAAATCAATAAGTAATCACATCAACTCTGGTCATTGTACATGTTTTCCTTTTAGTGCATATGTGATAAGTACTGACAGAGTCATGTGTTTCTAAACATGTGTGAACCTAATTGTTAAAGTAAAACTACTTACACTCTCCTGTGTTAATTCTGAGAAAGAATCAGATGTATCCTAAATTTTTTTTTTTAAATATCAAATCTGCAGAGCCCTTCAGAGAGCGAGCGCCTGTCACGCTTGGGAGGTAAGGGAATCAGGTAACTTGATGGTGTGATGGGCAAAGAGGGTCAGGAAAGCCTAATCTGACCCTGATGCTGAGGTCCCTGGCTTTCCCTGATCTCTGAGGTATATCTGATGGTGAGGAGTTCCGAGCTGCCACCCAGTACCCTAAACTCCTGATTAGCCCTAGGCTGAGCGCCCCTACCTCCAACCACGGGGTCAGGGATCACAGCTTCTCCCATGGCAATACAACTCCAGGAGAGGCTTCAGCACAGCAGCAAGACTTCTTCTCAGCTCAATGACCAAGAGCCAACTAACTCTATAAACAGCGTCTGACAGAGGAGAGGGAAAGCTATTTAAAGCCAGGGGGAGGGAATTCAAGGCGAGTCACACTTCAAGCACTCAACCAGCAGCTGAACATAATAGTGAATGCAGCTCTGAAGCACAACACAGGATTCAGGACCTTCACACCAATCCCTCATGCAGACCTTAAAGGAAAACAACACATACATCAGCATCCAGTGATGTCAGCGCAAACTAAGCGCGTGACAGTGCCCCTACAATGTACTGTTGGATTTCAGATAATGGATGTGAGATCCCACAGTACAATCGAGCGCCCTTCTGCGAGGCCTCAAAACAAGCTTCAATTTGCAATGGATTTATGACAAATCAGCAGCACATACACAAAACACAAGTTATGGAGCAGTTACACAGCATGGGCACATACAAATTCAGATATTAGAAACGTTTTTAAAGTGGGAGGACTTTAACATTGCTTGACAGCTCATTTCACTTCTGGTGCCGGACTGTTCGAGATCCGACATCTATGCAGAAACAAAATGATAGGTTTACTAAAGACAAAGTCCATATACATATAACTTTCTACACCACAAATACAGATAATGACTAACACATAAACACATATATATCAATAAACTCATACTTACAATAGCTACAAATATTAAGTATAGTCTAGGAATCTTCTTGGAAATGGCTGAATGCACACTTCCTATCAGATGGGTCGTGACATCATGAGTCATATGTCGTCATTTAAATATACAGCTGTCATAAAGGCAATATAATGCATGCTACAAATATGTACAAATCTGTACAAATCTGTTGCATTGCAATTTATTGTTATTGTAATAGAGTCCAACAGGAAATAAAATAATAATGTTTGATGGACGTTTTTATAATAGGACAGAAAAACGTGGTAGTCCATGTTTTCATGTGCATTTCAAAAAACTCATGCTTGAAAACAAATGTGCATTTTGACATGCGTTAGTATGCGTTTTATGGATCTATGGATGCATTAGACCCCTTTCACATCAGCGTTTCTGTCCGATCTGGAAGATCTGGACAGAAAACTGAATCTTGGGATGCCAATGTGGCAAGCCCCATGCATTCTCCATGGGGCTTGGGGCAAGTGCGGTATTGCTGCGATCCGGCACTTGCGGCAGCAAAAAAACCGCGGTCAGCAACATTTTTTTTTACGGCCGCAACTGCCGCAAGTGCCGGATCGCAGCAATAAAAGAGGGGAAGAAAGGGTCTTATCTCAATTGTATATAGTTAATTTTCTATATGGATCCACTCACCTGGTTTAGTTGTGTGGGACACAACAACCAACTACTGAGACTGTGTACAGTATATACACGAAAAGCGTAGAGTTTACAGTGGAATAAAGAGTTGGTCGGAGTCCATGGCACGTGGATTTATTATCTTTGAGGACAGCGCGATCGTGAAGCCTTTCTTTTTCTTTCTCCTTTTACGAGTATATAGGATCGCAGCAATAGCGCACTTGCGCACTTACCGCAAGCCCCATAGAGAATACATGGGGCTTTCCGCAAGTGTGCCGCAAGTGCAGCCATTAGGTGGCAGATGTGGCAGACGTAGTTTTCTGTCCAGATCTGCCGGATCCGGACAGAAATGCTGAAAGGGGCCGAAAACAGTCCATTACATTATGTTTCTGCTGCTGTAAAACGGATCCGTTAAACAGACAACACAAGCGCAATGTGAACCTAGTCTTAATCTTTTGACAATATTATGTACTGTAGATAATGGGATAGCCAAACAGTTTGCAATTTTTCATTGAGGATCATTTTTCTGAAACTGTTCCATAATTTTTAAACACAGTTGGTTACAGAAAAACTCTGCCTCTTTAAACATCACTCACATCAAAGTTTTTATTCTCGTAATATATTGCAGTCATCATATTACATAGCACAGTTTACTTACAATTGCTTATTTGCCCATCTACCCAGTTTAGTCTTCTGTTTAATCTCAGGTCTATGAAATCACATGTTTTAAAATAGATTGTATGAATCCTTCTAAGCTGTATGTAGAAACAGGAAGTCTCTTTTCTTTGCATGAGTCATCATTGTAACTACAAATCTAGGTCACTGAAAACACTAGCAGGGAAGAGGGACTAATGACACAAGCAAGGAAAAGGAACTTACTGATTCAACATAGAGCTTAGAAGGTTTTAGTTATTTTGTTCTTAATAACATGGTATCATAAATCTAATGGAAAACAGAAGAATTAATTGGGTAAAATGCAAAATGAGCATTTCTAATTACACAATGCTATATATAAAATGGTGATTGCAATTTATTAAGAGGACACACATTTTGATGGGAGGGCTTCTTTAACATGCTCATTTTATATACAGTCATGTGACTTATTTTTCATCAGTACCATTTACTTTTCCAGCCACTTGGTAACTTTGTCCCAACTTTTTTTAGGTGGATTGCTGCCAGCATTTTTAAAGCTAGTTAATTTTTTTTCAAATGAAATGGAAAAAGCTCCAATGTTCAACCTTTGATCTGTATTCAATGTTCTGTTATGAGTGAAATATAGCTTTAAAAGATCTCCACATCATTCAATTCTTGTTTTCTTTACATTTAACTCAGCCTCTTAGGCTGCGTTCACACACAGCATATTTTGGCATTTACGCAGCGATACTTAGCGCTGTATAAATGCAGTGAAATGCAGCTCCGTTACGAATCTCAGCAAAACCAATGGCTTTTGCTGAAATGCGTTCACATGGTCCGTCATCTGCAAACAGAATGACCATGTCTATTGTGTGCGCTTTTTTCAGCGCTCTTTTTACTCACTTCACCAGGTTCCACCGGTAATCGTTTCTCATACCGATGGCACAGGACCTGGTTCAGGACCTTAGACAGCACCATGTGACTGGGCGACATCACCGGTCACATGGTACTGCAGGGTCATAAAGCCCACGCTCACTGCGGGCCTGGCGGGGGATCATAAAACACCACCGGGGGTCACCGAGGGAGCACAGCGAGGTAAGTATAAAGTGCAGGCCATTCACACACAGAACGCTGCATTCTGCACCAAAAATGGATCTTCACAAATACGCTGTGTGTGAACACAGCCTCAAAGTATGTCATTGGGATTGTATGTTTGACAAAGTAAAATTGTGATTTTCTTTTTAACGATTTTCTTTAGATTTTGTGTTACAAATAATTAAAATGCTAATCATATTGGTTACTTTTTCTAGATAAATTTAATGCAAAATGTAACAAAATAAAAACAATGGAAAAATTATTTAGATGCATAAAATATGATGACTACACATTCATTCAACTTTCCTTGACTAAGAAACTTCCAAAACACTCTTGCATGCCCTCATCATCTCCTGCTTTGACTATTGCAACCTTCTACTCTCTGGCATCCCCTCTAGCACTCTTCCACCACTCCAATCTATCCTAAACTCTACTGCCTAACTAATCTACCTTTCTCCCGTTATTCATCAGCCTCTCCTCTGCCACACCTTTTACTGGCTTCTCATTGCACAGATACTCCAGTTCAATACCCTAACTATGACATACAAAGTCATCCACAACCTGTCTCCTCCATACATCTGTGACATGGTCTCCTGGTACTTACCTACACATTACCTCTGATCCTCTTAAGATCTCCTTCTCTATTTCCCTCATATCTCCTGTTCCCACAATTGCATACAAGATTTCTCCCATGCTTCCCCCATACTGTGGAACTTTCTGCCCCAACACATTAGACTCTTGCCCACCATGGAAACCTTCAAAAAGGAACCTGAAGATCCACCTATTCTGACAAGCTTACAACCTACAGTGATCATCAGTCTACTGAACCAAAGCACAACCTGCTCTACCCTCTCCTAGTGTATCCTCACCCATCCCTTGTAGACAGTGAACCCTCGCACGCAGGGTCCTCTCTCCTCCTGTACCTGTGTGTGCCTTGTATTGTTCATAATTATTGTACTTATATATGCCCCTTTTCACATGCAAAGTGCCATGAAATTAATGGCGCTATAATAATAATTCACAGCTATGCAGTACCTAACATCTACCACTAGATGGTGCAAAAGAACCTTAAAGAGCTCACTAAAAGTTTGCTATACCTTACTTCACATTTCATGCAGCTTTTTCTAATCTATTTCTTTCTTTCTTGGGTAGAGACTAGTGATTATTCTAGTTTGTGAAAGTGAAGTGCTGCAGTAGGCCCCGGGGATTATGGTCAGGCAGCCGGATAGTATAGCTCCCCACAGGCGGACCTGGGTCCCCAGGGTTATTATGAGATGTATGGGGCTTTTGCACAAGGAGGCGGCTCTGCAGGTGGAGGTACTGGAACAGTCTATGTACAGGGCAAAAGCTGGGATGGACAAACTGACACACACACACTGGGGATCTTTTCTGTACCTTTTCTGATGGTATTGCAGGCACAGTCCTGGGTACACTCCGATGGTCAGGCAATACTTCTGGATCTCCACAGTGAGTGGGTATAAGGCCTCCATGTCTCTTTTCCCTTGGTGAAGCTTCTGTCCTGCGTAAAGCTAGGCCTCGCCTCCTCTGTCATCTGCGATGTGTGGTGGAAAACCCTCGCTTGGCCTACCGCTGTTACTTCTCCTGCGGTGCCTGACTCCCTTCTTGGTTGTTGTACATTTGTCCGGGAGACTGGAGTCTCCTCGGGGGACCAGAATTTCTGCTGGGCTAGATGTTCTCCTGCAGAGTCAGATTCTGGCATTCGGGGTGCTTTCTGGGGTGATTTGGTATGGCTCCTCTGCCCCCAGTCTGCTCTCACTTCGTTCCTCTCGCCTTGCCCCTGACCTCACTCTTAGGTCCCTGCACTGGCTAGGCAGAGTAACTGTTCTATTGTCGACTGACTCAGGCCTAGCACGGCTCCGACACACCAGGATGTCTTCACAGTTCTCCTAGTGACTGCACACGCTAATTAACTCTGCCCCCAGCACCGGTATTTATAGGGGATCTTGCTTAAGGCAACAAGTGGTGCTCCCTCTACAGGGCTGGAGTGGAACATGTTGTATGTGCATGTGTACCGACTGTGGAAATCCATCCATGTTTTGGGTGAGTCTGTGGCTCCCTGTAATGGCAGGGCACCACAGATATGCTGGGGAATTGGGAGCCAGTGGGGGATGTGCAGAGGTGAGAAGTGGAGGAATAGCAAGGAGAGAGGTGGATTAGTCGAGCAGCAGAGTTAAGGACAGATTGGAGAGGTGCAAGAGTGTTAGCAGGAAGGCCACGGAGGAGGAGGTTGCAGTAGTCGAGATGGGAGATGATGAGGACATTCACTAGTAGTTTAGTAGATTGAGGGTTGAGGAAGGGACGGATTCTGGAAATATTTTTTAGTTGGAGGCTGCAGGAGGTTGCAAGGGCTTGGATGTGTGATTTGAAGGACAAGGCAGAGTCAAGGGTTACTCCGAGGCAGCGGACTTCAGGTACAGGGCAAAGTATGATGTCATATATTGGGATAGATAGTATCTAGTATATATATACTAGATGGTGGCCCTATTCTAACGCATCGGGTATTCTAGAATATGTATGTAGTTGACATACTGTGACTGACAGAACTTGTTAAGTCAACGTGAGTGAACTACATATATATATATAGCAGCGCTATGGCATATGGCTGTACATTACAGTGCATGTATAGCAGCACTATGATATATGGTGGTACATTACATTACATGATATTTGAGAGGCACTATGGTATATGGCGGTACATTACAGTACATGTAAAGTAACACTATAGTATATGGTGGTACAGTATAGCACATGTATAGCAGCACTATAGTATATGGCAGTATATTACAGTATATGTACAGGTGCACTATAGTATATAGTGGTATTTTATAGCACATGTATAGCAGCACTATAGTATATGGAGGTACATTATAGTACATGTATAGCAGTGCTATGGTATATGGCGGTACATTACAGTACATGTATAGCAGTGCTATGGTATATGGTGGTACATAACATTACATGTATAGCAGCGCTATAGTATATGGCGGTACATTACAGCACATGTATAGCAGCACTATGGTATATGGTGATACATTACAGCACATATATAGCAGCACTATAATTTATGGCGGTACATTACAGCACATGTATAGCAGCACTATAGTATATGGCAGTACATTACAGTACATGTATAGCAGCACTATGGTATATGGCGATACTCCGATTCCCGCGGCCCCCCGTTCCTCCACAGTAAAAGTAAAAAAATCCTCAGTGAGGATACTCACCTGTCCGCCAGCTCGCTCCACCTCTGTCTTCTAGGTCCTACAGGCCTTTAGGACCTGTCATTGCCTGGGAAACCGATCAGCTGATGGATGGAGCAGGGGGGCAGGATGGTGACGAGGGGGGAAGGGGGGGCAGGATTGTGTCGTGGGGGCAGGATGGAGCGAGCGGGGCAGGATGGAGCCGGGGGGAGATGGAGCCGGTGGGCAGAATGGATCGGGGGGGCAGAATGGAGGCGGGGGGGGGAGGATAGAGCTGGAGGGGGGCAGGATGGAGGCGAAGGGGGGCAGGATGGAGGCGGGGAAGCAAGAACAGTGGGGGGCAGGATGGAGCAGGGGGGCAGGATGGTGACAGGGGGGGAGGGGGGTAGGATTGTGTCGGGGGCAGGATTGAGCTAGCGGGGCAGGATGATGGAGCCGGGGGGTCAGGATGGAGCCTGGGGGCAGGATGGAGGCAGTGGGGGGGCAGGATGGAGCTGGAGGGGGGGCAGGATGGAGGCGGAGGGGGGCAGGATGGAGGCAGTGGGAGGGCAGGATGGAGGTGGGGGAGCAAGAACAGTGGGGGACAAGATGGAGGCGGGGGGCAGGATGGAGTGAGCGGGGCAGGATGGAGTAAGCGGAGCAGGATGGAGCTGGAGGAGCAGGATTGTGACGGAGGAGCAGGATGGTGGCAGGGTGGGGGGGGCAGAATGGTGGCGGAGGGCAGGATGTAGCGAGCGGGTCAGGATGGAGCGAGCGGGGCAGGATGGTGGTGAGTGGGGCAGGATGGTGGCGGGGGGCAGGATGGAGCAAGCGGGGCAAAATGGAGCGAGCGGGGCAGGATGGAGCGAGCGAGGCAGGATGGAACCAGAGGAGCAGGATGGAGCCGGAGGTGCAGGATGGTGGCGGAGGGGGGGGCAGGATGGGGGGGCAGGATGGTGGCGAGCGGGGTAAGATGGAGCGAGCGGGGCAGGATGGTGGCTGGGGTGGCAGGATGGTGGCGGGGGGGCAGGATGTAGCGAGCGGGGCAGGATGGAGCCGGAGGAGCAGGATGGAGCCAGAGGAGCAGGATGGTGGGGGGCGGCAGGATGGTGGCAGGGGGGCAGAATGGGGGGAGGGGTCAGGATGATGGCGAGCGGGGCAGAATGGAGTGAGCGGGCCAGGATGTAGCGAGTGAGGCAGGATGGAGCGAACGAGGCAGGATGGAGCCGGAGGAGCAGGATGGAGCCGGAGGAGTAGGATGGAGCCGGAGGAGCAGGATGGTGGAAGGGTGGAGCAGGATGGGGGGGCAGGATGGAGCGAGCGGGGCAGGATGGTGGCGAGTGGGGCAGGATGGAGCGAGCGGGGCAGGATGGAGCGAGCAGGGCAGGATGGAGCGAGCGGGGCAGGATGGAGCCAGAGGAGCAGGATGGAGCCGGAAGAGCAGGATGGTGGCGGGGGGGGGGGGTGAGGATGGTGGCGGGGGGGTAGGATGGTGGCGGGGGGGCAGGATGGAGCCTGCGGGGCAGGATGGAGGCGGTGGGGCAGGTTGAAGCGAGCGGGGCAGGATGGAGCAAGAGGGGCAGGATGGAGCAAGCGGGGCAGGATAGTGGCGGGGGGAAGGATGGTGGCAGGGGGCAGGATGGACCGAGTGGGGCAGGATGGAGCAAGCGGGGCAGGATGGAGCCGGAGGAGCAGGATGGAGCCGGAGGAGCAGGATGGTGGCGAAGGGGGGGGCAGGATGGGGGGGCAGGATGGTGGCGAGCGGGGCAGGATGGAGCAAGCGGGGCAGGATGGAGCCGGAGGAGTAGGATGGAGCCGGATGAGCAGGATGTTGGCATGGCGGGGGCGGTGGCAGGGGGGTGGGGGCAGGATGGTGGCGAGCAGGGCAGGATGGAGCGAGCGAGGCAGGATGGTGGCACGGGGGCAGGATGTAGCGAGCGGGGCAGGATGGAGCGAACGAGGCAGGATGGGGCCAAAGGAGCAGGATGGAGCGGAGGAGCAAGATGGAGCTGGAGGAGCAGGATGGTGGCAGGGTGGAGCAGGATGGGGCAGGATGGAGTGAGCGGGGCAGGATGGTGGCGAGCAGGGAAGGATGGAGCGAGCGGGGAAGGATGTAGCGAGCAGGGCAGGATGGAGCGAGCGGGGCAGGATGGAGCAAGCGGGGCAGGATGGAGCGAGCGGGGCAGGATGGAGCCGGAGGAGCAGGATGGAGCCGGAGGAGCAGATGGTAGCGGAGGGGGGGCAGTATGGGCTGGCAGGATGGTGGCGAGTGGGGCAGGATGGTTGCAGGGGGGCAGGATGGTGGCAGGGGGCAGGATGGAGCCGGCGGGCAGGATGGTGCGAGCAGGGCAGGATGTGCGAGGGGGAAGGATGGAGCAAGCGGGGCAGGATGGAGCCAGGGGGCAGGATGGTGGTGGGGGGGCAGGATGGAGCGAGCGGAGCAGGATAGAGTGAGCGAGGCAGGATGGAGCCGGAGGAGGAGGATGGAGCCGGAGGAGCAGGATGGTGGTGGGGCAGGATGGGGGGGGGCAGGATGCAGCGATCGGGCCAGGATGGAGCGAGCGGGGCAGGATGGAGCGAGCGGGGCAGGATGGTCGCAGGGGGGCAGGATAGAGCGAGCCGGGCAGGATAGAGCGAGGGAGGCAGGATGGAGCCGGAGGAGCAGGATGGTGGTGGGGGCAGGATGGGGGGCAGGATGGTGGCAAGCGGGGTAGAATGGAGCGAGCGGGGCAGGATGGAGCGAGCGGGGCAGGATGGAGCCGGAGGAGCAGGATGGAGCTGGAGGATCAGGATGGTGGCGGGGGAGGGGGGCAGGATGGGGGAGGGGCAGGATGGTGGCCGGGGGGTTGGATGGTGGCAGGGGGGGCGGGATGGAACCGGGGCGGCAGGATGGAGTCAGGGGGCAGGATGGAGCAAGCAAGGCAGGATGGAGCCGGGGGGCAGGATGGAGCCAGGGGGGCAGGATGGAGCCGGGGGGCAGGATGGAGCCAAGGGGGGGGGCAGGATGGAGCTGGGGGGGCAGGATGGAGCCGGGGGGGCAGCATGGAGCCGGGGAGGAAAGGGGGGCAGGATGGATGCAGGGGGGGGCACAATGGATGCAGGGGTGGGCACGATGGATGCGGGGGGGCATGATGGAGGTGGGGGGCAGGATGCCCCTCGCCCTCCTCTGTTCTCACCCGTCTTCTGTAGTGGTCGTCATGTGACAGGGCGGGCTGTGTGATGTCACATCAGCCCCCAGTCATATGACCGCAGTGTGTACAGACGGAGAAGACGGCGGTGGGGCAGGTTGAAGCGAGCGGGGCAGGATTGAGCAAGAGGGGCAGGATGGAGCAAGCGGGGCAGGATAGTGGCAGGGGGGAAGGATGGTGTGCAGGGGGCAGTATGGACCGAGTGGGGCAGGATGGAGCAAACGGGCAGGATGGAGCCGGAGGAGTAGGATGGAGCCAGAGGAGCAGGATGGTGGTGAAGGTGGGGCAGGATGGGGGGGCAGGATGGTGGCGAGCGGGCAGGATGGAGCAAGCGGGGCAGGATGGAGCGGAGGAGTAGGATTGAGCCGGATGAGCAGGATGTTAGCAGGCGGGGGCGGTGGCAGGGGGGTGGGGGCAGGATGGTGGCGAGCAGGGCAGGATGGGCGAGCGAGGCAGGATGGTGGCACGGGGCAGGATGTAGCAAGCGGGGCAGGATGGAGCGAGCGGGGCAGGATGGAGCCGGAGGAGCAGGATGGAGCCGGAGGAGCAGGATGGAGCTGGAGGATCAGGATGGTGGGGGGGGAGGGGGCAGGATGGGGGAGGGGCAGGATGGTGGCCGGGGGGTTAGATGGTGGCGGGGGGGCGGGATGGAACCGGGGCGGCAGGATGGAGTCAGGGGGGCAGGATGGAGCAAGCAAGGCAGGATGGAGACGGGGGGGCAGGATGGAGCCAGGGGGGCAGGATGGACCCGAGGGGGCAGGATGGAGCCAATGGGGGGGCAGGATGGAGCCGGGGGGGCAGCATGGAGCCGGGGAGGAAAGGGGGGCAGGATGGATGCGGGGGGGCACAATGGATGCAGGGGTGGGCTCGATGGATGCGGGGGGGCATGATGGAGGTGGGGGGCAGGATGCCCCTCGCCCTCCTCTGTTCTTACCCGTCTTCTGTAGTGGTCGTCATGTGACAGGGCGGGCTGTGTGATGTCACATCAGCCCACCCAGTCATATGACCGCAGTGTGTACAGACGGAGAAGACGGGTGAGAACAGCAGGAGGCAAGGGGGGCAGTATGGATGCGGGTGGGGTGGGAGACGGGGGGCTGTATCCCCCTCACCTCCCGCTGTTTTCACTCGTCTGTGCACAGGGCGGGCTGATGTGACATCACACAGCCCGCCCTGTGTACAGGCGGGTGAGAACAGCGGGAGGCGAGGTGGGAGCGTGGTGGGAGAGATGAGGTGGGGGCGGTGGTTTCCCTGTGTATCCCGGCAACAGTGGCACCACTGTCGCCGGGCTGCAAATTGGAGGGCAATTCGAACTTCTTAACGTCCTCCTTAAGACGCCTAAGACAATTATATAGTAGATAATGTACAATAAATAGGAACAGCAAAGTGTGCTGGTTATCCTGGGTGCAGAGCGACCCACACAGTCCTTTAAGTGTAGTTGTACACATACAAATGTCGCAGCACTCCTATGGAGATCTTCAATTAGTGTTTATTCCAGCCTCAAAAGGTACAAATGGCAACGTTTCAGTCACCAACGCCCTTAGGCATGACTAAGGGTGTTGGTGCCTGAAACGTTGCCATTTGTACCTTTTGAGGCTGGAATAAACACCAATTGAACATCTCTATAAGAGTGCTGCGACATTTGTATGTATATATATACAGTATATATATATATATATACTGTATATATATAGAGATAGATATAAATATATATATATATATATATATATATATATATAGATATATACACAGAGTACATCATATGCATTAGTCATAGAGAAAAATGTCAGTGCTTATCAAATACAGTAAGTTGGTTTGGTTGCCAGAGAACCAAAGGGTTAAAACCATATATTTTACATATCATATACAGCTCCAATATATCGAGTTAAATGAACAAAGTGGTAGTATACTTTAATTTTTTGAGATAATGACCTTTGGGTTTTCACTGGCTGTAAGCCATAATCATCAAAATTAGCATAAATAAACACTTGAAATTGATCACTCTGTTTGTAATGACTCTATATAATATATGCGTTTCACTTTATGTATTGAATTAACCCCGATCTCACCTCATCTACAGACCTACTCCTTAATATCAGACCTCTCCCACTGAAATATAAAACAAACCGGCCACTCTCCTTCTCCCACCTGCTTTCCCTTTCTTTACTACTTCTCACTGCTGGTGACATATCTCCCAATCCTGCCCACCCCCCCCCCACCCTATGCATCCCACCTATCCTAACCTCCACCAAAATAAGATAAACTACTGCAATCCCTCACTCGTAAAACCCTTGCTCCTGACCCCCACCTCGCTGCTTCCTCTCTCTTTAGCACTTTGGAATGTCCGCTATGTGTGTAACAAGCACCACATAATCCATGACCTTTTTACTTACCAGAACCTTTCCTTCTTGGGCCTCACTGATACCTAGCTGACAGCCTCTGACTACCTCCCCTGCTGCACTGAGCTATGGCGGCCTTCACTTTATTATCATTATTATTTATTTATAGAGCGCCATTGATTCCATGGTGCTGTACATGAGAAAAGGATACAAACAAGTTAAAAATACAATGAACAAACTAACAGTGACTGACTAGTACAGAGAGGAGTGAGGACCCTGTACTTGTGGGCATACATTCTACAGGGCAAACGGGAGGGGAAACAGTAGGATGGGTCTGCTCGGGTGGTGGTGGGGTGCTGGGTCCAGAGGTGGTGGAGCGCCGGGTCTGGTGGTGGTGGAGCTCCGGGTCCAGCGGTGGTGAGGTGGCATTGTGGTCATTGTAGGCTGTAGGCTGTTCTGAAGAGATAGGTTTTCAGTTTCTGCTTGAAGGTGTGGTGACCCACTGGTCAGGCGTCACAAGTGGGGTACTGCACCCAAAGATGAGCGTGTGGTTATCCCTGTCACAAGTAGAGTGCAGAACACTGTGGAAGGATCTGATCCCAAAACACACCCACCGATGCAACCGGGGGGAGGTCCCAAAAAGAGGGCTGGAGTGTGGAAAGTTTGAGAGGAGCAAGGTAGAACATACAGGAAGTCTTCAGGAGTGTCTTCCCCGAGGAAAGACGGAGATCGGGAGCTTACCCGAGAGAGATAAGGGAGCTTCAAAAGAGGGCTAGAGAGAGACGTAGCCCAGCCTGAAAGGTCATGACTTGTTCACCTGGAGTGCACGGGTCTGACAACACAGCCTGGGGTGTTCATCATCCGACCTTACTCGTCCCGGCTTCGAAGACGTCCTCCGGGTGTTTATCCCCGGGGACGTACTACTGCTCGCGAAGCATGCATCGAGAAGAGAGAGGAGGGACAGGACAAGGGTAGATCCAAGAAGGTACCGCTAGAGACTTCCACAGATTTTGCATTCTACTGCGACTACCTGTCCACCCGTCCTGCTGGAGTACTGTGATCTGTATCACCATCTCGATCAGTTTCTTTGCAAGTAAAGTACATGGAAGAGTGAACGGCCTCTGTTTTCTGTCCTGCTTCATTGACTTTTTTCAATGGTCTGCACTGTTCTAGCAAAAGGTAATACTGCCCCGGAGACTTAGCTCTACCTGTAGGTAGCTGCTCCACCCTAGCCGCGATACCACCACCCTCTGAAGGACTGTGGCGGCGCTGGTGTCTAGTCACCATGTATTACAGGTGGCGTCATGAGACAAAGACTTAAAATGCCTTGTAAATATCAAAAACAACCCCCTACTTTCAGGGCTGTCCCCTGGGCCACGGATCTGGGCAGGCCACCTGAGGACATTCCCCGTTTGGAGAGAAAGAGACCCAGATATCCGAGAACCCATACCCTGGGGTGCTACAAAGGTTCCGAGCGTGGCGGACATTAGCACGTTTTGGGTGCAGAATTCCAGAGGATGGGAAATGCTCGGGCGAAGTCTTGCAGACGGTTAGATGAGGAACGCACAAGTGTGGAGGAAAGGGGGAGGTCCTGGGAGGATCGAAGATTACGAGATAGATAATATCAGGAGATTAGTTCAGAGATATATGGTGGGACAGATATTGGATGGTTTTGCAACTCAATATTAGTGGTTTGAGTTGGATATGCTGGGGAATTGGGAGCCAGTGAAGGGATTTGCAGAGGGTAGAAGTGAAGGAGCAGCAAGGAGAGAGGTGGATCAGGCAGGCAGCAGAGTTGAGGACAGATTGGAGAGGTGCAAGAGTGTTAGCAGGGAGGCCACAGAGGGGCGGTTGCAGTAGTTGAGACATGAGATAAGGAGGGCATGCACTAGTAATTTAGTAGATTGAGCGTTGAGGAAGGGACAGATTCTGGAAATATTTTACCCACACTCCTCGTCCTGGCAACAGATATGAAGTGGGCTTCCTACTCTCTGCAAACTGCTCCTTCAACCCAATCCAACCCCCACCCTCCCTTATCCATCATTCATTCAAAGGTCACTCCGTTCGTATTTACTCTCTCTCCAATCTCCAAATGGCCGTCATATACAGACCACTGGGCTCGGCCACTGACTTCATTGCCGCCGGAGATTGCCGACCGCCGGCAGAGCAGTGAATAAACCGGAAGTCAGTAACTTCCAGTTTATTCACTGCTCTGTCGGCGGTCGGTAATCTCCGGCGGCCATCGGCAGAGTTCGGCTTTAAAAGCAGGGTTCACCTCAGGTCATAGCCTGAGCTATGACCTGAGGTGAACCCTGACTGCTTTCATTTCTCAGCCTGCAATCACTCTGCATAGACATCTGTGTCTATGCAGAGTGATGTAGCAGTGCTTAAATTGCGTTTTGGGACTACGGCGGACGGAAGAGGATTTCTTTTAAATAAAGTTGGAGTCCCATGAATTTTTGGCTTAGGGCCAGCTGATAATACAAAGCTGGCCCTAACCCCTTTATTACCCAGTGAGCCACCGCACCAGGGCCCTGGAAGAGTTGCGTTCAGCGCCAAAAAATGGTGCTTCAATGAATGCGCCATTTTCTGGGGCAGCTGTGGGCTGCCATTCGCAGCGGGGGGTGCCAGAAGGCTTGGGCCTCCCTGTGCTGCGGATTCCAGCCCCCAGCTGCCTAGCTGTACCTGGCTTGACATAGAAATAGTGCGGATCCCCACGCATTTTTTTTTATTATTTCATGAAATTCAAGAAATAATAAAAAAAGGGGCTCCCCTATATTGTTGTGCCCGGCCAGGTACAGATAGGCACCTGGGGGTTGGTGGCAGCCAGTTGCCGCTTGCTGTATCCGGCTGGCATGCAAAAATACGGCGAAGCCCACGTCAAATGTTTTCTGAAAAATCCAATAAACAAACCTATAAAAAGGGACTGCATCTTTATTAACCCATCGACCATGGTCGAGGAGTTAATAAAGACGCAATCCCTTTCATTCATTTTCTTTTTTGGATTTTTCAGAAAAAAAATTGACGTGGGCTTCACCGTATTTTTGTATGCCAGCCGGATACAGCAGGTGGCAACGGGCTCCCAACAACCCCAAGTGCCTATCTATACCTGGCCGGACACAACAATATAGGGGAACCCCTTTTTTTTATTATTTCATGAATTTCATGAAATAATGAAAAAAAAATATGTGGGGCTCCGCGCTATTTCTATGTCCAGCCAGGTACAGCTAGGCAGCTGGGGGCTGGAATCCGCAGCACAGGGAGGCCAAGCCTTCTGGCACCCCCGCTGCGAATGGCAGCCACAGCTGCCCCAGAAAATGGCGCATTCATTGAAGCGCCATTTTCTGGCGCTGAACCCACCTCTTCCAGGGCCCTGGTGGGGTGGCTCACTGGGTAATAAAGGGGTTAGGGCCAGCTTTGTATTATCAGCTGGCCCTAAGCCCGAAATTCATGGCGGTCACGCCAATAGTTGACATTACCGCCATGAATTTCTAGTGAATTTTTTTTTTAAAAACACAACACATAGAAAAAATATTTTATTTGAAAAAAAAAACAAAAAGACACTTAGGGACTCCAACTTCATTTAAAAAAATCTTCCGTCCGCCGTAGTCCCAAAACGCAATTTCAGTACTGATACATCACTCTGCATAGACACACATGTCTATGCAGAGTGATTGCAGACTGTGAAATGAAAACAGTCAGGGTTCACGACAGGTCATAGCTCAGGCTATGACCTGAGGTGAACCCTGCTGTCAAAGGCGAACTCTGCCGCCGGCCGCCGGAGATTGCCGACCGCCGGCAGAGCAGTGGATAAACCGGAAGTCATTAACTTCCGGTTTATTCACTGCTCTGCCGGCGGTCGGCAATCTCCGGCGGCTGGCGGCCGGCGGCAGACTTCGGCTTTGACAGCAGGGTTCACCTCAGGTCATAGCCTGAGAGCCTGAGCTATGACCTGAGGTGAACCCTGAGTGTTTTCATTTCTCAGCCTGAAATCACTCTACATAGACATGTGTGTCTATGCAGAGTGATGTAGCAGTGCTGAGATTGTCATTTCTCACCCTGCAATCTCTCTGCATAGACATGTGTGTCTATGCAGAGTGATGTAGCAGTGCTGAAATTGCGTTTTGGGACTACGGCAGACGGAAGAGGATTTCTTTTAAATAAAGTTGGAGTCCCTAAGTGTCTTTTTGCTTTTTTGTCAAATAAAATATTTTTTCTCTGTGTTGTGTTTTTTTTAAAAAATCACTAGAAATTCATGGCGGTAATGTCTACTATTGGCGTGACCGCCATGAATTTCGGGCTTAGGCCAGCTGATAATACAAAGCTGTCCCTAACCCCTTTATTACCCAGTGAGCCACCGCACCAGGGCCCTGGAAGAGTTGGGTTCAGCGCCAGAAAATGGTGCTTCAATGAACGCGCCGTTTTCTGGGGCGGCTGCGGGCTGCCATTCGCAGCGGGGGATGCCCAGAAGGCTTGGGCCTCCCTGCGCTCTGGATTCCAGCCCCCAGCTGCCTAGCTGTACCTGGCTGGACATAGAAATAGCATGGAGCCCAACACATTTTTTTTTTATTATTTCATGAAATAATAAAAAAAAAGGGGCTCCCCTATATTGTTGTGTCCGGCCAGGTACAGATAGGCACCTGGGGGTTGGTGGCAGCCCGTTGCCACTTGCTGTATCTGGCTGGCATACAAAAATACGGCGAAGCCCATGTCAAAATTTTTCTGAAAAATCCATTAAACAAACCTACATGGTCGAGGGGTTAATAAAGACGCAATCCCTTCATTCATTTTGTTTTTTGGATTTTTCAGAAAAAAAATTGACGTGGGCTTCGCCGTATTTTTGTATGCTAGCTGGATACAGCAGGTGGCAACGGGCTGCCAACAACCCCCAGGTGCCTATCTGTACCTGGCCGGACACAACAATATAGGGGAACCCCTTTTTTTTTTAATATTTCATTAATTTCAAGAAATAATGAAAAAAATATGTGTGGGGCTCCGCGCTATTTCTATGTACAGCCAGGTACAGCTAGGTAGCTGGGGGCTGGAATCCGCAGTGCAGGGAGGCCCAAGCCTTCTGTTCACCCCCCGCTGCGAATGGCAGCCTGCAGCCTCCCCAGAAAGTGGCACGTTCATTGAAGTGCCATTTTCTGGTGCTGAACCCAACTCTTCCAGGGCCCTGGTGCGGTGGCTCACTGGGTAATAAAGGGGTTAGGGCCAGCTTTGTATTATCAGCTGGCCCTAAGCCCAAAGTTCATGGCGGTCACGCCAATAGTTGACATAACCGCCATGAATTTCTAGTGAATTAAAAAAAAAAAAAAAAGACACTTAGGGACTCCAACTTTATTTTAAAAAATCCTCTTCCGTCCGCCGTAGTCCCAAAACGCAATTTTAGCACTGCTACATCAATCTGCATAGACACACATGTCTATGCAGAGTGATTGTAGGCTGTGAAATGAAAACAGTCAGGGTTCACCTCAGGTCATAGCTCAGGTTATGACCTGAGGTGAACCCTGCTGTCAAAAGCGAACTCTGCCGCCGGCCGCCGGAGATTGCCGACCGCCGGCAGAGCAGTGAATAAACCGGAAGTCATTAACTTCCGGTTTATTCACTGCTCTGCCGGCGGTCGGCAATCTCCGGCGGCTGACGGCAGACTTTGGCTTTGACAGCAGGGTTCACCTCATGTCATAGCATGAGCTATGACCTGAGGTGAACCCTGAGTGTTTTCATTTCTCAGCCTGCAATCACTCTGCATAGACATGTGTGTCTATGCAGAGTGATGTAGCAGTGCTGAAATTGCGTTTTGGGACTATGGCGGACGGAAGAGGATTTCTTTTAAATAAAGATGGAGTCCCTAAGTGTCTTTTTGTTTTTTTGTCAAATAAAAATATTTTTCTCTGTGTTGTGTTTTTTTTTTTTTAAAATCACTAGAAATTCATGGCGGTAATGTCTACTATTGACGTGACCGCCATGAATTTCGGGCTTGGGGCCAGGTGATAATACAAAGCTGGCCCTTAGAGATGGGCGAGTCCGAAAAGACTCGGAATCGCAAGACCCCAACGAGTCCGAGTCAAGGACTCGGGACTCGTTGCGAGTCCAGCGAGTCCAATGTTAATGAATAGGGACCCGAGTAATAGCGAATAATGACATTTACAACTCGCTGATGTGTCTCTGAAAGTGTGCGAGTCCAAACTCGCTGGTTTTTCTCTTATTTTGAGGCTTGTAGCCGATGATGCGAGGGAAGGGATTCTCCAGCACACACCATGGTTTAAGGAAACAGGAAGCGAGTCGCGCTGACAGGCGCACACACAGAGCGATCCATTCATCAGTGCAATCATGGCAGCAGGACGTGGCATGGTGAACACGCTGCGTCTTATTGCACTTGTGGAGGCTCGTCCATTTCTATGGCTCCCTACAGATCCTGAGTATGGGGATACGACCCTAATTAATACAGCCTGGAGAGAGATCGCCCAAGAGATGTTCCCTGCGTTCCATCGCAGTGACCATGAGGAACAGAGCAATCTAAGTAAGTTAAATGAGTTTACACGTTATATATTGCATTTACTGTATATATACTCGTGTATAAGCCGACCCGTGTATAAGCCGACCCCCCTATTTTTGCCCCGAAAAACTATGAAAACATATTCACCGCCATCCTGGTATACAGCGGCTATCACTGGTAGACAGCCCCCCAGCAGAGTATACACCTCCCCCTGCAGAGTATACAGGCCCCCAGCTGGGTATACATGCCCCCATATTGTGGTATACAGGCAGGGGCGGACTGGCCCAGGTGCCACGGGTCATGCGGCTGCAGGAGCATGAATAATCCGCATGTCCCTGAAGCAGCAGGCGGAAACGGAAGCTCCTGGCCGCGCGATGACGTCATCAGCACGCGGCTGCGTCCGGGAGTGAGCGTCTGTGAGTGGCGTGCGGCTGCGACTGGTAGCGAGCGGCTGTGAGGAGCGCGAGGCTGCGGCTGGGAGCGAGCCATAGGATAATGCGGGAGCTGCGGTGACTGTGAGGCGGCCGCCAGTCATCACCCCCCCCCACACCCCGTCCTCACCTGTGTCGGGCCAGTGAGGGAGGGTTGCACACCCAAACTGTAGGGTGCCAGTCAGTCCCTGTATACAGGGCCCTCAGTGTGTGTACAGGCCCCCCAGCAGTGGGTATACAGGGCCCCCAGCAGTGGGTAGACAGTGGCCCAGTGGGTTTACAGGGCCCCCAGCAGTGGGAATACAGGGCCCCCATAGCAGGGTATACAGGACCCTGAATGTGTTATCATGCTCCACCGCATAGTTGCCTATATTTGGATGGGGTCACAACAGTACAATGAGTTTAATGTCTGATCCTCCTGGCTCTTTCGGCCAAGGGGTTGGGTGTATATAAATACCACTAATGACCAGAGTCTGGTGCCCGCACTATTACATTCTCTATGCGTTGACATGTGTCCTGCCTCATTTGTGATTGTGGCCACGTGAGCTCAATGTCCGTAATGCTGTTGATGATGTTCCACACTGTCGTGTCACTGTGCCTTGTATACACATTACACACACAAAATGAATAAAATGTTATTGTTGATTTGTACACATACTTTTGTTGTTTCAAATATTACACATCTCTAAAGCCGGTTTCAAATCATTTCACAGTTGACCATCTTAAAAAACGGTGGAGGAGCTGCCGGGACCAGCATAAGAAGCAGTACCGGCAGTACTCTGAGAGACAACCGGGAGCCGCTCCATTGCCCAACCACTACCATTTTTATGACCGGCTGTCCTTCCTTCACCCGGTGGCCCGTATGCCAAGGTATGTGTCTGCAGCACTGTTGTGTACATTTTGTATTATTTATTAATATATACATTAGGTTCCATTTCGGGTCTGTGGGTAGCAGAGTATACACGTGGCTCTGTGGGTAGCAGAGTATACAGGCGGGTCTGTGGGTAGCAGAGTATACAGGCGGGTCTGAGGTAGCAGAGTATACAGGCGTCTCTGTGGGTAGCAGAGTATACAGGCGGGTCTGTGGGTAGCAGAGTATACAGGCGGGTCTGAGGTAGCAGAGTATACAGGCGTCTCTGTGGGTAGCAGAGTATACAGGCGGGTCTGTGGGTAGCAGAGTATACAGGCGGGTCTGAGGTAGCAGAGTATACAGGCGGGTCTGTGGGTAGCAGAGTATACAGGCGGGTCTGAGGTAGCAGAGTATACAGGCGTCTCTGTGGGTAGCAGAGTATACAGGCGGGTCTGTGGGTAGCAGAGTATACAGGCGGGTCTGAGGTAGCAGAGTATACAGGCGGGTCTGAGGTAGCAGAGTATACAGGCGGGTCTGAGGTAGCAGAGTATACAGGCGTCTCTGTGGGTAGCAGAGTATACAGGCGGGTCTGTGGGTAGCAGAGTATACAGGCGGGTCTGAGGTAGCAGAGTATACAGGCGGGTCTGAGGTAGCAGAGTATACAGGCGGGTCTGAGGTAGCAGAGTATACAGGCGTCTCTGTGGGTAGCAGAGTATACAGGCGGGTCTGGGGTAGCAGAGTATACAGGCGGGTCTGAGGTAGCAGAGTATACAGGCGGGTCTGAGGTAGCAGAGTATACAGGCGGGTCTGTGGGTAGCAGAGTATACAGGCGGGTCTGAGGTAGCAGAGTATACAGGCGGGTCTGTGGGTAGCAGAGTATACAGGCGGGTCTGAGGTAGCAGAGTATACAGGCGTCTCTGTGGGTAGCAGAGTATACAGGCGGGTCTGAGGTAGCAGAGTATACAGGCGGGTCTGAGGTAGCAGAGTATACAGGCGGGTCTGAGGTAGCAGAGTATACAGGCGGGTCTGAGGTAGCAGAGTATACAGGCGGGTCTGTGGGTAGCAGAGTATACAGGCGGGTCTGAGGTAGCAGAGTATACAGGCGTCTCTGTGGGTAGCAGAGTATACAGGCGGGTCTGTGGGTAGCAGAGTATACAGGCGGGTCTGAGGTAGCAGAGTATACAGGCGGGTCTGTGGGTAGCAGAGTATACAGGCGGGTCTGAGGTAGCAGAGTATACAGGCGTCTCTGTGGGTAGCAGAGTATACAGGCGGGTCTGTGGGTAGCAGAGTATACAGGCGGGTCTGAGGTAGCAGAGTATACAGGCGGGTCTGAGGTAGCAGAGTATAAAGACGGCTCTGTGGGTAGCAGAGTATATAGGTGATGAGAATAGGGTTAATAGATGGTGCTACAGTGTTGGGGCGTGCTAGAGGGAGCAGAGATCCGATTACTGCCATAATTTCTGACCTTATTAAAGATAGCGGCCGCAGCTAAATGACATTATGGCAAAGGTAAACATGGGGTGTGGTTAGCTGCAGGAGGTTAGTGAGAGGTGTGGGTTGTTTGGCAGAGGGCGTGGTGTGGGCGTGGTGAGCGCAGCTCCAGCGTCAGATACGCTGCGAGCGCGGAACCGCGGCACATCTCCAGGAGCAGAGGACGTGTCCGGTACGTCCGTAGCCCCCGGCCTCCCCGTTGTCCGCACACACAGCCCCGCTGTGACCTCTGCAGTGTCACAGGCCCCGGCGGGCGTCTGTCATCTCCTCCTGACACTGACCTCCTCCTGATTTGATTGTCTGTGTTGTCCCCCCCCGCTGTCAGCATCAGTGATCTGCTAAGACCTGTGGGTGCACAGACGGGGGAAGTACAAATGCCAGCATGCCGGGGCGGATTGGGCGCTGTGAGGGGCGCAGGTCTTGCTGTGAGCGGAGGGCGCGAGGCCGCTCGAGAAAACGCTATAGCGGCTGTGTGAGTTAAGCGTCTGCGGCTCGCGAAGGCGCATACGCGTCTCCGCTCGCAGTGACGCTAAGGAGTTTGGGATTAGGCTACAGTGCCGGAATTTCAAACTCCCGATTATATAAATAGATTATATATATATATATTGTATACCTTTCAACCCCTTCCCTGCTTTATATAGATGATATAAGCTAAACGTTTTGTGAATTAAGTATGTCAAGTAAAAAGTGAAGTCAGGGGGACTTTTTTTTTTCATGTGAACCATTGGTGTTATCGATTGTCTAGATTAGATGGGATGGGGGGGGGGTGGGTGTTAATCAGGGGGTGAAAGATTATGTATTAGTATGGAATTAGCAAAGAAAGTCACGTATTCCTTTATGTTATGTACAGTTGGTTATTCTTTCATAATAATAACAAATATCTGATTAATAATACACAGATACACAGAGTCTAAAAAGCGTGCAACTTAATGTTTGACCTATGTTTTTGTTTCCAAATGCAATGCATTCACCAAATTTTTTTTTACTTTACCCACAGAGAAGCTTACTACAGAGGGCGGCGTGCTGTGAACCCTCCACCGCCAAACAGAAGGCGGCGTGGAGAACACCCACCACCACCACCACGGCCGGCGCCACCACCACCACCGCCGTCGCCGCCGCCGCCACCACCACCACCACCACCAGCATCGCCAGGGCCAGCACCACCACCGCCGCCACCAGCGGCCGGGCCAGCACCACCACCGCCGCCACCAGCGGCAGGCCCATCAACACCACCACCGCCGTCCCCGCCACCACCACCACCACCGCCACCAGCGGCAGGGTCCGCACCACCACCGCCCCCACCAGCGGCAGGGCCAGCACCACCACCGCCACCACCAGCGGCAGGGCCAGCACCACCACCGCCACCACCAGCGGCAGGGCCAGCACCACCACCGCCACCACCAGCGGCAGGGCCAGCACCACCAGCGGCAGGCCCAGCTTATGGTCCCATCCCGGGGTCTGCACAATTAAGTGTGCAACAAAGTAATGCTGACTTTGCCCGCAGTATTATACCATTCATGGATAATATTCCATTTGACAGGCTACTGCGGGCAAGGTCAGCATTACAGATAGTGCTGGAAGCCTGTCAGCCAGGAAACGACCCCGGTGATGTGTTCCAGTATTTGGATGGCTGGAAAATAAACTCTACCAGGCTGGGCAGGCCCACAACACGGGACAGCCAAGTCCCACCCCACAGGGCTTTGCCTCACTGCCAGTGGCCAGCGAACAGGGACCTACCACCGTTCCCTAGACCTGTTCAGATGATCCACCCTGAAGGGTTCGGCCAGGCCATCCGTGGGGCCCTTGACCTTTTGCAGGACGGACAGCCCAGCTACCAGGACCTGTAGGGCTCCATTTATTTGTAGTTACCTTAATTAAAGGTAGTATTTGTTGGAATGTCCAAACAGTGCTGCCATTTTTTTTTTTTAAACACCGTTTTAAAAACAAGCTTTGTGTCTGTCTTTTTTTCAAGGAATGAATGTGGAGTTTTTTTTTTGGTTGGGCTTCAAGTCATCATAATTATTATAATTATTTATTTATATAGCGGCCATAGGTTCCATGGCGCTGTACATGAGGAAAAGGTAGAGAAGGACAAGTACAATAAACATAGACAATAAGGTCATACAGGTACAATAGTAGAGGACCCTGTACGCGTGGGCTCACATTCTACGAGGGGTGGGTGGGGATACAATAGGGTGGGGAAGGTGTCGGTCGTGGGGCGTGTAGCGGGGTCTCATGGCAGGTTGTAGGCCTGTCGGAAGAGGTGAGTCTTTATAAGTATCTTTAAGGTTCAGAGGGTAGGCGACTGACTGATGAGGTGGGGCAGGGAGTTCCATAGCATGGCGGATGACCGGGAGAAATCCTGTATGCGGTTGTGGGAAGAGGAGATGAGGGTGGACTGTAGGACAACTTCTTGGGATGAACGCAGGTTGCGTGAGGGATGGTATCGGGAGATCATGTCGGAGATGTATGGTGGGGATAGGTTGTGTAAGGCTTTGAATGTCATGGTCAGTGTTTTAAAGTGAGCTCTCTGTGGGCCGTAGGGGCCAGTGAACGGCTTGGCAGAGGGGGTATGTAGGGGAGTAGCGTGAGGACAGATGGATTAGCCGGGCAGGAGAGTTTAGTATAGATTGGAGAGTTGCAAGAGAGTTGGCAGGGAGACCTATGCGAAGGAGGTTGCAGTAGTCAAGGCGGGAGATGATGAGGGCATTTATGAGTGTTTCAGCAGTGTCAGGATTGAGGAACGACCGAATTGGTTAAATATTTTTGAGTTGGAGTCACAGGGACTTGGTTAGGGACTAGAGGTGGGGCTTGAAGGAGAGGGAGGAGTCAAGGATTACCCCGAGACAGTTGGCGTGGTGGACAGGGGAGAGAGCATCATTAGCAAGTACTTTACGGCCCGCATGGCGCATGAAGTCACCTTGGTTACTAAGTGTCAAATCATGACTCCACATACAACTGTTGATGACAAACAGTGCCTGTGTTTGTGGGGTTACTTTATGCCTCGCTATGGCAACAAGACTATGAACACACATGTGAGAGGCTGGGACGTCTACATGCTACACATCGCGTCTGTATGGAGCGTACAGTGGGACCCTTCAACAGGCTCCAGCAGGATGATAGTCCAAGCAACGCCCACGATGCAGGCATAGGATTGGTGCCTGAAAAAATTAGCCCAAGGGCCTGTTTCCCATTTTTGGTATACATGTAGGTCTAAGGGCCATACAAAGCTTGTTAGCCAGGGTGTCTCCCAAACCATGATAAGCTTGTTAGCCTGTGTGGCTCAAAAAATTAGCCCAAGGGGCTGTTTCCCATTTTTGGTATAAATGTACGTCTAAGGGCCATACAAAGCTTCTTAGCCAGGGTGTCTCCCAAACCATGATAAGCTTGTTAGCCTGTGTGGCTCGAAAAATTAGCCCAAGGGGCTGTTTCCCATTTTTGGTATACATGTAGGTCTAAGGGCCATACAAAGCTTGTTAGCCAGGGTGTCTCCCAAACCATGATAAGCTTGTTAGCCTGTGTGGCTCAAAAAATTAGCCCAAAGGGCTTAATAAAGTTTATTTTTAAATAAAGCAGGGCGCTTGGCCCATTGCATATTATTGCTTGGACTAGGAGCATAGAAGAAGCAAGGCCAACTATGCAGTGGTAGGCTTGGTGCCTCAAAAAATTAGCCCAAAGGGCTTAATAAAGTATATTTTTAAATAAAGCAGGGCCCTTGGCCCATTGCATATTATTGCTTGGACTCGGAGCATAGAAGAAGCAAGGCCAACTATGCAGTCGTAGGCTTGGTGCCTCAAAAAATTAGCCCAAAGGGCTTAATAAAGTTTATTTTTAAATAAAGCAGGGCGCTTGGCCCATTGCATATTATTGCTTGGACTAGGAGCATAGAAGAAGCAAGGCCAACTATGCAGTGGTACGGCTTGGTGCCTCAAAAAATTAGCCCAAAGGGCTTAATAAAGTATATTTTTAAATAAAGCAGGGCCCTTGGCCCATTGCATATTATTGCTTGGACTCGGAGCATAGAAGAAGCAAGGCCAACTATGCAGTCGTAGGCTTGGTGCCTCAAAAAATTAGCCCAAAGGGCTTAATAAAGTATATTTTTAAATAAAGCAGGGCGCTTGGCCCATTGCATATTATTGCTTGGACTAGGAGCATAGAAGAAGCAAGGCCAACTATGCAGTGGTAGGCTTGGTGCCTCAAAAAATTAGCCCAAAGGGCTTAATAAAGTATATTTTTAAATAAAGCAGGGCCCTTGGCCCATTGCATATTATTGCTTGGACTCGGAGCATAGAAGAAGCAAGGCCAACTATGCAGTCGTAGGCTTGGTGCCTCAAAAAATTAGCCCAAAGGGCTTAATAACGTATTTTTTTACATAAAGCAGGGCGCTTGGCCCATTGCATATTATTGCTTGGACTCGGAGCATAGAAGAAGCAAGGCCAACTATGCAGTCGTAGGCTTGGTGCCTCAAAAAATTAGCCCAAAGGGCTTAATAACGTATTTTTTTACATAAAGCAGGGCGCTTGGCCCATTGCATATTATTGCTTGGACTCGGAGCATAGAAGAAGCAAGGCCAACTATGCAGTCGTAGGCTTGGTGCCTCAAAAAATTAGCCCAAAGGGCTTAATAAAGTATATTTTTAAATAAAGCAGGGCGCTTGGCCCATTGCATATTATTGCTTGGACTAGGAGCATAGAAGAAGCAAGGCCAACTATGCAGTGGTAGGCTTGGTGCCTCAAAAAATTAGCCCAAAGGGCTTAATAAAGTATATTTTTAAATAAAGCAGGGCCCTTGGCCCATTGCATATTATTGCTTGGACTCGGAGCATAGAAGAAGCAAGGCCAACTATGCAGTCGTAGGCTTGGTGCCTCAAAAAATTAGCCCAAAGGGCTTAATAACGTATTTTTTTACATAAAGCAGGGCGCTTGGCCCATTGCATATTATTGCTTGGACTCGGAGCATAGAAGAAGCAAGGCCAACTATGCAGTCGTAGGCTTGGTGCCTCAAAAAATTAGCCCAAAGGGCTTAATAACGTATTTTTTTACATAAAGCAGGGCGCTTGGCCCATTGCATATTATTGCTTGGACTCGGAGCATAGAAGAAGCAAGGCCAACTATGCAGTCGTAGGCTTGGTGCCTCAAAAAATTAGCCCAAAGGGCTTAATAACGTATTTTTTTACATAAAGCAGGGCGCTTGGCCCATTGCATATTATTGCTTGGACTGGGTGCCGAATGAAATCAACAGAGCTACGGGACTTGTCATTAATTCCTGTCCAAAATGGGCATATTGTTAACAGCGCAATATCCCAATCATATAAATTATGATTAGGTTAATCTAGGATTGTGTACTGTCGTCAGGAGGGCTTAGGAACTGTGATGATATCCAATCCTTGTTGAATTTAATTAGAGTGAGCCTGTCGGCATTTTCTGTGGTGAGGCGGGACCTTCTATCAGTGACTATACCCCCAGCGGCACTGAAAACACGCTCTGATGTCACACTAGCAGCTGGGCATGCCAGCACCTCCAAGGCATACAATGACAGCTCAGTCCAAGTGTGCAGCTTGGAAACCCAGTAATTAAAGGGTACAGAAGGGTCGGTTAGGAAGCTGGTACTGTCACTGAGATACTGCTGCACCATGTTGGACAATTGTTGTCTCCTACTCAAGGTCACCGTAGTCAAATTACGTTCTTGATTGGAAGGTCTGTTGAACATCGCCCAGTTGGCGGACATCTTACCCCCACCTCTTCTTGTCATTGATGGCGTTTGTGTCCCAACCAAAGGCTGCTGTTGGAAAGAGCTGGTTCTTCGATGTATAGCGGATTCAGACGGTGATATTGCCAGCAAAATATCAAGAAGAACCCTCTTTACATGATCCATCGTTAAGCCCCTGGATGAGTGCGACAGCAGCGACTGAAATTTGTCTTTGTACCGTGGGTCCAAAAACGTTGACAACCAGTAGAGGTCGCTGTCATAGATGTGTATGACGCGTGGATCTTTGGAGACACATTGACACATTACTTCAGCCATGTGTGCTAAGCTGCAAAGACTCATCTCCTCGGTTACAACAGAATGAAGATCACTACGCGTCGTGGCATCTAAATCGGTGTCCGCCTCCTCCTCTTCAGCCCACCCATGCTGTACCGACATAAACGTAGGGTTGGGAGTCCCATCAGGGTTCACATCAGTACCAGAGAAAAATAAATCTTCTTCATCATCACCCTCATCAACATCTTCCTGAACCAATGTAGCCTGCTGATATTGGCTAGGGTGGCTAGGATCAGCGATGTTCAATTCTGGCTCCATAGCCATCCGCTGTGCTCTCAAAGCATCTGTTTTGAGATTCAATAGGGATTCTTGGAGCAGGCAGAGCATGGGGATGGTGAGACTTATAATCGACTGATCCCCACTGACGAGTTTGGTACAGTATTCGAAGTTATCCAGCAACTCGCAAAGGTCAGCGATCCAGACCCACTCGAAAGTACCGATGTGTGTGGTATGACTTCCAGGTTGACGGGCATGTTGCAGCTGAAATTCCGCTATTGCCTTCTGCTGCTCATTAAACCTTGCCAGCATATGGAAGGTGGAGTTCCATCGCGTAGGCATGTCGCAAATTAGCCTGTGTTTCGGCAAGTTAAATTGGATTTGAAGGGCAGAAAGACTTGCAGCTGCTGTGGACGAATGTCTAAAGTGGGCGCAAATTCGCCTCACCTTATCCAGTAGCTCAGATAACTCTGGGTATATTTTGAGGAATTTCTGAACTACCAGGTTCAGGACATGAGCCATGCAAGGCACATGTACAAGTTTACCGTGCTTTATTGCCGCCACAAGGTTTGCACCATTATCGCTCACAACTAGACCTGGTTGTAGTTCCAGTGGGGCCAGCCACTCATCGGTCTGTTGCTTGAGACCTTTCCACAACTCTGTTGCAGTGTGACGTGTGTCACCTAGGCAGATAAGCTTCAGAAGAGCCTGTTGCCGCCTTGCAGAAGCAGTACTGCAAAGCTCCCAACTCGGACGTGATGGTGCTTGAGGCTCAGCAGTGGACAAGGAAGTGGCAGAAGCAGATTGGGCACTGGACATATATGAGGAGGCAGACACCCGGAATGATGTTGGGCCCGCTATTCGTGGAGTTGGAAGTATGTCAGATGGTACAGTTTTAGAAGTTGGGACACTCTCCACCAGGTTGATCCAGTGAGCCGTTAGTGAAATGTATCTGCCCTGTCCACAACTACTTGTCCACGTGTCCGTAGTTAGGTGGACTTTGGCGGTGACAGCATTTGTTAAAGCACGTTTTAAGTTGTTAACCACGTGCTGGTGTAAGGCGGGAACGGCACTACGTGAGAAAAAGTACCGGCTGGGTACAGAGTATCGTGGTGCTGCCTCAGCCATCAACTCCCGAAAAGACTCTGTACCCACAAGCCTAAACGGCAGCATTTCCACAGCTAACAACTTGGCTATTTTCGCTGTCACTTTTTGGGAATATGGGTGTGTCGGTTGGAACTTCCGCTGTCTTTCATACAGCTGTGGCACTGACAACTGCACGTTTGGACCAGACTGACAAGAGGATTGACTACTGTCATGTCTGTCTTGTAAAGCACCTTGGGAGGAGTA
Organism: Allobates femoralis; assembly: GCA_033576535.1. Taxonomy (NCBI): domain Eukaryota; kingdom Metazoa; phylum Chordata; class Amphibia; order Anura; family Aromobatidae; genus Allobates; species Allobates femoralis. The sequence continues at coordinate 208,083,265 of JARQOC010000001.1, forward strand.
CGCTTGAGCAGGAGCTGAAGCCTGAACACTTGCTGGTGAAGGATGTATCTGAGGTGGCCTGGAAGTGTTTGGATCAGAAGGCACTGATTTTGAACCCTGATAGGGTGCCCACTGAATTGGGTGCTTAAGAGACATATGCTTGCGCATACTGCTGGTGCTCTGGTTTCCTTTTACCGTGCCTCTGCTAAGCCTTGCCTGGCACATCTTACAGATAACCATATTTGGTAATGTTGGGCTATCCTTAAAAAATTTCCACACACTGGCTGTTCGTCCTTTATTTTTAATTGGAGGAAGAGGAGGATGACTCTGTTCAACACCAACTGTGGACACATTTTGGGCAACTGTGTTTGCAGTTTGTGCAACAGTTGGCACAGTTTGTGCCACAGTTGACGCTATTTGGGCAACTGTTCTCACAGTTTGTGTTCTGGAGACAGTACGCCTTTGTGATTTTGCCAGTGGTACATAGCCACTTTCGTCCTCCTGGCTGCTCTCTTGGCTATGCAATTCAGCAATCCAGGTAGGATCTGTGGTGTCATCATCCACCCCTTCCAGTTCAAAGGATTCTGGATAAACTGACTGAGCAGGCTGGCCAGATGAGATGTGTGTCTCATCATCCTCATCATCATCCACCTCCTGAGATACTGTTTGCATTTCGTGAAAGTGTCTTTCCTCAGGACGCGCTACTTCCAAACTTTGGCCATGAGTAGACATTTCGTCTACTTCAAGTATCTCGTCAGGCAGTGACAAAGAAACCCCTTGATAAGAACCGAATAAGGCCAGGGTCACATTTGCGGTTGGACCCTGGCCTGCCGGATTCCGGTTTCAACTTAGATATTTTTCCAGCACCGCATAGCGTTTCCGCTATGCGGTGCTGGAAACCGCAGTCCCTAGTTACCCGCTGTTTACCTGCACGACGTGTCACACAGGCAGCGGCTCGGAGGGCGTTTTACAGCGCCGCACAGGAAATCGTGTCTGCAACGGTTTCCTGTGCGGCGCTGTAAAACGCCCTCCGAGCCGCTGCCTGTGTGACAGGTCGTGCAGGTAAACAGCGGGTAACTAGGGACTGCGGTTTCCAGCACCGCATAGCGGAAACGCTATGCGGTGCTGGAAAAATATCTAAGTTGAAACCGGAATCCGCAGGCTAGGGTCATAACGCAAATGTGACCCTAGCCTAAGTCATCCGAGTGACCAAGGTCCATATTCAAATTTTCCTCTGGCTGCCGATGGGTTGAGGCAATATGACGACTTTGAGGATTGGATGGCGCTGCATTGTCTGTAGCGACACTAGAATGTCTTGCCACGGATGATTGCGTACTGCAAGAACCAGTGGTCGAGGGCGTCTGAGCCATCCAAGATGTTATCTTGTCATGCTCATCCGGCCTCAACACACGTTTTCTTTGAGTACTGGGATTTCTAGGTAGAAAAAAGGACGTTCTATCAATCCTAGGCTGTGTACTTGTACCAGTGCCTTCTTGGGCAAGACTGCTGCGGCCACGAGCTCGTCCCTGTCCCTTTGCAACATCCTTTTTGGTAATTGTTTTTTTTTGAGACATTGTAGATGAATGCACAGTCACCAAGTTGGAGTTAGGTGTTGCTGTATGCGTCACTTGCTGGCGGGGTAAGTGTGCGCTGTCACACTTGGCAGTGAAGCCGCACACTACACTCCCTAAAAAAATTAGTTTCAAGTGCGCACAGCCACCGAGATGTGGTTAGGTTAGCTGAATGCGTCACTTGCTGGCGGGGTAAGTGTGCGCTGTCACACTTGGCAGTGAAGCCGCACACTACACTCCCTAAAAAAATTAGTTTCAAGTGCGCACAGCCACCGAGATGTGGTTAGGTTAGCTGAATGCGTCACTTGCTGGCGGGGTAAGTGTGCGCTGTCACACTTGGCAGTGAAGCCGCACACTACACTCCCTAAAAAAATTAGTTTCAAGTGCGCACAGCCACCGAGATGTGGTTAGGTTAGCTGAATGCGTCACTTGCTGGCGGGGTAAGTGTGCGCTGTCACACTTGGCAGTGAAGCCGCACACTACACTCCCTAAAAAAATTAGTTTGAAGTGCGCACAGCCACCCAGATGTGGTTAGGTTAGCTGAATGCGTCACTTGCTGGCGGGGTAAGTGTGCGCTGTCACACTTGGCAGTGAAGCCGCACACTACACTCCCTAAAAAAATTAGTTTCAAGTGCGCACAGCCACCGAGATGTGGTTAGGTTAGCTGAATGCGTCACTTGCTGGCGGGGTAAGTGTGCGCTGTCACACTTGGCAGTGAAGCCGCACACTACACTCCCTAAAAAAATTAGTTTCAAGTGCGCACAGCCACCGAGATGTGGTTAGGTTAGCTGAATGCGTCACTTGCTGGCGGGGTAAGTGTGCGCTGTCACACTTGGCAGTGAAGCCGCACACTACACTCCCTAAAAAAATTAGTTTCAAGTGCGCACAGCCACCGAGATGTGGTTAGGTTAGCTGAATGCGTCACTTGCTGGCGGGGTAAGTGTGCGCTGTCACACTTGGCAGTGAAGCCGCACACTACACTCCCTAAAAAAATTAGTTTGAAGTGCGCACAGCCACCCAGATGTGGTTAGGTTAGCTGAATGCGTCACTTGCTGGCGGGGTAAGTGTGCGCTGTCACACTTGGCAGTGAAGCCGCACACTACACTCCCTAAAAAAATTAGTTTCAAGTGCGCACAGCCACCGAGATGTGGTTAGGTTAGCTGAATGCGTCACTTGCTGGCGGGGTAAGTGTGCGCTGTCACACTTGGCAGTGAAGCCGCACACTACACTCCCTAAAAAAATTAGTTTCAAGTGCGCACAGCCACCGAGATGTGGTTAGGTTAGCTGAATGCGTCACTTGCTGGCGGGGTAAGTGTGCGCTGTCACACTTGGCAGTGAAGCCGCACACTACACTCCCTAAAAAAATTAGTTTCAAGTGCGCACAGCCACCGAGATGTGGTTAGGTTAGCTGAATGCGTCACTTGCTGGCGGGGTAAGTGTGCGCTGTCACACTTGGCAGTGAAGCCGCACACTACACTCCCTAAAAAAATTAGTTTCAAGTGCGCACAGCCACCCAGATGTGGTTAGGTTAGCTGAATGCGTCACTTGCTGGCGGGGTAAGTGTGCGCTGTCACACTTGGCAGTGAAGCCGCACACTACACTCCCTAAAAAAATTAGTTTCAAGTGCGCACAGCCACCGAGATGTGGTTAGGTTAGCTGAATGCGTCACTTGCTGGCGGGGTAAGTGTGCGCTGTCACACTTGGCAGTGAAGCCGCACACTACACTCCCTAAAAAAATTAGTTTCAAGTGCGCACAGCCACCGAGATGTGGTTAGGTTAGCTGAATGCGTCACTTGCTGGCGGGGTAAGTGTGCGCTGTCACACTTGGCAGTGAAGCCGCACACTACACTCCCTAAAAAAATTAGTTTCAAGTGCGCACAGCCACCGAGATGTGGTTAGGTTAGCTGAATGCGTCACTTGCTGGCGGGGTAAGTGTGCGCTGTCACACTTGGCAGTGAAGCCGCACACTACACTCCCTAAAAAAATTAGTTTGAAGTGCGCACAGCCACCCAGATGTGGTTAGGTTAGCTGAATGCGTCACTTGCTGGCGGGGTAAGTGTGCGCTGTCACACTTGGCAGTGAAGCCGCACACTACACTCCCTAAAAAAATTAGTTTCAAGTGCGCACAGCCACCGAGATGTGGTTAGGTTAGCTGAATGCGTCACTTGCTGGCGGGGTAAGTGTGCGCTGTCACACTTGGCAGTGAAGCCGCACACTACACTCCCTAAAAAAATTAGTTTCAAGTGCGCACAGCCACCGAGATGTGGTTAGGTTAGCTGAATGCGTCACTTGCTGGCGGGGTAAGTGTGCGCTGTCACACTTGGCAGTGAAGCCGCACACTACACTCCCTAAGGTGGAGTACGTGCTAGCAGCAACGCACTGGTCTGCCACAGAAAAAATAACGCTCTATGGCTTATTAGGAACAAAAATCGATCTGGTGCAAAAACAAAAATGAAACAGCACCTCAGCTAAGCCTCTGACTGCAGCTGTTAGCAAAGCTGAGTGAGTAAGCTAAGCTATGAGGTCCGTCCTGTGTGCACTAAGGCTTCTCCTTCCTTCCCTCCCTGCCTGCCTGCCTACACAGCACTACTCCGTCCTCCTCCTAGCTCTCAGAAGAGCTTTTTGGGTTAATATAAGGAATCTTCCCTACACTGACAATCCCTGATCTGCTCCAGCATATATCTCTCTCTCCCTATACTAGGTCAGATCGTCTCAGGAATGTGCCCAAAATGGCGGGGACAAGCCTTATATACTGCCTTGCCTGTCATAGATGACATAGGCATGACGATGGACAGCAGCCAATCATAGTCCTGACACAACCAACTTTGCTATGCCATTACTGACTATGATTGGCTATCTTCACAAGTTTTCTGACCTAACACGCACGCTGTGCTGACTCGCAACATAACAGATTCTGTATTCCACAGTCCGAATCCCGAATACAGTATACAGGACTCGGATTCGTAGACTCGTAGGACTCGGAATCGTAGACTCGCTCAGACTCGCTGCTGACAGCGGGTATCTGTGACGAGTCAAGCTTATTGCCATTGAATTCCATTGGACTCGTCACTGTGCGAGTCCAAGCTGGGAGATTCGCCGAGTAACGAGTCCTGCGAGTACCTTCAGAATCGCCGAGTCCCGAGTCCTAGCGAGTAGACTCGCCCATCCCTACTGGCCCTAACCCCATTATTACCCAGTGAGCCACCGCACCAGGGCCCTGGAAGAGTTGGGTTCAGCGCCAGAAAATGGTGCTTGAATGAACGCCGACATTTTTGTGTTTGGACATCTTTTTTTCTATTTCTTTATATTAAAATGTCCACTATTGTCCTCATTTCTACAGGCTAGAAATAGATCTTTATGCACCAGATTTATTTATACCGATTTAAGAAATTTACAGGGGGGGGGCGCCATTTTGCATTTCGCCTCAGGCAGCAGAAAGACTAGGTTCACCCCTGTAAACTATATCTATAATTTTGTGATTAACCCCTTCTCATCTACAGCACCATGGAATTAATGGTGCTATATAAATAAATAATAATAATACCTTTTTGATGATATTCTAATTCATTGACATGCACCTGTACATGTCAAGTGGCTATATAATATCCTGCCTCCCTATATTTGTATGCTTGCACTCTTTGGTGACTTTTATGGGGCACTAAAAGGTGTTTACACATGTGGGGTACCCCCTATTTTTTATCGCCAGTTAGGGTAGTGCCGTATCTAGGGGGGCTGGCAGGGCATCTGCCTTTGGCACAGCAGGCTGGAGGGCGCCATCAGTCCTCCTGCTGCTGCGCCTGTTGTCTCTCCCTGATGGCTGTATGTTGCACCCGCCCCCGCAGTGTGAGCTGGCTGTTCTCTACTCCTGCGGTCAGCTGACAGCATCCCGTCTCGATCAGGGGGACGTCAATAGTGTGACAGGTCAGCTGATCACACTGGTGGCATCACTTGGCGGACCTTCAGAGAGACATTAAAATGGGAGCGACGATCACCCATTGTGAGGCCGAGCTGCTGGCAAGGCAGCATCCCAAGAAACCCTGACACCCTTTACCCCTATACAGGGATCTGGAATTACAGCAGAGCCCAGGAGGTAGTGGCCTAAGATGAGCAGCGGACCGGAGCAGGAAGGTTGCCAGGAAGGGAATAAAGACCAGGACCCGAAAACGTAGTCAGGAGTCCAAGTCAAACCAGGAGGGCAGCTAAGGTACCAAATCATTAGGCTGAAGCAGGGTCAAAAATCTAGGCAAAGGTCAGAGTCAAAACCAAACACACACTAGATCGCTGGGGAAACTAAGACTATATATGGTGGCCTGCAAGATAGGCTCCAAGGTATTTGAAGGGTGAGGTTACCTCCCATAGGCTGAAGCTCACAGCATGATGATCTCATCCGAACCGCCCCTAGAACCAGGCCAGACGGTGATGCACGACTGGCACCAGCCACCCTACTTCTGACAGAACGAAGGCTGTGCCTACCAGACGCCTCTGCAGGACCCTCTCTTCTGCAACCAACTTCACCCACAGGAGAAACATGGCGGCACCCAGCGACAGAGGCAGTAGTCAAAGGAGCAGGTCCATAAGAGGACATCTCCCTCCTATCCTATCACTGGCACCATCAGCCGAAGGAATCCGGCGCCTCCCAGCAGCTGAGGCAGGAACACCAGCCACCGAGTCCAACGGCGATGTGACAGTACCCCCCCCCCTCTAAAAGGGGCCTCCGGACCCACAAAACCTGGTTTATTGGGATGAAGAAGAAACTTCCTGATTAAACCCTTGGCATGGATGTCACTGGAAGGCACCCAGGACCTTTCCTCCGGACTGTAGCCCTTACAATGTACCAGATACTGCACGGATCCTCTCACTAAGCGGAAATCTTCTACAGCACCCCCGACCAAGACCGGAGGAGGAGGAGACTGGACAGGAAGAACCGGAGATTGGTGCAATTTGAGAAGGGACTTATGAAATACATTGGGCAGTTTGAATGATTGAGGGAGCTTCAGATGAAAGGCTACCAGGCAGGGGCGGACTGGCCCAGGTGGCAGAGGGGCAAGTGCCCCCTGGGCTGGTGGTATAGCCCTCATCTAGGGCCGCCCCCCCACAGAAATGGGCACTTTTTGGCTGGCGCTGTGAAAGTACAGCTGTGAAACTCTGACAGCACTCCCCCCCGGTCCTCATCTAAGGGCTGGCAGAACAAAACTGCCACCGGAGCTAGAGTCGCCAGCCAGCCCCTGCTACCAGGTTAATCACCTCAATAATTTCATATACACCAATAAACCTGGGACTTGGCGGATAGCACTTTGAGCTTAATATTTCTTGTAGAAAGCAAAAATTTGTCCCCAACTCCCAGGTCCGGGCCCTTGGAGTGCCGTTTATTAGCCGAAGATGCCTGCCTAGTCGGACCCCCTTCAAGTTTTTTTTACTTCAGACGAGATAGTCTTTAACTGATCTACGGTCCTTTCTACCCCAGGGACATCGGAAAGCCTACAAGAAAATTAACCAAAGCGCGGGTGTAGCCCATGATTACAGTAGAAAGGGGTAGTCCTGATCGACTCCTGGTACTGGTTATTCATGGCAAATTCTGCAAGTTCCATCCAATCGGATTGATGCTCAGAGAAATAATAACGTAGATACTGCTTGAGAGCTTGATTTGTGTGCTCAGTTTGACAATTGGCTCCAGGGTGATAGGCAGAAGAAAAGGAAAAGTCAATTCCAATACGTTTACAGAATGCCCTCCAAAATTTTGAAACGAACTGGGTGCACCTGTCAGAAACAATATTCACAGGAACACCATGCAATCGCACAACATGATTAATAAATAATTTGCTCAGAGTCTCAGAATTAGGAAATCCGGACAGCGGAACAAAATGACACTGCTTGCTGAATCTATCTACCACTACCCAGGTACAAGTCTTCCCTTCTGAGATTGGTAGGTCAGTAATAAAGTCCATGGAGATATGAGTCCAAGGACCCTCAGGGGTAGGCAAGGACAGGAGCAACCCGGCAGGGCGATTGCAGGGAGACTTAGCGCGAGCACAGGTTTCACAAGCCAGTACATATTCCTTACAGTCCTTTACTATAGTTGGCCACCACAATTTCCTGGTTACAAGTCTGATGGTGTTATTGATACCAGGATGCCCAAGAGGGTTGGGGCGTGTATGTGGACACAGCACGAAGCACAAACAGGGTGGATTTGAGGACACAGAATATTGAGCAAGGGGTTGGTGGGTATTGACACAGAATGGGGAGAGCAATATGGGAATCACTGAGTAAATTTGAGGATCCAGTATAAATAATGAGGGGGAAGATGGCTGCAGAACAGTACATGGCGTGAGGGGGAATTGGCATTGTGAGGTTAGCACATGCCCTGTGCATATGGAGGACACGCTTGCCGCGTAATTGACACCAACTCGTGCTTAACTGTAACAAATGTCCACCCGTTTATTTTGCACCACACAAATAATATAAACAGGGTAGCACATGATACATTGTACATAAGCACTCTTTGTTTAAATATCGGATAATACCACATATACATACATTACATATACAATAGAACACATAATACATTTAAGGAATACATTCACCGAGACGTGTGACCACATCTCCAACGAACACTAGGAGCACTAACAACAGCTCAATTAGTGGTCACGGTCGCCGGGCATTATCTATACTTTACACATGCATCTAAAGGTACCTTCACACGCCACAATCGCGCCAGGGAATCCTAAAGGTGATACATCGACCCGGAGCAATCACCGTGAAATTGCCTCACAGTTGTGGCGGGCGATTGGATAATATCGCGGCAATAAGTCGCCTGTCGCCTGATTCCTGAGCACTGCTCTGAAATCAGCCGCAATCATGAAGGCAATATTTCCGTGTTGTGGCGTGTGATAGGGTGATAGTGATGGAATCAGCGTCGTCTATCATTTCCCGTAGGTGTGCCACAGCGTGCTTAAGTCTGCGCCCCGTGTGAACTGATTGGTGTGGGCTACTGTGTTCCCATTGGGTGTCAATTGACACCGCGCCATATTTGATGAGCTGTCCGTCCAGCACCACACAATGGCATCATGTATTAGCCAGCCTTCCAGAGCAGGCTGACCAATCGGAACGCTGTTGTGTGGTCCAATGAGCGCGTAAGGGGCGCGGTGTAAACCACTATGGCTAGCCTATCTCTTCGCCATGCAGAACATGTACGCCCACATTGCCTTTGAGATTGCGGTGTGTGAACCAGGGATGGGATTAAGCAGGATTGCTTCCGCTGTATGTGAGGCGATTTCTGGAGGGACACATCGCCTTACTTTCAGGGCACAATTGCTGCGTTTGAGGCCGCCATCGGCGATCTGAGGCGACCATGAAAAACGTGCACGCACACGTTAGATCACCTGATATCGCCAGGCGAGATTGCGGCGTGTGAAGGTACCTTAACATTTACTATTAGTATCTATCAATGGGATCATATCTTAACCATCAATCCCAATGGCGGTTCCAGTTGCCAGGCTCTCTTTGCATTATCTAACCGTCCCTCTGGGATCTGGGTACAGCCCTGTTCGCACAGGTCTCACACAGGCTGCTATACTTCATGCAGCCTAACACATTCATCCAAGGTCAACGAGACCATAACATGACCTATGGTCGGTCCCAATGGCGGCTACGACCACCTGGCCCTTGAGCCGTACTCGGTCTCTCACCATGTTTCCGTCATACAGGAAAATTTTACATACGCCCTTATGATTCACCTCATACAGGAAAATTTTACATACTCCCTTATGAGTCACACAACTATGGCATAGTACAGGCTTCAGCCTGACCGGGAACGCACACACTGCATGTGGTCCATCATACTACATCCATGGATCCCCATACATATTGTTTCACACTTTCACAGCCCATCATACAATAGCCATGGTGCTACTGCCCTTTTCAGGCCCAGAACAGGGATTGGCAAACCTGAGTTATCGGGCCAAACCAAACATCCTCACCACGTTTCGGGCCACCAGCCGCCACCAAACCTCCATACCTAAGCAGGTCTCCAGGTCAATGGCTGTACCTGAGTCGAGCACTCTCCAGAACCAGCCATAGTTTCCAACTCTAGGAGCCTTCTTAACCCTTGCATCCGGCCACAGGCTCTCATACATTCGGTCAGAGAGACAGGTGCCTCCCACATGGAGAAGGGCAGGCCTCCCTCTTGTCCCAAAGGGACGGAATGCCTCTGACTACACATCCCCGCTGGCTGGATGTTTTCACACAGACTGAACTCTTTTACCGGGCACAGAACTGGGTCTAGCAACCTGACTTACCGGGTACACCAGGCATCCCACAAGATCTTCTCCAGCATGTTTTTCACCCTATGCCTGAGCAAGCATCCTCCGGGGTCGGCCACGATCCCCCAACTCCAGGAGCCCTTACAACCCATTGTCTGGCTACCGGCTTGGCACATCTCAATCAGAGGCACAGGAGTCCTCTGACATGACCTCACATCTCAGAGGTCTGGACTGCCCTGATTCCCATCGCTCTCCTGCACTCAGCTCCAGGCAGCTTCTTAACCTGGCTGCCACACCTACACCTGGGAACTGTCAGCAATTAGCACACACTGCTCTCTTGGTTCCACTCATTAGTCTCATCAGCCCCTTAGCTGTTAAACCACTGTGTACCAGTCAGGTCTAACACAGCATTCACACAGAGTAAAACAGGCTGATGTGAACAGGCTCTTGTGCTGTATGCCGGCCATGAGCTAACATGCCAGGCCATACCTCACAAAGCCCATGTGATGCACCCCGGACATGGGGCACCATGCCGGCCCTGCTTTACAGCGTGGATACAGTGAAGAATGAGGGGGAGGATGGCTGTGGCACAGCATGTAGAGTAAGAAGGGATGGGTGTGGATACAGTATGAGGAATGAGGGGGGATGGTTGCCGCACACTATGTAGAGTGATGGGGGATGTGTGTGGATACAGTATGAGGAGTGAGGGGGATGGCTGCCAACACAATATATGGAGTGAGGGGATGTCTACAGTCACAGTATGGAGAGTGAAGAAGGGAAGGGTGTAGACATAGTATATGGAGTGAGAGGGTGATGATGTAGACACAGTATGTGGAGTGAGGGGGGGATTGCTGCCGACCCAATATGTGGAGTGGGGGGGGTGAGATAGTGAGGAAATAGTAGGGGATGAGAAAAATGTAAGGGGCACAGAATAGAGCCTGAGCAGTGTGGGGTGTATAAGAAGGGGGCAGCATGCAGGGACAGAGTGAGGCCACAGCCAGGAGAGGATAGTTTGTTGAGGTGGGTGAGTGTGATGAAGGAGAACAGTATAAACAGTGGGCAGTATAGAGGGACACAGTATGAGAGGACAGTGAGACCAGTGAGCCTTGTATGGATAGGACAGGGCAGTGTGGAGATCATGCACCGGAAGAGGGACAGTGTGTAAATCACATTTTCTGCAGGAAACAGTGAGAAGGAGCAATTATTTATTCAGAGTGTACCGTGGACCGTGCCTGCCATAACATCAGTAAAGGTGCGAAAACAACTCTGAGCGTGTGTGTCAGTCATTCCAGCCCTGGTTCTGTCCAGCCCAGAGACTGTAGTCGCGGCTCAGTTGCTGAGCCACCTCCCTGTGCGAATCCCGTTAACCGCATCACTGCCCCGGGGACCCCTCACTGGACCTACGGGGAGCGTTATCATCCGGCTGCTCGTCCATCATCCCCGGAGGTCTGCAGCAGCACTGGTGCCTTCACCAGACATCGTAGGTGGCGTCACGAGACTTTATTCCTTTTCTTTTATTTTTATTCTTCAACTTTTGAGTGACCACCCAGGCAGACCACTCATGACAATCCCCTTACAACAACCGCCTGGATACCGAGACCCCACGGGCTTGGGGTGGGTCAGCTTTTGGCATCACGAACAGTATCCCATGCCCAGTGTAACTGGGTACTGTGTGTCATGTATTGACTGTGTTTTGTGGACTGTTGAAATCAGGCCACCATTACTGCGCTACAGAGCAGGAAGAAAGGGGGCGTTACAGTCGCAAGGGCACGAAGCCAGGTTCCCGCCCCACGCTCTGATGAAAACTTCCGAAGCACAATGACCCGATGCGGAAATACCCGAGTACTCCACTTCCCGCGTGTGGAGTCGCCGATTGATTTTCCTGTCTCAAAGATTGGCCACGATTCACTAGGGGGAGAAAGAATGGATGCACTGGAGGCCAACGACGCAGCAATCCCCAACCCAACCCTCCCTATCATGCCCATCTCCCCACCATATGTACCGGGAGCTAAATGGCTACCTCAGTATGATGGCCGGCCGGACAGTTTGGCTGGATTTAAGAGGAAAATCTGTAGTGCGCTGTATATGTATGCAATGACTGGCAAGCAGAGAGCTTCTGTTGTATTGGGACAGTTAACTGGTGCAGCAGAGCAGGAGATCGAGACCTGGTCAGAGGAGGATCAGGAACCTGTGACTGTTATTTTTGATAAACTAAAGGCAGCTTTTGAAAACCACACTGAGACTGACTTGAGAATGAGATTCTATCACTGTTACCAGCTGCAGCAGGACAGTATCAGAGACTATGCCTGGCACCTACAAGAAGCGCTACGGGCCCTGAAACAGGTCAGTCCAGCTAGCGTACAAGACGAAAATAAAATGTTGGTTGGACAATTTATTCGGGGACTACGGTCACCAGATTAAAGCAGGCAAGTGAGCTGGTGGGCCCTAGATCACCCGGATGCAAACTTCACCACCCTAAAAGACATGACCACTAAGGGTCTGCAGTCCCCAGAAACCCCAGACTCTGCACTCCAGCGGTGGCAGGGTGGTGCACTTCTTTACCAACAACATCTACTGCTTCATCTGCACCTGAGACATATATGCAGACTGTGACCCCCAGCAGGTTTGACAGCCTGTACTCTGAGGTGCTCCAGCTGAGCAAGAATCTGAGCACAGTGATGAAAGCCCTGCAGCTACAGACAGAGACCAAGTCATCGGGAAACATACAGCTCGCCAACAGCCCAGAGGTCGTCCCATGGATGAGAGGGAAGAAGACCATGTCACTCCGTGGGAGGACCACCGATTGTCACAGATCTACAGGAGAACCCATCTGCCGTTGCTGCAACAAGACCGGCCACATCGCAAGGCATTGTCCTTTAAACCAGGAACCTCTGGGGGCAGGGGGCCAAACCCCAGGAGTAGACCGACCATCAGACTTGTATGATAGATACATAGGAGGAAGACCATTCTTGTCTATCATACTACATGGCATCACTTACCTGCATTACTGGACACTGGCTCACAGGTGACCACCATACCTAATATTGTTTACAAAAGATTCTGGTCTAATGCTGAACTCAACCCACCAGAACCATGCCTCATTATTTATACTTCTAATGGGTTACCACTTAACTTACTCAGGGTTAGAGAGGTAACAATAAAAGTGGGGAGGGTGGAGTTGAAAGATTAAGAACTTATTGTGGTTAAAACCGATCCTAATGACAGAGATCCGTATATCATTCTCGGTACAAATGTTGTTGGAAATTGTTTGGGTGAAGTGTTGTTCTTGCTCCAACAGATTGCAGATACTGCCAAACCTAGGCAGTTGAGAGTTCTTCAGAGAGAAATCAGAGCCCTCCTGCATCAACAACAGGTAAAACTGACCGGTGGTGAAATTGGTAGTGTATGGGTAACAGGTCCGATTCCCATTGTGGTACCCCAATGAGTGAGATGATAATCTGGTGTCAAGCAACAATAGGTCTCAAAGGGCAGGACTACCAGGCAGTAGTAGAGCCCATCAGTTCAGAACATAGACCTAAACTCTTGACAGCCAGGGGGGTGGTTGATGTATGCAAGGGAAGGGTACCCATATGCATCTTGAACTGTGGAGAGGAGAAGGTCAAACCACGCAGGTATTCCACAGTTGCTAAGCTGTACACTGTAAATAGCAACGCCATACAAGCAGTGGAACCATTGACCCCACCAGACTTGGTGGAGGATAGCAATTCAAGGGACAGCTAGAGGACTGGTGTAAGGAACCTCACATAGGGACTGACTCTACTCCTGCCCGAAAAAAGCATGGTGCCTATCGGGTAGTCCAAGAGTATGAGCAGGAATTCAGTAAGCATCCACTTGATTGTGGGAGGATAAAAGGGGTACACCATCATATACCTACAGGTGACCATTCACCCATTAAAGTGCGATATAGACCTATTCCACCAGCTCATTATCAGCGTGCCAAAGAGATGTTGCAGGACATGTAGGACGCAGGGGTCATAAAAGATAGTTGCAGTCCCTGGAGTTCCCTGCAGGTGCAGTTCCACTAGTCCTAGTCAAAAAGAAAGATGGCAGCATGAGAATATGTGTTGATTATAGGCAGATAAATCGCATAACACATAAAATCTGCTATTTACTTTTCAACCCTAGATCTCACTAGTGGGTATTGGCAGGTCTCCATTGCAGAAGACCGAGAGAAGAAGGCATTCACCACACCTATGGGCTTGAGTGAGTTTAACAGCATGCCATTCGGACTCTGTAATGCACCCGGAATGTTCCAGAGACTGATGGAGTGTTGCCTGGGGCACCGAAACTTCGAGACTGTGCTACTCTACCTGGATGCTGTCATAGTGTATTCCAAGACCTATGAAGAGCACCTGAAACATATGGCAGAGGTATTTGAAGCACTGTCCAAATTTGGGATGAAGCTGAAGCCATCCAAATGCCATTTGCTAAAACCAAAGGTCCAGTACCTAGGACATGTGGTCAGTTCAGAAGGAGTAGCACCAGACCCGGATAAGATCGCTGTAATCAAGGAATGGCCAAAACCAACGAGTGTCAGAGACGTACATCAGTTCTTGGGGCTGGTAGGATACTACAGGGGATTCATCAAAGGGTATACGAAGATAGCAGCACCTTTACAAGATCTCCTGGTAGGCCAGACCAAGAAAGGGAAATCCAGAGGTCCTCCGTTTGAGTGGAACAAGAAGCAAGAAGAGTCTTTCAGACAGATGAAAGAGGCCCTGACTGGCGAAGAGATCCTGGCCTACCCTGACTACAACCAACCGTTCTTGCTGTACACTGATGCCAGTAAAGTGGGGTTAGGAGCTGTTTTGGCACAGAAACAGAATGGCAGAGAAAGAGTAATTGCCTATGCCAGCAGGAAACTCCACCCTACAGAAAGGAATCCTGAGAACTACAACTCCTTCAAGTTCAAGATAATGATGGGAGTGCTGGTGTGTCACGGTCCGCGCTGCTGTGATATGTATAAACTCACCAAAGAGACAGCAGTTATTCCATCCTTTATTTCCTCCTCTCTCCTACGCGTTTCAGCGCCACACCCGGCGCCTTCCTCAGGGACATTACAATCATACCAGCAGTGGGGGTTTTTATAGCCCTCTGTTGTACAGACAAAGAGGTGTCATCTGTTTACCTGATGATGTCATCCTCATCATCAAAATGGGTGGATCTGCCCATTTTGGCGCTATTTTTTACAAAAGCATTGAATACATCTCAAAATTATAAAAATTTGGGCTTAATATTTTCATAAAAATACAAGTAATGATGTCCTTATAAAATTTCTTTAAAAATCACCAAATAAAAGCTTGAAAGTTGCAAAAAATACATATGTGCCATCTAATGGTATATATAAAGATAAGACATACATACTATGCCCATATGGGACTAGAACCCGTGGTATTGCATTTATGTAGGTTAGACATCAAGGTTTTAAGCTATGTGCCACCACTGGATTTGATGTTAAAAATTACTCATAAAATCTCATGAAATAAAAAGGTGGCGCTGAAGGGAATTTATATAAAGGGGAGGAAAAACAATGTGGAAGTATAAATATAAAAATATTTTATTTATTAATTAATTAAAAAGATATTTTAAAAATTTTCTAAAAAAAGACAAAACTGATTTAAATGGAAAAATATATAAAATATATGTATGTTCATCCCTGTGTGGTGGCGTAGCAGGAAGGTGATGCTCCCATACTTCAACACCCCAGGTTCTACTCTCTAGTCCTATATGGGCATAGTATGTATGTCTTATCTTTATATATACCATTAGATGGCACATATGTATTTTTTGCAACTTTCAAGCTTTTATTTGGTGATTTTTAAAGAAATTTTATAAGGACATCATTACTTGTATTTTTATGAAAATATTAAGCCCAAATTTTTATAATTTTGAGATGTATTCAATGCTTTTGTAAAAAATAGCGCCAAAATGGGCAGATCCACCCATTTTGATGATGAGGATGACATCATCAGGTAAACAGATGACACCTCTTTGTCTGTACAGCAGAGGGCTATAAAAACCCCCACTGCTGGTATGATTGTAATGTCCCTGAGGAAGGCGCCGGGTGTGGCGCTGAAACGCGTAGGAGAGAGGAGGAAATAAAGGATGGAATAACTGCTGTCTCTTTGGTGAGTTTATACATATCACAGCAGCGCGGACCGTGACACACCAGCACTCCCATCATTATCTTGGATTCAAACCACTATCCAGTGGTCGGTGGAGGTCCTGCAGCAGCTGGAACACTGATTCCAAAACGCCTTCAAACCAGTTGTGGGGATCACAACTGGACCAGGTGAGCAGCTTCATAGCACCACCACCTTACACAAGTGTCATCAGTGATAGGGCACTATTGCGCCTCTTGTCCCCCTCCCTATTTTTCTTTTTACAACTCCTTCAAGTTGGAATTCCTGGCCTTAGTCTGGGCCATAACAGAACGGTTCAAACATTACCTGGTGTCTGCTAAGTTCACCGCCTTCACGGATAATAATCCTTGTACCCACCTGGAAACCACGAAGTTAGGTGCAATGGAACAATGCTGGATGGGCCAGTTGTCAAATTACCAGTTTACCATCAAGTACCAGGCAGGCCAAAAGAATGCCAATGTTGATGCCTTGTCAAGGATGCCTCATTTACTAGATGTGGAAGAAGATGTGGATGAGCTAGAAGAGGTAGAGCTACCGTCTTTCATCGCCACAGAGCATCCCAGTGTCAGCAAGGCGCTAGAAGATTTCCTGAAAAGACATTGAATCCATTACCTCATCATAGTTGGAAGGAAACTCAAGACAGTGACCTGGCATTCAGTTTAGTTAAAGAGCTGATAACTCGAGAATGTTCCCGTCTTAATTCAGATGCTCCACCAGAGGCAAAACACATGTGGAATGAGAGAAGCAGTTTATTCATGTATCAAGGAAAGTTATGTAGGCGATACATCAATCCCAGAACCCATGAGATGGTCTGGAAAATAGTGGTACTAAAGAAGGATGTTCAGATGGTGTTGGAAGCATACCATGATCAAGCAGGACAGTTCGGATGGAAAAAGCTTGAAATGTTACTAAGAGATAGATTTTACTGGGTTGGCATGAGAGGTTCCATAGAGAGATGGTGTAAAAACTTTGGACCATGCAGCTTGAGAAGAAAGGACAATGAAAGCCAAACAGCACCACTACAGCCAATTGTAACCACTCAACCACTTGCAATAGTAGCCTTGGATCACATGAAGCTGACACCAAATAGATCAGGTTACACCTATTCCTTAACAATGGTAGACCACTACTCCAGATTTCTAGCAGTAGCTCCAGAGAAAGACTTAACAGCTGAAACAGTAGCAAACACCTTTCAAGCCTACTTCTGTAAACCACACAGATATCCAGAACAGGTATTGACTGATCAAGGTCCTGCATTCAAAGCTGAGTTATTTCAAGAGTTTTGCCTTTTATATGGGTGCAAGAAAATCCGGACCACAGCTTAGCATCCACAAACAAACGGCATGTGTGAGAAGATGAATGATATAGTCATAGACATGTTGAAGACCTTGCCTTTGGAAGACAGGAATCAGTGGCCAGAGAAATTGCCTAGCTTAGTGGACATGTACAACAATATACCTGTAATTTCCACCAATTGCACTCCACTTTATTTTATGAGAGCAAGACCTAGAAGATTACCAGTTGACCTAGAAATGGTCCCTCTGATGTTGATTGGGACACAAAATGCCAAGAACAATATAAAATGGTGCAAGCGTGTGTAGAAGTTAATCTGAACCAGATCAGAGAAAAACAAGAAAAAAACTACAACAGAAATACACAAGCTGAACCTCTAACCCCTGGAGAAATAGTACTAAAGAGGAAGAGAAGAAACCACAAACTTGATGACCAGTGGGAGAAAGAACCTTACACTGTGTTAAACTCCAACTTTGACAGCAGTAAAACTTGTGTAATTAGTAGAGATGGAGGAAAAACTACTGCAAAACAAATAGAACCAAAAGAAAAAGTGATTCATACCATACTTGGAGACTTTGCAGAAGACTGGCCCCAATGCGAGGGAGCTGTAATTGTACCAGTAATCAACTTTTACCAACCAAGGGAAGAACAAAGAATAGTAGAAGAAACAGCAAGAGTTCCAGAACAACCAGTCCAAGTACCAGAGGAATCACCCATTGTAGCAGAACTAGAGGATCCTGTAATCGGTGAAACTGCCAGCCCTGTAGTGAGACTAAGGCTGCACAGACAGTTACCCAACTTACCACCTATGGCACGTAGGTCAACCCAAAGCACATATACCTCTACACATCACATAGTGTTGAGCACACTACCTGAGACACAAACACTATGTAAGTCTTGTCGCAGTAGTCAAGGTCAACCCCCGTCCAGGTATAGAGAATGGGTATATGGTATAAAGTGTAAATTATAAAGTGTCAGAAGGGTAAAATGTAAAAATGTAAATTTAATATGTACATTAAATGTGAATAGTACTGTACAGAAGCGTGGAGGAACTGGGCCTAGCCCCATGCACACTAAGTTAGAAAAAGAAACTGCCTGGGGTGAAAAGAAAGGTACCAGGGCTCCTAAGCAGAGACACCCATAGGAAAAATGTTTGTTTTGTATGTATTGAACTTTTGAAAGACTTTAAACCCGTTTGAACCCTGAGCTTGCAGAGACTATATTATACAGACTCATAACATTTTCCCTGAACCTTTTCCCTACTCTGTTTCACAAATGGACCAAAGTCACAGGACTGGTTGTGACAACAAACTTTTACAGCCTGTGGTGGATGGACTAGCACCGTATGGACTCCACCCTGTTTTGCTTTTACCAATTTTTGCAGTGGTTTTTGTATGCTTTTCCTTTTGAGACTCTGTTATACAACCTGTTATTGTCATTGTTATTGTTGAATATTTGAAAAATGTTTTCTCAGTCTGGGAGTACTGACTTTAACTAGGGGGGAATGTGGCACCCTGCCCTCACAGGTAGCCAGAGAACCACCTAAGGCATAGAGGGATTTCCACAGTAGGTACCCTTACACACACAACACCTTCCACCCCAGACCTGTAGAGGGAGCTCCACTTGCTGCCCTTAAGCAAGATCCCCTGTAAATACCGGTGCTGGGGGAGGAGTTAGTTAGTCCGTGCAGTACGGAATAGTACTGTGAAGACCAACCCGAGAGCCAGGAACCACAGGAGAAGTAATAGCGGTAGCCACCAAAAGGTTCTCAACACTACAATATGGGTGAGAGAGACACAGAGGAGGCCAGGCCTAGTTCTACACAGGTCACGGTCTTTATCACGGGGAAAGAGACAAGGAGTCCTTACAAATCACTCACTATGGAATTCCTGAAGTGCTTCCCGGCCACCTGGAGTGTACCCTGGACCGTGCCTGCCATAACATCAGTAAAGGTACGAATATGACTCTGAGTGTCAGTCATTCCAGCCCTGGTCCTGTCCAGCCAGAGACTGTAGCCGAAGCCCAGTTGCTGAGCCACCTCCCTGTGCGAATCCCCATCACTACCCTTGTTCCACCTACGGGGAGCATTATCATCTGGCTGCCCATCCATCATCCCCGGAGGTCTGTAGCAGCGCCAGTGCCTTCACTGGACACCGTAGGTTGCATCACGAGACATTATTCTTTTTCTTTTATTTTTATTCCCCAACTTTTGAGCAACCACCAGGGCCACGGCCCCGGGCAGACCACCCGTGACAATCCACTTACAGCAACCGCCCGGGTACCGAGTCCCCACAGCCTTGGGCTGGGTCAGCTTATGTGATACATGGCTATGTTAATAAAGTGTTGTGTCATCTGCCAATTTAAGGGTTCTTCGTTTTTATTTGTTAGAAGTATTAAATGGTTGTCCCAAGTCTGTGATAAGTCTGTAGTCACTGCATGTCGCTCTATGTGACTGCAGACCTCTGAATTCTCACAGTGCGCACACTCCACTCTGTCAGGATTCTCTGGTGCTGGCAGTGAGAGTGGGAAGTCACGTAACCATAAGTATGAAATTTACATACATGCACTCACGTGCTGACTGGACATTCGAGGTCTCGATTAATGAAGATGGGTTGTTGTAAGGCCGGACATGTCTAGTGAGAATGTGGCCCGAAGTATATAAATCTCATACTTGTGCTCATATGACCGTCCAATCTTGCCATTAGCATGAGAGAATACTGAAGGTGTGCAGTGCACGCGCTGTTAGAATTCAGTGGCCTGCAGTCACCTAGACGGACTACAGACTCATCTCAAACCTGGACAAGCCCTTTAATCATAACATTAAGCCCTGTAGCATGGCCGGAAGGCGGGGCGCCAAACTGAATTTTTGCCCGGGTGCCAGAAAACATAGATACACCTCTGGTTAGAGTAAAGCAGATGACTCGAGCCTTCAGACCACAGCTGGTGACTTTACACTACCTACTAATCCAAAAAGGATGGTCACCCATGCTATTTTTGCTAACTATTTATTTGTAAATAAATAATTTTTTTAAAAACGGTGTTGGGTCACTCCTATTTTGGAAAACCAGCCAAGATAAAACCGACAGCTGTGGTCTGGTATTCGCCCCAGCTCTTCCAGCTGATGTAGTGGCAGCTGGGGTAAAAAAAGAGGATAATGTCAGCTGAGATTTGACAGCTGTCATTAAGCACTAGATTGTGATGGTCAGACCTCTGTGAGACCCCCCATGATCAATCCAGTTAGTAAATAGTGTAAAAAAAAGCACAGACACTGGAAAATCCTTTTGTTTGAAATAAAACATGAAAGTGTATAGGGGGCTTTAGTATCTGCATGCGCCATCAGGATCACACTGCTCTTCAACCCCAGATAGCCTTGATGGGAGCTCTTCCTTAATTGACAGTTCTAATTAAGCAGCATTGTTCTGCTACTAAACTGAATGTGCTGCTGTACTGTTAGTCCTTATTCAAAAGTATGCATTGTAATCTGTATATTTACAGATTAAGACAACAGTCATGGACAAAGCACATGGCTTAACAGTGATTAACTGCTCAAGCAGCCAATAGGTGGGGACCACAGGGTTTGAATTCTGCAGGTCTGATAACATCAGCTTTGGGTGTGGAAGTGACAGGGAGGGGAGATAAGCAGCACAGTCAAACTACTCTATAGAAACTAATGGGCTTAAGAGAAATAACAGGTATTTCAGGCATTAAATGTCAGATCCCAGCATTCAATGTAGATACGACACATGTTCATCCACTCTCTGGGGGTCAGTTCCCCTTGTTACTTGGTAACCAGCTGTAAATGTGGTGCCCCACTGGTCGGGATGCCATGGAGAGGTACTTCATCCAAATAAGAGTGTGTGGAATTCCTGTGACCAAGGGAACTGGGATGGTAAACAAGGGACCCTCACAACACCCGTTCATACACACCCTATGAGTATGGGACAGTGGGTGAACCCGCTGCAGGGAAGAACCAGTCCCGTGGAAGGAGCTAGGTGGGTAGAAAAGTGTATGGGTGGGATGACAGTTAGTCAGACGGAGAGAGAAGTTGGTGAGAGGACGACGCAGGAAAAGGTTGTGGTGACAGGAAAAAGACACTAGGGGCACCAGGAGCTACGGTGCACCCGAATCTGGACACGGTAATGCTGACCAGAAGGGTCTGGTCCTGGGCAGAGGACCAACTCTGGACATGGTGGGGGAGTTCAACCCTGAGCTGTTAAACCAGAGACCCAGAGCTTCTTCAGGAAGTTGCGGCCAAAGACCCGGTGTACACCTCGAAAAGGCACACCGAACTAGGGTCAGGGGGACCTGAAGGGGAGTCTCCCACCAAAGACCCGTGGAACATGGCTCGAGGCTCTGTGCGCGGAGGAGCTGCATGGTAGTCAGGAGAAGATAGGGCAGTGAAGGGACTGGTAGGGGACGGCAGGCATACCACCGAGAGTCCTGAGTGAATCATCTCCACTCCCTGGTGACTACCCAGACCAGAAAGACCCAAAAGACTGTATCATCTGTCTGCCTGTGTGAAGAACTTGCAAGTAAACCTGATCAGAGTTAATGACTGGTGTGACGTACTTTTTTTCCCTCGCCTGATGAGCCTCACACTGCTGCATTGAAAGGACTAGTGACAAGGCTGTGTGGTAAGCTGCCTCCCTGTGTAAAAATTATTACAACTGCCCCGGGGATCCCATTCCACCTACGTGGAGCATAACCATCTGGCTGCCCTACCATCACCCCGGAGGTCTGACCCGCAGACGTGGAAGCCTACCTCCCTGAGGGACACCCAGATCAGGACTTATACCGGAGCCACCGGGTGACTTACGAGAGGAATTTAGGGCCTAGTGAGTGGTACGCCTTAAGGGTTTACACATCAGAACAATGAAGCAGTAGTAAACCCGTGTACATAGTTGTGTTGATGTATAGTGTTAAGTATATATACTGATGGACAATCTGTGGACTCTTGCTTTGTTGAGCCCTTGGACTCTTTGAAACTGTGCCTTTAAGGCAGACCGGTGGTGCGATGGACACTACTCAAAGTGAGAGACACTGACCACCGGAACTGTATTTGAAACTGGCCCGTTTTGGTCGGTATTATGTTTTTCTTGATTTTTGTTTTCCATTTTTAGTTGGTCCTGTTGACCTAGTAACGTTCAAGTAAAAGTGCCTCCCGCAAGGGAAGAAAGATGCTGAATATTTTTTTTTTTTAATGCTGAATATTGTTAATGTTGTAATAAATGTGCAAATTTTTAACTCTGTGGCGGATCAGGACGCTCGCGGATGAACGAGCTTAACCAAGGGGGAATGTGTTGCCCCACTGATTGGGACGCCATGGAGGGGTACTGCAACCCAAATAAGAGTGTGTGGTATCCTGTGACCAAGGAAACTGGGAACTTGTAAACAAGGGACCTTCACAACACCCACTCATACACACCCTAGAGTAGGGGACCGTGGGTGAACCCGCTGCAGGGAAGACCCAGTCCCATGGGAGTGGTTAGGGGGTAGAAAAGTCTATGGGTGGGATGACAGTCAGTCAGAGAAAGGAGTTGGTGAGAGGACGGTGCAGGAAAATTTTGTCATGGCAGGAAAGAGACCCTAAGGGCAGCAGGAGCTACAGTGCACCTGAATCTGGACCCGGTAATGCTAACCAGAAGGGTCTGGTCCCGGTCAGAAGACCGTCTCTGGACACAGGGCGAGTTCAACCCCGAGCCGTTAAACCAGGGGCCCGAGCTTCTTCAGGAAGTTGCGGCCAAAGACCCGGCATACACCTTGAAAAGGCACACCGAACTAGGGTCATGGGGACCTGAAGGGGAGTCACCCACCAAAGACCCATGGGACATGGCTCGAGGCTCTGTGCTCGGAGGAGCTGCACGGTAGTGAGGAGAAGATAGGGCAGTGAAGGGAGTGGTAGGGGAAAGCAGGCATACCCCGAGAGTCCTGAGTGAATCATCCCGGTTCCCTGGTGACTACCCAGGCCAGAAAGAACCCAAAATACTGTATTATCTGTCTGCCTGCATGAAGAACTTGCAAGTAAACCTGATCAGATTTAATGACTGGTGTGGCATACTTTCTTTCCCTCGCCTGAAGAGCCGCACACTGATGCATTGAAAGGGCTAGTGACAAGGCCGTGTGGTAAGCTGCCTCCCTGTGTAATAACTACTACTACTGCCCCAGGGATCCTACTCCACCTACGGGGAGCATAACCATCTGGCTGCCCTACCATCACCCCTGCGGTCTGACCCACAGCTCCGGTAACCATACCAGAACCACAGGTGGTGGTCACAAGCTACTTTTATTTTTATTATTTTTATTGACTCTTTTAGCGACCACTAGGGCCCTGTGACATCCTCCGTGAATTATTGCCCGGAACTGAGTACCCCACGGCCCTGGGGCGGGTCATAAACAATGTAATACAAAAGTTGTAGTTGGAGATTTACACCAGATAGAAAAAAACTAGTCAATTGCAAACTGTGAAGCTAATCACTAATCACAAGTCATGAGGCAGAGTAGTCAAGGATTCCAAGGTCAAATACCTGGAGAGCCAGTCAAAGTTTAACCCCTCCACCCCAAGCCTGTTTTCACCTTCATAACCAGTCCATTTTTTTCAATTCTTACCTTTGTGTCTTTCTGTTGTAATTACTCTGGAATGCTTCAATGGATCCCAGTGAATTTGAGAATGTTTTTCGTGATATATTTTCCTTAATGTTAGTGATAAATTTAGGACAGTGTTTTTGCATTTACTTGTGAAGATACTGGAAATTTGGCTCTTCAATCCTGGCTCTTTTAATGCCTTTAATCTGTCTTGTGGCCCCACAGATACCAGAATAACCTGTCACCATTTTATAACCCTTCCTCTCTGCCTGAAGCCATGAGGCTGGACAGAGAGTGCACAGGGGGAAAAGCGCACAAGATGGAGAGTGCATAAGGGAAGACAGTTCAAAAGAGAGAGCACAGAAGTGAGGAGACCGCAAAAGAGGAGAAAGACCACACAAAGGGAAGCCAACTCAAAGAAGAGAGCACATGAGGGGAGAAGACAGCACACAGGGGGAGAAGACAGCATACAGTGAGGAGAGCATGGGGAGAGAGACAGCTCTCTCACAGGGGGAGACAGTTCATCAAAGGAAATAGCACAGAGGTAAGAAAACTGCACCATTGGGAGAAAGACCACAAAAAGCAGGAAAGAGAGAGTGGAAAGGGGGGAGAGCATACGGTTTAGGAGAGATAACCACCACCCCCAGCTCCACAGAGCCTGCCCCCAATTGTGACATCACCACCCTATATAAAGCCCCCCCCATGCACTGTCTTTCCCACGTATGAGGTATCTCTATTCCTGTGCACTGTGTCTGCTCCTTATGTGCTGTGTCTGTGACCGATAACCCATAGCTTGAGGCTCTGAGGAAAACTGCTAAAAAACTTCACCATATCTTACACAAGGATGACCAACCGAAATAAAAATATTCAAAGACCCTCCCTTAATATGCTACAGACAATCTCCCAATTTAAGAAACATCATGATTAGTGATGAGCGAGTACTAAAATGCTCGGGTGCTCGAAGCTCGGACAGAGCATCCCGAGATACTCGTGTACTCGGCCCGAGTAACGAGCCCAATGTTATCCTATGGGAGACACGAGTATTTTTATGAAATGACTGCCGGCAGCATGGAAAAATCCAAAAAATGTCACAAAAGTCTCAGAAGAGTGATGAAATGACATGGCAACACAATGGGGAAGACCCCTGGAATGATTTCTCACTCAAAAGTCACAGCTGTGAACAATGTTGTCTGAGTTTCACGCCAATTTTACGGAGTCTCCAGAAAACCTTCCAAAATGACACCAAAATGAATATTTAGGGTGGAAATGTTAAGGGCACATACCCAATAGTGAGATACAGCTGGTGTATGTCACTTTTTGTGATTACATAAAAGATTTTACGTGAAAACATTGTGCGACACTCCGATGACCCTGACAAGAGACGTACATGAAGCCCTGTCTAGAAATAAAGTGCCCATTTTGAGGAACTGGGTGTATTGTAGTATCTTCCTTTGCAAGGGCAGTCCAAAATTGGGAGGTTCACCAATGCCCCTGGATACAGACATGCAGGATGGCCTGTAAACAAGAACTGGGTGTATTGTAGTATAGCCCTTTGGCCAGGGCATCCAAAAATTGGGAGGCTCCACATTGTCCCTGGATAGAGACGTGCAGGAGGGCCTGTAAAGAAGAACTGGGTGTATTGTAGTATAGGCCTTTGGCCAGGGCAGCCAAAAATTGGGAGGTTCAACAATGAGCCATGCATACAGACATGTAGTAGGGCCTGTAACCCTCAAGTGGGTGTATTGTAGTATAGCCCTTTGGTCAGGGCAGCCAAAAATTGGGAGGTTCAACAATGACCCATGCATACAGACATGTAGTAGGGCGTGTAACCCTCAAGTGGGTGTATTGTAGTATAGCCCTTTGGTCAGGGCAGCCAAAAATTGGGAGGCTCCTCTTTGTCCCTGGATAGAGACGTGCAGGAGGGCCTGTAAACAAGAACTGGGTGTATTGTAGTATAGCCCTTTGGCCAGGGCAGCCAAAAATTGGAAGGTTCAACAATGACCCATGCATACAGACATGTAGTAGGGCCTGTAACCCTCAAGTGGGTGTATTGTAGTATAGCCCTTTGGTCAGGGCAGCCAAAAATTGGGAGGTTCAACAATGATCCATGCATACAGATATGTAGTAGGGCCTGTAACCCTCAAGTGGGTGTATTGTAGTATAGCCCTTTGGTCAGGGCAGCCAAAAATTGGGAGGCTCCTCATTGTCCCTGGATAGAGACGTGCAGGAGGGCCTGTAAACAAGAACTGGGTGTATTGTAGTATAGCCCTTTGGCCAGGGCAGCCAAAAATTGGAAGGTTCAACAATGACCCATGCATACAGACATGTAGTAGGGCCTGTAACCCTCAAGTGGGTGTATTGTAGTATAGCCCTTTGGTCAGGGCAGCCAAAAATTGGGAGGTTCAACAATGACCCATGCATACAGGCATGTAGTAGGGCCTGTAACCCTCAAGTGGGTGTATTGTAGTATAGCCCTTTGGTCAGGGCAGCCAAAAATTGGGAGGTTCAACAATGACCCATGCATACAGACATGTAGTAGGGCCTGTAGTGGGTGTATTGTAGTATAGCCCTTTGGTCAGGGCAGCCAAAAATTGGGAGGCTCCTCATTGTCCCTGGATAGAGACGTGCAGGAGGGCCTGTAAACAAGAACTGGGTGTATTGTAGTATAGCCCTTTGGCCAGGGCAGCCAAAAATTGGAAGGTTCAACTTTGTCCCTGGATAGAGACGTGCAGGAGGGCCTGTAACCCTCAAGTGGGTGTATTGTAGTATAGGCCTTTGGCCAGGGCAGCCAAAAATTGGGAGGCTCCTCTTTGTCCCTGGATAGAGACGTGCAGGAGGGCCTGTAACCCTCAATGGGTGTATTGTAGTATAGGCCTTTGTCCAGGGCAGCCAAAAATTGGGAGGTTCAACAATGACCCATGCATACAGACATGTAGTAGGGCCTGTAACCCTCAAGTGGGTGTATTGTAGTATAGCCCTTTGGTCAGGGCAGCCAAAAATTGGGAGGCTCCTCATTGTCCCTGGATAGAGACGTGCAGGAGGGCCTGTAACCCTCAAGTGGGTGTATTGTAGTATAGCCCTTTGGCCAGGGCAGCCAAAAATTGGAAGGTTCAACAATGACCCATGCATACAGACATGTAGTAGGGCCTGTAACCCTCAAGTGGGTGTATTGTAGTATAGCCCTTTGGCCAGGGCAGCCAAAAATTGGAAGGTTCAACAATGACCCATGCATACAGACATGTAGTAGGGCCTGTAACCCTCAAGTGGGTGTATTGTAGTATAGCCCTTTGGTCAGGGCAGCCAAAAATTGGGAGGTTCAACAATCACCTATGCATACAGACATGTAGTAGGGCCTGTAACCCTCAAGTAGGTGTATTGTAGTATAGCCCTTTGGTCAGGGCAGACAAAAATTGGGAGGCTCCACATTGTCCCTGGATAGAGACGTGCAGGAGGGCCTCAAAACATTTTTCCCATTGAAAAGGAGCGGGTCTCCTGTCGTTGTAATGCCCATTCTAAAAGAATGGGCGAAAAAATTTACCACTGCGGGTATACCTCAAACAACAGCCTAACTATTGTAACGGTCATCATGGTGTCACATGAGGAGAAGGAGGAGCAGTCCAGCGATTAGCCAAAGTCCGGAAGTGTGTACCCATGGGTGAGTGGAGGTACATGTCAAATTCAAATAACAAAATTTTAATTCAGTTGTCATTTGCTGGTGGTGTGGTGAAATCTGGCCCAATCCAACCCTTGTTCATCTTGATCAGAGTCAGCCTGTCCGCATTTTCAGTTGACAGGCGGGTGCGTTTATCAGTGATGATTCCACCTGCAGCACTGAAAACACGCTCTGATAAAACGCTAGCGGCAGGGCAGGCCAGGACTTCCAAGGCGGAGAGAGCCAATTCATGCCACGTGTCGAGCTTGGAGACCCAATAATTGAAAGGCACAGAGGAATCTCGCAGTACAGTTGTTCGATCTGCAAGGTACTCCTTCAGCATCTGCCCAAACTTAGCATTTCTGGTGGCACTACCCGCACCTCAGGGGCTGTGGTACGTGAGGGGCTGAGAAAACTGTCCCACATCGTAAAGACAGTTCCCTGCCTCTGGCGGATTGGACTTGTGCCCCTCTCGGCCGTACGCCTTGGTTGTCCACCGAATCCTGACCTATGCCGCTAGCGTTTTGTGAGGGGAATGATTTCACTACTTCCGTGACTATGGCCCTGTGGAACTGCTGCATTTTGGCTGACCTCTCCGCCTCAGGAATGAGAGACATAAAGTTCTCCTTGTAGCGTGGGTCTAACAGTGTTGCCAACCAGTACTGATTGTCGGCCAAGATGTTCTGAACGCGAGGGTCACGAGACAGGCAGCTTACCATAAAGTCAGCCATGTGCGCCAGACTCTTAACAGCCATCACTTCAGTATCCAGACCAACACGATGACTGAACATGCTGTCCTCCTCATTCTCCTCCTCCTCCTCCTCACCTCCCCTGTCCTCTGGCCAGCCACGCTGAATCGAGGGTATGACTGGTGTGCATGTCATATCCTCAATTTGGCCAGAGAGTTGCTCCATGTCTTCATCCTCCTCCTCCTCGTCATAGTCCTCCACTGCACGTTGTGATGAGATGAGGCTGGGCTGTGTGTTTTCACCCACACCCACTACTGTTTCTTGCTCAAAGTCATCGTGCTCGGCCTGCACTGCATCCTCTTTGATTTTCAGTAGAGACCGTTTTAGAAGGCAGAGTAGTGGTATGGTGACGCTAATAATGGCGTCATCGCCGCTCACCATCTTGGTGGAGTCCTCAAAGTTTTGGAGGACGGTGCATAGGTCCGACATCCATCTCCACTCCTCAGGTGTTATGTGTGGAGTTTGACCCATTTCCCGACAGCTTAGGTGATGCAGGTAGTCCACAACTGCCCTCTTCTGCTCACATATCCTGACCAACATGTGCAGAGTTGAATTCCAACGCGTGGGGACATCACACACCAGTCTGTGGGCCGGAAGACTCAAACGGCGCTGAAAGCCGGCAAGGCCGGCTGAAGCAGCAGGTGACTTGCGAAAATGTGCAGACAGACGCCGAACTTTTACCAGCAGGTCAGACAGCTCTGGGTATGACTTCACAAACCTCTGAACCACCAGGTTGAGCACATGGGCCACGCATGGAACATGCGTCAGCTGCCCTCGCCTCAAAGCTGCCACCAGGTTCCGGCCATTGTCACACATGACCTTTCCTGGCTTTAGGTTCAGAGGTGTGAGCCAGTGATCTGCCTGCTGTTTCAGAGCTGTCCACACCTCTTCTGCATTGTGGGGTTTGTCACCTATGCAGACTAGCTTCAGCACAGCCTGCTGCCGCTTTGCAGAGGCAGTGCTGCAGTGCTTCCAGCTTGGGACTGGTGTGGAGGGTACAGTGGATGAGGATGCGCAGGAGGAGGAGGCTGAAGAGCATGACATTCCGGAGCTGTAGAGTGTCGGTGAAACCCTGACAGAGGTAGGGCCTGCTATCCTTGGTGTGGGAAGGACGTGTTCCGTCCCTCGCTCAGACTGGGTCCCAGCCTCCACAATATTAATCCAGTGTGCCGTCAAGGAGATGTAGCGGCCTTGCCCACAAGCACTTGTCCACGTGTCTGTGGTTAGGTGGACTTTGGCTGAAACAGCATTGTTCAGGGCACGTGTGATGCTGTTGGACACATGGTTATGCAATGCGGGGACGGCACATCTGGAGAAATAGTGGCGGCTGGGGACCGAGTAACGTGGTACAGCAGCCGCCATCAGGTCGCGGAATGCGTCCGTCTCCACCAGCTGGAAAGGCAACATTTCTAGCGCTATGAGTCGCGAAATGTGATCATTCAGGACTGTGGCATGTGGGGCGTTGGCAGCGCATTTGCGCCTGCGTTCAAATGTTTGCTGAATGGATAATTGAACGCTGCGCTGGGACAAGGACGTGCTTGATGGTGGTGTAATTTGTGCGTGGGCAACTTCAGGTGCAGGGCCGGAGGCTTGTTCGTGGCCAGCATGGACAGGGGATTGGCTCGCGTGCACAACAGGCGAAGACGTAGCAGTGACATCAGCAAGCACCGCTCCTCGACTCTGTTGTACTTCCACAAAGTCGGGTGCTTGGCTGACATGTGCCTGATCATGCTGGTGGTGGTCAGGCTGCTAGTTTTCGTACCCCTGCTGATACTGGCATGGCAGGTGTGGCAAATGGCCTTTTTAGAGTCTTCTGGAGCCAACTTAAAAAACTCCCAGACTCTGGAAGACCGAACATTTGCACAGGCACCTTGAGTCGTGTTGTTGTTCCGGGGAACGGTTGCCTGCCTTCTGCCTGCGGACGCAACCCTGCTTCGTACTGCCTGTTGGGATGCTACGCCTCCCTCCCCCTGTGCACTGCTGTCCTCGCTCTGCATATCCTCCTGCCATGTTGGGTCAGCTACTGGATCATCCACCACGTCGTCTTCCTCTTCAGCACCCTGATCCTCCTCCTGACTTCCTGGCAATTGTGTCTCATCATCGTCCACCCCTTGTTGAGACACTTTGACAACGTTCCGTTCGTCATAACGTGGCTGCTCAAATATTTGGGCATCTGTACATACCATCTCCTCATGACCCACTTCAAGAGGAGGTGGCGACAGGCCAGATTCTGCGAATGGATACGTGAACAGCTCTTCCGAGTGTCCTAGTGTGGGATCAGTAATGTCCGTGGGCGTGTACTCGGCCAGGTGGTAGGAAGGAGGATCAGGTTGGGAAATGTGCGGTGCAGTATCACGGCTACTGACAGTTGACCGTGTGGAAGACAGGGTGTTTGTGGAGGTGCCCATCTGACTTGAAGCATTATCCGCTATCCAAGTAACAACCTGTTGACACTGATCTTGGTTCAACAGTGGTGTACTGCTGCGGGCCCCAAGAATTTGGGACAGGACGTGCGAGCGAGGAGATGTGGCCCTTTGTTGTTGCGAAATTAGTGCTTGCACATGACCTCGGCCTCTGCCTGCACCACCATCACGTCCACTTACTTGTTCCTTGCCAACGCCCTTGCCAACGCCTTTGAGCATTTTGCCTGTATAGAGCGACAACTGTCTGGTGACTGTAGAGGTCACAGGAGATTATGATTTTAGTTCCCTAACCTGTATCAAGGTATGACGTACACCAGTCTGGTGACTGTTCAGATCACAAGAGATTAGGATTTTAGTTCCCTAACCTGTATCAAGTTATGACGTACACCAGTCTGGTGACTGTTGAGATCACAAGAGATTAGGATTTTAGTTCCCTAACCTGTATCAAGTTATGACGTACACCAGTCTGGTGACTGTTGAGATCACAAGAGATTAGGATTTTAGTTCCCTAACCTGTATCAAGTTATGACGTACACCAGTCTGGTGACTGTTGAGATCACAAGAGATTAGGATTTTAGTTCCCTAACCTGTATCAAGTTATGACGTACACCAGTCTGGTGACTGTTGAGATCACAAGAGATTAGGATTTTAGTTCCCTAACCTGTATCAAGGTATGACGTACACCAGTCTGGTGACTGTTGAGATCACAAGAGGTTAGGATTTTAGTTCCCTAACCTGTATCAAGGTATGACGTACACCAGTCTGGTGACTTTAATGGTGTCAGGAGAGGATTTTAGTCCCTAACCTGTATTAAGATAATACGTACTCCTGTCTGGTGACTTTAATGGTTTCAGGAGAGGATTTTAGTCCCTAACCTGTATCAAGGTATGACGTACACCAGTCTGGTGACTGTTCAGATCACAAGAGATTAGGATTTTAGTTCCCTAACCTGTATCAAGTTATGACGTACACCAGTCTGGTGACTGTTGAGATCACAAGAGATTAGGATTTTAGTTCCCTAACCTGTATCAAGTTATGACGTACACCAGTCTGGTCACTGTTCAGATCACAAGAGATTAGGATTTTAGTTCCCTAACCTGTATCAAGTTATGACGTACACCAGTCTGGTGACTGTTGAGATCACAAGAGATTAGGATTTTAGTTCCCTAACCTGTATCAAGTTATGACGTACACCAGTCTGGTGACTGTTGAGATCACAAGAGATTAGGATTTTAGTTTCCTAACCTGTATCAAGTTATGACGTACACCAGTCTGGTGACTGTTGAGATCACAAGAGATTAGGATTTTAGTTCCCTAACCTGTATCAAGGTATGACGTACACCAGTCTGGTGACTGTTGAGATCACAAGAGGTTAGGATTTTAGTTCCCTAACCTGTATCAAGGTATGACGTACACCAGTCTGGTGACTTTAATAGTGTCAGTAGAGGATTTTAGTCCCTAACCTGTATTAAGGTAGTACGTACACCTGTCTGGTGACTTTAATTGTTTCAGGAGAGGATTTTAGTCCCTAACCTGTATCAAGGTATGACGTACACCAGTCTGGTGACTGTTCAGATCACAAGAGATTAGGATTTTAGTTCCCTTACCTGTATCAAGTTATGACGTACACCAGTCTGGTGACTGTTGAGATCACAAGAGATTAGGATTTTAGTTCCCTAACCTGTATCAAGGTATGACGTACACCAGTCTGGTGACTGTTGAGATCACAAGAGGTTAGGATTTTAGTTCCCTAACCTGTATCAAGGTATGACGTACACCAGTCAGGTGACTTTAATGGTGTCAGGAGAGGATTTTAGTCCCTAATCTGTATTAAGGTAGTACGTACACCTGTCTGGTGACTTTAATGGTTTCAGGAGAGGATTTTAGTCCCTAACCTGTATTAAGGTAGTACGTACACCTGTCTGGTGACTTTAATGGTTTCAGGAGAGGATTTTAGTCCCTAACCTGTATTAAGGTAGTACGTACACCTGTCTGGTGACTGTAATGGTTTCACGAGAGGATTTTAGTCCCTAACCTGTATTAAGGTAGTACGTACACCTGTCTGGTGACTGTAATGGTGTCAGGAGAGGATTTTAGTCCCTAACCTGTATTAAGGTAGTACGTACACCTGTCTGGTGACTTTAATGGTGTCAGGAGAGGATTTTAGTCCCTAACCTGTATTAAGGTAGTACGTACACCTGTCTGGTGACTTTATGGGTTTCAGGAGAGGATTTTAGTCCCTAACCTGTATTAAGGTAGTACGTACACCTGTCTGGTGATTTTAATGGTTTCAGGAGAGGATTTTAGTCCCTACCTTGTATTAAGGTAGTACGTACACCTGTCTGGTGACTGTAATGGTTTCAGGAGAGGATTTTAGTCCCTAACCTGTATTAAGGTAGTACGTACACCTGTCTGGTGACTGTAACGGTGTCAGGAGAGGATTTTAGTCCTATCCTGTATTAAGGTAGTAAGTACAAGAGTGTGGTGACTCTAATGGTCACAGAAAAGCTTGGATTCCAATCTGTATCACCCTGCCTATATCCTCCTAGATTAGTCCTGAGAAGGACTGTTCTGGTCACTGGAAAGCTTGGACTCCAATCTGGATCACCCTGCCTATATCCTCCTAGATTAGTCCTGAGAAGGACTGTTGTGGTCAGCAGCAGCAGTTTGCAGCCCTGCTCCGGATCTACCTATGAGGGCCGCAAATCTGTCCCTAAGCAGCAGCAGACACTCTCCCTACACTCACTGCCTGGATGGCTGTGTGACGAGCACAGCGCGCCGGGCGTTATAAAGGCTCGGTCACGCTGTGCAGGGCGGCCAATCACTGCTATGCCACAGCTAACAGGGCTGTGGCATTGCAGTGGTCTGCCAGCCAATCCCTGCACGTGGGCTGGCTCTCAAAAGAGCGCCAACATGCAGAGATGACGACCACGAGCAGAGCACGAGTATCGCGAGATTACTCGGTGCCCGGCGAGTCGCCCGAGTACAGTGATACTCGTGCGAGTACCGAGTAGTGGTGAGCATGCTCACTCATCACTAATCATGATTTGAAGTTCAATGCCCTCAGATACACCAAGAGGAACTTATGCTTGCAATGGGAAGAGCTGCAAAACTTGTATTCATATAGTGATGAAAGACAACATCCAGATCCTCAATACACAGCGGGTTTATGAGATTCCTGGGACATTCACAAGTTTCTCTTTCAAAGTGGTATATATAATTCTGTGTATTATATGTCCTCTGGGGTGTCTTCTATGTTGGAGAAACAGGACAGAGACTCAGAACAAGTACGAGGTCTCATTGTTATACAATTACAGACAAAAATTCCCTTTACCTGTAGCCCACCATATCTATGGTGCAGGACACACCGTTGAAAATATGAAAGTTGTCATATTAAAAGGTCATTTCAAATCACAAAAAACATAGATGGGTCTGTGAATACAAATTAATTACAACCTTTGATTCTGTTTGATCAGGTTTAATCCCTGTCAGGAGGATTTATGACTCACTACAAGATCTGAGGAGTCTTTTAGGGCCCTTTCACATCAGCGTTTTTTTCAAATTGCGGCAGATGCGGTGAAAAAAACGCATCTGCCGCGATTACCGCATACCGGCTGCACTTGCAGCACGGTTGCGGCGTGGTTGCGGTAAACGCCATACAAGGTATAGGCTGACTTGCGGCAGGTGCGGCAAGTGCGGTTTTGGCACTTGCGGCAGGTGCGGCCGCGAAAAAAAAAAGCTGTCAGCCGCGTTTTTTTTTCGCGGCCGCACCTGCCGCACCTGCCGCAAGTGCCAAAACCGCACTTGCCGCACCTGCCGCAAGTCCGCCTATAACTTGTATGGCGTTTACCGCAACTGTGCCGCAACCGTGCCGCAAGTGCAGCCGGTATGCGGTAATCGCGGCAGATGCGATTTGAAAAAAACGCTGATGTGAAAGGGCCCTTACACAGACACTGAGTTCACCAGATCTCAGAACTTACATTTAAATTGGCACCATAAAAACTTTCACACCACTAAACCTGGATAATTAAGGTTTCTCTCTCTAAGTTCTGTTTGTTCATTTAAATGTCCATTTATTATACCTTACATCTGCTCTGGTTGAGTATATATTTGTGTTTCTTCTAATATTTAGTTATACCATGTCTGATGAAAAGACATGAGAAGTCTTGAAGGCTTGCTGCTTTATAACATCAATTATTTTATGTTAGCTAGCCATTAAAAGGTATCACAACTACATGATTATTATATTGTTTCTCCTCAATTAACCTCCTTACATAGTCCCCCACAGGGCAAGCTCCAGATTTTGAGGGCCCTGGGTGAAAGAGTCTCAATGGGCCCCTTTTACACTCCGCCCCTACCCCTCCCCGCTGCTGCACATTCGCACCTTAAGCTGCACCCCAGGAATAGAAAGGAGAAAATAAGAAAACATTTTTTCCTATTAAATGAAGCTTTCCTGGCAGTGTAAAATAGAGGGGTCATTAGCACTAATTTTAATGTACTAGGGTATAATACTGTGTAAATAATTCTATAATTAGTGTTTTTCTGCAAATTATATATGATGCACACAGCTGTTTAACATGCCAGACATAGATGGCTTTGCTACATATACACTACACATAGTACACACACAGCTCTACTCCATGCAGATACACACACGCAGCCTAGCTACATGCAGACTACACATACAGATACACACACGCTCTGCTACATGGATACTAAATACCCAGCTCTGCTACATGAACAATACATGCACATACAAAGACACACATAGCTCTGTTACATGCACAAACTAACACACACAGCTCTGCTCATGTGGTCAATACATGTACATACAGATTCACACAGCTCTGCTACATGCACATACAAACACACACAGCTCTGCTGCATGCACAATACATGCACATACAGATACACACACAGCTCTGCCTCATGCACAAACACACACAGCTCTGTTACACGCACATACAGATATACACACATCAAATACACACACATACAGAAATAGATATACACATATATAGATACACTCGCATACAGCTGTAGATACACACAAACACACACACATACAGACACACACATACACATACACATACAGATATACACACATATACAGACACACACATATTACCACATTCAGATGATCTTGATCGGTGCAGAGCAGGAAGAGGAGGCGCTGGGAGATGCACAGAGGCTGCAGAAGTTAAGCAGAAGCAGTTTCTTCCAGGACTTTGATTTCAGTCATGTGATCAGTCACATGACTTGAACTGGAAGGTCCTGCAGCGTCTGTTCAGCTCCCATTAAGCTTCCTCTCCTGCTATGTACTGATCACCTAGATCAGTGCAGAGCAAGAGAGAAGAGAGGGATAAGGGGGAAGCTGCCTCAGTGGGTATTCTCACTGCTACATCTCACAGACAGCAAGTGGGCCCCCTCACTTCTTCAGGGCCCCGGCACCTGCCCGAGTATGCCGGGTGCTGGCACCGGCCCTTGTCTCCCACACAGTCTGATATCTCCATGAATAACTTAAATCAGTATGAGGCTCCCACAGTATTCCACAGTACTGACAATTTAAGGAATAAAACAACTCACATAAGTCCATTCCACTACTACTCCAGTCAGTGCAGTGTACTGACCTCTGCACAATTGGCTCTCACACAGATTTAATGGTAAAAGATGAAGTTGATAACAATGTGTTTCATTATGGTATACTCTGGGATCTCCCTCCCTTCTGTACGCTGTGTCTCTCCCCCTGTACACTGTGTCTCTCCCCCTGTGCGCTATTACAACAAACAAATGTGGGTGTGTGATAAAATGAAATATAGATTACTGCAGCAGCATACGATTAATACAGTTGGACTATTAATACATGATAAATTAATAAAACCAAAGAAAAGAAACAAAAATGAGCATATACCCTAAAATAAAAAAATAAATTACAATAGTGCTTGAAAATGAAAATAGGGTACTTGGTAACATTAGTTTGATTAAATTAAATGTATAAGACCTCCCACTATGTTCCCTCGCAGTCGAGCTATATCAAGAGATATTTTGTATCAATCATTTTTTCAACTGAGTCACATCTGTTGATATTTATCTTCTTGAGTGTGATTGCAATCTCCAATATATTGGGAAAACAATACAACCCATTTAATGTCGGATGAACAAACATGGGAATAATATCAAATATGGTGTTTTCAATCACAGTTAATCCGAACGCTTTTTAATGGAACACACAAAATATGACAACAATGTAATCAATTTAATTAATGATAAATCATATTGGATTTCTATGTCACAAACAATCTTGGGGAAGATCATCTGCATACTCATAATCCTCATCGGGGTCTCTACCTGACTGCAGTTCATCGTGATAACTGGCATGAGTGGAAAAAATGCTACCAGTCGATGTTATCTGGTACATTGAGAGGTGTTGTCTTAACAGAAGAATCACAATTTTCACTGTACAGGGCAAATCACGGACTGGCAAATGATGGTTATACCAGATAATGACTGGTTTTCTGCTCCCCCTGCAATTCCTCCTAAGGCTGGGTTCACACTGGCGTTCCCCTCCGCAGTGTTCTGCGGAGGAGAAACGCCATGTGAGCGCAGCCAGCTCAAGCGCCTATCTTTATAATGGGGACGCACGGTGCTGCGCTTGACTGAGCATGACCGTGCGCTCCCATTCACTGCTATAAGTGATTTGTACGCAGGCGGGCGCCTGCACACAAATCACACAGTCTCGTCCGCACCAGGGACGCGACATGTTGCATTCCTGGTGCGGACGAGACTGTGTGATTTGTGCGCAGGTGTCCGCCTGCGTACAAATCACATATAGCAGTGAATGGGAGCGCATGGTCATGTGCAGTCAAGCGCAGCACCGTGCGTCCCCATTATAAAGATAGGGGCTTGCGCTGGCTGCGCTCACATGGCGGTTCCCCTCCACAGAACGCTGCAGAGGGGAATGCCAATGTGAAACCAGCCTAACACTGTAAAGTTGCACACTGTAAAGGCACACCTGTGGAATAATCATGCTGTTTAATCAGCATCTTAATACGCCTCAAATATATTTTATCTTGGCAAAGGAGAGGTGCTCACTAACACAGATTTAGACAAATTTTAGAACAATATTTGACAGAAAAAGGTCTTTTGTGTATATAGATAAAGTCTCAGAATTTTGAGTTCAGCTTGTAAAAAACGGGAGCAAAAACTAAAGTGTTGCATTTACTTTTTTGTTCAGTATAATTCTACAGTAATAATCCATTGTCTATACTTTATTTTAATGTTAAATTACAATGAATACATCTTGGTTTTACTGCGGTGACATGATATAACAGTTCAGCGTCCATACAATAAAGAGAAATGTTGCTCTCCCATTAGATGTAATGCTTCAAAGGTAACTTTTACATTTGCCATTGAGTGATATATAAGAGCCCCACAACACACAACAGGATCAGTCTTGTCTTTGCCATGATACAGGGTGCTTTATTCTTTGGTCGTTCTGGTGGGCACTCGGTATATGGTGGCAAACATGCTGCATATGCCATGACATGGGCTATATAAGTTTGTTCGTGCACACCATGAAAAAGATGTGCCATGGGACCTTTGGAAAATATTGGAACATCTTCCCCTCCATGAGTTTCTGAATTCAATGGTACTGCACTTTGTGACATATAGTCTTTATCCTCTTTAATATAAGAAAGAGAAAAAAAAAGGTCATATAAAGGGCTATAATGCAATTGCAGTTACAACTGGTGACAAAACGTAATGATATAATGACATTTTGGGTCCTATCTAAACACAAGGAAGACATTACTGTTATATCCTACAAGCCTTCACACAGCATGTTACTAAAAATTATATTGTTTCCTTGGGGGATTTAAGCTCACTTGTATGATTCTATGTTTTATTGCCCTTTTTGGCAGAGTTTTACAAATAAGTCTTGGGCAACGTGAGCACACGACCAGCAGCTGGGAAGTCTTTACTTACAAAAGTGAATTGACCAACACTATTAATGACAATGTCCTAGTCTGCCATGCTGAGGCCAGGACAAAGAACCTAGGATCGACAATATAGTGGCACCATGAAAGAAAAGGTGAAAGTTCAATTGGAGGGATGGACTGTATAAAAAATAAGTGTTTTTCCCTGTAATTTATAGGTTTTTGTAATATGTGAGAAGGTGACTGGGTTCATGCCCCTGTAGACTCAAGCATATTAATGAATAGAGTACAAGAGTGTTTAAAGATAAGAAGACAGTAGTTGATAATTCAAAGGGATAACAAGTTTTATTACACAATCCACAGACATAGAAACAAGTCAAAGAAGTAACGGATACAAGGAAGTTGTAAGGTCAAGTGTAGAGGAGTCAAACAGTTACATGGACAGAGGAGATATCTCAAATCACCTGACCGGTTTTACGTGTTAAAGAACAGACAAGTGCAAGAAGCTGCTTACAAATAACAATTCTAATGGAATATAGCAACTATTTCACAGTCTACATAAGACGCAGGTCATAAACATCAATCTTAGCACAGAGCAGTTCAGTATATGCAAGTAAAAGCATATAGACAAAACCTCAAACTCGTCCTCTGAACTGCCTGTCAAGTTAAATATGTACCAGCATCAGAAAAGTGCTTATGCTTTGTGGAAGGAACGCTGTATAAGATCCTTAGTAAATCCCACTTAGCTAAATGTTCCTGGTGCATTAAGATATTACCACTTCACTGACATTATCCAAACAATAGTTACCGGTGACTAGTCTCGGTTGGGGGAGACTCTGACCATGCCAGCTCAGAGGGGGAGGAACCAGGCCCAAGGAGAACAGGACCAACTCCATCTTACAGTTAGATAGGGTTTGACTACAGTTAATAAAGAACGGGTAGCTTGAGTTATACTAACAGGATGCAGTTAGTGAGTAAATACATTAGCTCCAGTATTCAGTATGAAGTTTTCCGGGAGACAGTAAATACTGACAAGAGATGTAGAGGGCTAGAAATGGATGAATGGCTGAAAAATCTAGAGGCTGTGCTAGTGAAAGAACTACAAGTGAAAGAACCTATTACCCTTTGAGGCAGGGGTAGGCACTCATTTCAACATGGCAGTGATTCACCTTTCATTACAGAACATTTTGCAGTTTATGAGAGAGAGCGCAGCAATTCGCTAGAGACACGGTGATCTCCTTTCCATCCTCCTGTCCGAATAGGCTAGGACCTCCACAGGAAGGGAATGAGTTACCAGGATTTGGACTTGCTGAGTGTGTGGGTTTCTGTTCACTTCTCAGTGAATATGCCCCTTGGGATCTCCTTCCTAGCACTGGGCAGCAAAGGTAGTCCAATGGGTAGAGAATTAAACTTAAAAGATTTTAATGCTTTCGATCTGCAATTTTAATAGGAAAATCTGACATGTGCACGCTATCTCACTTGTAAAGTCGATTGTGTTGAACAAAATAAACTTTGGTTAAGACAAAGAATTTTGTGCCTCATTCGCTGACTTCACTGTGGAAAGGTCCTGGGTTGCCCAAGTCACAGGCAGCTGCTCAAGAGGTATGAACAGAATGGCACAAACCCATGCAGTCAGCTAGGTCCACACCACCACCAAACACAATATCCCCCATGCCATAGGGATGGTCAGGGCGTCTGTTGACCAAGTCTTGACCATGACTAATGCCCCAGGCCACCCTCACAAATGCATTCTATAAGATTGAGGATACATTAAATTTCCTTAAAGTAGATACTTTCTGCAACAAGTTAAGTAATACTTCTAAAAGAGCCTGACCAGACTATGCACCAGCTATTCTACTGTGTCTGTGGATTAGGAGTATTGGCATCCTATTGACAAGGCAAGCCCAACATCTATCATTATACAGCACTGCAGTTAGTTCTGTTTGCAGAGGTTCATTTAACTTTGAAAAATAAGTACTAATAAATACTGGGTGTGTCGCTAGTCCTCCCTTAATAATACAGTGATACCTATACACCACTGTCACCTGCTCCCATTTTTCAGGAGTGGGGAACTTGCAAGTTGTGTATATGCTGCTGCAGTCTGAATTATCTTAGCTGACAGGGTGCAGTTTAGTGGAAGAGGCTGATGATTTTTCACTTGTGGGCTCATATGACATTTGGTATGGGGAAATTTGCTTCAGGCTGGTGGGACTATTGCCCAGGTAAGTATACCTAGACGGTATGAATTTGACAGCTGTTTAAGTTTTTTACTAATGCCCCCATACATATTAACAGCTATCTGACCATTCGGACTACAGGTATCTCAGCAGTCTTTCTCATATACAAGACTTCTCACATTGCCAAGAGCTCCTGCGATCTCTATAAGAGGCACAAACACAGATTAGTCTGTGAGAAAAATCTGTTGATTTTGGCGGATTTTGACCACTCTAGTGGTCTAATGTGCATGAGAGTACTTAACTACTATTCAAAGGCTTTAGGCACAAGATGTCTTTTAGATGTCTGCAAATTCCGTGGGTTTTTCAGGCAGAAGACATTTCAGGACACACCAGTGTCTTCTGTGCTAAAACTGCTTTCTTTGTTTCTTGTGTGACATCTTTTCTGACATCTTTTGGGAACCGATTTTTAATTAAATTGCTGACAAGCAGAAGTCACCTTAGGATTGGTCAGGCCACATCATTCAACCCCTTCGCGTTTGGAATCCTGAACCTCGAAAGACTGAACATATGATCATCAAGTATGTTTTTACAATGCAGGGCATATATCCAGTCTTTTTAGAGTATATTTAGGGATTTTTCAGGTGGGTAATGGAGCAGATCAAGCTGAAAAAGATGTTGTGTGCACGCATCCTTAGTCTGACTTACCAATAGGGGGTGGCAATCCTAAAAGTGCCTAGGGCAGCATGAATGCCAAATACAGCCCTGTCTATAAAGTTGTATTATGTTGATTGGCATGATACAGCATAGGTAGCCTAGAATATTATATAGATGTATGATATTTTGCAGCTTATTAACCTTTACTGAAGTTTTGTATAATGCATCAAAGGTAAAAAGAGTGAAGCTGCACTCACCGGAGGTATTTATTCATGCGCATTTGTGGTGCCCCTGCGGTCCAGTCGCCACAGAGGTAATACATCTAGTCCCTAGGAATGGTATCCCACTCCCAGGTAAGAGGGGGGACACGACAGCCAGACCCACACACCTGCACTCAACACCATCCTAACTCCAGGCCAGGAGAGGAAAAAGGGGCGGAAGAGACCGGATACATGGGGAGCTCCATCTGCTGGCTGGAGGAGGGGGTGGGTACAACCAGACTAGAGA
The DNA here is from genome assembly GCA_033576535.1 of Allobates femoralis. Taxonomy (NCBI): domain Eukaryota; kingdom Metazoa; phylum Chordata; class Amphibia; order Anura; family Aromobatidae; genus Allobates; species Allobates femoralis. The sequence continues at coordinate 208,125,208 of JARQOC010000001.1, forward strand.
CAGGAAGTAGGAAAGCAGTCTGTGAGTAACACCAAGAGAGATGGAGCTCTGGTGGAGGCTCACGCCAGGGAAGTGGGACCAGCGAGGAGGTCGCCACAGAGCCCTGGCCGGAGGGACCCCGTTCCAGCAATCACCCCTGAGGGTATTGCTGGTAGAGCTAGGTTGCAGAGGGGATTGGCCCTGATCTAGCAAAATAACTGCAAGAGCTAGGAAAACCGGAGGCTACTGTGCTTGCGTGGGCAGCAGCCAACACCATGCTGATTCGCCGAAAAGGTGGCCATATAGGACCAGGGGACACGGTGATCATCGCCCGGCAGAGCCCCGCGGCCACTGACTCTGGACACTGAGTACGAAGACTCAGGGCAGGAGAGGACTGCAGCTAGCGTGGGGAGACAACATGCAAAGGCACAACATAGGGGGTTTCAGTAGAGTGTCTCCCTGACTGCTTGGGAGTGGGCAGTATCGCAAATCTGAGAAGCACGGTGCCTGGCTAGACTGCTCCCGACAACTGTGAGTAAAATACAAAGCTGCACCCCGGTGTCCTCCGTTTATTGCCGCGCCTTCCCTACTACCTCCTGCGTGACATCTCCACCTCCAGTATGCTCTAAAGATTTTTTATCTATCCCTGGGGCCCCACTCTACCTGTGGGGAGCGATACCATCCAGGCTGCCACTCCATCGGCCCCAGAGGTCCCACAGCAGCGCTGGTCACTCTGACCAGAATAACCATAGGTGGCGTCACAAACTATTCTCTTGTAAATAACCCCCTTTTCTGCATGCTCAGGGTCACGGAGCCGGGTCACGGCCACCGTGACCTTCCAACAAGTCGACCGGCCCAGTTCCGAGTACTCCCTGGCCCTGGTGGGCGTCCACATTATTTCAACAAGGATTCAGGTGGGAATAAAGGAGGATGTGGCCAACAGATGTCCCCTCTTTAGCCCACATCCTCCTACATGTCCGTCTGAATCCTTGTTAAAATAAAGCATATGAAGAAATACCTCCGGTGAGTGCAGTTTCATCCTTTCTATCTTTGATGCATTATATTGGAGGTTCTTTTGGAAGCATTGTGCACTAGAGCAGGGTTTTTTGTCTGGATTCAAACTTTTTTATTGTCTTGTGGTGCACAGAGTGGTGGTGCAGTTAAAACTTTCTATTATATTCAGTTTTCTATAATGCTTCTACAATATTATAAACATTTTTACAAAATTCTTACCAGCTACAGAAAGATTAACATCAGCACGTCCATCTGGTGTGATATTAAAGCCTGGACCATTACCATACAAGATAGATGTGTAATACTTCCCATCACGTGCTTTCTTGGGAGCGAGACCTTGACACAGACAAGAAATTGCATGTTATTTTTAGTTTGTTTCTGATCTTGTGATTTACCAATGGTATTATATTTTATTGCATTTTCTTTTACAAGTTTTTATTGAGGTTTAAGACATGAAATTACAATATTTCTTATTAGTACTAAATATTTTACAATGTATTCAAATTAGGTAGAATCAAAAAGCCTGGGAATGGCAGGTTGGTTTAATTACATTTTAATTTTTCCCACAAAAGTATTGCTGTATTCCAAAATGTTTCATTTTCACAATGATAACAGGAGAAAATGGATCTACAATCTTTTGTTTAATTTCTCCTAAGTATGCTGGCTCCCCATATGTGGTGGAAAACTACTGTTTGGTGGCATGGTGGGGTTTGGAATAAAGAAGCAGCATTTGACTTGTGGAGCACAAAACTGGCTGGAATAGATAGCGGATGTTGTATTGGCAGAGCTCTTCATGTGCATAAACACTGTAAATCCTCACCAATCTACACCATTTTGGAAACTGCACTCCTCAAGGGATTTATTTAGAGGTGTGGTGAGCACCTTGAACCAAAAGGTGTTTCACAGAATTTAAAAACGTTGAGCTGTAAAAATTTAAAAATGGTTTAGAAGGATTTAACTAGCCTGTTTTTAATCACGTGATGTCATAGAGCTAATGAAAAAGAGATTAATTAACTGGGTAGAAGGGCAAAATGAGCAATTGTAAGTACACAGTGCTATTTAATATGATGACTGCAATATATTAAAAGGATAAAAACTTTGATTGGATTGCTTCTTTAAAGAGGTTGTTCAGGCATGGTGTACAAGTCTGCGGTCACTCTATGTGACTGCAGACTTGTGAATCCTCACAGTGCGCACAGTGCACACATGGTGTCAGGATTCTCCGGTGGCAGCACCAGAAGCAGGCAGTCGTTTGATTACAATTGTGCAATTTGCATACTTGCGGCCAAATGCCAACTAGACATAGCCTACTGCTCTTTGCACCAGTACCAAAAAATCCTGCAAGCACATACTGTTACCCCAAGCAAGGACAACCCATTTAACAAGAGACGTGGCTTAATGAAGCAAGATATCTCTGTATAATTTTTGTGCATGTTAATGATATAAAGAAAGCTAACAAATAGATGGTGCAAATTTAGACTACACTGTGTGCAGAATTATTAGGCAAATGAGTATTTTGATCACATGATTCTTTTTTTACATGTTGTCCTACTCCAAGCTGTATAGGCTTGAGAGCCAACTACCAATTAAGTAAATCAGGTGATGTGCATCTCTGTAATGGGGAGGGGTGTGGTGTAATGACATCAACACCCTGTATAAGGTGTGCTTAATTATTAGGCAAACGCCTTTCCTTAAGCAAAATGGGTCACAAAAGAGATTTGACGGGCTCTGAAAAGTCCAAAATTGTGAGATGTTTTGCATAGGGATGCAGCAGTCTTGAAACTGCCCAAGTTTTGAAGCATGATCACTGAACAATCAAGCATTTCATGGCAAATAGACAACAGGGTCGCAAGAAGCGTGTTGGGTAAAAAAGGTGCAAAATAACTGCCCATGAATTGAGGGAAATCAAGCATGAAGCTGCCAAGATGCCATTTGCACCAGTTTTGCCATATTTCAGAGCTGCAACGTTACTGGAAGACAACTTCTTCAAGCAGTGGTATAAGAAGAAGTCGGTATCGTTCAAGAAAAACATGATTTTCATGCTCCATCACATGCATCCAACTACTCCACAGCCTGGCTGGCCAGTAAAGGTCTAAAAGAAGAAAAAATAATGACATGGCCCCCTTGTTCACCTGATCTGAACCCCATAGAGAACCTGTGGTCCCTCCTAAAATGTGAGATCTACAGGGAGGGAAAATAGTACACCTCTCGGAACAGTGTCTGGGAGGCTGTGGTGGCTGCTGCACGCAATGTTGATCGTAAACAGATCAAGCAACTGACAGAATCTATGGATGGAAGACTGTTGAGTGCCATCATACAGAAAGGTGGCTATATTGGTCACTAATTGTTTTTGTGTTTTGTTTTTGCATGTCAGAAATGTTTTTTTCTAAATTTTGTGTAGTTATATTAGTTTGCCTGGTGAAAATAAACAAGTGAGATGGGAATATATTTGGTTTTTATTAAGTTGCCTAATAATTCTGCACAGTAATAGTTACCTGCACAAACAGATATCCTCCTAAGATAGCCAAATCTAAAAAAAACCCACTCCAACTTCCAAAACTATTAAGCTTTGATATTTATGAGTCTGTTGGTTTGATTGAGAACATAGATGTTGATCAATAATAAAAATAATCCTCTAAAATACAACTTTGCCTAATAATTCTGCACAGAGTGTAGATAATAGATGTGGCCGCACTTTAAAGTAGCAATAGCGATAGTAGACTGGACTAAATATTTTTTGGTTAGTACTGATTATGTTATAAGTGTTTTGTGATATTTGTATTTCATTATTTTCTCTACTAGCATTGACCAATTGTATTTATGTTTGTTATTTTGGTTGTAGCATTATTTTTATCATTATTATTAGCATTTACCAAGAGGCCCTGTGGTAGTTTTAGTAGTATTGTCTATATATTGTATATTTTGTGTATATTAAAACCATTTTAGGTGGATTTACATGTGCCAGTCTTATCCTTATTTTCATATCACAAATTGAGACTAGGCAATCTAAAATGTACTAAATATATCATCCACCATGAAAAACTATGACAAATTTGTCAAGTCTAGTCTAAGTTTGAATCACTTTGTAGTTGGCTTACCATGCAATTAGATCTGGGAACTTGCTATCAACCTTATGGAGACAGCGAAGTAGGTGAGGAGATTGTAAGCCACTTCCCTCCTCTCAGATATATGCAAATATGCAAATTTGCACTTCACTAAAGAAGTGGAGAAACTTTTAAATGTGGCACTGGAGTTTCTCCACTTCTTTAGTGAAGTGCAAATTTGCATATTTGCATGCAATTAGACAATTTTAGTAAATCTGACCCAATTTGTTCTTCTTTCCTGCACCTCGGAAGCAAATAATACTTGACCATATTTTACTGCTTACTCAAGTAGATAAATTATGATACATTATTAATCTAGCTTTACATTTCGATGATTTAATCACAAAAGATCAGATTGAAGTCCTCTAGGAATAGTGCTTTCACATTAGAAAGATAACTTCAAAAAAAGATTTGCCATGGATCATCTTCAAGTGCAATGAATTTCCTGCCAGATGTATATCATATGGATGTGTTCACATGCTGTGATACTGCATAGAGTAGCACAGCCATAGCCACCGGCAGGGGTCAATAAACATGGGTAGGAAGGTGACAGTTCAGTGTGTTCCCAAATTTCAGCACTCGATGGCTGCAGGTGGGTGTCATATGAGGTACATTTACCTTGGGATCCCATCCCACAATTTAATATTTATTATACAGTTATGTTTTGAAGTTCATAGATTCCAACTGGTGATTATAATTATCATAATTTATGATACCTATTATAATTATTATAAGAGCGTGCTCACCAAAGATGCTGCTTCCTCTGTAGGTGTAGCCACCAAAAGTGAAAACATGGGAATGGTCTGCAGTGACTACAGTCAATGTCTCTTCTTCATCTATCAGCTCCATGGCTCTTTTTATTGCTCGATCAAACATAACACCTTCCATTATTGCCATTTTGGCTAATCCATCGTGATGTCCATGATCTATTCTACCACGTGTTAAAAATAGGAAGAACAATTCTTCATTATCTCAAATCAATGAATAGAATATATCATATAATATTGATTTAATGCAATGTCAGACTTTAAGTAAAAGTGTCGGCATAATATTGCATTGTCCTCATCGGAAAATCCGCTGTCACAAACTTTTAAAGGGTGTCTCTGAGCACAGAATGACTGTTCAAAGCAAATAAGTGCTGGAATCAAACCATGCTCCAGCTCATTTCAGTACATAGCAGGGACACATTTTATAAGATTATTTCAGCACAACACCATGTTTTTAAACACATCCAATTGTGGAACATATTATTGTTCCAAGATCTATTTAAAAAAAATAATTTTAAAATTACTTTTGTTCGTGGGAAAACCCCTTTAACGTCCCTTATTTCTCATCTCCACTTTTTATAGTGCTGAGGAATAAGTTAAAATCACCCATCCTGATGGGCAAAATTCCCAATAAGTGAAAGCTATATATGACAGCTGTCACCTGGGGACATTGGCCATGATAAGTTTTTGAACCATTCGGAGCTGATTAATCCCTTCAATTCTACTGTCAATCACTATAGCAGTAACTATCATGATTAAAGTAAGCAGTAAGTGATTAAAAGGGGGGTGAAAAGTCCCTCTTTTACAGGATCAACCGTTCACAATCATAATTGCGGGTGTCAATCGTTGCGATGATGACATGAGAGTATGATTACCCCAGGGTGTGGTGGCATGTTAGAACCTATAAGCAGAGTCTAACAGGCTGTGTCAGTGAGTGAGGAAAATAGAAATTAAATTGTTTCAGATTTTGGTAAAAGTCAACTTTCACCAGAAGCTATGACAATTTCCTTTCTTTTTTCCTTGACCTATGCTGGTCGGATCTACCAGGTTCCATGCATGCTAAGTAAAAACACATGGTGAGCTGGCTATTTTCCTATATCGATGTGTCAGTGAGTCATTGACAGGTCTCATGTACTCCCCTACAACAGTCCTGCAATAGATGAGATCAGCAATCAAAGTGAAAAATATGCATGTCTCATAGTGGAGCTAAGTGAAAAAGTAAAAAAATAGTTAAATAAAAGATGTAAATAGGAAAAAAGAAAGGTGTACAAGACCATGAAAAGCCATTTCCCCACTAAAAATGCTGCTTTTGTGTTAAAACAAAAATAAACAAAGAAACGTTCACATACTATCTACCTGATCTATAATACTGTCTCATTATTTATTCTATAAGGCAAACACCATAAAAATAATTAAAAAAATACCAAAAATGTCATTTTTCTCCCCATACTGAGACAAAACAAAATGAATAAAAAGCAGTCAAAAAAGTAATAAAGTCATATACAAAAAAACTTGTCGTAAATGAAAACGTCCTGCAAAAGACAAGCCCTATTATGGCTCATACAGAAAAAAAATTAAAAAGGTTACAGCTCTCTGAATATGGTGATGCAAAAACAAATTACAGTATTTTATGTACAATATAGTTTTTTGTGTGTAAAAGTAGCAAAGCATATAAATTAGCATAAATCTGAAATGGCTGTAATCATTCTGACCCAATGAATAACTTGTTCTTATCACTGTTACCGTACAGTGAGCCACGTAAACAAAACTATATTAAAAAAAATAACAGAATTGCTTGTTTTTGTATATTCTGCATCTGAAAAATCTGAATAAAAAGCAAACAAAAAAAATCCTGTGCCCCAAAATGGAACCAAAAAAGTCTCCGACTTGTTGGCAAAAATAAGCTTTTATAGGGCTGTTTGCCAAAAATAAAAAAATGACAGCTCTCAGAATATTGCAATACTTAAACTATTTATTACAAAGAAGCAATTTTACTGTGTGATCGCATAAGATAAGATATATGGTAAATCTGGAGTCGCTATGTTCACACCCTCCCAAACAATAAAGCCATCCTATTATGAATACCACATATTGAACCATGCAAAAATAAAAATAAGAACTATTCTTATACTGCAGTGTATTTGGTCTTTCTACCTCCCAAAAATCGGATTACGTTTGGGCTCTTATTTCTCCTGCGCTCTCTGCTGAGCATTCACATCAGGGTTTTTGTCTAAATCACTCAAAAAAAATGTGATTCAGACTAAATCCCCTAAGGAACCACTCAGTCTAATGCAGCAGATGGAATCATTTTGGACTTTGGACTCTGTCCCAGCAGTGTCCCATCATTTTGGTCTCTTTTATTGCCAAGTGTGGACAGCCACAGTTCTGTGAATGCCAAAAAGGATGGATACCACCGAAACAGACAACAAATGACGTCTGTAATGTCTCCATTTGCCTCATTAGAATAAGTGGTTCTGTTGGGGGTTTCATCTGGATCCCATTTTTGGGGGATCTAAACGGGAACCCCAATGTAAGTGCTCAGCATAGAACACAGGAAAGTGACCCCAGCCTTATAACGAAAGCGATCAATCAAAAAATATTATATATCCCAAAATGTTACCAATAAAACCCCTAACTTATCCTGCAAAAATCAAGTCCCCACTCAGGTTCGTCAATTCACTGGAAATATAGGGGGATCTGACGTTACTGCGAAATCAAAGACTCTGGAAAAACAATAGCACGACTTCAGCCAAATAAGTTCCAAAATTAGAAGGTTTAAAAATGTGACTAATGTAAGAAACCCCTATAAAATATTTACTTATTAGATATGTATTAAAAACATAGGACTAAAACAGACACAAAATAAATCTACAAGGGACCCGTGAGTAGGACATATATATATTCCCAATAGTAAAGCTCTACAGTGGAGCAAAACAGTAGTAAAATAATAGTTGTAGAATGCATAAACATGTTTCTAGTAGTGGCACATATCTGCTCTATAAAAGCCCTATACAGTCTGTCTAAGAAATGATGGGAGTACTGGTGTGTCACGGTCCGCGCTGCTGTGGTATGGATAAACTCACCAAAGAGCCAAATGTATTTTCATCCTTTATTCCTCCTCTCTCCTATGCGTTTCAGCGCCACACCCGGCGCCTTCCTCAGGGACAACGCTTTAAGCGTTGGGTGTTTCATTAATACTACTTTGGGAATTCATGAAACTAAAGGAAGGTTAACAAATTTTGCTGTCTCACGATACTGTTTAAATCATTATATCAGACCACGTTATTGTATATATTGCGTTTTATACATGATTATTGTTTTGGTGACGGACATTTATCTATGACACTGGAACATTCATATAAAATAAATTTCCTTAATGTGGCATACCCATAATTTGTTGTGGGATAAGGTTGACCTTCCTTATCAAAGCAGTCTCCATCTGCATGTCAATATGTTTCTGATCCCCATTCAAGTGTGCTAAGTTTGTCTATATTTGTAGGTGTGACTTTTAACTTTGATTCTAATAAAAAGTTTTTTTAATCAATTAAGTTGGTATCATCTGGTCTTGATAAAAACCTTATAGTTACCTCCTAGTATTTGAAAAACAATTCCTAGTTTCTTAAATAGCAAGTACAGCGATACCAGATTTACATCAGGCTTTTATGTTTGGTTACTATCACACACTAAAAAACACCTTAAAAAAAGTTTTTTCATCACCATATTTTGAGAGCTATAATATGTATATATTTCTGGCAACAGAGCCATGTTTTTGCAGAGTGAGTTGATTTTTGGGAGGCAAAATGAACAAAAACCAGCAATGCAGGAATTGTTTTTGAGGGTTTTTTGTTACACCGTTTACAGTGTAGTAAGAGTTAAAAGACTGCTTTATTCTTTAACTCATAACGATTACAGCAATACATTTATTTTTTTATGTTTTGCCACTTTTACACATTAAAAACTAATGTAAACTAGAATTGTACTTGCATAGTCATTTTCTGAGAGCTATAGCTTTTTTTATTTTTTTACTAACTAATCTATGTGGTCACTTGTTTTTTGCAGGACAATGTGCCATTTTCAGCTATACCATTTTTCTGTACATTTAATTTTTTTATTGTGTTTTATTCCCATTCCCTTGAGCTCTTCATTGCATACAAGCAGTCCATCTCCAAGTTTGTGTCCACATTCATTTCAGCAAAACAAACCTATTTCTCATGTCTCATATCCTCTCTATCTCACAATCCTAAACAGCTATTCAACACTTTCAATTCTCTACTCCGTCCCCCAGCATCTCCTCCTTTCCTCTCCTCTGTGCTGAAGACTTTGCCTTTTCTTCAATCAGAAGATTTATTACATCAGAGTAAGCTTTAGCCCACAGTCCTCCCAGCCCCTCCTTATTACTCATTTTTCTTCCAAAATCAGCTTCTTCCCATGATTGAAAATCAGCTTTCCTTTCCTCTTTTCTGTCAAAATTAAATCTCACAACCTGTGTGTTTGACCTGCTCCCATCCCACCTAATCCCCAACCTCACCAGAGTTTTCATCTTAACCCTATCCCATCTTTTCAATCTATCACTAATAACTGGTGTTTTCTCATTCTTTAAATATGCCTTGATTATACCCATTCTAAAAAAGACCTCCCTCGACCCATCCCCGTGTCTAGTTATCACCCAATATCACTTCTCCCTTATGCCTCAAAACTACTGGAACAGCATGTCCATCTTGAATTGTCCTCCCACCTCTCCTCCTGCTCCCTCATTGACCAGTTACAATCTGTCTTTTGACCTCATCATTCAACTGAAACTGCCCTAACTAAAGTCACCAATGACCTACTAACTGCCAATAGGAAGTGACACTACTCTGTCCTTCTTGTCCTGGACCTGTTCTCTGCCTTTGATGCTGTAGACCATTCCCTCTTGCTATAGATTCTCTCATCTTGGTATCACAGACTTGGCCCTATCCTGGATCTTTTCATATCTAAAAGACAAGCATTGCAATGCATTACACCTGTCAGTGGGACACTGGCAGATCACTTGTTAAGACCATTTGTTTGGCTGAGTATAACAGACTGCCATAAATGGCAAAACCAGAGGTCAATTTTACATGGCAACCCTCAGCTCCATCCATGATCATGTTACTGAGTGTAAAACAATCCAGTCCTTCTCACAAGCTTCTGAATGCTGCAATGGCTATTTATCGTGGTATTTAAAGGTACCTTCACACACAGCAATATTGCTAGGCAATTTCACTGGCAATTTGCTGGTTGCAGTGAAATCATGGACACATTGTTCTATTTTGTTGCTGTGTACAAATGGAACAATATGTCCATGATTTTACTGCAACCAGCAAATTGCCAGTGAAATTGCCTAGCAAAATTGCCATGTGTGATGGTACCTTAAAAGATAGCACAGGGATAACATCATCAGGACCTGGCAATCAGGTCTCAGTGATGTTGCCAGTTAGAAATAGTGTTCTGCACCAAAGTCCTTCCAGGACTCTGAGGGTCCCTATCCTAGCCACACCGCTGACCGCAAAGAAACATCTGTATTGCAAAAAGTCCAGCAAGTGCAAAAGTTTATTTATCTTTGGGAACAGGTTAAATTGAATAAAGGAGGTCATTAATTCAAATATGTTTTTTTGTTTTAAGATTTTTTAAAATATAGATATTGTCTTACTTTATTACTTCTGTTAGGGGACCTGCAATTGTTTTTTGTAATGCAAATGTTTTTTGTAATGCGGCAGCAGGGATGAACAAAGAAGACGGTAACTGCATTGCACAGGATTACACAGAACTGCTCCGAAAACTGCAGCCTGCATGATTTTTAGCGCAGGCTGCAGATCCAGAGCCGGTAACCGGATTGCATGTAGTGCAATCCAGCTACCATAATGGGCTCCTATCGGGAGCGGTTCCTGATCTGGTTTTGAGCTTTTTGAAAGCTCAAAACCAGATCAGGTTTCAAAAATACAAACGCAGATATGACCCTAGCCTTTCTGGAACAATTTCAAGGATTCCATCACTTTTGGTCATGACTGTATAGTATAAATGACTGTCTTCTATAATTAGCAGTACAGTGTGACTTGTGGGTTTATAAGTAATTTACGCCTTGTTGAAAACTATGTTATCTTGAAAAAGCAAAGTACAACTGAGATATCCAAGGTATTTTGCAGGTATTAGACGTGGCAAATATAAGTATTAGACATGGCCAATAAAACCATAAATTCTTGCAATTGCTACAGATCAGCAAGGTTTTGTAAACAAGGAGTTACCTTATACAGTACCTTTATCTGCACTCCCACTTTAAAGTCATCCCGAGTTTTGTATCTTTAATAAGTAGTCATAAAACTCCAGATTATAGACCATTATATACCACGGACATGCTAGGTCTTAGCTGCAGTGAATGCTCGTCCTCCTACAAACTGCTTACTATGCCAGCCCTCCTCTTAGTCATGTGAACAGGTGCCACCAAAAGTCTTTACTATTCTTACGTTTTTGTTTTTGAGCAAAAGTTAAAAGCCCATTTTTAACTGCAATCCTAGCATAATTTCACACATTTTACTAATATTTGATAGGCTAGGGTCAGACTTGCATCTGCCCCTAGCCTGCAGGATCCATTGAAAACTTAGAAATTCTGAGACAGAGCGCTTAGCGTTACCAGCATGTAATGTTATGCACCGTCTGTGTATTGATCTCTATGGCAACAAGAAGCTAAGCGCCGCCGCTGGCTCCACTTTCAATTCCTGGATATGCGCTTTTGCAGAGCGCACAGGAACATTCTACAAACCTTGTTTCCCGTGCGCACTGCAAAAGCATATTTCTGGGGATTGTACGTCGAGCCGGCTGCGGCGCTTAGTTTCTGATTGCCATAGGGATCAATACACAGGCAGCGCATAGCGGTACATGCCAGTAACGCTATACGCTCTGCCTCATGATTTCTAAGTTTTTAACGGATTCTGCAGGCAAGGGGCAAATGCAAGTCTGAACCTAGTCTTATTTAGAAGGTGTCACAAACTTCGGCTATCAGCCTGGTAACATCAAATCCACATTCAGCTTCTGATAGATACAGGATTCTGGTGTCAGAACCTCATCAGTGGTGTGTCTGAAGAGGCTAAAAGACTGGCTGGTTTCAATGACTAAGGCTGGTTTCACACTTGCATTATTTGTCTTACTTTGTAATCTGTCCAAATCCTGAAACATCCGAATCCCTACACTTAACATGGGGTCGCAGGTGCATGCGGTGGCATCATGATTCAGTCTGATCCTACCACATCAGTTTTTTGCCACCCTCTCTGGCCACATGAAGTTGCGATTTTGGGTCTCGACTAAAATCCTGATGCCTCTGGATGCCTTCAGATCCGTCCAAAAATAGAAAGTGGTCCAATGGTGAATGGATCCAGATAGGGTAGATCCATCCATCCGGATTTATTTTACCCCATTGAGCATGCCCAGAGAAGTTCCTGCACCTCACAAGCATCTGCCCCGCCTCAGAAAAAGGGCTTGTGCCCTATGTTATTGTGCAAAAATGTGCAATAAAATTTATTGTGCACACGCTTATAATATATGGGCACCTGGGGAGGGGCTGCAGGAGTGGTTTAAAACCACTACTTTTATTATAATCAGCTTTTGCTGGCACAGCATGACTTATCTACACACAGAACTGTCAGAATTGGCGTAGGAGTGTGGTCTACAGCAATTCTAAGAGTTCTCTATGCACAGACCTTTTAAATTAGGTTTTGAAATTGGGGACATGGGAGAACGCTGCCTCTCTGTTTCCTGGGGACTTCCCCTTAGCTGTGCTTCGGCACATATGATATGGCTCTTGTAACTAATGCTGTTGTCTATTGTGATAGGAAGACTTGGACTTTAACTATCTGTACGCAGTTTACTGTTACCCTGATGTAGGTAGAGTTCCCCAGTGTTCTATAGTAATATGGATTAGATGTAAAATATATATACCGTATACTCCTCCATATGTACGAATACGGAATGACATGGCAAACTGGGTGTAATTCGATTACGTGAGGTGGTTATGGACAGTGTAACTATTTCTTGCATTTGCAATTTATTCTCCCTGTCAAGTGTTGAGATATTGATGGGCTTGATATCATGCGAACAGCATTATCCCTAGAAATGTATGTGTTTGGGGATTTACAATGTTCTGTCCTTTTTATCTATGTATGAAGTTTTGGATTTTATCCAATAAATGTGATTTTTACTTGCAAAGTTACTCAAGGTTGTTCTCTTGTCTATAAATGTTTGGTTGAGTATTCAAAATACCCCAGATAGGTGAGATCGTTCACCAGGGGCGACTGTTTGTATAATGCCATATATGGATATTTTGTTGATTCTTTTAAATTACCGTATATACTCGTGTATAAGCCGAGTTTTTCAGCCCAAAATTTGGGCTGAAAAGTCTCCCCCTCGGCTTATACACGAGTCACTACGGTATGTGCTGTGGTGGGGGCTGTGGGGCCGGGCTGTGGAGGCTGGAGGAGGCAGGGGGAGGCTGCTGTATGAGCGGCCCCATCACGTGAGGCCGCTCATTATATATGCACTGCTTCCCCCTGTCAATCAGCGGCAGGGGGAAGCAGTTCATATATTCCCCCCAAAAGCTGGCACTGTCCCCCCTTGTAAGCCCCCCCCCCCGCTGCTTATACATTACCATCCCGGTGTTCTGATCCGCGCCGCTCCTCGGTACTTCTTCATGCTCCGTCCTCGTTGGCTGCATCCGGGGATCTCCGTCTGTCGCAGCGATATGACGTCATCGCGCGACGGCCGGAGAATGGAGATCCCGGATGCAGCCAGCGAGGACGGAGCATGAAGAAGCACCGAGGAGCGGCGCGGATCAGAACACCGGGATGGTAATGTATAAGCAGTGGGGGGCAAGCCTTACAAGGGGGCCGAGTGCCAGCATTTGGGGGCTGTTGGTACCCCCAAGGGGCTGCTGGGTACCCCCTGGGGGCTGCTTGGTACCCCCAGGGGGCTGTTGGTACCCCCAGGGGGCTGCTGGGTACCCCCAGGGGGCTGTTGGTACCCCCAGGGGGCTGCTGGGTACCCCCTGGGGGCTGCTTGGTACCCCCAGGGGGCTGTTGGTACCCCCAGGGGGCTGTTGGTACCCCCAGGGGGCTGCTGGGTACCCCCAGGGGGCTGCTTGGTACCCCCTGGGGGCTGTTGGTACCCCCAGGGGGCTGTTGGTACCCCCAGGGGGCTGTTGGTACCCCCAGGGGGCTGTTGGTACCCCCTGGGGGCTGTTGGTACCCCCAGGGGGCTGTTGGTACCCCCAGGGGGCTGTTGGTACCCCCAGGGGGCTGCTGGGTACCCCCTGGGGGCCGCTGGGTACCCCCTGGGGGCCGCTGTATAACCCCTGGGGGGTGCTGTATAACCCCTGGGGGGTGCTGTATAACCCCTGGGGGCTGCTGTATATACTGCTGAGGCCTGTATACCACTGGGGCTGCTGTATATACCACTGGGGCTGCTGTATATACCACTGGGGCTGCTGTATATACCACTGGGGCTGCTGTATATACCACTGGGGCTTCTGTATATACCACTGGGGCTGCTGTATATACTGGTGGGGTCTGTATATACCACTGGGGAGGCTGCTGTATACCACTAGGGTTGCTGTATATACTACTGGGGCTGCCTGTATACTACCACTGCGGCTGTATATACTACTGGGGCTGCCTGTATACTACCACTGGGGCTGTATATACTACTGGGGCTGCTGCTGTATACAGCACTGGGGCTGCTGCTGTATACTACCACTGGGGCTGCTGTATACTACCACTGGGGCTGCTGTATACTACCACTGGGGAGGCCTGTATACCACTGGGGGGGGCCTGTATACCACACTGCTGGGGGCTGTATACCTCTGCTGAGGTCCACCCTCGGCTTATACACGAGTCAATAGGTTTTTCCAGATTTTTGGGGCAAAAGTAGGGGGGTCGGCTTATACACGGGTCGGCTTATACACGAGTATATACGGTAGGTGTAGATTTCACTCCTACACTGATTCTGATGTTCTCCTGCAGCCCCTCCCAAGGTGCACCAATATTATATACATGTGCACAATAAATTTTATTAAATATTATCATACCCACTCCCCGCTCGGATCAGGCGTCCGGCAGCTGCAGTGACATGCGTTTGTGGACACATGGGCAAATCAGGATGAACCCATTTTCATTCTGATCTGGCCATGCCACAAGTGTAAAGCCAGCCTAAGCTAGCCCTCTCCACAGACAGCACTGGAAACACTCTCCCGTGTCAAGCATAAGCTAGAAGTAGAGCTGCAGTGTTGGCAGCGGATCATTCAGGATTCACGGAAAGCATGTTGTCAGCAGAACTTACTTTAATTAGCAAAACAAACAGGTACAGATATGAAGATCTTTGTGGAAACAGGAATATTTATATCTTAATGTCCCTTTGCAGCATCATCAAGCTGCTGTGCTTCTCTTGACATGCACAGACACAGGAAACTGCTTACAGTCACATGGTATTTCCTGTGTGTGAGCCTGTGGGAGTGTTCCTCTTTTTTTCTTTAAACTAACTTTACTGACAATGCACAAACCTAGCAATATAACACTTACACATAATGGATTGGAGTTGTTGCACTTAACATATTCCAACATGCAGGGACCTGGGACCGCTACTGATACATGAAGATTAAGGCACATTTAAAAAAATTAATAAATGGATTTTTCAGAAAGCCATATATACCTTTGTTTTAGAAACAAAGCTAAAGACTCCCCATAAACACACCTTGTAAATATATTTGTCCCAAAGAATAGATAAAGAAATAATGCCGCTTTTCCTTTTAGTGCAATACAATAGCTTCTTATGGAAGAGTATATGACCAGACCATACCCCCAACTATCCTAGATCCAGCCACACTGTCCTCAATTTGGAGAGCTTTCCAGCTATTCCAAAAGGTTGAGAGTATGTACCAACTTTGGTTGCATCTGTGTGTCATTTTGGTATAATTATTATAAAGATCTAGCTCAACCACCCCATAGGGTGTCATCTTGGTATAGACAGGGCTTACTATAAAAGTGGATAATGGGGTTGAAAGGAACTTTTCAGTCTGCTTAACCCCTTCACCACCTGCAATTTTCCATTCTTTGTGTTTGTTTTTCTTTACCTTCTTCAGAGAGCCATAACTTTTTTTAATTTTTCCATCAACATAACTGTATGGGGGGTTCACCAAGTGTGGTGTTATTGCAAGTGCAATTCCACAACTGTATTTTGGGTCTATTATTTACCATGTTAACAATATGGTAAAACTGACCTGGGAGTATCATTCCCCAGCATCAGCACTGCTCTGTAAACAGATTTGATGATGTTGTATGAACGTCAGCATGCAGCCTGCATTCACAGGAACTTCGTCATGACAGACAAAGGGGTCAGCAGCCAACCCCTGGCTGTCATGACAACCTATTGCCAACCCGCAATCATGTGATGGGGCCAATGATGGGAGCAGGGAATGATGTGTTCCCTGCCAACATGTGTTAAGTCAGAGATTGACAGCAAGATTTAACTAGTTAGCAGTGGCAGACAATTCTCTGATACACCCACCGCTGTTAGAGGCACATGTTGGCTAATGCAGTGTTCTTCAACTCCAGTCCTCAAGGCTTACCAACATTGCATGTTTTTAGGTTTTCCCTAGTAATGCACAGGTAAAAATTTAATTACCAACTGAGGTGATAATTTCAACACCTTGTGCAATGCTAAAGGGCCTGTCACACATAACGAGATCGCTAACGCGTCGCATATTTTGTGATGCAACAGTGATCCCGTTAGCGATCTCGTTATTTGTGACACGCACCAATGATCTGACCCCTGCTGTGAGACCGTTGATCGTTACACACTGCTCTGGATCATTTCTATGTCGTTGGTCTCCCGCTGGAAGCGCTACATCGTTGTGTTTGACAGGGACAATGACCAACGATCACAATGCTACGCTATGGAGTGACAATTCCCATTGACCTCGGCATAATTCTGGATAGCTAGTGCGTCGTTTTTCACATCCTGGTGAGCTACCTGTTTGACATCTTACCAGCGATGTGAAAAACGACGCACCAGCGATCTCTGCACATCGTTATCATTATCGGGATCGCTGGTGCGTCGTTATGTGTGACTGGGTTTTAAGGGAATCTTAAAACCATGCAATGTTGGTGGGCCTTGAGGACTAGAGTTGGGGAACACTGGGCTAATCAAATCATCTGACATGTGCAGTAAAGACTAATATCAGGCCTTGTGACTCTCAGTAGAGAAGAGGGAATAGGATCAGGGTACAGTCAAGGTATATATACAGCAAAGCTGAGTGTGTGTATATAGCAGAGCTTAATGTGTGTAAAAAAAAAAAAAAATATATATATATATATATATATATATATATATATATATATATTTATATGTACAAAAATGTTGCAGCTAGTCCTGTGTTTGAGACTCCTAACCGAGGCTCTTCAGACTCTATTTGCATATTCATAATTCCCAGGGGGCGTTGCACCTAGGAATTCACTGTATTGAGCACTTTAGCCAGCTGCCCGCAGTGTTTTCTTGGACTGGTCTCCCTGAGATCAGTGAATGCTTTGTGATGTTGGTCTACTAGGCCTTGCTTCCACCTAGCCAGAATCCTACTCCACACTGATGAGGGGAAACACCCCGAAACAGCTGTCTTTGGGTGGATACCTGGCCGTGCTATTCCCTTGTCATATCTCTAAGCTTGTAAAAGAGCTGGATATTGACTAAAAGGGCCACTTAATATGGTAGTTATGGTGTTCTCTGCAAGGAGCCACCTCTTGGCTGGGTCCTTCCCTGGAGGGATATCTGGCTAGTCCTGTGTTTGAGACTCCTAACCGAGGCTCCACAGACTCTATTTGCATATTCAGAATTCCCAGGGGACAATGCGCCTAGGAATTCACTGTGTTGAGCGCTTTAGCCAGCTGCCCGCAGTGTTTTGTTGGACTGGTCTCCCTGAGATCAATGAATGCTTTGTGATGTTGGTCTACAAGTCCTTGCTTCCACCTAGACAGAATCCTACTCCACAATGATGAGGGGCAACACCCTGAAACAGCTGTCTGTGAATGGATACCTGGCCTTGGTATTCCCTTGTCATATCTCTAAGCTTGTAAAAGAGCTGGATATTGACTAAAAGGGCCACTTAATTTGGTGGTTATGGTGTTCTCCGTAAGGAGCCACCCTTGGCTGGGTCCTTCCCTGGAAGGATATATGGCTAGTCCTGTGTTTGAGACTCCTAACCGAGGCTCCACAGACTCTATTTGCATAATCATAACATTATAGGCTCTTTGATTGATTTGGTAACTCCTATCCCTCTTTCAGCTCTGTATGCCATTGTATATTCATATGGAAGTGCCCAATTCTAAGTACCATTGTTAACAGGTTTACTTTCTTTCTTCTCCACTGATCTCATAGTTATGTGCATAGTTTCCAGTTTCAGAAAAGACACATTTCACACTTTGAGCACATCTGTGGGATCCCTTTTTCCTTTCTGAGCAGTAGAGTGGTAAAATTGCTGAATCCTTTTGCTTGATTCTTCTTCCTATGCTTAACGCGGTCGCACTGACAGTGATGACATCACTACGTCCCACTGCGCATGTGCGGCTTGCGCTCCATTTAACTGGAAACCTGCGTTCAAAGAACAGGAAGCAGGAGGGTGCTGCTCCCCCCTACACTATCATAAGGACCTGTCCAGCACCCATTCACTGCCACACATGCCCAGGCTAAGGATGCCGACACAAGGAGGTAAATTTGCTTTTCTGCTACCCCGCCTAACACGGCAATTAAGCTGTTTATACTATCTGTATAACCTTTGCTGACATACGTTTTCCTTTTACAGGTTTATCCTCATTTCCCAGTATACTAGAATGAAATGTATACATGCTCATTTAAAGGCACTTTTGGTGATTTACTCTAAACAGGATGAACTGATAGACATAGGGTTGTTCACTGTGTGTATTTCTCTCCTTTGTATCCCATAGATTCTATTCAGACTTTGAGTGTGGCCACCTGTAAGTGAAGTGGTTGAGGATTTACAGTTATAGCATAGGAATTTTACCCTTTTGCATATAACACTAAGTGCATTGGAGATAAATATCCTTTATGTAACCACACTGTAACAACTGAAGTGGGGCATAAAACTCAGAAAAAAATCACTGAAAAATAGCCATGTTAAACATCCATTGCACCTAGCAGGAGATGAAGATGTGAGGTGTTAGTGGATATTTTGGCCAAAATATGTAAGCTCGTAACCCAATGCTAAGGGCCCTCACGCTTACGAGTCCTAACCATATGTCTGCTAACCATATGTTTAGTGGAAAACCACCAAACATTCAGAAATGTTACGAGTATATTGGCCAAAATATCTACTAACACCTCACATTTTCATTTTAGTGTTTTATAGCACCTTTTTACCTTTTGCATTTTGTGGTTGAGCCCTCTGAAGGGCATCTGTCATTTGTGATTTATGTACAATACAGACCAAAAGTTTGGACACACCTTCTCATTCAAAGAGTTTTTTGTATTTTCATGACTATGAAAATTGTAGATTTACACTGAAGGCATCAAAACTATGAATTAACACATGTGGAATTATATACTTAACAAAAAAATGTGAAGCAACTGAAAACATGTCTTATATTCTAGGTTCTTCAAACTAGCCACTTTTTGCTATGATTATTGCTTTGCACACTCTTGGCATTCTCTTGATGTGCTTCAAGAGGTAGTCACCGGAAATGGTTTTCACTTCACAGGTGTACCCTGTCAGGTTTAATAAGTGGGATTTCTGTCTTATAAATGGGATTGATACCATGAGGTGTGTTGTGCAGACGTCTGGTGGATACACAGCTGATAGTCCTACTGAATACACTTGTAATTTGTATTATGGCAAAAAAAAGCAGCTAAGTAAAGAAAAACAAGTGGC
The DNA here is from genome assembly GCA_033576535.1 of Allobates femoralis. Taxonomy (NCBI): domain Eukaryota; kingdom Metazoa; phylum Chordata; class Amphibia; order Anura; family Aromobatidae; genus Allobates; species Allobates femoralis. The sequence continues at coordinate 208,145,007 of JARQOC010000001.1, forward strand.
CATCATTACTTTAAGAAATGAAGGTCAGTCAGTCCGAAAAATTGGGAAAACTTTGTAAGTGCCCCTAAGTGCATTTGCAAAAACCATCAAGCGCTACAAAGAAACTGGCTCACATGAGGACCGTCCCAGGAAAGGAAGACCAAGAGTCACCTCTGCTGCGGAGGATAAGTTCATCTGAGTCACCAGCCTCAGAAATCGCAGGTTAACAGCAGCTTAGATTAGAGACCAGGTCAATGCCACACAGAGTTCTAGCAGCAGACACATCTCTACAACAACTGTTAAGAAGAGACTTTGTGGAAAAATAGCTGCTAGGAAACCACTGCAAAGGACAGGCAACAAGCTGCAGAGACTTGTTTGGGCTAAAGAACACAAGGAATGGACATTAGACCAGTGGAAATCTGTGCTTTGGTCTGATGAGTCAAAATTTGAGATCTTTGGTTCCAACCACAGTGTCACAGAAAAGGTGAATGGATGGACTCTATATGCCTGGTTCCCACCATGAAGCATGGAGGAGGAGGTGTGATGGTGATGGGGAGCTACACCAGATGACCTGGTCTCCACAGTCACCAGACCTGAACCCAATCGAGATGGTTTGGGGTGAGCTGGACCGCAGAGTGAAGGCAAAAGGGCCAACTAGTGCTAAGGATCTCTGAGAACTCCTTCAAGAGTGTTGGAAGACCAATTCCGGTGACTACCTCTTGAAGCTCATGAAGAGAATGCCAAAAGTGTGCAAAGCAGTAATCTAAGCAAAAGGTGGCTACTTTGAAGAAACCTAGAATATAAGACATATTTTCATTTTTTTCACACCTTTTTGTTAAGTCTATAATTCCACATGTGTTAATAAATAGTTTTGATGCCTTCAGTGTGAATCTACAATTTAATTTTCATAGTCATGAAAATACAGAAAACTCTTTGAATGAGAAGGTGTGTCCAAACTTTTGGTCTGTACTGTATATGGTGCGGAACATCCCGCCTGATCTAATAGCATGGGCGTGACCAATAGGCTGCTGTCTGACCCTATGCATCACATGTACCAGTGTGACTGACGCCCTATGATTACTTTGTGTCTACAAATACCACCAATCACCTCCTTGACAGCATGGCTGGTCGCAGATGCCACAACCGCCCCCATTGCTTGAGTTGCAGGATATTGAGCACTGGTATTCAGACACTTATAAGCCTCTCAGTGGAGCTGGAAGCCTCCTGCTAGGTGCAATGGATGTTTAACATGGCTATTTTTCGGTGAGTTTTTAACCACTCTGTAACCCCATGTGTCTCTGTAGGTGACGTTGTCTCCTCGCAGCAGGAGATTTACCACCTGTTTCAATAAGGATAGGGTCAGACTTGCGTCCAGGACCGGTTTTAGGCAAACTGGGGCCCCAGGCAAAAGATTACAGTGGGCCTTAAATGCTCACATATTGCACGTCACACTCAGACATTTGGGATACATGTACAAGCACCGAATTCAGATTGGTAAATGAGCGCAATTTATAATATTCAAGTCATTCAGCGCTTGTTTTTGGCCTTTTTACACAGGATGATGAAGGAGGATGGGTGCAGAACAATCACCGGTAGAGCAATCTGTCTTCTACATATTCATGTTATCGGCATCTCCTCTGCTGTTTGTGTGGCACCCCAGGGGTTAAGTGCCACAGAAACAACACCATGGGTTAACTCCCCACACAACACCTGACACTGCACTAGCAACTCTAGGCCAGAAGGGGCAGCTAAAGCAGCTCCCTTATATATTCTGGTCTGAGGAGGAAGTAGTGAGTTGATAGTTGACAGTTGACAGCTCAGTTCAGTGCAGGGAGCACTGGGAGAAGGACCTGTAAATGGGAGCAATGCTGAGCTCCTGACAGGGACCACTGACTACTTTCAGGCCTGAAGCTAGGGTCTGAGGAGAGGAGTACAAGAAACAGAGGAACATATCTGGGAGACGGAATTACCTCATAACTCACCCCAGAGGAGCGCAGAAGCCGGATACCGGATCCGAATCTGTGACTGATACACGCAGCACAGAAAACACCGGGATAGTGGAGGCTACATACCTACACCGTACCTCAGCAAAGCAACACGGCGGGGTCAGAAGCACACAAAGACTCAAGTTGCCTAGTAAAGGGGGTAACTGTGAGGAGAAACAGGGCCAGCAGCTCAGCTAAAGCAGCAGCAGGGCCACACACAAGGCACAGGAGTAGGAAGCTGAGGACCCGGACAGGGTGGGAGCAACCTGGCCCCTATACAGACTCTGTGGACAGTACTTGCTGATCAATAACTCCAGTAAGGCAGTGGAAAACTTCAAAACTGTGAGTGTGTGTGATCCTTGTGCTCAAACCCTGCGTGCCCTCACAAACTACCATCATCTCTACTACGACCCCTATCCTACAACATCCATAGCACTATCTATAGACTATTACTACCACTGCCCCGGGGAATCAAGCTCTACCTACAGAGACCCATTACATCTCCAGCTGCCAAACATCATCCCCGGAGGTTTTGCAGCAGCGGTGGTCCCCTCACTGACCACAACCCATGGGTGGCGTCACGACAAACTCCCCTGTAAATATTCCCCCATTTATTGCGGAACCCAGGACACGGTCCGGGCCAAGACCGCCGTGATATCCCCAGCAGTACCCCGGTCCGGTACCTAGTACCCCATACCAGTGGGCTCCACATTTGCAGCAGGCGATGTGCTGTCGAGAGCATGGGTTTTTGTTCCTCCATGAACAATCCAATGATGATCCGCATTTTGCTCGATTGTTGGACGATTGCCAACATGTTTACGCCTAGGAACTCTAATCTGTGCTGGTGGGATTTATAAATATGGATGTTACATATACACAGCACACAGTATGTGACGCAAACACTATATATTACACATATACACCGAGCACACACACACAGACACACATATCCATTCCCATCATTGTCTGTGTCATACAGGACGGCTCCTCCAGGGAGAGTTGCTCTTTCTAACCACTTATACTCTGACCAATAGATGGGGATTCTGAACACAGGACTCCTTATATTGATTAAAAATTACCTACAAGTGTTTAACAAAATAGGATTTACAAACTGGAGATTCAGTAAAGGCCCAGTTACACGATAAGATATTGTGAACGATATCGCTCAAACGTCACGGGTTTGGAGGCGTTCAAACTACATCATTAGGACGTCGTTGCGTGTAACACCGAGATAAGACTATGATAAATCGTTGGATCGTTGATGGCAGATTTGAGAACATGTTCATAAATCAGACGATCCTCGATCAGCCAACCGATTGCATCATTCACTGTGATACCGCGATAACGATGACGTTCATGACTTCGCCCACTCACATCAGTGAGCAAGTATCATTCGCTGGGTTATGCGAATGATAGCTGCTCGTTGGATCATTGCTGCGTCGTCCACGATATCTACATGACGTCCTAGCGACCGGGTGCCCCCGAGATCGTTAGTGATATTATTTCAACAGTGAAGTGTGTAACGGTACCTTAAGGGGAATGTTTCCATAGGATCATCTACTTAAATGTCATCTTTAACAAAGATCTGCTATATTCTTCATATTATAAAAAAAAATACATTTGAATTAAGCCCCATCCTGGTGGTCTTGTGTTGTTCTTGGGTCACTAGTGGAAATATTGATCTTAAAGGAGATATCCAGAATTCTATAAATATGACTGATTTCTTTCAAAAACAGCGCCACCCCTGTCTGCAGCTATCTTGCAGCTCAGCTTGATTGAAGGGAATGGGCCTATGCTGTAATACCACAATGCACCTGTACACAGGGATGGTGCTGTTTTTGAAAGAATGTAGTAAAGTTTCATTAATCCTGGACATCCCCTTTAATGACTTGTAATTTCTGCTTGATAACTGGCTACAAATGTAGGAATTAAGGAGGTCCTCTAACTAATTACTCCCATCATGAACATGTGAAGATTGAAACCTGCGGGGGGCACTCCTGCTGCTATTATATGGCAATTACAAGGATTTTATAACTTTTACCACTGAGCGATTTTACATTTTTTGTTTTTTTCCTCACCTCTTCCAAGACCCATAACTTTTTTATTTTTCCTTCCACATAGCCATACGAGGGTTTATTTTTTTGTGGGATGAGTTGTACTATTGAATTACATCATTCATTCTACCACAAAATGTACTGGAGAATGAGAAAAAAATTCCAAGTGCTTTGAAATTGCAAAAGAAAAGTGCAATGCCACAATTTATTTTAGATTTTTTTTTATCATGTTAACTATATGGTAAAAGTCACTTCATAAGTTGATTATCTAGGTCAGAATGAGAACATACTGAACATTTTTTTAATTCAATCATTAAAAAAAAAAATTGTAAAAAAAAATTATAAAAATTAAAATTTGCTGTATTCACCATTTTCCGAGACCCATGATGTTTTAACTTTTGAAGATACAAGGCTATGTGAGGGCTTACTTTATGTGCCCTACGCTGACATGTTTACTGATATCATTTTGAGTCAGATACAACATTTTGATCGTCTTTTATTGCATTGTATTGTAACAACGTGGTGGCCCAAAAAACATAATTCTGGCGTTTTTATTTTTTTCCCGTTACGCCATTTACCAATTGGATTAATTTATTCATATATTGATAGCTTAAATTCTTCCGAACGCAGCGATACCAAATATGTGTCTTTTTTAAATTTTTTTACTGTTTTATTGCAATTTTCAGTTCAGCTCCTTTGGGGGCCCCTAAGAGAGTGGGGGCCCTGGGCAACTGCCCAGTCTGCCTTCCCTAACGCTGGCCCTGCTTGCGTCTGCCCACAGCCTGCTTCATCCGTTAAAAACGTAGTCCCAGGCAGGCAGCGCGCATAGCATTAATGGCAGGTAATGCTATGCGCCGGCTGCCTATGCATCGCTATGGTAACCTTATGCTTCCCGAAGCCACCAGCTCCACAGAGAATCCCCGGATATGCGCTATTGCAAAGTGCACAGGAAACACAGTTTGCTGCGTTTTCCTGTGCGCTCTGCAATAGCGCATATCTGGCTCTCTGTGGAGCCAGCGGCTGCGGGAAGCATAAGGTTACCATAGCGATGCATAGGCAGGCAGCACATAGTGTTACCTGTCATTAACACTATGCACTACGCCTTCCTGGGACTAAGTTTTTAACAAATGCAGCAGGCTGAGGGCAGACGCAGGTCTGACCCTAGCCTTACACAACCTGAATAGGTAGTTACCATACTCTGTGCCTTCTTTTTTCCTTTATTTAATGACATAGATGATTATAAGCAGTAGTATCTTTTGTTTCTATTATTCGATATTCTATTGCACTGGCCTTGACTGCGAAGCATTCTATTATCCACAATATGATATGATTTTTTTCTTTTCCTTTTTTCTACACATATGTATATCAATTCTGTATTTATCTTCGGTTATGGATATGAGTAAGATTTTTTTTTTTCCTTAACCAGATGTTTTCAAGATGTATATTTTGTTCATTATCTCTTTATGAATGGATCTCACTATTTGTTTTTTGTGTCTGATTGTACTCATATGTTGTTTTCTAGCTCCGGTAACCTCAGTGAAGACCTGAATAGGTTGAAACGTCAGATTAGAGCATTTCACTTGGAGACTGCTATCACTTTAACAAAAGAAAGCATGATAGTTTGAATTGATGTCTCCATTACATCATTTTTTTTTATGGTGTGCCAATAATTTTTCTTAATAATATGGTTACATGCTCCATCACCAGTAACCATTGTATGGACAAGTCTGGTCACATGATCCTTCACTAGCAGACATTGTATAGACAGTTTTGGTCACATGCTTCTCCACCAGTAGCCATTGTATGGACAGTTTTCGTCACATAATCCCCCTCAGCACACATTGTAAGGGTAGGTCTAGTCACATGGTCCTCCACCAGTAGCCATTGTATGAATAAGTCTGGTCACATGCTCCTCCACCAGCAGACATTGCATGGACAGAAATGGACACATGATCCTCCACCAGTAGCCATTGTATGAATAAGTCTGGTCACATGCTGTTATCAGCAGACATTGTATGGACAGAAATGCTGTTCACCTGCTGCTCCTTCACCAGCAGACATTATATGGACATATGTGGTTATATGCTCCCCCACCAGCAGCTATTTTATGGACAGGTATGGTCACATACTAGTCTCAACAGAGGAAAAGGAGAAGGGAGGCCGCTCCACCACCAATTACCCACAGACTCCAGCTCCGGTGTGCCGGCTTGGCAACCACCTATAGTAATGAAAATGCAGTAGAAACACCGATTCTCAACATCATCTTCTTCAAATCTTCTTTACTTTATAACAAAATTAAAAACATCATAGCACCCCTGCGAGGGCCCTCCACTCCACTAGCAACCATTGTATGGACAGTTCTGGTCACATATTCCTCCACCAGCATCCATTGTATGGACAGATTTGGTCATATGCTACTCCATCAGCAGCCATTGTATGGGCAGGTCTGGTCACATATTCTTCCACTGGAAGACATTTTATGGACAAAACTTGTCACATGCTCCTCCAGCTGCCATTGTATGGACAGGTCTGGTCACATGCTCTTCCACCAGCATCTAATGTATGGACAGGTCTGGTCACATGCTCTTCCACCATGATCCATTGAATGGGCAGATCTGATCACATATTCCTCCACTGGAAGACATGCTCCTTCACTAGGAGCTATCGTATGGTCAGAACTGTCCACATGCTCCATCACCAGTAGCTATTGTATGGACAAGTCTGGTCACATATTTCTCCACCAGAAGACATTGTATGGACAGCTTGGTAACATGCTCCTCCATCAACAGACATTGAATAGACAGGTCTGGTCAAATGCTCCTGTGGCGCCCCACGATGTAGGTGCCACAAAAGGGGTAGTACACCCATAAAAGCGGTGTATTCATCGCACTGCAAGTGGCATTATGGCCAGTAGGTGGAACCCTAGAACTCACACCCCACACTAGTTAGCAGGTGGGAGGGACCCTGGGAGGAGATATAGCAGCCCCCAGGGGAAACGACAGTCAGACTAGAGTAGAGAGTCTAGCGGAGTAGGAGCCAGGCAGTCGGCCTGGGGGGAGCAAGGAGGGTCTCCTCGGCTGAGGGAGCCAGGACAAGTAGAAGAGATCCCAGAAGGAAGGAAAGGAGAAGCAACTCGAGGCGAGAGTTCACTCAATGTAGGGAGCACAGTAACCAGAGAGTTTGTCCCAGGAAAGAAACCGGATACCGGGGCCCGCACATGTGAGAACCTACAAGGCTCACAGAAACCCGATGACCGGGGAGGTCTCCAGATACAGCCCCGACTCCCAAAAAGACCAACTAAGAGGAGAATCAGACCAGTGGTAGGCTAAGAAGGTGGTCGCTAAGAAGGTTCGTCCGACAGGTGCAAGGGAGAGGAGGACGAGGAACAGCAGGAGGTCAGATTAGTCTTCATGAAGTCAGACTTCACAGCCACTGGGAAGAAAGAGAAAGAAAGGAGCAGGAACGGCACACAGTGAGGGATCCATCTATCAACCATAAAATCCACTTGCAGCACCCGTAGCCTTTTGTCAAGAAACAACTTACTGCACTGAATAACTGTGATGACGATGAAAAGTTTTTCAGTAAAGTACCCGGTGAAGTGACTTCTCGTCTCTGCTGCATCTGTTCTCTGAACAAACTGATTCCCTTTACAGAAACGCTGCCCAGGCGGTCCAGTCCTGCCTGTGGAGGACTACACCATCATTGCCGCAATACCATCGACAACGGGAGGACTGTAGTGGCGCTGGTGAGCATCACCAGGTACTGCAGGTGGCATCACAAACTTATATATTTTCTTTTACTTTAACCATTGACCACCAGGGTCACAGCCTCGGGCAGCCACCCGTGACATCCCAGACCGAGCCTGAGAGCTGAGTACTCTGCCCTGGGTGCGTCACTCCTCCACCAGTAGCCATTGTAGACAAGTCTAGTCACATGCTCCTCCACAAGCAGACATTTTATGGACAGAAGTGCTGGTCCGTTTGTCAGGAAAGCTGCACTAACAAGAGAAAGTGGCTGACCTCTTAAATAATTTGCATATATCTGAAAATACATGCATCAGAAAATAGAAAAAACAATAAAGTTATAGATAACATGTAAAAGGGCATACTAAATGAATCACATGCATGTCATTCTCTGACCTCACTGACCTATGCTATCATTATTGACTCACATAACAAGACAAGTGTACAAAGTTCCATTGTGTAAACTTTGTACAAAGAGTTGAAGGAAATGATCAAGACTTATCTTCTACAAAGAGGTAGAATCCTTTAGGATTTTTTTGCAGGATCTGAATGGCTTTTTCCGTCAGCTCGATGATAGAAGGGTCAGAGGAATCATTGCGGTTCAATTCATATTTCATATCACCAGGTTCAAAAAGACCTACAATATCAAAGATATTAAGGTTATCAATCTCAACTGAGACAATGACTGGAGAAGATTCTTAGTATCTTAAGACAATTTACTAGAATAATCAGATCACCTCTTAAAAGAAAAGAAAGCAGATTCATAAATATTTCTAACATTTTCTAAATAAGATAATGTAACAAAGGAATATTAAGATTTAATTTCTGTTTACACTTGATTTATTATTCATAGATCCATACCCATTATAGGAGTAGTGCTGGATTCATTAATTTGATTGAACCCCTCTTTATTCCACACATATTGAGCGCCCTGGAACAATAATATTGATTGGTTAAACAATTCATTGAGGAATATTATCATCTTAAACATTTTTAGCTTATCCATGGAATGCATCCTAAAGCCTGTCACACAAAACGAGATCGTTCGCAAGATCGTTGTAACGTCACAGGTTTTTTGACGTTACAACGATCTCTCCAACGATGTCACTATGTGTGACATCTAGCAGCGATCAGGCCCCTGCTGTGAGGTCACTGATCGTTACAAACCGTTCTGGACAATTTTTTGGTCGTTGGTCTCCCGCTGGTCAGCACGCATCGCTACGTGTGACAGGGAGAGACCAGCGATCAGCTACCTCACAAGCTGGTAACCATGATAAACACCGGATATCTAGGCACTAGGACAGTGCCGAAACGCGTAGGAAAGGAATAAATGGATGATTGATGCAACCTACATCTGGTTTCTGGATCGTTTTCTTTGGATTTCAGCAGCGCGGACACTGATACACCATTTCCCCTGAAGTAACTTCAAAAACACAACTTGGGGTATTTTTGGTCTGTGTGTCAAAAAAGTGACCACCCGGCTCCGGGACAATGCAGGATTAATTAACATCAGGCTGTATATAACATGGATCCAAGGAACTCTGGATCCCGGTGGATCCAGACCCCTGTATCCGGGTTTTGGAACTGCGCATGCCTAGAACGCAGTTCCAAATGACACGCCCCCTAGAGGCAGCCAGAGACATTCAGCAGATACACATAACTATTCATTTATTCATAGTCAGCAGACAGAACTTTCTAATCTTGATGTAGCGTCACTATATGATATTTTGCTTTTGTGTGTCTGTAAGGCCATGCTCATATGTTGCATATATACTGTGTTTTTTGGTTGTTGCAGGTGTCTACCCCAAACTACACAACAAGAAGAATCTATGATTATTGCATTTTTATGACTTTTCCAACCTATTAGATGCAGATGTGAAGCCACATTTTTAAATGTTTTATAGTACAGAAAAGATTTTATATAGAGGAGAAAAAGCATGGAAACTGCAGAGTTCAGCAGCATCTTTAGATGCACAGTGGGTGAAGTATCTAATTTGCTGGGGCAGTTAAAAATGATATTTTTGTAATTATTTCTCATTATTTTAATGTAATTTTACAGGTACAAAATAAATCCAACTCTTTCTTCACCTCTAGAATGCAGGGACATTGAGATTCACTGCTGTGTATAGATGTATCTCTATGTAGCTGTAGCAGAATTATCTGGGCTCCCTGCCTGCAATGTAGGTCAAGATTGCTAAATCCTCTCTCAGTCTGGGCAGTGGTTCAATGGGACAGCTTATGCTTATGGACAAAGAGCTCATTAGTTTGAGTTCTGAAGACAATTGTTAGTTTATACACTGTAGAAAAATTCCAGCCCCAGCCCTCAGGAGGCACCTACAGAGCAGCGAGAAGTGGTGAGAAGATGTCAGGACATAAACCCTGACTATTGTGACAGTCCCGCTGAATCCGGGACACTTGGGAGCTATGACTGAGCTTGACTCCCTTACACAGATGAAGGCCAAGAATTCTGGCATAAAGCAACTTAAAATGTAAAAAAAATAATTCACAACCCAAAGCTGCACTAAAGTTTTGTGCCTTTTGGAGTTTCTAAACCATTCCTGGCTAGCTAGCTTCGCCAACTTTTAAAAACGTGGACAGAGCTTGGAGAGGGTAGGCCATGACAAAGGGCACTCAACTAATTCATGATCATTTACTCTACTACAGTTACCTAAAATCACAACAGAAATATAGTCCAGTAGTAACATTTTTGCCAGTGGTGCATGGTAGATGAAAGATGTACCAAATTAATTAATTCAAATTCATTTTAATGCATGTTGCACATTTTACTGCAGTTCACTATTTTAGAATAGCATAGAAAAAAAACACACTTAAGGAATTGGCCCCCCTTTGTTTGTTAATCTCTGCTGTGGTGAGTAGGCATGTTTTGGGGAATGTCAGGAGCAATAGTAGTGTTTTAATTAACAGTATATCTTTTGTGATTGGTTAACCTAAAACTATGCAGTAGAGGAAGAGTAAGGCCATGTGCACACGTTGAGTATTTGATGAGTTTTTTACCTTAGAATTTGTAGACAAAACCAGGAGTGGAGCAATCAGAGGAAAAGTCTAATAGAAACACCTGCACCACTTCAGTATTTATCATCCACTCCTGGTTTTGGCTACAAATCCTGAGGTAAAAAACCAATCAATACTCAGTGTGTGCATGTGGCCTTATTCATGAACTTTTTCAGCCTCTACTTTGTGAACTTACCTTGTATTTACTGAGCCATTCATTTATGAGATTCCTACGATCGTTTCTAAGCCCGTTCTCTGAAATATCACTGGGGTATTCAGGATCTGGGCTTCCTTTTGGAGTCATGTACTTTCGCCCACCTCCAAAAATCACCTTGAAAATAATTAAATATTTGTCAGGATATTCAATAATCATCACAATCCCTTGTGTACTCGGCAATGATCTTACAGCAAAAGATCCAGAGATGTGGCTAAGTCAATATGTCAGGTTTATGCCAAGTTTTATTTTAATAAAATGTGTAGTAACAGCATGGTTTTAATCTCTCTGCATTTTGAAGTTATCCAACTTCAGGTTGTCCTGAAGAAGATGGATTACCGTACTGCTACTGCTACCATTATCACGTTGGACCCTCCAAGCTGTGAAACTGCACCAGCTGGGATTTGTTTTTTTGTCTTTTCACTGTTGTGTTTTACACAACTAAATCAAGTGAGTATAATAGCCTTTTTAAGAATAATGTTATTCGGATAACAATAGAATGTGATCACCTTGTTCCTCCAGCCAAGATTTATTTTCAATCATTTAATGGGATAATGAGCTCAACATAGGAATTTCTTAACGTAATTTGCAAAGCTTGCAAGATGTTTAGCAATAATCACAGTCGCTTTTAACCTATTTCCCTTCGTAAAAATATTGATTCTTATGTGATTTTACCAAGGTTCATGTACACACTGTCCAATTCTGTGAAATTAATGACCTATCCATAAGATACATTATAATATCAGATATGGAGGGCTTCAGTAGTGAAATTAAAAGCTCCAGAATTGACTGGACGTAAAAATGAAGCAAAACTAAAATAGCATGACTGTTGTAATGGTCAATCAAGCTCATGCAGGCTACGTTTTTTTCACAATTACTCTACACATAGGCTAGGGTCACACATCAGGGTTTTTTTTTGAAAACCTTATCCGGTTTTGAGCTTTCAAAAAGCTCAAAGCCGGATCAAGAAATGCTCCTCATAGGAGCCTATGCTAAAAACCGGATTGCTTCACAAGCAATCCGGTTTCCGTCTCCGGCTCTGCAGCCTGCGGTAAAAGTCATGCAGGCTGCAGTGTTCAGAGCGGTTTTAACATCCGCAATGCGGGAACCGGATTGCTCAGGATGTGTAATCCTGAGCAATGTGGTTCCCGCATATACTTTGCTTATCCCGGCTGCGGTCGGGATAAGCAAAGTGTTCTGTGCTTTTTAAAACTATTTATTTGCTTAATAAATGTTTGTACAATGTCTCTAGGGGGTACCCAGTCCCCATAGAGACCTTCCACCCACTCAGGTGGGCATATAATACTATAAGCACCTCTGTACAGCAGCTGCCTCCTTACAGCTGCTGTACAGTTTTATGAATGGAAGTGCCGGGCTCCTCTGACAGCCGCGCGCATACTATTACTATTGGTACAGTATGTGCGCCGCTGTCTGGATGTGCGCCGGATCTGGATGCAGTGAACACAATTCCAGATTTAAGTGTGACCCTAGCCATAGGCAAGATTTTTTCGCTGATGGCCATCCCTCCCATCCCCCTATACGCATACACTCTCAGTTCAGATGAAAATACATGTATTTGAATGGGGAAAGAGAAATTATAATCAACATCATCTATTGGGGGGAAGAGTCCGGTGACCTTCATACACATAAAATAGATGACCAGTCCACCAAATTCGGCAGCTATAGCTGATTTGAATTATTTTCTCTCATGTATGACACTTTTATCCCCAATATCTGCCATCAAGGTATAATCAGTAAAACCCAAATTAAAGGGAACCTGTCACTAGTTTATGGCCCGAAACCTATCACTACCTGTCCCTACAGCTTCCTAGTACATCCCTAACCATCCCTGTCTGAGCTAAATGTGTACTCTAATCGCTATGAAAAATAATTTGATCACTTACATTATCCTATGGTAATTTTCATGGTGTTGTCAAGACTATAGACACTGGGGGCATTAGCTCATCCTCCATCTCACCCCCTTGCTCCGTGTATCACACCCTGGCCTGGTGGGCATGATATCCTGCTTCTCATGTGCACTTCCTGCATTCATAATCTGTGCGCTTCTTCTGGGTTTGACGCGATGGCTTCGTCATTTCCAGTTATGTGTATTCTTGTTATCTATGTGGCGTACGGTGCGGCTTCAAAGTGTGCATTGCGTATGCTCTGAAGCCCTCAATCTCTGTGTGCCTCCAGATTTAGGGCTTCAGAGCATGCACAGTGCGCACTTTGATGCCATGCAGTACGCCACATGCATAACAAGAATGCGACAAGATAAATCAACCCAGAGTCAAAAAGCTGAGTAGCTCAGCAGAGGAGGAGGAGGAAGAAGAGCAGGTTATATTGTGTCTTTCCACACAGAGACTGAGGGTTGCAAGGATGACAAGCACTGTATCCTCAGGCACTGTTCCGAACAGCAGCGGCCACAGGTCCGCAGTTGTCAGGGGCAATTAGGGTTGCCTAGCTTGGGCCTTTTTTGATACCGCAAAGGATGACCCAACTCACGTTATTTGCAAAGTAAAAAAACTTCAGTAGAGGCAAAAATGCAAACCATTTGACACTACATGCATGAACCGCCACATGACCCAGCACCATGCGTTACTCTGGCAAAGTTAATGTGCTAAAAGTGTGCCTACCGGGCCTCACCAAAAAGCATTCACCATATTAACCACATCTACTACTTCTTCCTCCTCCATCATCCACCGATCACACCACTTGTTTGTCAACCCACCATAGCATCTCTGCCTGCACCTCTCTCGCAGTTTGTCAGGTACCACCTACTTCATCCTCTCTCAGCACAACAGCCAGCCCTTGGTCCTGCAGTAATGGTCACAGAAAACATTATTTTGTCCTACACATTCAAAGCAAAGAGCTTTAACTTAACTATCTTCAATTTGTTGGCCACGTAAATGCTGCCTTTCCTCCTAGTGGATACAGACAGTTTCCAAAAGCTGATGGCTATTACAGCTCCCCAGTATCAGTTGCCCAGTAACTATTACTTATCGAAAAAAGCTGTGTCTGCGCTACACCAGCATGTCACAGACAACATCACCTGTTCCTTGACAAACTCTGTATGACAGGGTGCATATCACCACTGACCTGGAAACATGGCTAGAGGCATTACATCTTACTTACTGGGCACTGTGTGACTCTGGTGGCTGCAGGACCAGGCAGGGAAGGGGCTACTCCCCCAGTCTTGTAATCCCTAAGTCTTTTGGGACAAACCTCAGCATGTACCGCTTTATCCACTGCTTCTGCCTTGTCCACCTCCTCTGGGGCTTCCAGCTGTGCCCTTGACCTCTCCCTCCATTCTGTGCTGCCAGGGCTCACCACCATCAGGCCATGTTGAAATTAAAACTTTCACACATGCCTTACATCACTCAAGTCCTCAACATGGTTGTCCATCAATTCCTACACCACTTTCCCAGCCTGAATGAGCTGCTACTCAAGGCATGTTCGCTGTGTGCTCACTTCTGCCATTCTCACCCAGCGGCTCATAGACTAGCATTGCTATAGAGGTCTTTTGGACAACTGGTTAACCAATTGATATGTGATGTGCTGACATGGTGGAATTCCCCTCTGCACATGTTGTAACGACTGTGGCAGCAGCGACAAGCCATGGTGCAGTATGTTATGACACATACAGTGACTCAAAGGGAGCTGAATGTGGTGAAAAGGATGCTTCCAGAAAGGATGCTGATCAATGACCTCTGCACCCGTCTGCACAGTCTCAAAATTGCTACTAACATGGTTAGCGCTAACAATGCCATCATCAGCATCACTATTCCAGTCATCTATATGCTGGAGCAAACTTTGAAAAGTCGGTGGGATGGGGAGGTGGTACCACAGAAAGAGGAGGAGGAGCAGTACGCTATCTCAGCCTGTCCAAGTAGTTTCTCCTCTCCTGTGGGATCGAACTGTCCCTAACTGATGTCAACTTATGCATTCTGATAAGCTGATATCAGAGAAGTATCTGTTTCAGTATACCTGCAGGATGGGAGATCAGCGGGGCTAGCATAAGCACCACACCTAGGTGATGTTTCTGGACTCTGCCGGGCAGTTTATACATAGTCATAATTTGGAAGCTCCCACTGATGTCACCTGCAGGGCAGTACTTACTTCCTACACAGCACCACTAATCTCCCATCCCATAGATATGCTAACACAGACACTTCTCAGATATTGGCTTATAAGTATACATAAGCTGACATGAGTCAGGGACAGTGCAATTGCACAGGGGGTGAGATACTGCATGGGGAACTAAGAAAGTGAACTGCACGGAGAGGAGGAGGGAGAGATGAGAGCACTTTGCTGGAATGGGGGAGAGCACACTGTCAGGAGGTGTGTAGGGGGGCTGGAGACTGTCAGTGACACTTCACTGACAGCTCCACCCCTAAAACCAGTGTAGCGTCCCGCTAGTCAGCGCGCTACAAAAGGGTACTGCACCCCTAACAGAAGGTGCAGCATGCTTTGTCCTGGTAGGTGGTAAGAGAGGCCTGAAGCTCCATACCACAAACACACACCTAGTGATAGGGGACCAATCAGACTGCCCGTTACTAGGGTAACCGGTCCCGGTGGGAGGAGAAGCTAGGTTATAAAGTGAGTGAGGAAAGCAGGAAAGAGTTGAGTTGAAGGAAAGCTGAAAAAGAGTAGTTGTAGAGCGTGAGGAGAATACAGCAGAACAAGTAGAGTGGAGTTGAAGCAGTTCGAGGAGAAGAGGAGAAGTAATGGGGAGGGCACCTCAACCTGGTGACCCAGTAGAGAAAGGGGCAGATAGAGGGTAACAGAATCACCTTGGCTCAGTCCGAAGCAGGGTACCAGCTCCGTCATGGATCAGAGGTCCATTCCCTGAACCGCAAATTACCAGCGTGGTCGATGACTTCTTAGGAGCACGATCCAACCGCCCTATCAAGCACAGTCTCCACCAGAAGCACTAAACTGGGTTAGGTCCCGTTGGGTCCCCTTTGGAGAGATAAAGGGTTCCCATATCACCCGACGGGCCTGATTCAAGAAGTGGGATTGTGCAGGGCACCACAGAAAAAAAGGACAGAGAAAGTGATAGAGAAGGAACATTACTGGAGCTTCAGAGGGACATTGCCTACTGCCAGGACCACTACCCTGACTGAAACAATTGTTTATCCTGTAAGCTGCATATTACCGGAGTAAAATACCCATCCAGAGTGAACAAGTGTCTGTGTTTTCTTCTTGGTGAACGGAGGTAATTCTGCACTGCGAAACAAAGACTGCGATTCTCTAGTCCAGTCCCACACCGCAACGACTGTGCTGCCCTATTCCATCATTATCACCCTACAGCCCCGGGGACTCCGCTCTTCCAGTAGATAGCTACAACATCTTTCTGCCGTCCATCCCCCGGAGGTTCCAGCAGCGCCGGTGCCATCACCGGACCTACAGGTGGCGTCACGATTGACTTTCTTTTATTATTTTAAAGCCCCTTTGTTGTCTACTCAAGGGCACGGACTCGGGCACCGACCACCCGTAACATCCCCATACCAGTATGCCCGAGATCCGAGTACCCCATTTCCTTGGCATCAGACACCAGCATCACAATGACACTTTGTTTCAGTGAGCAGCAGAAGCTGATGAAGTGACTGTAGTCTCTCCCCCTGCTCAATAATGTTATGTGTGAGTATCCCATTCACTGGTGCACTCACACGATACGTCATCAGACAGGAAATAGTAAAAAAAAACACATTTGTGTTAGATAGAAAGGGGATTGTAGGGAATTATTAAAGAGGCCCTGTCACCCCCCTGGTGCTATGCAAACTGAATGCAGCACTGAATGCAGTGTGTCTGCTGCATTCAGGGAAGGGGTCCCCCATGTTTGTATCCCCCCTTTAAGCTGTTAAAAAGATTTTAGAAAGTGTATAGATAAGGAGTCTGGAGGGACTTACTCAGTGTGAAGTCATCTCTGTTGCCTGGTGTCCTCCCTGTCTCCTTCCTCTCTGTGCCACCTCCTTTATGTGTCTCCCCTCCTCGCCTGATCATGTGCCTCATCGGCTTAAGTGACAGAGGCGCAGAGTGATCACTGGGCTGGGGTTGTCCCGGAAGCTGAAACGCCTCCTGCAGGTGACGTCAGCGCTGGATCCCACCCAACTGTATGAATACAGTATAATCTGGAGCAGGATGGGATCTGGTGCATTTAGGTGCATCCATATAAATGAACCACCCTGTATATTATTATTATTTATTTTGATAGCACCATTTATTCCATGGTGCTTCACATAACAAGTGCAATAGTCATAAATAATAGAAGGCACAGACAGGTACAGGAGGAGAGAATACCCTACTAGTGAGGGCTCAGAGTATATCCACGGCATTCCCCTAATCCAATCATTCAGTGACTTTGTTGTAAAAAATCATTATATGGCCATCAGTAAATGGCCTGTTTAATACTACTTGGGATTCTGGACTTTTTATGCTTTGTATGCTTCAATATTTTTACTGGCAGATGTTTCATTTCTTTACAGATCTCCTTCTCTGCGCCACTCTCATACATTGCTCATCCAATTGCCTTCAAGACTTCTCCTCTATAATTCTCTGCCCCTACACATTTGATTGTATCCAACATTGGAAGACGTCAGATATATCTAGAAAACCTGTTTATTCATGAAAGCTTGCAATAACCCTGCTGTCCAATGGGGAAACTTTAGGCTCAGTGGCCCCGTTGTGAAAGCAGGGCCCCCAATTATTGTAAATCTTTAATAGTGTTTGTCTTTTTCTATAGGCCAAAGGGACTTTTGGGGACCCCTAGGCTCCAGGGCCTGGATGCGATTGCAAACCTTGCATCTATAATAGTGTAGCGACCGGTGGTAAGGCCGCGGGTGTGTGTGTATGATCTTTCTCAACAGAATCCCCATACTCAGATTTAACCGGTAGTAACATTTCTTTACTGTAAAACATGTCTATAACACAGTCAACTGATCTAGCTGCACACATGTATATGGTGGGGTCTCTGGATCTTCACTTCTTCCGGGTACGCAGCTAGCAAAGAAAAAAACACAACAATGGAGATATCTTTCCCTAACTTTCCCTAAAATCACGTACCAGTCTATCACAGAAGAAGGTGTCGCTCCCACGTAGCAGGCCTGGGGATCTCACGATGACGGGTCCCGGTGCAGCGCTGAAGGGGGAAACTCCTCAGTCTTCTTCTGTGGTCTCCTTCCGCAGGTAACAGAATCTTTCTTTGTTAGTCTCTCCCAGTCTCAGGGCACACCGAGCAGCAGACGGGAGCCCACAGCAGCACAGAAGTCTCTCTCAGTCTCGGGGCAAACCGATGAGCAGAAGGGAGATCACAGTAGCACAGATGGCTCCCTTATGTCAGTCACAGCCCCTGCACATGTAATCCAGTGGCAATGTCCTGAATTCCAGTGGCAATGTCCTGAATTCCGGAGGCAATGTCCTGAATTTGAGTGGGACCCTCGGTAAGGCAAGGTCCTGCAGACCGGGGGTTGCAGCAACGATCTTCACAGGGTATTTCTTCCCAAGAATCTGGCTGCAAAAGAGCCCTATGTCTGTCCTGGCTGCGCTCTCTGGATCTGCACTGTTTTTCTGCTTTCACTTTCTGGGTAAACAACAGAGATGGTGGGGGCTTTCCACCCTCTGTGATTGTACAGTCCACTGATGCCCCCTGGTGGACAAGCGCGGACTGTGCACAGTTCATTTCAGTGTCAATTTCAATAATACAATCTGAATTGTACACCTCATTACATACCCCCCCACTTAAAGGTTGGCAGTCCCTGTCAACTACCGTCGGTTCCCAGGCGGCGATGACTGTAGTTGTCACAGGGGTCGGTTGAGAAGTGGGCCATACATACTGGTCCCTGTAAGACCGTCCGGGCGGGATCCCAGCAGTGGTGCGGTCAGTGCGTCGCAAGGGTCGGTTGTTCCCCTCCTCGTCACTGTCTTTACGCCCCACTCCAGTCAGTACTCCGGGAGAGGGACTGGTCTGTGTAGGGGGGTCACCGGTCTCAGAGTCGACGTGATCTCTATGTTGAGAAATGTCCGTGACGTCAGTCATGTCGGCAGCGTCACCCCTCCGGTTACTGTGGGAGGGGAGTCAGGCCGGGAGCGGCAGGGGCGCAACATATTTCGGTGCACAGTGCGGGTGCTGCGGCTGTCTTCACCCCGCACTCGGTATACATGTCCATTGGGGTAAGGGCGTTCGATTACCCGGTAGACTTCAGTCTCCCACTTGTCTCGAAGTTTCCCTTGAGGCTTCTTAATACGGAGCAAGACTAGCTGTCCCAACTTTAAGGGTTTCTCTTGCACGGGGAGTGGGTCAGCATGTTTCTGGCCTCGGATTTGTTGACTCACCAGCCGGTGTACAGTCTCCATCTTCTGTCGGTGAGCATTTAGCCAGGAGGGGTAGTTATGGCAGACATCTTCTTCTGGGCGGAATAGGTTCAGGTCATGGACCCCTTTTCCTGGGCGGCCAAAGAGAAGAGTGTGTGGGGTGTAGCCAGTCACGGAGTGGACCTGGTTGTTGTAGGCCCATACTAGATCTGGAAGGAATTGGGGCCATCGATCTTTCTTATCTTCGGCCAAGGTGCGGATCAGCTGGAGTAGGGTCCGGTTAAAGCGTTCACATGCACCGTTCCCTTGTGGATGGTAAGGAGTGGTCCTCGACTTCTGGATCCCATACATCCGATGCAGCTCCTCGATGACTCTGCCTTCGAAACAAGCCCCCTGGTCGGAGTGTAACCTCTCCGGACACCCATAGACGTGGATGAACTGTCGACAGATGGCCTGTGCAGCCGATTCGGCCGTCTGGTCCTTGGTAGCAACAACGACGGCGAATTTTGTGAAGTGGTCCACCATGACTAGGCAGTATTGATAGCCACTGCTCGTCGTCCCGATCAGCAGATAGTCCACCATCAACAGCTCAAGAGGCCTGGAGGTTTTAATCGTCTGGACAGGTGCACGCTGTTCGGTGGACTTGTGCAGTTCACAGGTGCGACAGGTTCTGCAGACGTCTTCAACCAGCTTGCGGAGCCCCGGACAATAGATAGATTGTTGAATCCACCGAAACGTCTTATCTACTCCGAAGTGTCCATTCCTTTTGTGGGCTTCGGCCACCATCTCACGGGCTAACTGGGCAGGTACTACAACTTGTGTGCATTCCTCCAGCATGTGAGACAAGAGAACCTTCCGGTATAGTACTTCTTCTCTCAGAACCAGCCGGTCCCACTGGCTGAGCAGGGTCAAGGTTCCGGTAGACAGTCGTGACCGTGCTTCGGAGGAGGGCTTCTGCTGTTGCTTCACCCATTGCTTGAGTAGGGCCCATTCAGGGTTCTGGTCCTGGAGCCTGCACAACTCTTGGGGACACAGTGTGACCCCCACTGGAGTTCCAACTTTGCCCACAACGAACTGGCAGTAATCCATCATCTGTTGGGCAAGCCTTGCAAAGTCGGGCGTCTCGTCTACTTCTAGTTCTTCATCCCGGTCTCTGGTAAGTAAGGGGTATGACACTCTAGACAGGCTGTCCGCATTTTGATTCTCAGCCCCAGCCCTATATTTGATCTTGTAGTTGAACTTAGAGAGTCGAGCCATCCAACGCTGCTCCATGATTCCGAGCTTTGCATTTTCTAAGTGGGCCAACGGGTTGTTGTCGGTCAGGACCAGTACTTCCGTCCCTGTGAGGTATCCCGCAAATTTCTCCGCCATAGCTCACGTTAGGCCCAACAGCTCCAGCCGGAACGAGCTATAATTGGTGGGGTTCTTCTCGCCCTCGTGTAGGGATCGACTGGCATAGGCTATGACACGTTCCTTGCCTTCTTGTACTTGTGAAAGTACTGCCCCTAGACCCTGTAGACTGGCATCGGTATGTAGTTGGAAAGGGAGATTGTAGTCTGCATATGCAAGGATGGGAGGTGAAGTCAAGGCACCCTTTAGGGCTTGGAAGGATTCTTCCTGGCTGGGTCCCCAGCTGATGGGTCGTCCTCTGGGGCCGTTGGTGGTCCCTTGAAGCAGTTCGTGCAAGGGTGCAGCAAGCCGGGCGAAGTTTCTCACGAACCGGCTGTAGTAACCGGCCAACCCCAGGAAGGCTCGGACCTCTCTGACGTTCGTAGGCTGTGGCCAGTCCCGCACGGCGGCTATTTTCTCCGAAGACGGCTGTACACCTTCGGCCGAGATCCGGTGACCCAGGTAATTGATCTCGGGCTGCAGAAGACGGCACTTGCTGGGTTTCAACTTCAGGCCATGTTCTCTCAACCTACGAAACACACGGCCCAGCTGTTGCAGGTGTTCTTCAAATGTGGCCGAATAGACTACGATGTCGTCCAGGTAAATGAGGGTGAAGTCGAAGTTGACGTCCCCCAGGCAGCGCTCCATCAGTCGCTGGAAGGTCCCCGGCGCGTTGTTCAGGCCAAAGGGCATCCGGTCGAACTCGTACAGGCCCATGGGTAGGATGAATGCAGTCTTTTCTCTATCTTTCTCGTGCATAGGTACCTGCCAATAGCCACTGGCCAGGTCCAATGACGAAAAATATTTAGCTTTCTTCAGGGCTGTCAGGGATTCTTCGATCCTTGGTAAAGGGTATGAGTCCCGGATGGTGCAAGCATTCAAACGGCGGTAGTCCACGCAGAACCTCAGGGACCCGTCTTTCTTCTTGACTATCACCACTGGTGCAGCCCAGGGGCTCTGGCTTTCTCGTACCACTCCAGCGTGTAACATGGAATTCAGGAGGTTTTTCACTTCTTGGTATTGTTGGGGAGGTATTTGGCGGTACCTTTCACGGATAGGAGCGGTATCACCTGTGGGGATTTCGTGCTTGATACTGGGGGTGCATCCAAAGTCGGTGTCATGCCGGGCAAAGGACGCCTGGTGCTCTTGAAGTAACTCTTCCACCTGGGACACTTCTTGGTTGGAGTATTGGGATATGTCCAACTGGCACTTTTCTCGTAGTTCTCGCCCCGCGTTGACGTCACCCGCGACAGCGGCCATGGCAGAGACCGTCACTGTCCAATCTCCCTCTGTAGACGGTGCAAACTGGAGGGGGTTCATAGGGTTCACCTCTTCAGTTAGGGCGTAAACTCGGGCGAGTTGTGTCCCAGCCTCTAGGTCGACGCTCACGTTAGCCGTGTTACCCAGCCTGACAGGAATCCTCCCCTTTCTCACAACGGCTAGCGTTCGAGCAACTAGGGGGTTCAGCTTCCCTTCCTTCGGGGTGCGCGGCTCAATCAGCACCTCCACGCCTTCGAGCTGTCTTGTGGTGCTAAGGGGTAGCGAGATAACGGTCTCCTTCTCAGCAGGTAAAGTTATCCTAGTATGGCGGGGTACGGTGATCGTGGCTAGCGGCAGTTGTTTTTCTGTCATTCGCTGGAGATTGCAGGTCCGGACCACTTGTTGGAAGGCTCGGCGGGTGGCCCTATGTGTGGTCACTTCTTGCCAGTACTTGGGCCCCCTCTTGGTAACCAACACAAGATTCAGGTCTTTCAAGATGTTTATCCCAATAATCATGGGCGTTTCTGATCTACAGCCTTCCCTGACCACGATTATCCTTCTCTTCCCGAGATCTTGCCCACACACTTCTGTGTTCATCCAGGCAACTCCCGTCACCGGAATGGGTAGATTACACTGGTCAACAGCATTTTTGGTGCCAAAGATATTTCATTGAATTTAGGGTAACTTTGGGGTGCTGATTCTGAATATGTCATCAGTTTTGCCAGATTGGCTCAAGTTTTTGAGATTTTTCGTAAAATGTGTAACAAAAAAGACGTTTTTTGCTACTTTTTTAACGAAGTCTGTTATGTTTCTTCTATGTTTTGTCAGTGTATATTCACCACAAATGTAACAGAATGAGTCTGGATCGTTAAGACAACTTCTTCTTGATGAGTTCATGCTTTTCACTGGACAACAGAAAACAACATAAAGTTAGTGCAAAAAATCAAGCTATGAACAAACTTTTAGAACACTAATTAACACAAAACTATATTGAGAACTGCTCAGTTCAAGTACTAATCCAAAGAAATTAATGAGATGATGCGTCGCATTTACGAACAAGTGCTATAAATAAGATACCAAAAATCTCAAAAACTTGAGCCAATCTGGCAAAACTGATAGCATATTCAGAATCAGCACCCCAAAAATACCCCAAATTCATTAAAATATTTTGGGCACCAGAAAAAAAAAATTTTTTTGTTGACCTGTGTTATTGGCTGCTTTGATCTTGATAGTAGTATCAGGGTCATAGGCAACCCGCGGCTTCAGATACTCTTCGTAAAACTGCTCGGAGATGGTGGATACCTGGGACCCAGTATCCATTAATCCTTGCACGGCGGTCCCTTCCAATAATACTTCCAGGGTAGGGCTGTTTGATGCAAGTTTGTTCCGTGGCTGGCTCTGTTTTCCTACCCCCTCTCTTTGGCCTCCCCTGCCGAGTGAGCCTCTTTGGCAGGGGCGTCTAGTTTAAAGGTGGCCGCTGTTGTGGGGCATGACTTGCTGGTTCCGGTATATCGGCCCGTGGATGAACTTGAATGTTCTGGGGGCAACGGTTTGCTCTATGGCGGGGATCACCGCATGTCCAGCATCTTCCCATCGGCCGGCTGGGTTGTTGTCTCGCTTGCCTGTCCGCCTGTTGGTCCAGGGTGAGCTGCAACACCTGTTTCTGCAACTCTGCCACCATCTGCTTCAGTTCTTCCGTGTCACTGTTCGGGGTTCTGATTCCAGTTATGGACCTGCAAGCCGCGGTATAAGTCTGGGCCTCCATGACAGGTCCTCTCGAACTTTCTATCGCTTCTTGCTTAACCTCAGCGAACGTAAGGGCCGGATTTATCCGGAGTAGATCTTGCAGTGAGCGGTTAAGGTACGGGTCTCTTAATCCAGTCACGAATTGATCTCTCAACACCAGGTCACGGGCGCCCGTACTAGCTATCTGTTCTTTTTTCCTGTAGGCTTGTTCAAGCAGTACTTGGAGGGCGTTGGCATATTGAGGGATGTCCTCCGACTCGAGTTGCGTACGCCGGAAGAACATATACCGTAATGTTCCCGCATATGTGGTCGGCCCATAGGTGTTCTCCAGCACCCGCACCAAGTCGTCCAACGTACGCTGGCCCCTAACCGTCTCCAGCCTGACTGTCGTCCACGCTTCCCCCTCTAATGTTAGCATGGCCATTTCTGCTAAGGTCTTAGGATCAATGTTATACATCTCCCCCACTATCTTAAGTTGTTCGGTCCATTCAGTTACAGGATAGTTCCGTCCGTTAAACTTCCTCACCTGATTGACAATAGATGCCGGGGGAGCTGTCCGGTTATAAGTTACTACCGGGAGGAGATTCTGTTGATCACACATCCTGCCGACTACGCCAGATGTAGCGACCGGTGGTAAGGCCGCGGGTGTGTGTGTATGATCTTTCTCAACAGAATCCCCATACTCAGATTTAACCGGTAGTAACATTTCTTTACTGTAAAACATGTCTATAACACAGTCAACTGATCTAGCTGCACACATGTATATGGTGGGGTCTCTGGATCTTCACTTCTTCCGGGTACGCAGCTAGCAAAGAAAAAAACACAACAATGGAGATATCTTTCCCTAACTTTCCCTAAAATCACGTACCAGTCTATCACAGAAGAAGGTGTCGCTCCCACGTAGCAGGCCTGGGGATCTCACGATGACGGGTCCCGGTGCAGCGCTGAAGGGGAAACTCCTCAGTCTTCTTCTGTGGTCTCCTTCCGCAGGTAACAGAATCTTTCTTTGTTAGTCTCTCCCAGTCTCAGGGCACACCGAGCAGCAGACGGGAGCCCACAGCAGCACAGAAGTCTCTCTCAGTCTCGGGGCAAACCGATGAGCAGAAGGGAGATCACAGTAGCACAGATGGCTCCCTTATGTCAGTCACAGCCCCTGCACATGTAATCCAGTGGCAATGTCCTGAATTCCAGAGGCAATGTCCTGAATTTGAGTGGGACCCTCGGTAAGGCAAGGTCCTGCAGACCGGGGGTTGCAGCAACGATCTTCACAGGGTATTTCTTCCCAAGAATCTGGCTGCAAAAGAGCCCTATGTCTGTCCTGGCTGCGCTCTCTGGATCTGCACTGTTTTTCTGCTTTCACTTCCTGGGTAAACAACAGAGATGGTGGGGGCTTTCCACCCTCTGTGATTGTACAGTCCACTGATGCCCCCTGGTGGACAAGTGCGGACTGTGCACAGTTCATTTCAGTGTCAATTTCAATAATACAATCTGAATTGTACACCTCATTACAATAGTTATGCCCCTGCTGCTGTCACCTCATCAACACCACTGGAGCTAAAAAAAACAACCTATTGTCTCCTTCACCATTGTCCTTTAGACTGTAATCCGAAAACAAAAGAGTCTTCTTCCTTTCTGTGCCAGTCATTCTTTGTAATTTTGTTCATGGTAATTTATATATTGTATTTTGTATGTAAACCCTTTTCCCATGTACAGCACAATGGAATCAATGAATAATAATACTTATGATAATATAACAACAATGATCAGTCTTTATTTTACATTTTTACATGAGACATCACTGAATCTGCACTGGTTGAGTGCTGTGCCTCACTAAATTTCGACAGACTAAACTATAATTAATTGTGATATTCAATGCTAGTTTTACACAAAAAATCCAGATTGAAATATTGGGTGCAATAGTCTCAGGCAAAATACAGGTGCAAAAAAAATTAGTGCTAAATTCTCAATTGCGTCATTCTAAAAATTTCAGAACTGATAGCGGCAGCTCTTGGCCCAACAAAGTGTCAGTGACTCCTCTCCTCTCTCTGTTAATGGCCACTTTACACGTCCCAACATTGTTCCGATATTGGATTCAACGGCGCGGGAGTGCGCACTTTTTTGGCTGAAATCCAAGATCGCATAGGAGATGTTACACGGGCCGATATCAGCAGGCAACACAACTGCGATGTCTATGCCCCCTGGTACGTGCGACCCAGGAACGACCATTTAACATGGGAGAGAATAGGAGAAGTTGGTCTCCAACTCGGGGTTGGGCTTTCACACAGCACGATCCGGCCAGATTGTCCATCCAATATCGGGCGGTTGGAGAGCGTGCTCATTTCTTCCCCGATATCATTTTGGCATCGTTCCTGCGTCGCATTGGGCATTTACACCATACAACGCACGAACGATATCGGGGCCAACGCACGAACCACGTGACTTTTTATCAAAGTTGGACGCCAATATCGGGACGTGTAAAGTGGCCATTAGTTTTTCATTGTGAATAAATCAATCTATCTCTTTTCTTCAAACAATATCTGTATTATGTGCACTAATAAAGCTCCCGTCACACACAACGACGCACCAGCAATCCCGACAACGATAATGATCCTGTAGGGATCGTTGGTGCGTCGTTACCTGGTCCCTGGGAAGCTGTCAAACAGGCAGATCTCCCCAGCGACCAGGGACCAGGGAGCCACCTCCACATCGCTGGTAACTATGATAAATACCGGGTATCTAGGCAGCGCACGATGCCTAGATACCCGGTGTTTATCATAGTTACCAGTGTCCTCCCTGCTTACAGGCTGCACTAAGCAAGGAGGTCGCTGGTAACTATGATAAACGCCGGATATCTACACAGCGCACGCTGCCTAAATACCCATTGTTTACCATGGTTACCAGCCTGTGAGATCGCTGATCGTTGGTCTCTCGCTGTCACACGCAACGATGCGTGCTGACCAGCGGGAGATCAACGACATAAAAATTACACAGAGCACTTTGTAACGATCAGCGATCTCACAGCAGGGGTCTGATTGCTGCTAAGTGTCACAAAACCTGTGACGTTACAACGATATTTATGAGTCATAATTTACAGACTTTTATGGCAATAATTACCAGGTCATGAAAACTCAGAGGAAAGTAAAGGCCCCGTTACATGGGGCAACATCGCCGGCGATGTCGGCGGTGATTCGCGGGAGCGTGCGTAACTGCCGACATCGCTGGCGAGGTGTCACACGAAGCAATGTTGCCGGCAACCTTGCCGGCAACTTGCCGCGGCTATGGGTACCTTTACACATCGCAACATTGCATGCAACTTCACTTGCAACTTACTGGTTGCAGGGAAATCATGGACACATTGTTATATTTGTACACGGCAACAAAATGAAACAATGTGTCCATGATTTCACTGCAACCAGTAAGTTGCAAGTGAAATTGCATGCAATGTTGCAATGTGTAAAGCAGCCCTATCGCTTGCTGGATTGTCAGCAACCCAGCGAGTAATAACCCGCAATGTTGCAGATAGGCAACATTGCAGTTGCCACGTCACACAGAGCGATCTGGCCAGATCGCCAGAGCAACATCGCCAGGTTTCCCAACATGTTGGGAAACCTGGCGATGTTGCTCATGCAACTTATCGCCGTGATATTGCCCTGTCATACGCAGCAACTCAGTTGCTTGGTTGCCGCAACTTAGCCAATGCCCCTGAGTTGACGGTGATGTTGCCAGCGATATCGCCCCATGTGACGGGGCCTTTAGAGGAATGGCATTCACCAATGGCAATTTTAATAAAATGCACTTTTTTGACCACATGATTGCACACAGAGACATCAGTAAAATGAACAGTTGTTTCGCGTAAATACATGCTTCTTCTAGCATCACAAGAAGCATGTATGTTAACCAACTGTTGTTCATTTTACTCTGTGTGCAATCATGTGGTCAAAAAATGTTACTGTAATTGCCAATGATGAGAGCTGCTCCTCTTACTTTCCTCTGAATTTTCATGATCATTTACAAGTATGAAGCTGAGCACTGCAAGACATCAAGACATTGCTATTATCTGGTTATATTTTGTTTAGTCTTATTTTTGGGTGTTGCGGTAGTGCCAGCATTCTTTTGTTTAGGTTCTCATGCACAGTAAATAACAGTGCTTTTAATACCAGTAATGGAGCATTGGTAGAGCAGGAAGGGGCACTATGTTCAATTACCTTTATCAGTGCTGAGAGGAAATAATATTTTTTTTCAACTGATCAGTTACCCTATACTTACATCTATCTCAGTGTTATAGACCAACTGATAAGCAATATCTCGGCACCCTAAATTCAGAGCTTCCTGAGGCATTTTGTCATCAGAATACCAGTCTCGATCAGCGATGTGGGCATAATTTCCAGATGGAGAGGCATGTTGGACACGTGTTGTAGTCACAATTCCCACAGACTTTCCTGTCAAATGCAGAAAGATATATTTTTTAACTTAACGCATAAAACTGATACTAACCTAATTGGTATTAAAATATAATGGATCAAATACACAATGGCCCTGGGGCATTAAATCCTCTTATTTGATAAGCCTATTCATCTTACCCCTTCTACAGAGAAACTTGTATCCATCTTCTTCAAAGTCATATCTCCTAACCATCTGATTTTCATCAAACAAAAGAGAAATCAAGTAGCACAGGTTATGCAAATGTTTCGCAGTGCAGGCATTTCTTGAAAAAAATCAGAAAGGGGCTTAAAGTGAACCACAGAAAGCATGAATCCAAGCCTACTTCTACAACTATAGACAGATATATTTTGTTCTAAAGCACTCTGATGTTTCAGTGAACTCATAGTTATAAGAACCATAGGGTCAACTTTTCTCCAATGTCCTCCAGGTGATTTACAGGTCTCTCCCATGGAACACAAAAAGGAGAGACCTGTAGAGACACCTGTATTGGGGCAGAAAAAATCCGGCCTCGGGCCACAATGGACTGGTCAGGTCACTCCCAATAGTTTCCCAATTACTCTATGAACTTTCTTTTCTCTTTACACAGCATTTTAGATATACAGTGTTACTCACTGTTATTGGCTTCCCTTTTTTTCATAGACTGTACAATATCTTCAGGAATAAATGGAAATGTACCAAAGTTATATCCCCAGGATTTTTTAATTAGTGGTCCAAAGTAATACAATAATAAAACATTGTTGTCAACTTACATGTTGCAATTTCAATGATGAATCAGATTAAACAGCATGTGCAGAAACAAAGGCACCCCTGAATAATACTAGGTTGCACACCCTTTGGCATTGATGACAACCTCTAAATGTTTCTTGTAGCCATCTATAAGCTTTTTGCATTTCTCTGCTAGTATGTTCTCTGACTCTTCCATTTTAGTTTGTTCAAGCTCTTGAATGTTTGCAGAGTTCTTTTTCCCAATGGCAGACTTCAGCTCACCCCAAAGATTTTCAATGGGGTTCAGGTCAGGATTTATTGCTGACCATTTTAAAACAGTCCATTTTTTTCTTTTTCAACCATTTCTGTGTACCTTTGGTTGTGTGCTTTGGGTTATTGTCTTGCTGAAGGACCCATGATCTTCAACTCAAACCAAGTTTTCTTACACTGAATAGGACATTTTGCTCAAAATTCTCTTGATAATTCTCTGATTTCATGATTCCTGTGTTACGATCAAGGCCTCCAGTTCTAGACGCAGCAAAGCAATTCCACAGCATTATGGAACCTCCACCATGCTTAACTGTTGGTAGGGTGTTATTTTCCTTATAAGCATCATTGAGCCTTCTGTACACAAACTGTGCTTTGCATTGTCAAAAGGTCTATTTTTCTTTCATCTGTCCACACATTTTCCCAGAAGTATTGTGGTTTGTCAAGGTACCCTTTGGCAAAGATCAGTTGTTCCTTTTTATGTCTTTTCTTAAGCAATAGTTTCTTCCAAGACCTTCACCCTTAATCTTTGGATGTTTAACATGGTGTTTTTGTCCACCATTTGCACCAACCTTTGAAGACATCTCTTGTCAATTTTCCTCTTTCCCCCACATCCAGGAAAGTTCTTGAAGGTTCCATGCTTAGCAAACTTCTTAATAACATTGCATACTATTGAAATTGGGATTCCAAGGTCTTTGGAGATGGTCTTGTACCCTTTCTAAGTCTTGTGTTTACTAATAATAGTAGTTCTGATGTTCTCATACAGCTCCTTTGTTTTCACCATTGTGACAAAGAAACAAGGCCGAACATGTGGCTTTTTAAAACGTGTTTGTATTCATCATGACTGCTGTATACAAAAAAGCTGTTTAACTTGATTCATTTTTTTCAGGAGATATTTAACATTATATACTTAAACTTCATGGGTGCCAATAATAATGAGCAGGACTGTATATAGATCTGTCTGAAATTGTACAAACAGGCTCCCATTCATACTTATGGTGATTTGGGCAAAATAGAAAAAAGCAAATACCATGCCACTTTACTGGACTGCAGTGTGTACTCTTTACAAGTCTTATTTGTGTACATTTATAATACTAAGCAACCACCACTGCACCCCAAAATTGGTAGGTGTGTGCGTGGCTGTTTTACCATTATTTTGCACCTGTGCCATCTACACTTTTATCATGGGCCTTGCTGCATCCTGTAGTTCATTAGTATTGTGACCTAGTATTGCAAAGCATGGTTCTTTTTCGGTGATGCATTAGGGACTTATATCCTTATTTTTGTGGTTTTGGCAGCATAAATAGGCATAAATAGAGTGAAAAAATGAATTCAAAATGTCCATCTAATGGGTTCAAATGTTAGCTACTATGATAAATCTGTTAATTTATACTGTTTACATTTGTCACATTTTATGTACCTGCTGCCTTTGCTCTCTTTAATACTGACTCAACCTCATTCCCAGCTTGAGTGCTACAGTCCGATACTCTAGCAGCTGCTGTTAATCCAGCGGTTGCATAGTTTCCTTTCACTCCACACAGATAAGCTGTTGCTGTACCTGCACTGTCAGGAACTTGGCGATCTACGTTATATGTCTGTGGAAACAGATGACAGAAAATTTAATTTACAAAATAAAGTATTTCCATCTCCCAAAGTAATGGAAGAGTTCTGATACTTTCTGATCTGTGGTTGTGGGAGTCATTTCTACAATGTCTGCTAGACCCAGCACAATTCTGGAAATAAAGGAGTACAATGCTCCTTTATCAGTCTCCAAACTTTGAAATGATCAAGGACACCCACTATTGACAGCTGATTGCAGCAGATCTTAATGTAGCAAGATGTAAGCTACATTCACATGGGACGCGAGCTGGCTGCTAGTGTCCCGCTTTGTACGGATCCGCTAATGCAGTACAAATGTGGTGAAATCCAGTGACGTTGTATGTCCTAGCCAAGTCAATGCATTTCACCATTTGACATTCACACACTTTTGACAGATCTGTTCTTGGGCTCAAGAATGGATCCGTAAAAAGGATGATCATGTCAATTCTTTTTGCTCTTTTTATTCACCTCCCTGAGCTCCCCCAGTGATCTCTAGCAATGTCCCCTCATACCTGAGGCCCCAGGACCTGTGAGAGGGCCTGCCACTGCACCACGTGATTCAGTGATGTCATTCAGTCACATGCACAGGCCACAGGGTTCTAGAAACACAGAACACTGCAGCCTCCAGGATGAGGGGACATCGCCGACAGTTACCGTGGGAGAGCAGGGATGTTAGTAAATAGCGCAGCAGCATTCACACACAAAAGGCTGTGCTTTGTGAGGATATGTTTTGGGTGCATATTCTGCACCACAAACAGATCCTCACAAAACAAAGCATGAGGGAATGTAGCCCAACCTGTATATAGTTAAGCAGTATTTTCCAGCATAGACACTATTTTCCTGTATAGTGTTAATATAAGGGAATTGTAATATACAGTGCCTTGTGAAAGTATTTGGCCCCCTTGAACTTTTCAACCTTTTGCCACATTTAAGGCTTCAAACATAAAGATATAAAATTCCAATTTTTTTGTGAAGAATCAACAACAAGTGGGACACAATCATGAAGTGGAACAAAATTTATTGGATATATTAAACCTTTTTAACAAATAAAAAACTGAAAAGTGGGGCGGGCAATATTATTCGGCCCTCTAAAGTTTATAGTATAGTTTATACTTTGTAGCGCCACCTTTTGCTGCGAACACGGCTACAAGTCGCTTTGGGTATGTCTCTATCAGTTTTGCACATTGAGAGACTGAAATTCTTGCCTATTCTTCCTTGCAAAACAGCTTGAGCTCAGTGAAGTTGGATGGAGAGCGTTTGTGAACAGCAGTTTTCAGCTCTTTGCACAGATTTTCGATTGGATTCAGGTCTGGACTGTGACTTGGCCATTCTAACACCTGGATATATTTAATTTTGAACCATTCCATTGTAGATTTTGCTTTATGTTTGGGATCATTGTCTTGTTGGAAGATAAATCTCCATCACAGTCTTAAGTCTTTTGCAGACTCCAACAGGTTTTCTTCCAGAATTGTCCTGTACCTGGCTCCATCCATCTTCTCATCAATTTTAAACATATTCCCTGTCCCTTCTGAAGAAAAGTAGGACCAAACCATGATGCTGCTACCCCCATGTTTGACAGTGGGGATGCTGTTTTGAGGGTGATGAGCTGTGTTGCTTTTACGCCAAACATATCGTTTTGCATTGTGGGCAAAATGTTCGATTTTGATTTCATCTGACCAGAACACTTTATTCCACATGTTTGGTGTGTCTATCAGGTGGCTTGTGGCAATCTTCAAATGAGACTTTTTATGGATATCTTTGAAAAATGTCTTTCTTCTTGCCACTCTTCCCTAAAGGCCATATTTGTGCTGTGTACAACTGATCATTGTCCTATGGACAGACTCTCCCACCTCAGCTGTAGATCTCTGCAGTTCATCCAGAGTTATCATGGGTCTTTTGGCTGCATCTCTGATGAGTCTTCTCCTTGTTTGAGATGAAAGTTTAGAGGTACGGCCGCATCTTGGTAGATTTGCAGTGATCTGATACTCCTTCCATTTCAATATGATCATTTGCACAGTGCTCCTTGAGATGTTTAACACTTAAGAAATCTTTTTGTATCCAAATCCAGCTTTAAACTTTGCCACAGCAGTATCTTGGACCTCCCTGGTGTGTTCCTTGGTCTTCATGATGCTCTCTGCACTTGAAACAGAACCCTGAGACTTTCACAGAGCAGGTGAATTTAAATGGAGACTTGATTACACACAGGTGGATTCTATTATCATTACCAGTCATTTAGGACAACATTGGATCATTCAGAGATCCTCACTGAACTTCAGGATTGACTTTGCTTCACTGAAAGTAAAAGACCCGAATAATATTGCACGACCCACTTTTAAGTTTTTTATTTGTAAAAAAAGTTTAAAATATTCAATACATTTTGTTCCACTTCACGATTGTGTCCCACTTGTTGATTTTTCACAAACAAATTTGAATTTTACATCTTTATGTTTGAAGTGTGAAATATGGCAAAAGGTTGAAAAGTTCAAGGGGGCCAAATACTTTCACAAGGCACTGTATAAGGCAAACATGTAAACTGATTCTGAGACCCAAATTTCACCATGGTTTGCATTAGGAAGATCTAGTAGAAAATCCATACTTTAGAGAAATATTACAATCTGAGTTTCCTCAGTGGATGATACATTTTAGTGGCTAACTGAAAAGATGGTAAGTAAAGCAAGCTTTCGGGCCACTATGGCCCCTTCATCAGGCTGATAATGACAAATTATGAAGACATACACATTTGTGCATAAGCAGGGTGAGATGACAGGTGACGTAAAGCAGTGTCAGTTTTGGGAGGGGGAGAGGAGCTGGGGAGGTAAAATCAAAATTTCGAGCACTGTCCCATTGAGAACGTTTCTTCAGAAGTGTCTTTAAATTCATAAATCCAAAGAGGGTTTAGTGCTTGTGTAATCTGTGCTGCTGTTGAGATGAAAGATACGGGAGACCAGATGCTCCTTTATTCCCTACGTGTTTCAGTGCTGTCCCTGCACCTTCCTCAGGAGTATATATTTATTTTAAATTTATACCCTTGAGGAAGGTGCAAGGACGGCACTGAAATGCGTAGGAATAAAGGAGCATCTTTGAAGGAGCCTGGTCTCCCGTGTCTTTCATCTCGACAGCAGCGCAGATCACACAAACACTAAACCCTCTTTGGATTTCTGGATACGACACCACTTTACACGTGAAAGTGCAGATCCAGCGGCAGCTGTCAATGTGAGCATACCGGTTGTGGGTCATCACAACAAAACCAGGTGAGCACATTCACTCACGGGGATATCATCTTATCTTACCAATAAGAGCCATTTGCGCCTTTTGTGCTCCTAATCCAGATTTTAAATCCATAAAGATTTGGTATATTCCGGTATCCTCCATTTTGATAAGGTAAAAAATGTTTATACCATATTAGCGAGTAGATAGAAAAATATTAGAATCTGACTTTCCTCAGTGGTAGATACCTTTTAATGGCTAAGTGAAAAGATGGTAACTAAAGGAAGCTTTCGGGACATAACTAAATTACTCTCTAAAGTAAAAAATGTTTGACCGTTATATACACATTTGGACAGATTTTTATTGTATTGTTCATTAGAGATGAGCGAACTTTTGGAAGTTCAGATTCGGTTTGGTTCGCCTATCAGGTAACGTTTGCCAAACAGTTTGTCAAACAGTTCCCCAAACATCCGAACTCCATTCAAATCAATGGGAGGCAAAATCAAGGGCTAGAAAACACCTTAAAAGTGGCCCAAAAGCTGCCAAAACAGTGGTTTTTCTGATGAAGGGATGAGGAATACACCTTGAAACGCATTAAATAAAACCACTTGCATTTACCGATTTCCTTGCTACATGGTCAATTGTACAGCAGCGCAGTTGGATTCCACATACTGTAGTTCCTCTATTTTTTTGTACTAATGCTTTGGCCTGTGGATTCTACAGAATGGAGCATTTTATACTGGTTGTTTGTGACACAACCCTCTAAGGCAGAGGTCCCCAACTCCAGGCCTCAAGGCCCACCAACAGTGCATGTTTTCAGGATTTCCTTGGCATTTGACAATTGGAATCACCACCTGTGCAGGAGATTGAATTACCAACTGTCAAATTTCTAAGGAAATAATGAAAACCTGGACCGTTGGTGGGCCTTGAGGACTGGAGATGGGGACCTCTGCTCTAAGGTGAGCAATTTCATCTTAGCCTACCCGTCTCCATTTTTATTAGATAAGACCCTATGGTGCTTTCTATCCCACAGTTATTGATTCACCAAATTCAGGAAACAGACATGAAGGAGATTCCCAAGAAGAGAGTCGACATTTCAAAAAATTAGGGCCAGCTACAACCAAAGTAGCATCAATTGGCCCAGAATAAATATACGAGAATGGCATGTTAACAACTGAGATGCCAGTCGTTTGTGTGTGAGGGATACAGTGCTGCTTTGATTTACATGGACTCCAAAAATAGTGGTAAATTTAACTCTTTTTAACGGTTTCTAAAAGATAACAAATTCAAACTTTGCAAATGTGGCACCCCAGGGTTCATGTGCCACAGTAACACCACAAAGGGTTAACTCCCCACACAACCCACAACACTACACTAGCGCCTCCAGGCCAGAAGGGGGAGTTAAAGCTGCTTCCCTATATTTTCTGGTGTGGAGAGGAATTGGGCAGTTCAGTGCGAGGCAGCACTGAGGAAGACGGACTTGGGTGTAAAGGGGCTGGGTTAGGCCCAACCCACGGGCCACTGTCCAGTTCCAGGCCGAGCCAGGGTCTGAGGACAGGAGAAGAAGCAGAGAGGAACATTCCTGGGAGACTGAGTTCCCTGAGACTCACCCCAGAGAAGCGCAAAGAACCGATACCGGATCCGGGATTGTGCCTGAAACATACAGCACAGTGAACACCGGTTTAGTGAAGGTCCTACATCTTCACTGTACCACAGCGAAGCAACACGGCAGTGTCAGGAACACAGAAAAAGACTCAAGTTGCCTAGCAAGTTGGTACCCGTGAGGGGAGACAGGGCCGGCAGCTTAGCTAAAGCGGCAGCAGGGACACACACCCGGCCAGGGTGGGAGCAATGCGGCCCCTATACATACTCCGTGGACAGTACTCAGCTGAATACCATCAACAGTAAAGGACTTGGAAAACTACAAAACCGTGAGTCTGTGTAATCCTTGCGCTCGAGCCCGTTCTCCTTCTCAAACTGTTTTCATCACTACTGCCCTGGGGACAAGGCTTGGCCCGTGGAGAGCCGTCACATCACAGGCTGCCATCCATCATCCCCAGAGGTTCTGCAGCAGCGGTGGTCACCCTGACCACATACCACGGGTGGTGTCACGGCTTTCTCCCTTGTAAATACCCCCAAACCTTTATTGTGAGCTCGGGACACGATCCGGACCAAGACCGCCGTGATACCCCCAGCAATACCCCAGTCCGGTACTGAGTACCCTGTCCATGTGGGCTCCACAACTTAGTGTCACGAACAGGATTTACCGCACCCGGTAAACCGGGTACTGTGTGCCCTAATTTATGCGAACTGCGTCATTTTTGAACTGCCGCCATTACAAAGCGTGCGACGCGCGGGAAGAAAAGGGGAGTGTCATCATGGGCAGTACCCTGCAAGAGCGCGAAGCAAGCCTCCTCCTCTGTGCTGATGTCATCCGGTGGGGAAGAGAATCCTTGTCCCACCGCGGAACCTTTAGTAGACATCCGGATGGAAGTGGAAGACCAGGAGGGTCGACATTAACTAAGGGGGCGCAAGATGTCGCAACAAGGAGATCCTGCAGTACCGGACAACAGCGGAGCACCCGGTGGTGCTGCTGCGCAAGGAGCAGCACCCATCATGCCGTTCCTGATGCCGTACACTCCGGGAGCAATGTGGCTACCGCAATACTCAGGTGAGCCCAATACCCTTAATGACTTTGTTACAAACATAAGAGCATACTACACCATGTACCCCCTCACAGAAGCCCAGCATGTCGGTATGATTATTGGGCAGTTAACCAGCAATGCACAGCGGGAAGTTACGTCCTGGCCGGACACAGACAAAGACACTGTAGAGCATCTTGTGGCTGGACTGAAGGCAGCATTTGAGTCCAGTGCTGACACACGGGCTAAAATGAGGTTCTTTGGATGCCAACAAAAGCCTAAAGAGAGCGCAAGAGATTATGCCTTAAACCTGCAGGAAGCGCTCAAAGCACTCAAATTAGCAGAACCTGCCTTAGCCCCAGGATCTGATAAAATGTTGATAGATCAGTTCATAGAGGGTCTCCTATCCCCTTCTCTCAGAGAACATTTGAGCATGATGACCATCCAGAATCTCGAAATAACTTTTACCCAGCTAAAAGATAGAGCCATCCGCCTCCAGCAGATAGAGGAGCCCCGGGATATGAACTCTAATCAAGGCCCTACAGCAGCACCTCAGCAGCCAGGATCATCAGCGACATCTGCCATGTTAGGGACTGCTGCTGACCGCAGAGAGCCTATCTCTAATGAGGCCCTCAACTAAAAGCTAGATGCCCTGATGGACACTGTTGCTTCCATGGCTCAAGGAGCTGCGTGGATCCTAGCCTGCACCCAAGATCGAGTTGGCAACCAGTAAGGAGAATGTCTCGTGGATGAGGCCCAGGAAGTACCAAGCGACGATAGGACAACCCAGCGACCACTATCAGCCGGATGGACAGCCCATATGCTGCGGTTGCAAGGAACCAGGTCACTTTGCCCGGGAATGTGCTTTAAACGAGGATCCCCTGGGAAGGCGGGCTGCTCCTAAGGTATAAACTCTCTAGGTCCTGCAGCCAGGTATGACAAGATCATGGGGGGACGTCCAGTAATCCCTATCATGTTGGCTGGCATTCCCCTCAGCGTCTTGTTGGATACCGGGTCCCAGATACTGGGCTGATTCAGACATTATTAGTGGTCCATCTAACGTTGCATTGAACATATGGGCTAGCAATGGTGAAATAATACCACAAGTTGGGTTCAGAGAAATGACCATTCAGATTGGGAAGGTAGAATTGAAGAATCAGGGTATTATTATTGTAGATGTTGACCGGCGAGAACGTGAACCAGTAATGTTGCTAGGAATGAATGTACGGTAATTGAAAATAGTTTTTCTGAGGTAATTACTGTCTTACAGCAGATCGCTGACACTGCTAGAACCGGGCAGCAGAGACTCCTGCAAAAGGAAATAAAAGCCCTGATGCTGAAACAACAGATAGCAACAACAGGAGGTGAAATTGGCAGTGTAAGGGTAAGTGACCTGATACCCATTGTAATACCTCCCAAAACTGAAATGTTAGTCTGGCGTAGAGCCGCAGTAGGCATTAAAGGACGAGACTATCAAGCCCTGGTAGAACCCATGTACTCAGACAGTAGACCCACTATACTGACAGCCAGAGGAGTAGTTGAGGTACACCGGGGAAAGTGCCAATACGCCTTCTAAATTGCAGGGAAGATGAGGTCACCCTACCAAAGTATGCTACCATGGCTAAATTATTTACGGTTGATAACAATGCCATCACAGTAAGTAGGTGAGGAGATTGTAGCCACTTCCCTCCTCTCAGATATATGCAAATTTGCACTTCATTAAGGAAGTGAAGAAACTCCAGTGCCACATTTAAGCAGCTCAAAGTCACTGATGAGGGGCATTTACCCCGAAACGCAGCGTGTGTAGTTTGGGGTTCTGATCTGGCACAAATCCCATAGTCATAGTAAAAGCTTGTTGGAAAGGAATTATGACTTTGAGGAGCTGCTTAAATGTGGCACGGGAGTTTCTTCACTTCCTTAATGAAGTGTAAATTTGAACTTAATATTAGAAATACATTTCAGCATCCTTACAGCGCAGTCTGCGTGCATGGCACATGCTCTGAAACAGGGCATGGCCTTGCATTTAAAGGTTAAACATTCATTAGTAACAAGGGGTGTAGGTATCGTACTCACAGAATCCTGCTAAATTCAGGAAACAAACAAGGAGTTCCCAAGATGAGTGTCCACATTTAAAAAATTAGAGCAATTGACCCAGAATATAAACTGGAGAATGGTGCGGACTGCACGCATGGCACAAGGTTTGGCCTAGTATTTAAAGGTTAAATATTTATTAGAACAGGGTAATGAGTGACACTTGTAGGCTTCGTACTCATATAGGCTAGCTAAATTCAGGAAACAGACAAGAAGGAGACTCCAAAAAATTAGGGCCATATACCACCTGCCTGGTGTGTTCCTTGATCTTCATGATGCTCTCTACACTTGAAACAGAACCCTGAGACTATCACAGAGCAGGTGCATTTATACAGAGACTTGATTACACATAGGTGGATTGTATTTATCATTACCAGTCATTTAGGACAACATTGGATCATTCAGAGATCCTCACTGAACTTCTGGAGTGAGTTTGCTGCACTGAAAGTAAAGGGGCTGAATAATATTGCACACCCCACTTTTCAGTTTTTTATTTGTTAAAAAAGTTTGAAATATCCAATAATTTCGTTCCACTTCCCGATTGTGTCCCACTTGTTGTTGATTCTTCACAAAAATACACTGTGTGCTGAATTATTAGACAAATGAGTATTTTTATACATGTTGTCCTACTCCAAGCTGTATAAGCTTGAGAGCCAACTACCAATTGAGTAAATGAGGTAATGTGCATCTCTGTAGT
This sequence comes from Allobates femoralis, assembly GCA_033576535.1. Lineage (NCBI taxonomy): Eukaryota > Metazoa > Chordata > Amphibia > Anura > Aromobatidae > Allobates > Allobates femoralis. The sequence goes on from JARQOC010000001.1 coordinate 208,184,353, forward strand.
GAGGAGGGGTGTGGTGTAATGATATCAACTCCCAATATAAGGTGTGCTTAATTATTAGGCAAATACCTTTCCTTAGGCACAATGGGTCGGAAGAGAGATTTGGCGGGCTCTGAAAAGTCCAAAATTGTGAGATGTCTTGCAGAGAGATGCAGCAGTCTTGAAATTGCCAATCATTTGAAGCATGATCACTGAACAATCGAGCGTTTCATGGCAAATAGCCAACAGGGTCACAAGAAGCGTGTTGGGCAAAAAAATGCATAAAATACCGTATATACTCGTGTATAAGCCGACCCGTGTATAAGCCGACCCCCCTACTTTTGCCCCCAAAATCTGGAAAAACCTATTGACTCGTGTATAAGCCGAAGGTGGACCCCAGCACAGGTATACAGCCCCCAACAGTGTGGTATACAGGCCCCCCCCAGTGGTATACAGGCCTCCCCAGTGGTAGTATACAGCCCCCAGCAGTGTGGTATACAGCAGCCTCCCCAGTAGTATATACAGGCCCCAGCAGTGTTACAGCAGCCTCCCCAGTGGTATATAAAGCAGCAGCCCCAGTGGTAGTATACAGCAGCCCCAGAGGTATATACAGCAGCCCCAGTGGTAGTATACAGCAGCCCCAGAGGTACATACAGCAGCCCCAGTGGTAGTATACAGCAGCCCCAGAGGTATATACAGCAGCACCAGTGGTAGTATACAGCAGCCCCAGAGGTATATACAGCAGCCCTAGTGGTAGTATAAAGCAGCCCCAGAGGTATATACAGCAGCCCCAGTGGTAGTATACAGCAGCCCCAGAGGTATATACAGCAGCCCCAGTGGTAGTATACAGCAGCCCCAGAGGTGTATACAGCAGCCCCAGTGGTAGTATACAGGCCCCCCCTTGCTGCCGCAAACCTGTAAAGGAATAAATCATTATACTTATCCCTGTCACTGTCCCGCCGCCATCGCGCTCCTCCGGCTTCATCCGGCTTCTTCCGACTTCCTCCTCTGGTGCACAGACAATGACGTCATTGCCTGAGCCCACCGGAGGAGGAAGCCGGATGAAGCCGGAGGAGCACGATGGCGGCGGTGGGACAGCGACAGGGATAAGTATAATGATTTATTCCTATACAGGTTTGCGGCAGCAAGAGGGGGGGCCCTGTATTGCGAAGGGGGGGGGGAAACGGGCGGCCTGTATACTGTATACAGTGTATACAGTATACAGTGACTCGCGTATAAGCCGAGGGGGGGACTTTTCAGCCCAATTTTTGGGCTGAAAAACTCGGCTTATACGCGCCACCAGTTTTGCCATGTTTCAGAGCAGCAATGTTATTGGAGTATCAAAAAGCACAAGGTGTGCTATACTCAGGGACATGGCCAATGTAAGGAAGGCTGAAAAGCGACCACCTTTGAGCAAAAAACATAAGATAAAAAGTCAAGACTGGGCCAAGAAATATCTTAAGACTGATTTTGCAAAGGTTTTATGGACTGCTGAAAGGAGAGTGACACTTGATGGGACAGATGGATGGGCCAGAGGCTGGATCAGTGAAGGGCGGGGAGCTCCACTCCAACTCAGACGCCAGCAAGGTGGAGGTGGGGTACTGGTGTGGGCTGGTATCATCAAAGATGAACTTGTGGGACCTTTTCGGGTTGAGGTTGGAGTGAAGCTCAACTCCCGGACCTACTGCCAGTTTCTGGAAGACAACTTCTTCAAGTGGAACAGGAAGGCGTTGGTATCGTTCAAGAAAAACATGATTTTCATGCAGAACAATGCTCCATCACATGCATCCAACTACTCCACAGCGTGGCTGGCATGTTAAGGTCTAAAAGAAGAAAAAATAATGACATGGCCCCCTTGTTCACCTGATCTGAACCCCATAGAGAACCTGTGCTCCCTCCTAAAATGTGAGATCTACAGGGAGGGAAAACAGTACACCTCTCGGAACAGTGAATGGAAGGCTGTTAAGTGTCATCATAAAGAAAGGTGGCTATATTGGTAAGTAATTTTTTGGGGGTTTTATTTATGCATGTCAGAAATGTTTTTTTCTACGTTTTGTGCAGTTATATTAGTTTACCTGGTGAAAATAAACAAGTGAGATGGGAATATATTTGAATGTTATTAAGTTGAACAGATATCCTCCTAAGATAGTCAAATAAAAAAAAAACACTCCAACTTCCAAAAATATTAAGCTTTGATATTTATGAGTCTTTTGGGTTGATTGGGAACATAGTTGTTAATCAATAATAAAAATAATCCTGTAAAATACAACTAGCCTAATAATTCTGCACACAGTGTATTAGAATTTATATCTTTATATTTGAAGCCTGAAATGTGGCAAAAGGTTGAAAGTTCAAGGGGGCCAAATACTTTCACAAGGCACTGTATATACACAGTCACACACACTGATATACATATATACATTCATGCAAACTTCATACATGCACACAGACCTATTAGAGATATTTTTAATATGGGGAAGCCAGGAGCAAGCCTCGCTCACCTTTACCGCTTGTCTCCCGTCCAGCTCCTCTAAGGCTGGTGGTTGTGCAGGCTGCACTACCTGATAGCTGTTGTATATACAGGAGACATTGGGGCTGCAATATGTACATCACAGGGAAGGCTGGGTGCATACACATTACTGGGAAGGCATACACATTACTGGGGGGCATACACATTACTGGGAAGGCATACACATTACTGGGGGGCATATACATTACACATTACTGGGGGGCATACACAGTACTGATGAGGGGGGAATACAGCACTGAGGGGGCATATACATATTATTTGGGTGAGGGGGCATACAGCTCTGGGGAGTGACATACAGATCCGGGGAGAGGCATACAGTTTTGGGGCACATACAGCTCTGCGTGAGGCATACAGCTCTCTGGGGGGCATACAGCTTTTGGGAAAGGCATTCAGCTCAGGGGGGAGGCACAAAGCTCTTGGGGGAGGCATAACGCATTGGAGGGCATACACATTACTGAGGTGGGAGACATACAGTAGTGGGAGCATACATGTTACTGGGTTTGGAGAGCTAACATGTTGCTGGGGTGGAGGGCATACAGCACTGAGGGCGGATACAGCTCTGAGGGTGCATACAGCTCTGAGGAGAGGCATACAGCTTTGGGTAGCATACAGCTCTGTGGAAGGCATACAGCACTAGGGGAAAGCATAAAGCTCTGAACCATACAACACTGAGGACAACATACACTTTACCGGGGGGTTGAATAAAACACTGAGGAGGCATACAGCTCTGGGGAGCATACAGCCCTGGAGGAAGGTATTCAGCACTTAGGGCATACACATTACTGGGGTCTGGGGGAATACAGCTCTGGGGGGGGGCATACACATTACTAGGGTGTGGGGGCATACAGCTAAAGACGTGAGGACTACCACTTCAGGAATAGTATTCAAAGAATTATTTTATTAATTCTCTTTAAAAATGACTGGTCTAGTCAACAAAGTATACAAACGTGAAAAAAGTGTATATTTACAAGTTCACTGGAGGAGAAACGGCACATCACAATATGAGTATCCCTTTTCTGCCCCTATATCTGTAGAGCTGCCTAACAATGGAGGTAATATCACCTTAATGGTGAACATCAATGCAAGTACACACAGCATTCAGCAGTGAACACTTCACGCAAGTGAGGGTTTAAATGGCAAGTAAAGTGCAGCTGCCAGCTCAAGCACTGCAGTCCCTGGAAGTCAGCCTGGGGGCCACAGAATAGATTACCACCCCTGATGATGATGGGTCGGCCCCTCAACTTTCTAAAACTCCGGGAATTGCACGGGGCGTCTGGAGCTGACACTAGCCCTGATGACCGTGTACGGTCAGACACAGCCATTACACAGTACATAGCAGGAAAACATATATAAGGTTATCTCAACACAGGACATTTTAAAAAAAAAACATCCAGTTGGGGATCTTAATATGATTACAATATCGATTGATTAAAATTAACTTTGTTCATGGGAAAACTCATTTATGAGCACTGAAAGAATATACAATTTGAGTCCTAAAGGGAACCTGTAATGTCCCAAAATGCCACTAACCTGCTGATATGAGGTTAATATCAGTGTAATGCCATGCAGCCCCTGGATTGGAAGATTGGCTACCCGGAGGAAATTAACAATCAGTAATAATAACTTCCCGACATTGACATGCACCTCTGATGCACTGCTGAGCCGCTTGTCAGGCACTACGTATTGAGCTATGACTGAAGCTGCACCTCCATGACTGAAAGTTGGAGGCTGCTGGGAGGAATACTGTTAATTTCTGCCCAGTATCCAGGTATTCAGTGCAGTGTCCACATGGCTTTACAACACTATTGATCTGCAGATTAATCTCATATTTGCTGGTTAATAGTGTTTTGAGACATGACAAGTTGCCTGTAAGAAGAATGCTACCTGCTTTCACTGAATGACAGGCTGCCATGTATACATGCATCCACCCTGTAGTATTTTTGTGCTGTCCCTTTGCTTTGTTTTGTGAGCATGATATGATTGTGTTAAACAAATTATTTCTGTTCTTAGAGGAATTACTAGCTGCATTTTTGACTATTTTACTAGTTTACTTGAATTTAAAAACTAAATCTAATTTTCAGTACAGTTCATATCAAAAGCATGTTTATAAAAATATATATAAATTCAAAATTGACATAAAAAATTTTCACTAGAAAACCTTGGACAAGCCGACGTGAGGAAAAGTATCCATTGTCAGTTCATTCTCTTCACCCAGCATCCCTTTCAGCTGACCGCTTAAGATTCGAGTGGCTGTGACGGTGGGCATTCCCATGCCTGTTTAGAGAGATGTATGAAACACAACAATATTGCTTGAGTTGCATTTGAGTTTTTTTGTTATGTTAATTTAAATAATTATCAAGATTAAAGGGGTTTTCCGACAAGCAAAGTTCATTTTAATCAATAGATCTTATAATAATAATAATACGTTCCACAATTGGATGTGTTTAAAAAATGTTCCTGTGCTGAGATAATCTTATAAATGTGTCCCTGCTATGTACTGTGTAATGGATGTGTCTGACCATACAGGGACATGGTCTGATCATACCACATCTCCTGTGCTGAGATAATCTTATATATGTGTCCCTGCTATGTACTGTGTAATGGATGTGTCTGACGATACAGGGACATGGTCTGATTGTGGCGCCCCACCAGGTAGACCGCCACCAGAAGTACTGCACTCCTCCATTAGAGGAAGAGTAGTGCCTCTGCTTTACACGTGCTGGGACAGCACAGTTGAGCTTCACACGCACGCAAACACAACACTTAGAGACCCATGGACAATGGGTGGATCCAGAGGGAGGATCCAAGCATTGCCAGAAGGGAAAAGTGAAGTGCAGGAGAAGTTAGACACAGAAACAGAGAAATCAAGGAGGAGAGAAAAGAGAAATGGAAAAGGAGTGCAGAAGTAAGGAAGAGGAGGTGTTGACTTCTGCGGGCTGGAGCACGGTCACGCTCGCCCGGGAGGGAACAACCGACGAGTGTGGAGGAAGAACAGAGCCCATGGGGTACGGGGTGAAAAGGAAATCTATGTACGCCCATATCTGGCAATGGTACAGACGGGCTGGTGGATGACACAGGGACCCGTCCCTGAACACGACGCAGAAGCTGTATGACCGAACCATTGAACCGGAGCCCCAAGGTCCTAACGGGAGCTCTGGCCAAACACTCGACAATCTTGTAGAAGGCCGCTGAACTAGGGAGCAGTGCCCCGTAAGGGGGTACAACTAAGCACCCGGAGCTGTCGGTACCTGAGCTCTGTGTGCAGAGGCACTGAGAGCCTGGGGGGGCCGAGCGCTGTCACGCACCACCAAAGAAAGAGACACCCAGAAAGTAAGAGAGAGAGAGACAGGAACACCAACAGAGGTTCAACTGCACTCTCCCGATTCTGGAGACAATGCTGAACCAGAGGTTGGCAAGGAAAGCACCCAGTTGCCATGCTGAAACTACTGAGTAAAAGTAACAGAACTCCAGCTGTGGTGTGTGAAACTTTCTTTAGCGGCGACCACCGGCCGCAGAGGCCGCATAAGACACCAGGCTGCTGATGACCTAGTGAACATCTGCCAAAGTACGAACTGAACCCTCCTTCCAGCTGCCCAGGAGACCACACTCCACCTGCGGGGAGTGAAACCATCCACGCTGCTGGTCATCGTCCCCAGAGGTTCTGAAGAAGCAGCTGTCCTGGCCACATAGCGCAGGTGGCATCATGAATTCCCTTTTTCCTTTATTCCCCCATCATATGAACTTTTAATTGACATCACCAGGGTCATGGAGTCGGGTGGCCACCTTGACATCTCCCAAAAAGAAACGTAAGAACTGGCCCGGTAACGAGAACCCCCGCCCTGGAGTGGGCGTGTCATGATTATACCACCTCTCCTGGGCTGAGATAATCTTATACATGTGTCCCTGTTATGTACTGTGTAATGGCCATGTCTGACCGTCAGGGACATGGTCTGGTCATACCATATCTCCTGTGCTGAGATAATCTTATATATGTGTCCCTGATATCTAATGTGTAATGAATGTGTCTGACTGTACAGGAAAATGGTATGATCACACTATCTCTACTGGGGAAGACGGTAAAAGAGCATATATTGATTACAGCATGGGATCGCAAATAATTCTTTCTTTGAGGTAAAATATTTTTTAATAATTGTTTACCTCACAGAAATATTCAGCTTAATCCCATACTGTAATGTCCTTATACTCTTTCTGTCTCCCCTGCCAAGAAGATGTGGTATGATCAGCCCATGTCCCTGTATAGTCAGACACAGTCATTACACATTACATAGCAGGGACAGACATATAAGATTATTTCAGCACAGGAGATGTGGTATGATCAGACCATGTCCCTTTACGGTCAGACATGGCCATTACACAGTACATAGCAGGGACACATATACAGTTAGGGCCAGAAATATTTGGACAGTGACACAATTTCCGCGAGTTGGGCTCTGCATGCCACCACATTGGATTTGAAATGAAACCTCTACAACAGAATTCAAGTGCAGATTGTAACGTTTAATTTGAAGGGTTGAACAAAAATATCTGATAGAAAATGTAGGAATTGTACACATTTCTTTACAAACACTCCACATTTTAGGAGGTCAAAAGTAATTGGACAAATAAACATAACCCAAACAAAATATTTTTATTTTCAATATTTTGTTGCGAATCCTTTGGAGGCAATCACTGCCTTAAGTCTGGAACCCATGGACATCACCAAACGCTGGGTTTCCTCCTTCTTAATGCTTTGCCAGGCCTTTACAGCCGCAGCCTTCAGGTCTTGCTTGTTTGTGGGTCTTTCCGTCTTAAGTCTGGATTTGAGCAAGTGAAATGCATGCTCAATTGGGTTAAGATCTGGTGATTGACTTGGCCATTGCAGAATGTTCCACTTTTTTGCACTCATGAACTCCTGGGTAGCTTTGGCTGTATGCTTGGGGCCATTGTCCATCTGTACTATGAAGCGCCGTCCAATCAACTTTGCAGCATTTGGCTGAATCTGGGCTGAAAGTATATCCCGGTACACTTCAGAATTCATCCGGCTACTCTTGTCTGCTGTTATGTCATCAATAAACACAAGTGACCCAGTGCCATTGAAAGCCATGCATGCCCATGCCATCACGTTGCCTCCACCATGTTTTACAGAGGATGTGGTGTGCCTTGGATCATGTGCCATTCCCTTTCTTCTCCAAACTTTTTTCTTCCCATCATTCTGGTACAGGTTGATCTTTGTCTCATCTGTCCATAGAATACTTTTCCAGAACTGAGCTGGCTTCTTGAGGTGTTTTTCAGCAAATTTAACTCTGGCCTGTCTATTTTTGGAATTGATGAATGGTTTGCATCTAGATGTGAACCCTTTGTATTTACTGTCATGGAGTCTTCTCTGTACTGTTGACTTAGAGACAGATACACCTACTTCACTGAGAGTATTCTGGACTTCAGTTGATGTTGTGAACGGGTTCTTCTTCACCAAATAAAGTATGCGGCGATCATCCACCACTGTTGTCATCCGTGGACGCCCAGGCCTTTTAGAGTTCCCAAGCTCACCAGTCAATTCCTATTTTCTCAGAATGTACCCAACTGTTGATTTTGCTACTCCAAGCATGTCTGCTATCTCTCTGATGGATTTTTCTTTTTTTTCAGCCTCAGGATGTTCTGCTTCACCTCAATTGAGAGTTCCTTTGACCGCATGTTGTCTGGTCACAGCAACAGCTTCCAAATGCAAAACCACACACCTGGAATCCACCCCTGACCTTTTAACTACTTCATTGATTACAGGTTAACGAGGGAGACGCCTTCAGAGTTAATTGCAGCCCTTAGAGTCCATTGTCCAATTACTTTTGGTCCCTTGAAAAAGAGGAGGCTATGCACTACAGAGCTATGATTCCTAAACCCTTTCTCCGATTTGGATGTGGAAACTCTCATATTGCAGCTGGGAGTGTGCACTTTCAGCCCATATTATATATATAATTGTATTTCTGAACATGTTTTTGTAAACAGCTAAAATAACAAAACTTGTGTCACTGTCCAAATATTTCTGGCCCTAACTGTATAAGATTATCTCATCACAGGAGATGTGGTATGATCAGATCATGTTCCTGTACGGTCTGATGGTGGGTTTACACACACCAATTTATCTGTTCAATCTCTGAACCAATCTCTGGTTGAAGTGAAATCATGGATACATTGCTCCATTTTGTGGCTGTGTACAACATGGAGCAATGTATCCATGATTTCACTGCAACCAGAGATTGGTTCAGAGATTGAACAGATAAATTGGTGTGTGTAAACCCACCATGACACACTCATTACACAGTACATAGCAGGGACACATATATAACATGATCTCAGCACAGGAACATTTATTTTTAAACACATCCAATTGTTGAATTATTATTATTCCAAGATCTATTATTAAAATTAACCTTAAAATTAACTTTGTAGGACTACCCCTTTACTTTCTTTAATCATTTATAACTTTACAATTTACAGACATTTTTTCATTATTAAGACTCCATTAATGTCCCACCATCAGTACCAGTGCCTTGTCCCTAAAACACATGAAGCACCTACTCTGTCTATAAATCACCTGGGACCTAGAAGGAGATTAGCTTAGGTATTAGGCTAAGGTCAGACCTGCGTCTGCCCTCAGCCTGCCGAATTAGTTTAAAACTTAGTTTCTGGCAGACTGAGCGCATAGCGTTAATGGAATGGAATGCTATATGCCATCTGAATCATAGCACAGCCACCGGCTCCACTGAGAATCCCCAGATATGCGCTATTGCAGAGCGCACAGGAAACACCTTTATTCCGTTAACGCTATGCGCTCAGCCTGCCAGAAACTAAGTTTTAAATGGATTAGGTCGACTGAGGGCTGATGCAGGTCTGACCCTAGCCTTAAAGAGAGCCAGGCAGGCTATTCACTTCAAACAAAGCACAGGTCACGTGGTTACATGGAAAATTTTAGAGGGTGGAATAAGTATTAAACACATTATCAATTTTCTAAGTAAATGTATTTCTAAAGGCTCTATTAACATGAATTTCTCACCAGATCTTGATAACAACTCATTCAATCCACACAGGGAAAGAAATCAAACTATAAAGGTCCATAAATGAAGTTACGGTATGTGTATTTTTTAATCTAAAGGGATAAACTGCTAAATATGAATATGATGAATATGATAGATAGGGATGAGAAAACCCGAACTTGTGTCCGTTGCTCAACCTTGAACACATACTTTTAATTGTATATTTGGCTTCTGTTGGGTTTTGTCATCCGAATAAAACTAGTTTAAAGAGTGCAGCTCAGCCATTCACTAACTTTTAGGCTGTGGGTACTTTCGGACTATGTAAGAACTAATCACGGACTGAGTAGCCATTTCACTTTGAAAAGCATAAGGAGAGAATGCTGTTGGAGTGGGGGACAGTCATAGAATCCTTAGATACCATATATACTTGTGCATAAGCCGACTCCCCTACTTTTGCCCCCAAAAACTGGGAAAACCTATTGACTCGCGTATAAGCCGAGGGTGGACCCCAGCACAGGTATACAGCCCCCAGAAGTGTGGTATACAGCCCCCAGCAGTGAGGTATACAGGCCCCCCAGTGGTATACAGGCCCCAGTAGTATGGTATACAGCAGGCCCTCAGTGGTATACAGCATCTCCCAGGAGTGTACAGCAGCCCCCAGGAGTATACAGCATCCCCCAGGAGTATACAGCATCCCCCAGGAGTATACAGCAGCCCCCAGGAGTATACAGCAGCCCCCAGGAGTATACAGCACCCCCCAGGAGTATACAGCAGCCCCCAGTAGTATATAGCAGCCCCCAGGAGTATACAGCAGCCCCCAGTAGTATACAGCAGGCGAGTGCCGGCAGGAGGGGGCTGTATCAGATAGTGTACTGCTCCCCCAGCCGCGGGATGCAGTGCACTACCTTATGCAGCCCCCTCCTGCCGGCACTCGCCCCCTATACTGTGCAGAGCCCCCCCGCAGCATTAACTTACCATCTAGCGTCTTCATCACCGCGGGCCCTCGGGTCCGTCCTCGCGCTGTGTTCCTGGTCTCACGTGACCCGCCTCCGCTGCGGCATGACGTCATCGCGGGTCACGTGATCGGAGCACAGCACGTGATGAAGACGTTGGATGTAAGTTAATGCAGCAGGGGGCTCTGCACAGTGTGGGGGCCAGCAGGAGGAGGGCTGCCTGTGTACCACTGGGGGGCTGCCTGTATACACTGGGGGGCTGTATGCACGGCTCCCCCTGCCGCTGTGATTGGTGGGGGGAGCCGTGCATATCTAATGAGCGGCGTCACGTGACGCGCCGCTCAGTCAGCAGCCTCCCCCCGCCTGCTACAGCCTCCCCAGCACCCGGACACAGCCCCCACCATAGGATTACCGTATTGACCTGTGTATAAGCCGAGGGGGGGACATTTCAGCCCAATTTTTGGGCTGAAAAACTCGGCTTATACACGAGTATATACGGTAATTTGAAACCTGATACTGTGCTGCAGGAGGACCAGCATTGCATAGTGCTCAAAACCAACTGCATACAGACAGTTAGCAAAACATACTATCTATTTAATTGACCAAAAAGTGGAGTGTGTAGGCAGTACACTAGGTGTGCTGTGTTAAATATCTCACAAACCTGATTATGAGTTGCAGCACGCACAGTGTTAGGTAGTGATCCAAACCAACTTCACTCAGGCAGTGTGCAAAACATACTATCAGAATACCCTACTCAAAATCGGAGTGTGTAGCCAGTACATTAGGCATGCATGTTGCCTAGCGCTTAAAACCATCTGTATATGTGGCGCCCTACTGGTCAGGCGTCACAAGTAGGGTACTGCACCCAAAACTTAGTGTGTGGTAATCCCTGTTGCCAGTAGAATGCAGAACACTGTGGAAGGATTTGGTCCCAGCACACACACACACACTGATGTAACAGGGGGGAGGTCCTAAAAGAGAGTTGGAGAGGGGAAAGTGTGAGAGGAGCAGGGAGAACACACAGGGAGTCTTTAGGAGTGTCTTCCCCGAGGAAAGACGGAGAACAGGAGCTTACCTAAGAGAGAAAAGGGGGCTTTAAAAGAGGGCTAGAGAGAGAAGTAGCCCAGACAGAAAGGTCCTGACTTGTTCACCAGGAGTGCATGGGTCTGACAACGCGGCCTGGAGTGTTCACCCTCCGACCATACTCTTCCCGGCTCCGGGTGTTTATCCCCTGGGTCGTACAACTGCTAGCTAAGCAGGCACTGAGAAGAGAGAAAAGGGACAGGACAAGGGTAGATCCAAGAAGGTACCGCCAGAGACTGTATCACCATCTTGATCAGTTTTGCAAGTAAAGTACCTGGAAGAGAGAATTGCCTCCTTGTTTCTGTCCTGCTTCTATCGACTTTTCTCAACGGTTTGCACCCTCCTGGCAACGGGTATCACTGCCCTGTAGGCTTAGCTCTACATGTAGGGAGCTGCTCCACTTTAGCCGCAATACCACCACCCTCTGGAGGACTGTGGCGGCGCTGGTGTCTAGGCACCAGGTACTACAGGTGGCGTCATGAGACAAAGACTTTAATCCCTTGTAAATACTAAAAAACACCCTTTTTTTAGGCTGTCCCCCGAGGCCACTGGTCTGGGCAGGCCACTTGCGACATTCCTTGATTGGAGAAAAGAGGCCCAGACATCCAAGTTCCCATACCATGGGGTGCTACAGATCCTTTTGGTGCTCACGAACAGGATCTGAACCGAACCAACTCGTACGTAACGGGTATTGTGTGCTTAAGAACTTTAAAATTCAGCCTAAGACAAACTTTTGCAAACTACGGTCTTAAATACGGCTTGAAGAGTGTGTTCCCACCATGTTTGCCAGGAGCCCCCAAGATGGCGATTTGAGTATGTAAAAGACCATGTGCAAGCCCGGGGGTGTGCCTCAGCCCCTTGACAAAGGAGGGCCTAGACAGAGGCGCGAAAAAGTTTGGCCATCAGTCAATCAAGGGGGAGGCCCAATGGAAGTGGCCACTGGGAAGCCATTACACACCCATAAAGGGATAGCAGGAAGAGAAGGACATGATAGAAAGGACGAGATACCCGGCAACATGGCAACCAGGTGGACGGACATTCTCCAACAGGTGGAACAGGAGGCCCGTGTTGCCCGCGGCAATCTGGAAGCCCCGTCCCTGCTGACGGATGAGGGCGATGCCGAGTTTTGGATGGTCGCATTCCAGGACTTGCAGAGCCGACTATCCGAGATGCTTGAATGGGTAGTGCGGCAATGGAGTGCGGAGCAGGCCGCAGGGCTAAGGGGTCAAGCAGTGGATAGAAGAGCGAGAGAGGCCACAACCGCTGCACAGGCTGTAGCGGATCTCTTGGCCGCCACCCCACCTGTTCAGACTCAAGAGGCAGGAGTTCAAACTGACGTCGCAGAGGACCTGCCCGCTGCTCCCGTTAACACCCCAGCGATAGAGACCCGAGCCCTGGAGGAGGAACCGGAAGTCATTGTGGAGGAGATAACATCACCAACCTAGCCGAGGATGACTCCGCTGAGGACAAAGAGGAGTTGTTTTACTGTCCTGGAGCCGCTGGAGATCTTACCCTGGAGCTGGCATGGTGGACCGACTAGCGGAGGCTACCTGTTGCTGTGCCAAGCTGCGTCACAGATGTTACCGACGTTCTGGAGACCCCATTTCACCACCAGACTTTACCCCATTGGTTAGAGAGTCCGACCAAGAGGCCCGGCAAAGACATTGAGAGGAGTACTACCAACGAGAGATTAAAAGCCGTAGGGTAAGGGAGGAAGACCGCAGACATCCCCCACTGCCTTTGGAACTACGAAGGACTGGCACCATAGTGTCATTTAACTACGCGGATGGCTGGGGATTTATATGCGAGCCAGGATTGCGTGACAAAATCATTGTGGTGCGTAGAGACATTGAGTCACACCTGCGCCATGGTCACCCGGACCAGGATGTGTGGGGCCACTAGGGTGGTTTGCTATTCGTGCGTCCCGCCATTAAGTACCTGTTATTCTCACAGACTTGAGATGTGAATAGTTCCTCTTGCTGCAGTGTGAACCTTTTGTTTTGTTTTTCTTTTCCTTTGGCGGAAGGCGGGTTGCGATGGAAATACTCCCCCGGTTCCCCAGAATCCGGGCAGGTGAAGGAAAGAATGGCAGCCCTGGAACTCGAATTGAGTGCATAGGAGCAGCCTTTGGTGCAGGTCGACAGCCTTACTCCCTTAAGCTCAGGCCCAGCGCGTCCCAGACCTACATGGGAACCACCCCTAACCCGGCCCAGGGTTTAGCTGAGTCCCTGACTCCAGAGCCACCGGTCCATGAAGTACATGCGGAGCCTATGGTGTGCGTCTGGGAGAATCCTGGTGGGGTGCTAATGGGGTTTCCAGGAGAGGTGGTGGATGGCCAAGAACAGGTCCAAATCCTAACATGGGAGGAAAACCGGAGGCAATGAGGAGCAAGAAAGGGCCCAACAACAAGCCAAGGTGGAGAGGACCATCTGGTCCAAAGCAGAGGCTCGAGCCACGGCAGCTAACCACTAGACACCGTGACAAGAGGGGGTTGTTGTAGTCTTCCAAATGAAGGACGGCTATGGCTTCATTAAGGAGCCTGGAGTTGCTCGGAAACTATTTGTGTCTCGTACGGATGTGGAGTCACACCTGCCTGTAGGACATCCCAGTAGGGACTTGCACCCCGGAGATGAAGTGACATTTATATGTCGGGAGGGAGAGCAAGGTCAATATGTCCTCCGAGTAAAGCGACTACAACGCGAGGAGACCCCGGCAGCCACTTCCCTTCCAGCAACCCTAATAACAAGCATCAGAGCAACACAGACGCCGTTATTGGAGTACTCTGCACCGGGTCTGCATGTGACCTGTGCAAGACTTAAGGTGTTGCCTTGGAAAAAGGAGTAAGCCCCAGACAGGCTATAGACAGTGAGTGTGAGTTTCTGCATTTTTCCTTGTTATTTTCATTTCTTCCCTGCATGAATGTGTTCTGTTCCCCCTGTTACTCATGAACATTGATCAGTGAACTGTGTCTATGATCAGTACTTTTCCTGTATATAGTTTGTGTACTCCCATGTACACCCTATTGGGTATTTATAATGTGTATGAATCGGACTATTGTATGAACATTTTGCACTAAAGTACGTTTGGCACTTGTGACCGCATCGCTTAAAAACCCACTGGTTCTGCCGAAGAATCGATCACTGTTAGTCCCTGTCGCCGCGCCCATGGTTTGCAATGGGTTGTTCGTGTGGTGGGTTCCCGAAGACGACATGTGAAGGGACAATGGACAATTGAGAACTGCTTCATTTAGCACTTTTATGCCCCATCTCACAGTCATAATAAGGAATGTTTTTGTTACGTAATGTTAAAGTCACAAGCCTCCCGTTACGGGAAGAAAGAGAATTCTTGTAACCTGTTAAATAGTTGTGGTTTAAATGCATAAACCAAATATGGCTAATGTGTAACACCGTACTGGTGCCTAGAACACGGACGTGCTAATCTTTGCTTTGGGAGAGTGTGACGCCCCTGCAGGAAGGTGGCCACAACAGAGCATAGCAGCTGGGATTGGTAAATCAGTCACTGAGAATAGCGGGGTCCGGCGGCCTGCACTGCTGATGGCCAGCCAGGGACCCAAGCTGAAATCGAGGAAAGGCAGAAGGAGCCAGGTGGACCCGACTGCACAGGACACTGGTGGTTGGGCCAGAACCAGAGAGTCGGCTCTTTAGATGTCGTCTGGTAGCTTTAGGCCCCAACCACAGGAACTCCGGCAGGGTGCGGGTCTTTACGTCCCGAGACCCAACCTCCGGTGCGGTGAAGGAAAAGCCGTCAAACTAGGGCTAGTCAGACTATCAATATATTTTATTTTATTATGTTTTAAGAAATGTAGCTCTGTCCTTGCCGGTTCCACCAATCTGGTCTTCACAGAGGATACAGGAGCTGTAGCAGTATGTACAGAATTAAACAAAAAAAGACAGTCAGTCCATGACATATAACAAAATTAACAAAATCAAGACATCCTAACTGAAATGATTAAGGAATAAAACAATACAAGATGGGTTGACACTCAGTTTCATGTAGATTACTGTATAATGTACAATGGGGAATGGGGAACACAGGCCCATATTTTATAGTCCCATAACTATCACATATAAATAAAAATGAAAATAAAACAAAGGAATATTAGGAGGTGAAGCATTGTGCCTATATGAAATAACATGATCATAAAAAGGGCACCCATGTGCTGGACCCTTTTCCCAATTGAACATATAGATAGTGAAAAGGTGTAGGGCAACTACTTGGGAAAGTAGGAAAACCAGTATGGGTGCAATCTCCTAAATTTACTGGAGAATACGGCACCTAGTGATATCAGGTATATGGTTGTAATTCATAGGAGCCCTTAGCAGTTTCAAATTGGGTCATTGTCAAGTCACAATACCTATGAATTGGTTGTGGATAAGTGTATCCACTTGTGGCCACTCATGCAAGGCCCTTAATGACCTGTAATTAAACTGGAAAAAGGAAGAAAACCACACTTAACAAACTAAATACTGGCATCCCTGGCTGCTAAATTATCATCAACAGTTAGTGCCCATTTGTACCTGAATTAGTGAAGAATGATGTAAAGGAGAAGATTGTGAGGGAACAAAGCAATGGGTCACAGCCAGGTTACAGCGGTGAATAAAGGGTTAAGAATGTGCAGGACCATTATACTTTACCTCCGAGTGTCTGGGCGGCATGTGAGCGAGTGGCAGTGAGAATAGGGTGCACGCGTCCTAATGACGCCGGTGGGCGGGACTCAGACGGCCTGTTTCCGGTAAATGGAACGCAGGTTTCCGGCGTTTGAAGCGCAAGCCGCACACGCGCATTACGGCGCATAGCCAGCGCATGTGCAGTGAGTATCGGTGGTGAATCACCGCCTGGAACAGCAGTGTAAGTGCGTCACAATTTATTCTTTTACCAAAAAATATTTTATTTTTCTATTATTTTTCTATTCCCCTTTTTATTGACAACCCGGGATCACGGAGCCAGGTCACGTCACCGTGACTACAAAGCCAGCCCAGACAACATAGAGAGGGCCCGGTTCAGAGTACCCCATGGTCCCAGTGGGCGACTCACATCCACCTGGCCCTGCCTCGGAGGTGGAGGTTACCAAATGCACTGATGCCCATGACTCACCCTGGCCAGGGAACTCAGGTCTCAGGCGCGGTCTGTAGGTCACGGTTTCGGTGCCTGAGGCTGTGGGCCAATGGTCAATACAGCAGGGGGAAAATGAAAATAATAAAGAGGGAATAAAGTTTTTGTTCGTGACGCCACCTGTAGGTTCCGGTGATGACAACGGCGCTGCTTGGTCCTCCAGGGTGATGGGCGGCAGCAAGATGGAGTCGGTCCCTACAGGACGAGCGGGTTCCCCGGGGCTCTGGATGGTGATGGTGGAATAGGGCAGCTCGGTTGTTTCTGGAAGGCAAGGCAGATCAATAGCAGTTCTGAAATAAGGCTCGGACACGCTGCTCACTCTGAACTGGTATTTACTCGTGTACTCTACAGCCTACAGGTTAATGCAGTTCTTAATGCCCGGTAGTGGACGGGGTGGTTCCTACAATGAGCAGTGTCCCTCTGAAGCTCCACAGGTATCTTTCTCTATCTCTTACTGTCCCTTCACTTCGCTGCTCTGTTATTCCCCAGCCGGAACACTGTGGGCCTTCGGTTGGGTCACCGCTTAACGTCTCACGGCCCCTGGCCTTCAATGGTGGATGCTCCTGGGATAGCTATGGTAGTTGGTGGTTTGTGAGTCGGGCTCCTATGAAGCGTACGACCACTCCGGGTTCTGTGGTGCGGTGGTGAACCAGCTGGACCACGTCGGAGCCGGTACTCCGGGTTCTGCGGACTGGGCCAGGATAGTCAGTTATCCTCTCTATTCTTTGGCCTCTCTCTGTCTCTTCTGGGTCGCCAGGTTGAGGTGCCCTCCCTGTTAGCTGTCTCTGTTCTTTTCCTGTTCTTCTCCCACTCTTCTACATCTGCTACACAGCTCTATGCAGCTCCTGTCACGACTTGACTGTTACACTCTTCTTCTTTATATTCTCTCCACTGATCTAACTGTTCTGTTCTAACTCCTTGCTACTTTCCCCACTGCTATATACCCTAGTCTCTCCTCCCACCAGGACCGGTTACCCTAGGAACTGGCGCCTAATTGGTCCTCTAACGCTAGGTGTTGCATGTGGTGGATGGAGCCTCAGGATTATCTTACTCATCACTGGAAGAGAGAATATGACACCTTCAGTCAGTGGTGTAGTACCCTCCTGTGACGCAATCTTAGTGGGGCGCCACACCCACATTCTTCTGGTGTTGGAGGATGAGTCTGTGGGAGGGCTGGTGCAAGCAGTCAGTAGACCACTGCACCACAGCTTGAAGGAAGATGAAACAAAGGTGCCAACTGCTGTGGCTTTTGTAAATGTGCAAACCAGGAAGGAGGCATGACTGAGTAGTGGTTGGAAGATGATCTGATGAATGAGGAGGTGCTTGAGCGCACCTGGTGCAAATGCCATGCAACGTACATGCGCAGTTCAGATGAAGAAGAGATGATCACACAGATTAATCTGCACCTCATCAAAAGAGGGAGCATGTGGCAAACGCCCAGTGGCTGGCCAATAGCCAGTACATCAGCTGTTACCGCCGGTCGCACCAGGAGAAAGCTCACACTAAAGCCACCTCAAAGAGCTCCCTGGCATGGTATGAGGATTTTGCCATAGTGTTATTAAAGAGCCTTTCGCTTGCAGACACTTGAGGAAGTCCCACCCAGGAAAGACAATTAAAATCATGAACCTGTCCATTATGTACCATTAGATCTTAGGCTTGGGGACTCGTCACTACCAACCTGTCCTCTGCACCCTATTTGGATTGAGGTCAACTGGTTGGATGATCATTTTCTAGTCACAATGATGTCTCTCAATGTTTTTCTCGGTCAACACTTTGGATCACTCTATCTCATTGCTGTCTCCTTGTTCCAGTTGCCACAAGTTACCTACTACATGCCACCTTGTTGACCTCTCAGACTGTATGTATATAGCAGTCACAACGTGGAGTTCTAGAAGAAAACCGTCACTTATTCTGGAGACTAAACCCTCCCATTGTGGGCTAGTCCAAACACTTAACTATTACTTGCACTACAATCTGTAGCAGGGCAAACCCTCTTACCAAACATGCTGTGCATATAAAATGACTCAGCCCAGGGCCGTGGGGTACTCGGATCTCGGGCATTGCTTAAAGGGATTGTCACTGGTGGCCGGTGCCGGGGCCTGTGGCCCTGGTGGTCACAAGAAAGGGGTTTAGTAACAATAAAATTATAAAGGTTTTTAACGTGACACCACCTGTAGCAGTATCTGGTGATGGCACCAGCGCCGCCAGCAGACATCCGGGGACGATGGGTAGGTAGCCGGATGATGTCATTCCCTGCAGGTGGAGCAAAGTCCCCAGGTGAAGAAATGGTTTCACACAGAGACTCCTTGAGACTGAAACACAGGTGGCCAGCTTAGTAGAAATAAGACACAGGAGACCTTCTTGCTCTGCACAGGTATTTATTTACTGTTCTCTTCCAGGCAGTTCAGCAGTTGTTATCAGTACACAGTCATGGGTAGCTGGCCAGGTAGTCACCAAAGGATGCAAAGTCTCTCTGAGGCCCTCTATGATGTCCCTTCTGGTAACGACGTCTGTCCTTTTCACTCACTGTTCTCTCCTTACTATCCATGCGCAGCCCTGCACGGAGCCCTCTTCCTACCAGGCCCGTTGGGTATTTAAAGGTTACCCTTCTCTCTAAGGGACTCAACCCAGTTTGGAGCTCCTGGTGGGGACATGCGTGTCAGACCAGGTCGGAGCTATATGAAAGGCCTTCGACCCACCGGGTTTGGCGGCTCAGAGCTAAACTTTCCTGCACCGCACTCGGAGCCAGTACTCCATCTTGGACAGGGTTCCATTCCGGACTGGCGATCTACAATCCGGCATGGGCTTGCACAAGCCAGGGATCCCCCTTCTGTCTGGGTTGCCTTCCTTTACAGGCACCCTCCACCACAATCCTCGCAGGGACCTCTTTCTCCTCCTTCCTTCACGGTACTCTCCTCTCCGACTGACTAACTGTCACTCCCACTTATCTCACTACACCTAAGCTCCTCCCATCAGGACTGGTTACCTTGGTAGTGGGTACAGCCAATTGGTCCCCTAGCTCTAAGTGTATGAATGCAGGGATGAGGTCCTCAGGTTTAACATTACCATCCTCTAGTGACAGAGATACCATACACACTTATCTGGGTACAGTACCCCTTCTGTGGCGCACTGACCATTGGGGCTTCACAATAACACTGCTATCCATTAAACAGGTAAACCACATTTAAAAAGTGCTATACACTACACATATCACAATACATGATTACCACATTACACAGTTCACATTATACATTATGTACAAAGATGCATGACACAATTCACATGAAATAAAACAGTGTGATTGGTGTCTTCAGAGAGAAACGTGATTGCCAGATCACCTTACACTACTGCAAGTGCTGTGTCCTCCTGGCAACAAGTGCTTGCAGGAGATTCCAAAAATGGTTTGTGATAGTTATCTCATCACCAAGGCACCGTTTTCGCTGATGTGCGGCCGATCCGGCAGGTGGCGCGGCATCTGCCGCATCGGCCCCTAAAGGCTGCACTTGTGGCCCCGATCCAGCAAGCCCCATGCATTTTGTATGGGGCTTGTGGTCTGGTGCGGCAAATGCGGTTCTGCAGGATGCGGCAGATCTGGCACTAATGGCCGGGAAAAAAAACGCTGCTGACCGCAGGTTATTTTGCGGCCGCAACTGCTGGATCGCGGCAATACCACACTTGCTGCAATTGCCACAAGCCCCATAGAGAATGCATGGGGCTTGCCACAAGTGCATCGCATGTGCGGCCATCAGGCAGCAATTGCGGCAGATGCGGTTTTCTGTCTGGATCTGTCAGATCCAGACAGAAACGCAGATGTGAAAGGGGCCTATGCCAGCTTTTTACAACTGTTTTTAGTTATTAATTTACAAACATTGTCAATTAATTCTTGGCCTTCAATTATTGTGTATTCTTTCATTGAATCAGCTCCAAACTCCCTGATTCTGAAAATAAATTGTTGCTGATATTTAATTTTCCTTATGTAATAAACTTACCGTCTCCCAGGAAGAGAATCAAATTCCGGGCTCTGTGCTCTATTGGCTTTATTTTTCAGCCTCCTTAATCACAGAGTACATCTTATCATTCCAGAACTTTGATGTTTTCTCTTCTGCTATAAAAGGGTAAAGAATGAAATCATAATAATGTTCTCTGCAATCTTTTATTATTAAATTAATTGCAATGACATGATTATTATTTTATTACTGAATCGATATGGAAGTAATAAATTGTTATTCATGCAAATTACCACATTTAGGGTGTATCCACATCTGCAACAGTCACAGGAAAATTTGTCTTGAACTTTGCTGCAGATTTGCATTGCTAAAAGAACCGTCACACGCGGCAATATTGCAAGGCACTAGCAATTTGCTGGTTGCAGTGAAATCATGGAGACATTGTTCCATTTGTACACGGCAACAAAATAGAACAATGTGTCCATGATTTCACTGCAACCAGCAAATTGCCAGTGAAATTGCCTAGCAATATTGGCGTGTGTGACGGTACCTTAAGGGTACCTTTACATGCCGCAGCTTTTGGCGGCGATAGGAGGCAATCTAACGTCCGCGTGCACGTTTTTCACAGTCGCCTCAGATCGCAGATGGCGCTTTCACACTCCGCAATTATGCCCGCAACCTAAGGCGATGTGTCGCCCCGGAAATCGCCACTCCAACAGCGGGAAACATCCGGTAGCCTCCCGTCGCCACTTCACACGCCGCAATCCCCAAAGGAATGTGGGCGTACATGTTCAGTGCGGCGAAAACATAGGCATGCCAAATTGTTTTACATCGTGCCCCAAACACGCTCATTGGACAACGCAATAGTGTCATGATTGCCCAGCCTGCACTGGAAGGCTGGCTAATACCTGACACCATTGTGTGTCGGAGTTTGGCACCAATACACGCTCAAATATAGTGTGCTATCAACTGACAGCCAATGGGAACACAGTAGCCACCACCAATCATCGCTGACAGGGCGCAGACTCCAGCACACTGTGGCACGCCTCCGGGAAATCAATAGGCAACGCAGATTCCATTACTATCGCCCGTTCACACGCCAAAATCCGGGCATCTTGCCTTCATGATTGCCTCTGATTTTGAAGCAGTCCTCTGTATTCGGAACCAGGCGACATGTTTTTGTGGCACCCCAAGGGTTAATGTGCCACAGAAACATCAACACAGGTTTACTCCCCACACAACACTACACTAGAAAGTGGGAGGAGCTTAGGTGGCACCTGCACTTGTGGGAGGAGCTAAAGTTGTTTACCACAGAGCAGGAGTGACAGTTAGTCAGTTTAGCTCAGAGTTGACAATTACGGTTATCTGCCGCGACACTACTATTATATGATAAATGAAAATAATGAGTGGCACTAGAAACATGAGGATCAAGTGAATGTGTGAATTGCAGAAGCTGCCCTAAGGTAAATACGATAAAATGGAGATCTTAGTTTCCAATAATGGCCACTAGAGGGTAAGCTTGGCATCCACTTACAAGGAGCTCTCCACTGCCAAGTCCTAACACTATGCCCTGGTGAGTTGTGAGTGTGAATGGGTTTATATGCCAAAGGTCTAATTGGGAACGATGAACAGGTGTGTGTAGGGCTCTCACAGTGGTGTCCATGTGTGGACACCAAACTAAGAAAAGGGAGAAGGGGAAATAATATAGTGGGAGCTCAGTCAAAAATAAGCAATATATAAATCGGATTATGACGGCATCACCACTTTAAGCGTAGGTGCAGGCAGAAAATAATATACTTACAATTACGGTTATCTGCCGCGACACTACTATTATATGATAAATTAAAATAATGAGTGGCACTAGAAACATGAGGATCAAGTGAATGTGTGAATTGCAGAAGCTGCCCTAAGGTAAATACGATAAAATGGAGATCTTAGTTTCCAATAATGGCCACTAGAGGGTAAGCTTGGCATCCACTTACAAGGAGCTCTCCACTGCCAAGTCCTAACACTATGCCCTGGTGAGTTGTGAGTGTGAATGGGTTTATATGCCAAAGGTCTAATTGGGAACGATGAAAAGGTGTGTGTAGGGCTCTCACAGTGGTGTCCATGTGTGCACACCAAACTAAGGAAAGGGGGAAGGGGAAATAATATAGTGGGAGCTCAGTCAAAAATAAGCAATATATAAATCGGATTATGATGGCATCACCACTTTAAAGGGAACCAACCACCCCCAATGACCCCCCCGGACTATTAATATTGGTCCCTACACACAGCACATACATGTGCTGCAATGATTTTTGCTAAAAAAAACGGTTTTTAAAACTTAAGATAATGCTTTTGAAAGTTTAAAACGAAGGGACGGTTGGGCGTTACTTATCTGTGTGAAAAGCCGGGTTGCAGCTGTCAGTCATCCCCCCCGTGTCCCGCAGAAGCAGTAACGGCCAGCCCTTTGCAGCGTCACAGCCCTGTGCACGGGCTCGCATGCCCGTGCACACGTCATCATCTACAGCCGGGAAGCGAGCGCGCGCTCTGACTTCCACAGCCGAGCGCAGGAAGTCAGAGCGCGCGCTCCCAACCCGGCTGTAGATGATGACGTGTGCACGGGCATGCGAGCCCGTGCACAGGGCTGTGACGCTGCAAAGGGCTGGCCGTTACTGCTTCTGCGGGACACGGGGGGGATGACTGACAGCTGCAACCCGGCTTTTCACACAGATAAGTAACGCCCAACCGTCCCTTCGTTTTAAACTTTCAAAAGCATTATCTTAAGTTTTAAAAACCGTTTTTTTTAGCAAAAATCATTGCAGCACATGTATGTGCTGTGTGTAGGGACCAATATTAATAGTCCGGGGGGGTCATTGGGGGTGGTTGGTTCCCTTTAAGCGTAGGTGCAGGCAGAAAATAATATACTTACAATTACGGTTATCTGCCGCGACACTACTATTATATGATAAATGAAAATAATGAGTGGTACTAGAAACATGAGGATCAAGTGAATGTGTGAATTGCAGAAGCTGCCCTAAGGTAAATACGATAAAATGGAGATCTTAGTTTCCAATAATGGCCACTAGAGGGTAAGCTTGGCATCCACTTACAAGGAGCTCTCCACTGCCAAGTCCTAACACTATGCCCTGGTGAGTTGTGAGTGTGAATGGGTTTATATTATTTCTCCTTCCCCCTTTCCTTAGTTTGGTGTCCACACATGGACATCACTGTGAGAGCCCTACACACACCTTTTCATCGTTCCCAATTAGACCTTTGGCATATAAACCCATTCACACTCACAACTCACCAGGGCATAGTGTTAGGAGTTGGCAGTGGAGAGCTCCTTGTAAGTGGATGCCAAGCTTACCCTCTAGTGGCCATTATTGGAAACTAAGATCTCCATTTTATCATATTTACCTTAGGGCAGCTTCTGCAATTCACACATTCACTTGATCCTCATGTTTCTAGTGCCACTCATTATTTTCATTTATCATATAATAGTAGTGTCGCGGCAGATAACCGTAATTGTAAGTATATTATTTTCTGCCTGCACCTACGCTTAAAGTGGTGATGCCGTCATAATCCGATTTATATATTGCTTATTTTTGACTGAGCTCCCACTATATTATTTCCCCTTCCCCCTTTCCTTAGTTTGGTGTCCACACATGGACACCACTGTGAGAGCCCTACACACACCTTTTCATCGTTCCCAATTAGACCTTTGGCATATAAACCCATTCACACTCACAACTCACCAGGGCATAGTGTTAGGACTTGGCAGTGGAGAGCTCCTTGTAAGTGGATGCCAAGCTTACCCTCTAGTGGCCATTATTGGAAACTAAGATCTCCATTTTATCATATTTACCTTAGGGCAGCTTCTGCAATTCACACATTCACTTGATCCTCATGTTTCTAGTGCCACTCATTATTTTCATTTATCATATAATAGTAGTGTCGCGGCAGATAACCGTAATTGTAAGTATATTATTTTCTGCCTGCACCTACGCTTAAAGTGGTGATGCCGTCATAATCCGATTTATATATTGCTTATTTTTGACTGAGCTCCCACTATATTATTTCCCCTTCCCCCTTTCCTTAGATTGGTGTCCACACATGGACACCACTGTGAGAGCCCTACACACACCTTTTCATCGTTCCCAATTAGACCTTTGGCATATAAACCCATTCACACTCACAACTCACCAGGGCATAGTGTTAGGACTTGGCAGTGGAGAGCTCCTTGTAAGTGGATGCCAAGCTTACCCTCTAGTGGCCATTATTGGAAACTAAGATCTCCATTTTATCGTATTTACCTTAGGGCAGCTTCTGCAATTCACACATTCACTTGATCCTCATGTTTCTAGTGCCACTCATTATTTAAATTTATTATATAATAGTAGTGTCGCGGCAGATAACCATAATTGTAAGTATATTATTTTCTGCCTGCACCTACGCTTAAAGTGGTGATGCCGTCATAATCCGATTTATATATTGCTTATTTTTGACTGAGCTCCCACTATATTATTTCCCCTTCCCCCTTTCCTTAGTTTGGTGTCCACACATGGACACCACTGTGAGAGCCCTACACACACCTTTTCATCGTTCCCAATTAGACTTTTGGCATATAAACCCATTCACACTCACAACTCACCAGGGCATAGTGTTAGGACTTGGCAGTGGAGAGCTCCTTGTAAGTGGATGCCAAGCTTACCCTCTAGTGGCCATTATTGGAAACTAAGATCTCCATTTTATCGTATTTACCTTAGGGCAGCTTCTGCAATTCATACATTCACTTGATCCTCATGTTTCTAGTGCCACTCATTATTTTCATTTATCATATAATAGTAGTGTCGCGGCAGATAACCGTAATTGTAAGTATATTATTTTCTGCCTGCACCTACGCTTAAAGTGGTGATGCCGTCATAATCCGATTTATATAGCTCAGAGTTGAGTCTGGAGCAGGAGCAGAGTCAAGTAGAAGAGGAGGTCCTGAGAGGTCTGAGGAAAGGAGACAGAGTAACAGAGGAACATCCCCGGGACAAAGAGTTACCCCAAACTTAACCCCGGAGAGGCGCTTAAGACGGATACCGGATCCGAGGCTGTGCCTGAGACAGACAGGACAGTAAACACCGGGATAGTGAAGGTCCACCATCTTCACTGTACCATAGCAAAGCAACACGGAGGGGTCAGTGACACAGAGGACTCAAGTTGCCCAGCAGATTGGTACCCGTGAGCAGAGACAGGGCCAGCAGTTCAGCTACAAGCAGCAGCAGGGCAACACACAGCGCATAAGTAGGAAGCCAAGGACCCTGTCAGGGTGGGAGCAACCCGGTACAGACTCCGTGAACAATACTGTGTTATACCATCTGCAAGTAAAGACTTGGAAAACAACAGAAACTGTAAGTGTGTGTGATCCTTATGCTGAAGCCCCACTTGTCCTCATAAACTGCCATTGCCTCTACTCTCATCATCTCTACTGCTACCCCTACTCTCCTGCAGCATCAATAACCATCCTCACAGACTTTAACTACTATCACCACTGCCCCGAGGAACCCAGTTCTACCCACTGGAACTATTCCATCCAAGCAGCTATCCCATTATCCCCGGAGGTTCTTACAGCAGCGGCGGCCCCATCACTGGCCGCATATAGTGGGTGGCGTCACGACTGACAAATCCCCTGTAAATAACCCACATTTTATTGTGCGGGCCCGGGACACGGTCTGGACCAGGACCACCGTGACATCCCCCAGCAGCACCCCGGTCCGGCACCGAGTACCCCGTCCCAGTGGGCTCCACATTTTTTATCACCGCCAAATTCCCAAATTACACGCCGCAACTGGGAGGCAATTTTACCAGCCATGATTCCCCCACACCGAAGCCACTGTCCCGGTATCCGAGTAACCCTTTTCCTGCCGGCCCGTCTCACACGTGTCACACGCAACAACGTTGTTACGACGTCGCTGCAAAGTCACAAAAACGGTGACGTTTCAACAATATTGTTCACGATATCGTAGCGTGTAACGGCCTTAAGTTGCATCCAATTCATTAAGAGCTACATCTCCACCAAAAATAATACTCCATTCAGGGTTTCAAGTACCAGACTTTTCTGGCGTTGAGTATACCACTGGGTGGCATACGTTTTAATGAAATTGTCAGATGAACTTCTCCATGCCCCATTCTACCCACCTCTGCCATTTTAATGAAGCTGACTGTAACTGGCATAAAAATCCAAGAGGGTGTTGCTCATAGGGACCTTAGGAAGAGCAGAATAAAGACAGAGAACACTGTGAGCCAAAACCCATGGACAAAAACAATGAAAATTTACACTAATTCAAAAGGCCCATATCAAGCTGTATGGTGGATTAAAAAAAAAAATGAGTATTGCAACAATCACGGAAGCATGGAAAGTGATAAAAGTCAAAACTGGCAACATATGACCTTGCAACATGTCCTTATTAAACAAGTCAGTAGCCATTGTCTGGCTACGTACTTGTTTGAAGACATGCAGACACAGCACACCACAATCACCATGTTGAGACTTATGATCACAGCCAGGGGCATAACTACTATAGGTGCAGAAGTTGCGATTGCACCCAGACCCTGGAGCTCTAGGAGGCCCCAAAAGTGCTTTTGGCCTATATGAAATGACCAATGCTATTAAAGACTAATTAGGGGCCAGTTGGATCTTTTGCATCATGGCCCATGAGCTTCAAGTTATGCCACCGATTACAGCAACCACTGCATCTCATCTATACGCACCACAGGGGCTAAACATATTACACATCTCATTATACTCTCTGTAGATACAATAATATCCATTGTAGACAATATTTCGTGAGCTAAATAGCAGCTCTACAGATCTCTGAGCTACATGAGTTTGGTACAATGTTTCATTCTCCAGTCCAATGCTGTTCCCAGATTCGATTGTATCTACTTTTCTGGGAGCATAAATTAAACCATATATTACATTAAATTTCCCAGGAGGTTACCTGCCCCTGCAATGCTATGGACCAATCCGCTCCCATAGAATAACATGGTAGGCCATAACGGATCCGTGGCTATCGGCTTCAAAACGGATTTGAAAATATGCCAGTGTGAAAGCAGCATTAGCATCTCTAGCCACAGCCCACAGTGAGGAAGTTTGGAAAACATGGTTTAGGGTGTTTTCACATCTAAGGGCCCTTTCACATCAGCGTTTTTTTAAATTTGCGGCAGATGCGGTGAAAAAACCGCATCTGCCGCAACTGCCGCATAACGGTTCCACTTGCGGCACGGTTGCGGTTTTTTCCATAGGAAGTATAGGGGGACTTGCGGCAGATGCGGCAAGTGCGGTATTGCACTTGCGGCAGGTGCGGCAGAGAAAAAAACCGCGGCTTACTGCGGTTTTTTTCTCTGCCGCACCTGCCGCAAGTGCAATACCGCACTTGCCGCATCTGCCGCAAGTCCCCCTATACTTCCTATGGAAAAAAACGCAACCGTGCCGCAAGTGGAACCGTTATGCGGCAGTTGCGGCAGATGCGGTTTTTTCACCGCATCTGCCGCAAATTTAAAAAAACGCTGATGTGAAAGGGCCCTAAGCTTGGTGTGCGTTTTGCTTAATTTGCATTTTTAGGCATTTTTACCGCTAAAAACGTATTAAAACACTAGCGTTTTTGTCCCATTGATTTTAATGGAAACGCATGTAAAAACGCATGCAAAACCGCATGTGCGTTATCAAAAACGCCAAACGCATGCATTTTTGCAAACGCCGCACTGGACGCATTTCCCGACGTTTTGTGCGGCGTTTGCAAAAACAAATGCGTTTGTTGTTTTTGAAAACGCACATGCGTTTTTTTTTTGCATGCGTTTTTACATGCGTTTCCATTAAAATCAATGGGGGCAAAAACGCTAGCGTTTTAATGCGTTTTTAGCGGTTAATACGCCTAAATACGCAAAATAAGCAAAACGCACACCAACCTTAGATGTGAAACAGGCCTTACTTGAGCTTTATTGCAGGCAGAGAACCCAGAATCAGATTATACTGGTACACAGAGTTACATTGCTCATGGCATTATATTTCTATATCTCTGTATTCTAGAGAGAGAATTAAAGAGATGTTTTTTCTTCCTATAAAATTACTAAAAAATAATTAAAAAAACTATTAAACACTTAAGGTACCGTCACACACGGCAATATTGCTAGGCAATTTCACTGGCAATTTGCTGGTTGCAGTGAAATCATGGACACATTGTTCTATTTTGATGCCGTGTACAAATGTAACAATGTGTCCATGATTTCACTGCAACCAGAAAATTGCCAGTGAAATTGCCTAGCAATATTGCCGCGTGTCACAGTACCTTTATATTTTTAAGGGCCCTTTCACATCAGCGGTTTACGCTGATGTGCAGCTGATCCGGTAGGTGGCGCCGGATCTGCTGCCTAACAGCCGACCTGCAGCCCGGATCCAGCAAGCCCCATGCATTGTCTATGGGGCTTGCGGTCCGGTGCGGCAAGTGCGGTTCTGCTGCATGCGGCAGATCCGGCACCTGCGGCCGCAAAAAGAAAAACGCCGCTTGCAACGTTTTTTTTTCGCGGCCACAAGTCGGCCATTAGGTGGATAATCCAGCTGATGCAGCGCCACCTCACGGATCTGCCGCACATCAGCGTATACCGCTGATGTGAAAGGGCCCTAAATGCACTTTTTGAAATAATAATAAACATTACAAATCAGCAAATAACATGGCCATTTTTGGTGTCGAATCATAAGAACCCAAACGACACATTAATCATCTAAGGCTAGGGTCACATCTGTGTTTGTATTTTTGAAACCTGATCTGGTAACCGGATTGCACTGTGGCTTCTATGTGGCTGCATCCATGGTATATATTGGGTTACATGGAGCAGCTTTCACAGGCAGCCCCCGACGTTAACGCTGGCCATTACTGCAGGCTGGGCTCTGCAGCAACTGGATCCGTTTAACATGGGGCACCCGGTAAGTGTAGCCCTAGCCTTAGAGTCCACTTTTCCTAACGCGAGAAAAGATGTTGTTGAAAGCGTCTTTTCTCGCACTAGGAAAAAGCGCGAGATTTCACTCAGATGCTGACATCTGAGCCGTGCTTTGGGTCGCGTCACCATAGGGTAACATTAGCAGCATTAACGCTGCAGTAACATGGTGTTAGCAATACGTTAAGGCTGCCAAATTCTAAGTGTTTAACGCAATCCACGAGTAACGTTAATGTGACCCTAGCCATAAAGGGAAAAAAAGTACCAAAGCCGGACAGATCTGCTTTCACAGTTAGGCTACGGCCACACTTACCAGGTGTCCCACTTTAAATGGATCCAGTTACTCCAAAGCCCAGCCTGCAGTAACGGCCAGCGTTAACGTTGGGGGCTGTCTGCGAACGCTGCTCCATGATAACCCGATATTTACCATGGATACAGACACACAGGAAGCCCCAGAAACTGCATTTTAGCAGAGCCGCACAGGAAAAGGTCAGCAACGCTCTGCTAAAGCACAGGTTCTGTGGCTTCCTATGTGGTTGCATCCATGGTAAACATCGGGTTACCATGGAGCAGCGTTCGCAGGCAGCCCCCGACGTTAACACTGGCCGTTACTGCAGGCTGGGCTCTCCAGTAACTGGATCCGTTTAACGTGGGGCACCTGGTAAGTGTAGCCCTAGCCTTAGAGTCCAGTGAATTGATCCGCTCATCTCTAGTCCCAACCATCTTTTATTCAATGGACAGTTATGCGTTTGGGTGTATACCCTGCTGTTATGGACATCTGCTGAATGTTCCTCACTGCCACGGCCTCTCTGACATCTCCTCCTACCAGGAAAGAAAGTAATAGCAAATTGGTTTGGATTGTGTTATGGCTAGGGACTTCGTAATTTACCCTTCTTTTTGGTCTTACGAAGGTTCAAGTTTCAAGTTATAAATACTTGAGTGATCTGCTAATTACAACTCTGGTCATTTGGTACAGACAAGGACTGGAACAGTGCTGGGAACATGCAACTGGTAAGTATTTTACTATAGAGAGGGAACATACATCACTGACACCTACTCATGGTATATTAACAGGGCCGTATTTGCCATTAGGCACCCGTAGGCACGTGCCTAGGGCGGGGCCATTCATAGGGGGCGGCGCCTCAGCCTGTTTTCTTTTTTTCTTTTTTTTTTTGCCCTGTGTCGGCCCGGTTGTAAGCCCCGCCCCCTCATACCCCCCCACCCCCCCTGCTCATCAGGCCCGCCCACCTCACCCAGCCTGCAGCAGTCAGACCCGCCAGAAGAGGGAAGGACGGGACCGCCGCAGAGGACAGGGCCGGCGTCAGCAGCACCCGGCATACCCAGGGCCCAGGCATGTCTGAGGGGCCTGCCGCCGCCGGTATTATCTTACCGGTGCGGTTCTTTCATTCATAGACCCCGGCCACCAGCCCCCGCTCCGCCCCCAGCCCCCGCTCCGCCCCCGCAGCCGGGCCGTCATTTCCTCTTCCTTTGTGTTCCAGAATATGGAACGCATAGAAGACGAGAAGGAGCACTACCTCCCCATCCCCATGAGAGACAGAAGGAATGCGGCGGCAATGGTCAGTGGCTTCACAAGCTGGAGCTGAAGATAAGTGATATTTGATACAGATGGGCAGTGTGTGGGGAATACGATGAATGGGGGCAGTCAGGCAGGGTGTGTGGGCAGTGTGTGTGGGGTATATTATGAGTGGGGGCAGTATGTGGAGGGTAATTTATGAGGGGAGCAGTGTGTGGGGGGTATATTATGAGGGGGGCAGTGTGTGGGGGGTATATTATGAGGGGGGCAGTGTGTGGGGGGTAATTTATGAGGGGGGCAGTGTGTGGGGGGTAATTTATGAGGGGGGCAGTGTGTGGGGGGTAATTTATGAGGGGGGCAGTGTGTGGGGGGTAATTTATGAGGGGGGCAGTGTGTGGGGGGTAATTTATGAGGGGGCAGTGTGTGGAGGGTAATTTATGAGGGGGCAGTGTGTGGGGGTATATTTATGAGGGGGCAGTGTGTGGGGGGTAATTTATGAGGGGGCAGTGTGTGGAGGGTAATTTATGAGGGGGTAGTGTGTGGGGGTATATTATGAGGGTGGCAGTGTGTGGGGGGTATATTATGAGGGGGCAGTGTGTGGGGGGTATATTATGAGGGGGGCAGTGTGGAGGATATATTAGAAGGGGGACAGTGTGGAGAGGGTATATTATGAGTGGGGGCAGTGTGGAGGGCAGGGCCGGGGCCCACTTGCTGTTGGCGACACCATCTGCACCACTTGCAGGATGGTGTCCCCAGCAGTTCATGACTTCCTTGTGCTGTTTCTCCTTCCCCTGCACTGTCTTCTCCTCCCCCTGCTCTGTGTTCTCCACCTTCTGCGCTATCTTCTCCCCGCGTGAGATAAACGAAGCGTGCGACTGCTCATGGTTGCTTATGAATACTGATAAGCTGGCAGTGAAAGATCTGCGCCACACCGCAGGTAACATCACAGGTCTCTGACAGGGATAGTCACACCGCTCTGCTGCCAGCTTATTACTATTCATAAGCAGTCAGAAGCTGCACTTATCGCAGCACAGCTCACATGGAGAGAAGACCTCGCACAGGAGAAGACAATGCATGGGGTGGACAGAGCACAGGAGAAGGCGGCTCAAGGGGTGGGGGCAAGAGAGACTATAGAGGGGGAAGAAAGCACACTGGGATAGATAACAGCACAAGAGGAGGGGGCAAGAGACATAGAGAACACAGGCAAGACAAAGCAAGGGGTGGGGGCAAGAGACACAGGACACACTGACACAGCACAAGGATAGAGTACAGTGCATGAGGAGAAAGCAAGCAAAGGTTGGGAATAGTGCACAGGGGGAGAAAACAGAATGGGGGGTTAGGGTGGAGAAGACATTGCATGTCGGGGGGAGTCAGCACACGGGGAGAAGACAGTGCATATGGGGGTGGAGAGACAAAGCGCACCGGGTGGAGGAGAGGGATTATTACAGAGATTCTATTGTGTATATATATTGCCCACAGCGTCCATATATATTCGCCCAGGGCCCGCAAAAACCTGGAGCCGGCCCTGGCGGAGGAGAATGTGTCAGAGAGAGATGTTCCCGCGGAGGGAACCCGGATGGCAGATAGCTGCCATCCGGGTCAATCTGGGCCCCATAGGAATACTATGGGGCCAAAATCAGATCCGGGGCTGTCTGGTTCACAACGGACAGCCCCGGATCACAAAAAACGTGATGTGAAACCGGCCTTAGTCAGATACTGGGCAACATTATAAGGGAGGAAACACACTGGCGTTTTTAAAATCGGTCCGTTTCTCATCCAGGAGAGTCGGATGAGTGTCATCGGTTTTTTGGTCCGTTTGGCAACTGCTGTGCGAGTGTCCGACATTTCTCTCAGATCACATCCGTGTGCAATCTGTATTTTCCTCAGCAGCTATTACTGTAGAATCATTTACAGGAACATTTTACAGTGTTCTCAGCTACAGAATGAGAATGTATCAGTGAAAAAAAACTGATGCCTCTCGGATGGTCCGTGTGCGGTCCATGATTTTGTCAGACCCATAGACTTGCATTGGAGAGTCTCACATGTGAATCGCAGACTGTCGCAGCATGTTGTGACTTTTTTCCCCATCCAGAATCTCGATGAGAAAAAAGCGTCTGACACTCGTCATTGTGCTCTCAGACATTGAATAACATTGGTCCCACTGCAATGCGATAAAATGACACATTGCACTCATCCGAGTTTCACGCCAGTGTGTCCGTACCCTAATAATAAAAGCCATATAGTAATCCTACTGGTATGGGGAGGGTTTATGGCTCAGTTAGTAACACACTCCATACTTGTTGTTATTCACCAGTTAATGCTCTCTTGTCCTCGGCACTGCAGTGTCAAAAGAGGATGGCAGCGAGACAGGCAGCGACAGCGCATCAGAGAGCCCCTGACCTCCAAATAGGAGAGCTCAGATCCCGGTATTGTGACGACATATGAAGAAATATTATTTTACATTTATGTTACACTATGAACTCCACAGCACTTTACATACATCATCAACACTGTCCCCATTGGGGCTCACAATGAAAACATCCTACCAGTATGTCTCATATTGTATATTGCCTTTCTTTGATATCACCTTCACAAAAATTGCATTTATTGCACTTGTCAGGTTTTGGATGTTTTAAGATTGCATTTGTTTGCAGGATGTCAGAATTGACTCCCAGAGCTGCTGGTTTGACGGTTAAAGTCTTACAGCATCTTAGATTTTTTTTGCTTAAAGGTACTTCCAAGTTTCTCAATAGGGCTGAGATCAGGGAGACTGGAGGCCACACCATGGTTTTCTCTACTTTTATGTCCATAGCAGCCAATTACTCAGGGCTATGCTCTGTACCAAGAGATGGTGCATTGTCATGTATGGGGATGATTTTGTACAAAGAAAAAAAAGTGGTCAGTCTAAAAGTATATATACTTTGCCGTGGTCCTTTTCACGCCTTCATGGACCCTATAGGGGCAAACTAGCCTCTCTCCACATGATTACGACCCAAAACATGACTGCCACCTCCTTGCTGATGTCACAGCCTTTTTGGGACATGGTAGTGGTCATCTAGCAACCATCCACTCCAAGCATAATGGGAACCTCTCAGCTTCTTTTAGCCCCTCCTATCACTACTCTGCACCTTGATAGCTCATCCCTAACCACCCAAAAGATGATTTATCACCTGTAAGAACACACTCGGGGTTCGCCTTTGCCAGGTCAAAGGGCACGTATGTGTCGTGTGTCACTCAGTCCACCAACAGAGGCTTAGAGGCCACTGGCCCTGGGCCAGAGTTTATTGCAGTGAAAGCAAACAGAAATAAAACAAAACAGCAAACAAAAATCCTTGCCTGTCCGGCACTAACTAAACATAATACAACCTCACTATAGACTGGAGGGCTTCTCCCTTCAGCCAAACCATCGAACCAAAGCTCACTGCTTTCACTCACATGTGTCTCCATGCACAGACAGGCCTCCTGTGTTCACAGACTGAGAGAGAGGGCCACGCCCGACCTCCCAGACTCCTTTTACCTACCCCAACCGCCTCCCACTAATTCATTAGCAGCCAGGTGATACTGACCAGGTTAGGTTGCATAGGACAGATACCTGGGAGAGATATATCTGCCCTCATCCACTAATCCCACATGACTCTCACACACCTTATTGTTGCCTTTTGCACATAAACGAATGAAAATCATTAAAAGATTTTATTATCTTTGTATTTATTTCAAAGCAGTTTGTCTGCAGGGGGCGTGGCCAATGGGGGTGTGGCACGACGAGGGGCGTGGTGTGATGGGGGGTGTGGCGCGACGGGGGGGGCGGCACCGCTGACAGTGCCTAGGGCAGCAGGAACTCCAAATACGGGCCTGTATATTAAAAAAAAAAACTAGGAGTACATTTTTGAATTAAAAAATGAATGCACTACATTTAAGTTAAGTTAAAGGGTTATTGTTGTCAACACTAATTGTTATATTTGCATCATTGGATCCGAAAAGCTCACTGCCACTATGATCTTCTGTTGCTGCAGAGGCAAAACTTCATTGAGCACAGAGTTGGGGCCAGTGGCACAATGATGTAGCATTCCAAACTTTTAATCAGGCAGAGGTGAAAGCAAAATTGGAAAGCATGGGAGCAGTGCATTCCTGCAGAAGAAGTTAAGGAAACCATTTTAGGTTTGTTAGTTAAAATGCCTTGGCAAAAACCCTACTACATATATTTCTAATGATGCATGGTGACTATAAATTAGAATAAAGTTCCCTTCTTACCTGGAATGGAAGCAGATAATATAGTAGAAATGACATTGATGAATATTCCCAGCCTCACACTTGTTAAACCGATAGCTTTACTCTTCATTATTCTTCTTAGCTGCCAAACTTGTAAGAGGAACTGATCCTTCAGTGGCACTGAATTTCTATCCTAAGTCTATCTTGAATCCGATACCAACTTGTGTAATTTCATTTTTACAACTTGATCTTTAACTGATGTAAGTATTGACACTCCCATTCTGAAATATTTTATTGGAGATATCTAACTCTAGAAATTGTGCCAAATTACTTATGGTAATTAAATGTTTTCATCGTGTGAAAAGTTTTAAAGAGAACTTGTCATAGTTTATTCTTCACTGGATGCAGAAAAATGAAGTGACAAGAACCCTAATTCCACTCACTTGCTAGTATTTTTGTAGATGTTTTCATAAAGTAATATATCAGTTGCAGAGCAGATATCATCTTGGTCCTGGGCATGCTCTATATATAGCAGGGGTCTCAAACTTGGCTGGGTACATGGGCCGGACATTGAAAAAAACTGAAATTGAGGGCCTCATTCTTTGGAGGACTACGGTAAGTACGGTAACATTTTTAGTAATTCCAGATTTTTTTCTATAAGCTTTTTGATTACTTTGTATTTAAAGGGTCAGTCTGAGACCAGTAACATTTCTCTATCTAATATATAATTCCCCTAACGCACTTCCGTAAGTTTCGGTGCTACCTCCGTCGTTGTGGCCGTGGGCGCAAGGTGCCCACGCGACCAGTAAAGCATTGCCCGCGTAGCGGGCATTGCGAGCTGTTGCAGGGGCGCGAGCAATGGCCGCACAGAGGCCATTGCGAGTCTCCCGCCCTGGCGACGACCGACGAGAGCCGAGCGCCGTGCCCGAAAATAGAACCAAGGGCCTGGCCATGCACAGCTCTAAAGACCGCTATGTATCTCAATGAGAAGTGAGGCGCTATGCTCATTGGTCGGTGCCAGCACACAGCGACCAATGAGCATAGCGTCTCACTTACAGCGGTAAATTTGAAACTCAAAGTCCTCCATGTATCTGAATGGGAAGTGAGGCGCTATGCTCATTGGTCGGCGCCAGCACACAGCGACCAATGAGCTTCGCGCCTCACTTACAGCGGTAAATTTGAAACTCAAAGTCCTCAATGTATCTCAATGGGAAGTGAGGCGCTATGCTCATTGGTCAGCGCCAGCACACAGCGACCAATGATCTTCGCGCCTCACTTACAGCGGTAAATTTGAAACTCAAAGTCCTCCATGTATCTCAATGGCCAGTGAGGCGCTATGCTCATTGGTCGCTGTGTGCTGGCGCCGACCAATGAGCATAGCGCCTCACTTCCCATTCAGATACATGGAGGACTTTGAGTTTCAAATGTACCGCTGTAAGTGAGGCGCTATGCTCATTGGTCGCTGTGTGCTGGCGCCGGCCAATGAGCTTCGCGCCTCACTTCCCATACAGATACATGGAGGACTTTGAGTTTCAAATTTACCTCTGTAAGTGAGGCGCTATGCTCATTGGTCGTTGTGTGCTGGAGCCGACCAATGAGCATAGCGCCTCACTTCCCATTCAGATACATGGAGGACTTTGAGTTTCACATTTACCGCTGTAAGTGAGGCGCTATGCTCATTGGTCGCTGTGTGCTGGCGCCGACCAATGAGCATAGCGCCTCACTTCCCATTCAGATACATGGAGGACTTTGAGTTTCAAATTTACCGCTGTAAATGAGGTGCTATGCTCATTGATCGCTGTGTGCTGGCGCCGACCAATGAGCATAGCGCCTCACTTCCCATTCAGATACATGGAGGACTTTGAGTTTCAAATTTACCGCTGTAAGTGAGGCGCTATGCTCATTGGTCGCTGTGTGCTGGCGCCGACCAATGAGCATAGCGCCTCACTTCCCATTCAGATACATGGAGGACTTTGAGTTTCACATTTACCGCTGTAAGTGAGGCGCGAAGCTCATTGTTCGGCGCCAGCACACAGCGACCAATGAGCTTCGCGCCTCACTTCCTATTGAGATACATGGAGGACTTTGAGTTTCAAATTTACCGCTGTAAGTGAGGCGCGAAGCTCATTGGTCGGCGCCAGCACACAGCGACCAATGAGCTTCGCGCCTCACTTCCTATTCAGATACACGGAGGACTTTGAGTTTCACATTTACCGCTGTAAGTGAGGCGCGAAGCTCATTGGTCGCTGTGTGCTGGCGCCGACCAATGAGAATAGCGCCTCACTTCCCATTGAGATACATGGAGGACTTTGAGTTTCAAATTTACCGCTGTAAGTTAGGCGCGAAGCTCATTGGTCGGCGCCAGCACACAGCGACCAATGAGCTTCGCGCTTCACTTACATCGCTAAATTTGAAACTCAAAGTCCTCCATGTATCTCAATGGGAAGTGAGGCACTTCTCTCATTGTACTCATGACAGTAGCAACATTAACCCCTTACATTCCGTTTTATCTGTAATTTCTATAACACAGTGTATAGTTGTACTGCCACTGCGAAGTTAACCCCTTATATACCATTTCTGCCTTAACTCCATACTTTGTAGTCTCTATTACTACTGCCAGTAGGAACATTAACCCCTTATATTCCATTATTGTTGTTATTTCTATTACACAGTGTATAGTTCTAATGACACTGCGAAATTAACCCATTATATACCAGTTCAGCATTAATTTCATATTTGGTAGTGTTTATAACTACTGCCACTGCTACATTAACCCCTTGAACACCATTTTGGATATAATTTACAGCGCTGAGTCTGTTGTGGGAGTGCCTGTGGGACATTAACTCCTTCAATAACATTTTTGATATCATTATAAGTTCCTACTCTGTTATAGTCCTGTTAGTCGGACATTAACTCTTTCTACACCTCCACTATATTGCTACCCTCACAGTTTTGCCTACATCGCCTAGTTAGTCATATATCTGGTGTTTAAGTCTATTATTTAAAACTCTTAAAAAAATTATATACAGATTCTAGACTCCCGATTCTTTAGAATCGGGCTCACAGCTAGTTGTAAGATATTTTCTAATATACTGTACTTCCTTTAATTATTCTCTACTTTTTCATATTTATACTATCTAAGGGTACTTTTACACGCTGAAACTTTTCTAGGAATTTCACTGGCAACTTACTGGTTGCAGTGAAATCATGGACACATTGTTCTATCTTGTTGCTGTGTACAAATGGAACAATGTGTCCATGATTTCACTGCAACCAGTAAGTTGCCAGTGAAATTCTCCACTTCCTCCACCCTCCCTGCAGTACGCTGTCTCAGTGTCAATATGAATGACATGAGAGCACTGTTCGCTGGCCTCTAGAAAACCATGACTCAGCATGTGAAAACATGGTGGGACTGCACAACCTTGTAGAAGTATGTGGGCCACAGTGTGATATCAAGAAGCCTTTGGCTTAAAAAGCTTGCCACAACCACATATAGCGAGGCTTTTACTGAAAAGTGGCAGGCAGTGTTAACAGATGCCTCAATTAAACTCATACAGCTAATAATCAGCAAGGAAACAGAGAAGTTAAATGTTTTGGAGGATTCTATAAAAGAAATGAAAGTATCTTTAACTCAATTTAACAAGCACCAGGAGTACGAGGGGTTAAACCAACAACTCCAGCAGAAAATTAACGATGTGGAAGCTGCTATCACCGAGATAAAAAAGAAAAAATTTACGAGGGACTGTAGAGATTACGAGGAAAATACAGTCTGTTTGGAGGAGAAACACCCCAAAGAAACCAAAATATATCCTCAGGAATAAGAACACTCCAGCAAGAGGAAACCGGGTGAGTTTTTCAACACCAGAAAGAAATGACTCTATTTTTTCCTCACCTAACTCATCCCGTTTTTTTCCATCCTCATCGGAATCTGCTCGCCACCCTATTAATCCTCCGCCAAAAAATGGAGGCAGAGGGGGGGGCAGGAGAAGGAAAAGGGGGACATCAATACCCCCTGCCAAATCGACAATGAACTTGTCAGGTGATGTGGGCAATGAATTCACTGTAATTAATTTATCTGCTACTGTGCTATCATTGTCAGAAATTGATGTGCTAAAGAGGGGTTTGAATTTTGCACCGTCCTGCTGGGGAACCTAATTAACACTTTGTGTGACATAAATACATTTGTTAGAGCATTAAACATTCCAGGGGCATTTTTATAGTGAAGTTCAGGGCCGGGACGATAGGTAGGCGACCCTAGGCGATCGCCTAGGGCGCCATCTTGTGGAGGGCGCATTGCCCGCCCCCTGGGGGGCCCCGTGCTGACCGCCGGCGGCCGCGCCGGCCAGAGAGGAGGGAGGAGGGGATTTCTCTGCCCGGTGCCCGCCCCTCCTCTCCTCCAACATGGGGGCCTATGGAGCGCGGATCCGAGGAAACAGCTGATGTATCCTCGGACCCGATCTTAGTGTACTGAGCATGCTCAGTACACTAAAATTGCTGTGTGCCATCTAATATCACTTCTGCAATGTATATTCATACATTGCAGAAGTGATATCCAGTGAAATGAAAGGGTTAAAAATAGAAAAATCATTATTCTCACCTCTCCACGATCCAGCGATACCTCCAGCGTTCTGTGCTTCTATGACCTGGCCTGACGTCACAGTGCAGTCACATGACGGTTACTGCGGTAACCGGTCATGTGACTGTGACATCACGCCAGGTCCTGTGCATCAGAAGAAGAGAAGCTGGAAGCAGCGCGGGTGTCGTGGAGAGGTGAGAATGAAGATTTTTTTATTTTTTAAGCTCTGCAAAGAAGGAGGACAAAGAGGGGGGCAAAGAGGGGCTGCAAAGAGGGGGGCAAAGAGGGGAGCAAAGAGGGGGTCCAAAGAGGGGGGCAAAGAGGGTCTGCAAAGAGGGGGGCAAAGAGGGGGTGCAAAGAGGGGGTGCAAAGAGGGGGTGCAAAGAGGGGCTGCAAAGAGGGGGGCAAAGAGGGGGTCCAAAGAGGGTCTGCAAAGAGGGGGGCAAAGAGGGGAGCAAAGAGGGGGTCCAAAGAGGGGGGCAAAGAGGGTCTGCAAAGAGGGGGCAAAGAGGGGAGCAAAGAGGGGGTCCAAAGAGGGGCTGCAAAGAGGGGCTGCAAAGAGGGGGGCAAAGAGGGGGTCCAAAGAGGGGGTGCAAAGAGGGGCTGCAAAGAGGGGGGCAAAGAGGGTCTGCAAAGAGGGGGGCAAAGAGGGGAGCAAAGAGGGGGTCCAAAGAGGGGGGCAAAGAGGGGCTGCAAAGAGGGGGGCAAAGAGGGGCTGCAAAGAGGGGGGCAAAGAGGGGGGCAAAGAGGGGCTGCAAAGAGGGGGGCAAAGAGGGTCTGCAGAGAGGGGAGCAAAGAGGGGGGCAAAGAGGGGGGCAAAGAGGGTCTGCAAAGAGGGGGGCAAAGAGGGGAGCAAAGAGGGGGTCCAAAGAGAGGCTGCAAAGAGGGGAGGCAAAGAGGGGCTGCAAAGAGGGGGGCAAAGAGGGTCTGCAAAGAGGGGGTCCAAAGAGGGGCTGCAAAGAGGGGCTGCAAAGAGGGGGGCAAAGAGGGTCTGCAGAGAGGGGAGCAAAGAGGGGGGCAAAGAGTGTCTGCAAAGAGGGGAGCAAAGAGGGGGTCCAAAGAGGGGCTGCAAAGAGGGGGGCAAAGAGGGGCTGCAAAGAGGGGGGCAAAAAGGGTCTGCAAAGAGGGGAGCAAAGAGGGGGGCAAAGAGGGTCTGTAAAGAGGGGAGCAAAGAGGGGGTCCAAAGAGGGGCTGCAAAGAGGGTCTGCAAAAAGGGGGGCAAAGAGGGGCTGCAAAGAGGGGCTGCAAAGAGGGGGGCAAAGAGGGGGGGCAAAGAGGGGAGACAGAGGGCAGACAGAGGGGAGAAGGGTGACAGGAGGGGGACAGGAGGGGACAAGGTGACAGGAGGAGCAGGGAGAGGATCCAAACTGATGCTGCAAAACATCGGGATCGGATGCCTATTTGGCATCCGATTGCAGTCATCAGTTTGGATCAGTTGCTGTCCGAGGAGTGCTGCAAAAAGTCTGATCCCCTCGGACAGCACAAAAACGCTGTGTGAAAGCAGCCTTATTTGGCACGGATCAGGTCAGATCCAATTCAGTCCAATTTGACCCCGCTGTGCCAAAAATCGAAGCAGGCTGCGATTTTGGGCACAGCAAAAAATCGGCCAGAATCGGATCCGACAAAAATCGGATGCCAATAAGGCCAAATCCGATGTGATCCGTGCCCATAGGATAACATGGGGCCAAAATCTGATCCGTGGCTGTCCGTTTTACAACGGACAGCCACGGATCACAGAAAAACGCAGTGTGAAAGCAGCCTTACAGCAGACGCACGGTGACGGCGGCCGCGGTGAGTGTGCAAAGGCGCGCTTCCCCCCCGGCCCCCGCATACTGGGCCCTGTATACACCACTGGGCCCTGTATACACCACCACTGGGCCCTGTATACACCACCACTGGGCCTGCTGTATATACTGCTGGGGCCTGTATATACCACTGGGGCTGCTGTATATACTGCTGGGGCCTGTATATACCACTGGGGCTGCTGTATAACCCCTAGGGCTGCTGTATAACCCCTGGGGCTGCTGTATTACCCTGGGGCTGCTGTATAACCCCTGGGGCTGCTGTATCACCACTGGGGCTGCTGTATAACCCCTGGGGCTGCTGTATAACCCCTGGGGCTGCTGTATAACCCCTGGGGCTGCTGTATAACCCTGGGGCTGCTGTATAACCCCTGGGGCTGCTGTATAACCCCTGGGGCTGCTGTATTACCCCTGGGGCTGCTGTATTACCACTGGGGTCTGTATATACCACTGGAGAGGCTGCTGTATACCACTTTGCTGGGGGCTGTATACCTGTGCTGGGGTCCACCCTCGGCTTATACACGAGTCAATAGGTTTTCCCAGGTTTTGGGGGCAAAAGTAGGGGGATCGGCTTATACACAGGTCGGGTTATACACGAGTATATATGGGTAGTAATCCTACAATGTCTGCTGGACATGGTATGAGGAGGTTTATGGCTCAGTTAGTACACTCCATACTTCATGGTAAGGGGAGGGTTTATGGCTCAGTACACACTCCATACTTCTTGTTATTAACCAGTTAATGCTCTCTTGTCCACCGCACTGCAGTTTCAAAAGAGGACAACAGCGAGACAAGCAGCAACATGGCATCAGAGAGTCCCTGACCTCGAAATAGAAGATCCTCAGATCCTGGTATTGTGACATAATATTAAGAATAATACTTTTTGCATTTATATTACACTATGAACTCCATAGCACTTTACATACATCATGAACACTGTCCCCATTGGGGCTCACAATGTAAACAACCTATCAGTATGTCTCTGTAGTGTGGTTGGACGAACCTTTTATAGGTCCCCGTTAAATTAAATTTACTTTCAAAGTATGCTGACATTTTTATTCCCAGACATATTTCGGGGGGGGGGGGGGGGGGGGCGCCGTTTGCCTTACCTGCCTAGGGCACCAAAATGCCTTGTCCCGCCACTGTTGAAGTTACACATGACCCTGACAGCACAGTGAATGTGGAGATCAGTAACCAGATTCCTTTATCTATGTGTCTTACTGACCGGATTTCTGTGCTTGAATTGAGGAGTTTAGGTGCGGAGTCAGTAACATCAACACAAATCACAGCTGACACTGATAGAATTCCTAACCCCTTCTTTTATCCGGTAAATTTCCAGGTTCCAGCGATGGACCACTTCCAACATACACTTGAGAGGGAAATAAAAAACATACTTAACTCTGGTGTGCAAGAATGGGATAATCTTACTAGATCTGAGAGAGGCGCTGAATAAAATGAAAAACAATCCATACATAGTTGTGAGGTCCGCTGATAAAGGCGGTTCAGCTGTCCTTATGGACAAAGGTCTATACCACAGGGAAGTAATGACCCTATTAAATGATACCAATACTTATCGTCCTTTGGCTGCGGATCCCACCCGAAAAATACAAGAGGATCTCCTTATGTTATTGAATGAGGGGGTTTCTATGGGTATTATAACAGCTAAAATGAAATATCATATATACACAGAGAAACCAGTATGCCCTATTTTTCACACTTTACCAAAGATGCACAAAGAGCAGTTTCCCCCTCCACTAAGACCCATAGTGGCAGGTATTGGAGGGGTTAACGAAAAACTATCTGAATTATCTGAATAGCTTGATTCTATTTTACAGCCATTATTGGAAGAATCCATAGGTTCCATTAAAGATTCAAAATATCTGTTATGTGAGTGGGGGAAGATCACGTGTGTGGATGGCTATCATTAGGTCACCTGCGTCGTGATCTCCCTTTATTCATGTATTCCGCACGATTGTGCAATTGTGGCACTTACCAACATCCTGTCCCTAACTTATATTCGCAAGATGTACAACAGTTCATAGTTATGTGTACCGAACATCTGTTGAGAACCAACTATTTTCAATTTGACTCACAATATTATGCACAGCTATGCGGTTGCCCGATGGGGGCTGGTTTCTCGTCGTCGCTGGCAAATCTGTATATGATGTTTTGGAGAAGAAGTACATGCACTGTCCGGGGAACCCATTTCTGCGGCAGGTTAAGTGGTGGGGCGGTACATCGACGACATCATTGTTATTTGAAGTGGCGTCGCCAGTGTGCCCCCCACACTTCTGCTGACTTTGCAGAATTTATTAAATACATTAACAACAATCCATACAACATTCAGTTCACCCATACAGTATATGGTGATAAGGCTCCCTACTTAGACATCATGTTATGAGGGTCCAGTGAAACGGGGGTTGTCAGCACTACGTTATACCGTAAACCTGTGAGCGTCAACTCCCTCTTGCATGCTGAGAGTTGTCATCCACGACATGTCATTGAGAATTTACCGGTTGGTGAGTTGATTAGGGCGAGAAGCACATGCACAACAGAAAAATCGTATCAGGAGGAGGCGGATCGCATAAAAAAATCGATTATTGAACCGTGGCTATAAGATGAGTTGTGTGAATAGCGCTCTAAATAAAGTTCAGAGACGATCCAGGGAGTTCCTTCTATCAAAGAGAGATCCTATGTATAATTCTGGGGCACCCATTCCTTTGAGCCAGTATGATAAGGCAGATGTTTTTTTTAACAGCACACAAACCC
This sequence comes from Allobates femoralis, assembly GCA_033576535.1. Taxonomy (NCBI): domain Eukaryota; kingdom Metazoa; phylum Chordata; class Amphibia; order Anura; family Aromobatidae; genus Allobates; species Allobates femoralis. The sequence goes on from JARQOC010000001.1 coordinate 208,228,860, forward strand.
ACAGGAGAAATAGGGAGAGATCAGGATATGACTGCAATGTTCCTACCTTTTCAACAAGTTTCAGCCAGGATTACAATGAGATTGTAAGATTTATTCATAGGTTTATTCCAATCCTGTTTCAGCATCCCATTTTGCATAAGATACTCTTGAGAGGCTATAGATGTGTCCCAAAGAAGTCACTTACTATAGGTAATATCTTATCTCCGTCTTTATTGACAAGCACAGTACAATCGTCTAATTGGCTGACAACGGAGGGTAACTTTAAGTGTGGCGGCAGTAGGTACAGTAGCTACATGCATGTTACCAAGCAATTTTGTGATAGGAAAACAAATCGGGTTTTTGATATTAATGGATGCATCAATTGCAATACAACTCACTTGGTGTATTTAGCATCTTGCACCAAGTGTTGTAAGGATTATGTAGGTTGCATGTCCAGGACTTTGAAGAAACGATTGAGTGAACATATCACGGCTTCAAATCCGGACTGCAACTCTTTACAAAGAAACCTTTCAGGGTTGTCAAGACATTTTAAGGACGAACACAAAGGGGATATAAGCAGCCTTTGTGTTAAGGGGATAGACAGGATTTATAGGAATACAAGAGGAGGAGATTGGGAGAGATCTGTCCGATGTAGAGTATAGTTGTGAATTTTGAAGCTTAATGTAAGAACACCTGAAGGGTTAAATTTCAAATCTGATCTGGCATATTTCTATTGATTTGTTCATATAGGAATCACAGGTGATGGGGTTATCCAAGAGAACAATACACGTCATCTGGCAAGATAACATAAACGAACTGTCATGATAAAATATAATGAATTGCATTGATGTACTCTATAAATATTACTATGTTTTGGATATATACTGATAAGCAATATACACTTCAGAGCTGTGGTGTGAGAAAGGTTACTGTTGTCACTTTGAAACAACTGGGTATCTTCAGCCCGGGCTATAAATGGTTAACAAATGAAGTAATCAATTTAATATGTGTGTTCCATGGGGAGTGGTTTTAACTTGTATATATACTTGGGAAAAACTGTACAGTTTATGCTGTAGACTAAGGACACCAGTCCGAAACGCGTCCAGTGGTGGGGACTGTGTTCCCTTGTTCATTTTTATCACCATGGAATATTAAATAAAAGCACAAGAAAATGAAGTATTGGTCCAGGTGCCGGTCTTTCATAATTTATTCACCTTTTGATGTTGCATTGAATACAGCGCTCACTACTATAATTTTCTGAGATATTGAACTTTGGCTTTTCATTGGCTGTTAGCCATAATCATCAACATTAACATAAATGAACACTTGAAATAGATCACTCTGTTTGTAATGACTGTATATAATATATGCGTTTCACTGTATGTATTCATTTACTGAAATAAATTAACATTTTGGTGATAATCTAATTCATTAAGATGCACTAGTATATAGTTTGGCTGCTATGTAAAACCTAAAATTAATACATTACTTTTATATATATATATATATATATATATATATATATATATATATATATATATATATATACATGAAATTGCCAACAAACCTAGCTATGTCAAACTTTGAACTGCACAATATACATATTAATTCCAATATACAGGGTGGGCCATTTATATGGATACACCTAAATAAAGTTGGATCCAAAATGGCCAACCTCAACATGGCCATCATGGTCACCACCCATCTGGAAAAGTTTTCCCCCTCCCATATACTAATGTGCCACAAACAGGAAGTTGATATCACCAAGCGCTCCCATTTTATTTAGGTACATCCACATACATAGCCCACCCTGTATATATAGTTGTGTTCAAAATAATAGTAGTGTTTGAAAAACATGAGTTAAGCCCAAAATCCTTATACATCTTTATGTTATCGTTTTTATTTCCATGCATGGGGTACATTGCACATTGTATTTTAAAACAAAACATGATGAGAAATTTTAACTACTTTGAAGAAAATAACTAAAAATGAACATTGGGCTGTTCAATAAAAATAGCAGTGTCTGCATTTGTCTTTACAAGTTCAAAATGTGAAAATTTTTTTAGGACTTAGGATTCCTGTAAATCACTAACCTTATTTTTAGTTGTATAACTGCAGTTTTTTAGAACTGCTTCTCATCTATGTTGCATAGAGTCACCCAACTTTTGGCACCTGTAAACTGTTATTCCAGTCCAGGATGCTTTGACTACATTGCACAATTTATTTGCATTTGTTCGCTTTACTTTAGAAATGGCATTTTTGATGTCACCTCACAAGTGTTCTATTGGATTAAGGTCCGGGAATTGTGCTGGCCAGTCCATAACTTCAATTTTATTGAACTGGAACCAAGATTTTACTCATTTACTGGTGTGTTTAGGGTTGTTGTCTTGTTGAAACACCCATTTCAAGTGCATTTCCTCTTCAGTGTAAGGCAATATGACCTCTTCAAGTATTTTGATATATACAAACTGGTTCATGATTCCTGGTATGTGGTAAATAGGCCCAGCACCATAGTAAGAGAACATGCCCATATTATGAAGCTTCCACCACCATGCTCCACTGTCTTTAGAGTGTACTGTGGCTTGAACTTAGAGTTGATGAGGTCTTTGAAAAACTAAATCCGCTTCAGTACATTTTTTTTAACAGTGGGACTTTGTGGGGACTTCACTCTAATACATAAGCTTCACACAGATGTCTTCTAACTGTCACAGGTAACTTGAGGCTGTCTCTGATTATCCTGGAGTTGATCATTGGCTGAGCTTTTGCCATCCTGGCTATTCTTCGATCCACTCAAATGGTCTTCTATTTTCTTTCACGTCTCTCTGGTTTTGCATTCCATTTTAAAGCACTGGAGATTGTTTTAGCTGAACAGCCTATCATTGTCTCCATATATTTATACGTTTTACCCTCTCCAATCAACTTTTTAAGCAAAGTATGCTGTTCTTATGAACAATGTCTCGAACAACCCATATTTCTAAGGCTTTCAATTAGAAATGCCTGCACAACATGTGCTGGTTTCATCCTTAAATAAGGGCCACCTGATTCACATCTGTTTCTTCACAGAATGATTGACCTCACTAATTGAACTCAACACTGCTATTATTTTGAACACACTTTTCAATTTATTGAAATACACATACTCTAAAACATGCAAATCATGAATTCTGAGTCTGTTGGTTTTTTAATAATCTACTGCAACAACTGGTAAATTGTTTGACTTTGGTTATATAATTTATATAAAAAAGTGATAATCTGGTTAGTCATATTGGACTACTGTTATTTTGCACACTACTGTATTCTGTGTTATTTTTTACATTCAATGGAAAAATGAGATCAAGAACAATATTATGTGGAAATATATATCATAATCTAATTTCTCATTTTATCTATCACTTCAATTCACTCATCTTTCCTGCCTGGCTCTCTTCACATGAGGGGTATATGAATCTATCACTTCAATTCACTCATCTTTCCTGCCTGGCTCTCTTCACATGAGGGGTATATGAATCTATCACTTCAATCAACAATATACTTGTCTTTTAATAATGTAATATACTGAAACCATCTTACTGTGTGTGATGTGGGATGTTCAGAGGTCATCTTTGGTTTAAAAGTGTTTATGACCCAGGATGGCCAGAAACTCTTGTTTATTTGTCTTGCATTTATCACCTTCTGCTGTGCTGAGTTTCTTTGACTGATTGATTAACAAGTGTAATAGACCCAGATCTAAGTAGAAACTCACTATAAATGTAGAGCCACCTTAAGGGGTGCAATCATGCGGGGTCTTGCAATCATGCCAACTGCATAAGTGCCAACTGTAGAAGTGCAGTTATACGGGGCAGAAACCGGGTAAGTCATGCAAGACAAACAAACAGATATGCAATTTGTTCACTTGTACTGCAATTATGTATTCACTATGTAAACCCCAGACTACTCATCACTACTGACCTCTCACCCACCACTACAGCTCTCCTTCCCGCTGCATCTGACCCATGCTACTCCCATCCCCTGCTCACCATCCACAATGTATCCCCTCCTTTGCACTCTCACTCCCATCCTTCTCCACTTCCTGCTACCCCCGCTCATCCCTCCACCCAGCAACAAAGTACTTCTCTCACCCTCCATCCTACCTAACCACCTCACCCACTCCTCTGAACTATTCATGCACTTTCAATCCTTCGTCTCCAATCAGGCACGGCCACCACGTAAATTCTCATGCTCCCACCTGCTAACCCTCTCCCTGCTCCTCCTACTCGCTGGCGACATTTCCGCTAATCCCGGCCCCCCCCCGCCACATCCCCACAGTCACCTACACCCCACCCCCACGTCCCATCACCAACTCTCATAACCCCACCATCACCCACTCTCGCAACCTGACCAACCTTAGACCCATCCCCCCAGCCCCTGCTCCTCTAATCTCCCTGCCAGGTGCACTCTGGAATGCCCGCTCAGTCTGTAATAAGCTCACAGACATCCATGAACTCTTTATTTCTAATAAACTCTCATTCCTTGGCATCACAGAGACCTGGCTCACCCCCTCCGACACGGCCTCCCCTGCTGCACTATCCTACGGCGGATTCAATCTTTCCCACACACCCCGCCCCTCTGAAAAACATGGCGGAGGTGTCGGCATACTCCTATCTGACACCTGCTGTTTCACCCCTATTCCATTACCCCCCTCTGTTACTCTCCCATCTTTCGAAGCCCACTCTGTCCGCATCTTCTCCCCCTGTAACCTCCAGCTAGCCGTCATCTACCGCCCCCCTGGATCCATCCCCACCTTCCTTGACCACTTTACCACCTGGCTACTTCATTTCCTCTCTACTGACATCCCCACCATCATTATGGGCGACTTCAATATCCCCATTGACACTGCCCACCAAACCGCCTCTCAACTTCTTTCCCTGACCTCCTCCTTCGGGCTCTCCCAATGGTCCTCCTCTGCCACCCACAAAGATGGCCACACGCTGGATCTCATCTTTACCCGTCTTTGCTCCCTTACTAATCTCACAAACTCAACCCTCACCCTGTCTGACCACAATCTGCTGACCTTCTCCGCCTTCTCCTCCCCTACTACATCACCTCCTCTCCGCAAACTTGATCATCCCCGCAGAAACCTAAAACACATTGATCTACACTCACTCTCAGAATCCCTTCTCCCTCTCGCCAACATAACATCTATACGTGACACAGACACTGCCACCACCCTCTACAACACCACATTAACCAAGGCACTCGACCTAGCAGCCCCCCTCACACACCACGCTCCACGCACTAATAGGCAACCCTGGCACACCACCCTCACTAAAGACCTGAGACGGGCATCCAGGGTCGCCGAGAGGCGATGGAAAAAATCACCTTCCACTGAGCATTTTGCACTGTTCAAACAGTCCCTCATCACCTTCAAGACTGCACTTGCCACCGCCAAACAAACCTTCTTCTTATCCCTAATTACCTCCCTGTCCCACAATCCCAAGCAACTTTTCAAAACCTTCAATTCCTTACTCCGCCCGCCTGCTCCCCCTCCCTCTACCCTTATCTCTGCAGAAGACTTTGCCTCCTTCTTCAAAGAAAAGATTGACAGAATCAGAGACAGCTTTGATCCACTGTCCCCACAGCCTCCCCTTTCACCTATATTACCCTCTACTTCCATCAACTGCTTCCCCCCTATAACTGAAGACCAGCTCTCCTCCCTCCTGTCAAAATCACACCTCACCACCAGCGCCCACGACCCGCTCCCATCCCACCTCATTCCCAACCTCACCTCCGTTATTATCCCAGCCCTAACTCATCTTTTAAACCTATCACTTACCACTGGCACCTTCCCCTCAGCCTTCAAACATGCCTTGATCACACCCATCCTCAAAAAACCCTCCCTCGATCCCACAACTGTCTCCAACTACCGCCCTATATCTCTCCTCCCTTTCGCCTCTAAACTACTTGAACAGCATGTCCACTCTGAGCTGTCCTCTCACCTCTCCTCCTGCTCCCTCTTTGACCGCCTGCAATCTGGCTTCTGACCCTTCCACTCCACTGAAACAGCCCTGACCAAAGTCACAAATGACCTACTGACTGCCAAAAGCAAGCGCCACTACTCTGTTCTCCTCCTCCTCGACCTGTCAGCCGCCTTCGACACTGTTGACCACTCCCTTCTACTACAGATCCTGGAATCTCTTGGCATCACGGACCTTGCCCTCTCTTGGATCTCCTCATACTTAACGGACCGCACCTTCAGCGTCACCCACTTCCACACATCCTCCTCGCCCTACCCCCTATCTGTCGGGGTCCCTCAGGGCTCGGTCCTTGGACCACTACTGTTCTCAATCTACACTCTCGGTCTAGGGCAACTCATTGAGTCCCATGGCCTCCAATATCACCTCTACGCCGACGATACCCAAATCTACTTGTCTGGTCCTGACATCGCCTCCCTTCTATCCAAAATTCCACACTGCCTGTCCGCCATCTCATCCTTCTTCTCTGCTCGCTTCCTTAAGCTGAACATGAACAAAACCAAGTTCATAGTCTTCCCCCCAAGACGCTCCCCCTCACTACCTGACCTATCCATCGTCGTCAACGACTGCTCTCTCTCTCCAGTCCCCCATGCCAAGTGCCTCGGGGTTATCCTTGACTCTTCCCTCTCCTTCAAGCCCCACATCCAGGCCCTTGCCACCTCCTGCCGACTCCAGCTCAAAAACATCTATAGGATTCGCATTTTCCTTGACCACGACACTGCTAAAACCCTTATCCACGTTCTCATCATCTCCCGCCTCGATTACTGCAACCTCCTGCTCACCGGCCTCCCTAATACCTCCCTTGCACCTCTCCAATCTATCTTGAACTCCGCTGCCCGCCTAATCCATCTGTCTCCCCGCTACTCCCCTGTCTCCCCCCTCTGCCAAGCCCTTCATTGGCTCCCTGCTTCCCAGAGATCCCGGTTTAAAATATTAACCATGACATACAAAGCCATTCACAACCTGTCCCCTCCATACATCTCTGACATGGTCTCCCGTTACCTACCCTCACGCAACCTGCGATCCTCCCAAGAGCTTCTCCTCTACTCCCCCCTCATCTCCTCTTCGCACAACCGCATACAGGATTTCTCCCGTGCTTCATCCAGACTCTGGAACTCACTGCCCCAACACATCAGACATTCTCCTACCCTGGGAACCTTCAAAAGAAGCCTGAAGACCCACCTGTTCCGCCAAGCCTACCACCTGCAATAAGACCCGGTCCACCACACCGCCTCATGACTGGAATTTCCCCCTCCTACTGTATCCCCATCCGCCCCTCGTAGACTGTGAGCCTTTGTGGACAGGATTTCTCCCCTCTTGTTTCTGTACAACTGAATTGTCAACATTTATTGTTACTTGTATTGCTACTATGTTACTTGTCCTAGTCTGCCCTTTTTAACATGTAAAGCGCCATGGAATATAATGGCGCTATATAAATTAATAATAATAATAATAATTTTAGATTTTTGGCGGTTAATAGGAGTGGCTATTTAATGTAGCATATTATTATAATATATAATTTATTAATTTATATAGTGCTATTAATTCCACAGCACTTCACAAAGATTTGCAATACTGTCCCCATTATGGCTCATAATCCCTATCAGTATGTCTTTGGAGTGTGGGAGGAAACAGAGATGCCCAGAGGAAACCCCCACAAACATGGGAAAAACATACAAACTCCTTGGTGGGGTTTGAACTCAGGATCCCAGTACTGCAAGGCTGCAATGCTAACTTCCACTGAGCTAACCATGCCACCCATTTATTGGTGTCAACCAGATCATTATAACACAAATACAGTGCAAGGAGGATGAATTTGTATTAGCTATGTATAATAGGACAGATCTAATATATTTCACTTTCCAATCTTGTTATAATCATGAGGAAGTTAGCAAATGTATTTATATAAAATTGCACAGAAAGACTAACTTGTATCAAGCAGTAGTATCCATTTATCTGAAGTGGTGAGTAACTCTAAACCAATCCCTTCCCCATTGTGGTTTGTTCACACCAACAGGTGCTTCATCGGGTCCACCACACTCTCAATTCCCATTACACTTAGACTGGAGAAATCCCCGCCATGTGCAGTAATGTCCCCATCCTGATCCTCTTATTGAAATAATATCTCCATCTTGGTCCCCTTCTTGTAGTAATGTCCCTATTTTTGTCTCCTTCTTGTTATAATGTCCTCACCCTGATCTGCCATCTTGTAGTAACGTCCCCATCCTGATTCGCTTCTTGTAGGAATGTCCCCATCCTGATATTCTTTTAGCATTGTCCCCATCCTGATCCCCTTCTTTTGATAATGTCCCCATCCTAATCCCCTTCTTTTAATAATGTCCCCATCCTGATCCTCGTCTTGTAGTAATGCCCCACCCTGGTGCCCACATTGTAGTAATCTCCCCATGCTGATCCCAATCTTGGAGTAATACCCCAGCCTGACGTTCAACTTATCATAATGTTCTCATCCTGATCCCCTTCTTATAGAAATGTCCCCATCCTGATTCCCTTCTTGTAAAAATGTCCCCATCCTGATCCTCATCCTGTAGTAATGCCCCACCCTTGTCCCCTTCTTGTATTAATGTCACCATACTGATCCCCATCTTATAGTAGTATCCCCATCCTGGTCTCCACCTTACAGTAATGTCCCAATCCTGATCCCCATCTTGGAGTAATGTCCCCACCCTGATCTCCTTCTTTTAGTAGTGTCGACATCCTTATCTTCATCTTGTAGTAATGCCCCATTCTCATCCCCTTCTTGTAGAAATGTCCCCATCCTGATCCTCTTCTTGTCATAATGTCCCTATGCTGATACCCCCTTGTAGTAATGTTATCATCTTGTTCCTCATTTTGTAGTAATAATTTCCCAACCTGGTCTGCTCCTTGTAGTAATATCTCCATCCTGATCCCAATCTTGGAGTAATGCCTCCATTCTGATCCTCATCCTATAGCAATGCCCCACCCTGATCCCCATCTTGTAGTATTGTCCCCATCCTGGTCCCCTCCTTATAGAAACATACCAGGGGCGTATCTAGGGGGGTGCAGCCGGATCCTTTGCCCCGGGCGCAGCTCAGAGGGGGGGGCCGGTGAGGGGGCACAGGAGGAGCTATACAGAGGACTGAGGAAGCCACACTATAACGGGAGGAGGGACCGGCACCTTCAGCCTCAGCAACAGGTGCGAGGCGAGGAGCCGCCTCTTGCACCGTGCCCTCCTGCCAGCCTCACTCACCACGGCCGGTCACTGCCCGGGAGACATGAGCGCCCCAGGTGACGACCCGGAGCTCGACTATCTGTTCGAGTACGAGTACAGGACGGAGCCCAGAGGTGGGTGCGGGGCGCGGCAGATGGGGCACACTGCATCTCCCAGCATGCAGTCACATCAGGACTTCACCACTTGCTGGGAGTTGTAGTTTTACTGACAGGTGTAGGCAGTGTGATCTCAGTATCGGGCAGTGCCTGCCGGGACCAGGCATCTTATAGGGCACAGTTCTATGGTATCTCCGGCCACAGTAACCCGAGGGTGCCGTCAAACTGTGCCACACACACTGTCTCTGGGGATGGACGGTGCACAGTTATTTTCGGATAGGGCACAGGGCACGTTATAGCCTGGTCAGAGATAGAGATGGAGGGTATGGGGAGAGATAAACGTGTTGTGTCAGTGCTGTACCAGGCTTGTAGCAGGCTTGTATCGGTGCTGTACCAGGGCTGTACCAGGCATGCACCAGTGTTGTATCAACCCCCCCCTCCTCAACCGAGGCTGCAGGGGCTGACAGCCGACAGCACCCCCCAGCTAGCCCTCCCCCCCACCTCCTCACCTACTTCGGGGGGGGCGCCGTAATGGATCTTTGCCCCGGGCGCCATGAAACCTAGTTACACCCCTGTAACATACCCATCCTGATCCCCATCTTGAAGTAATACCCCATTCTGTTCCTCATCTTATAGTAATAATGCCCCATTCTGGTCCACTCCTTGTAGTAATATCTCCACCCTGATCTCAATCTTGGAATAATGCCTCCATCCTGGCCCCCCTCCTTGTAGTAATGTCATCATCCTGATCCTCATTTTGCAGTAATGCACCATCCCTACTTGTAGCAATGTCCTCATGTTGTAGTAATGTCCCCATCCTGATCCTCATGTTGTAGTATTGTGACCAACCTTGATCCCATCCTTGTAGTAATGTCCTCATTCTGATCCCCATCTTGGAGTAATGCCCCATCCTGATCTCCATTTTGTAGTTTTGTCCCAATCCTGATCCCATTCTTTTAGTAATGTGGCTATCTTGCTCCCCTTTTTTTGTAGTAATGCACCATGGACACCATGACAATGCTGCTATTCGCGCGGCACGGCAAAACTAAAGGATGCCTTTGATGTGATATCTATCTCTGAGGTCAACAGGAGATGACAACAGCCTGGTAAAACCCTACAAAACTATGCTCTATCTCTCCAAGAGGCTTTCTCTGCTGTGCTGCCGGTTGATCCCAGTGAAAGTGTGGACTGTGACAATATCTTGATAGACCACTTCACAGAAAGGGCAAGCTCTGAACTGCTGCAAATCCAACTCTGCATGCTGGCTACCCAGTTCCCCAGCTTCACCTTTGTAGATTTTAAAACCCTAGCCAATGGTGTCCTGGTAGATGAAAATTCTCAAGGAAACGCTTTAATTTTTACTTCTAAAGCTGGGTCTACTCCTGTTACCCTTCCATCCTTCCTGATGACATCACCAGGGAACTTTCCCTGCTCGCAATGTTCCCTGTGCGCTCAGGATAAACACAGAGGTTCAAACGCAACCACATTTTGCATTCCGTTTTCAATGTGTTTGACTGCGTTTTACAATAGGAGTCTATGGCTGCGTTAACGCAATCAAACACTTGCGTTTCATTGCGTTGGAGACGTGCAAAATGCATTATGCTCAAACGCAATGCTAAAAGCGATGTGAACCTAGCCTAAGAGAACTAAAAAAATAGGTAAAAAGATTTCACAAATGTAAAATTAAAACCATTGAAATTGAAAAAAATAAACATATTTAAAAAATAAACATATTTGATACCACCATATTCCTAAAGTCAGGTACATTAACATATGGATTAATTAACAATATTGATAAATGCCGTAAAGTGGAAAAAAAATCAAAACATTAGAATTTTGAATATTTGCTCACCTTATCTTCCTTAACAAATGTAATACGAAACCAAAGCATAATATGTCCCCAAAATTGGTATCAATTAAAAACATCAGCTCATTATGCAAATAATAACTCTGCTTCATGAATAGAAATGGGTTTTGGAAGATGTCGACACAAAGTAAATACAATTTTTTGCAGTACTCTGAATTTTGTTCAGCACTTAAATAGAAAAATATGCTGCATGTTTGGTATTGCTGTAATTGGACTGATGTATACAATTATGTTTCCTAGTCATTTTTAAAACACAATGAAAGGCATTAAAACAAAACCCCCAAAAATTGCAGAATTGCATTTTTTTCATAATTGCATCCCACTTGAATTTGTTTCCCACTTTTCAGTACATTATATAGTTAAATAAATGGTGCCATTCAAACCTACAACTCATCCTGCAAAAAAAGAAGACAACCTACGTCCACAGAGATGGAACAATGAAAAAGCAATGGCTCTTGAAAGATCATGAAACAAAACCTTTCACAAGGGAAGAAGTCCATAGTCCCACACTTCGTGCAGTTTAAACTCTTTTTTGTTTATTGAAGTTCCATAAACAAGATTAAAATAGCTGTCGGACCCGTCTGACATGTTTCAGGTCCTGAAACCCTTACCCATAGGCATAAAAAATGCTTCCCACAACCCACTTTAAGGGCATCTGCTCACGGTCCGGAGGAGCTGCGTGTTGGATGCAGCTCCTCTCGACCTGAGTGAAGCCGTGGATGGCCGCAGGGAGACCGGAGCTGCCCTGTACTCACCATGTGCGGTGGGTACAGGGCGGCTTCTTCCTGCAGTCACCTAATGGCAGCCGCTTCCGACTCCGCAGCATGAAATAAACATGCTGCAGAGGGGCGGACTGCCGGCAACCCGCACCGCAGCTCCAAAGACGCTGCAGGCGGGTTGAGCATAGTGAGGATGGGATTTCTTGAAATCACATCCACTATGCTTATACTGTACTACGCAGTGTTTTGGACGCAGCGGCAAGATGCTGCGTCCAAAACGCTGCGTATAGTGATCGTGTGCACGCACCCTTAAAAGACATACATCGTGAGAAAGGACACCTGAAATTAACAAAGTACTAAATAGAAGCTGCACAAAGCGAATTAACCCTTCAAAGAATTTAACAAGGTAAATTACATTAACATAACATATAATTACAATTATATATATTGTGAGGTAGTGCCCCTGGGGAACCCGCTTGGCACGGGGAAAATGACAGCAGCGACTACATTTTTTAACGGATAACATAACACACAGTAGTTTATTTAACGCCATAAACCACTGGTAACACACAACACCCTTTACATTTTCACATATAATATGCACATTAGTACATCTCATGACATTATAATACAGGACATTAGACTTACGTTTTTCCCAGAACTTCAAGGCGTCACCCACCGACCCTTGCAGACCTCAGTCTGGTTCTAAAGACGGCTATCACCGTCTATCACCCTGACAGGGATCTTTCCTGATCCTGCTGTAGGGATCCTCAACCTACTCCTAGGGAGTCTCAACCCACACTGCATCATACATCACACATGGCATTTTTACATAAGCCATCATATAGTCAACGGGACCATATCACAGCTAGCACAGTCAGTCCCAAAGCCGGCTACACTTATGACCGCCTGGCCCTTGAGCCGTCTTCAGTCCTCATATCACACATATGACCGCCTGGCCCTTGAGCCGTCTTCGGTCCTCATCACTGGCTGGCATGCACACATCAGGTGCATCGGCATGGAGCTGGCAGGCTCCCTTCACTTGCCCCATCGGGGACGGATCACTTCCAGCACGTCTTCACATGGCAGTGGTCTAGACTGCTCTGACACCCATCGTCCTCTCTCACTCAGACACCTGGCAGGTTCTTATCAGGATGCCTAACCAACAGCTGTAACACAGTGAGTCAATCAGCACATCTTACACACAGACCTGAGATGTGATTAACCCCCTGTGCACCATTCAGGTTTAGCCCAGCAAAGCACTCCTACCAAGGTTCAGACACATCCACTCATTAGGCTCATGAATTAACCCAGATCTTCAGCACTCACACTCAGCTGTTCACTCAGCGCATGAAAACCCATCAGATGTTAACCCCCTGTATACCGGACAGGTTTCACACAGCACACACAATCAGGAAAACCGGTCCATGTCAACAGAGACCTGCACTGATAACCCGTGTGATGCACCCGGCCAGGGGCCACATCACCACAATATATAAATATATATATATATATATATATAAATCAAATAATCAGGCAGCACTCCCAAATTAAGCAGAAAATGTGGATACTTAACTTAATCCAACACGACGTTTCAACCTACCACAGGTCTTTTTCAAGCTTGGAAGGCTTGAAAAAGACCTGTAATAGGTTGAAATGTCGCAATGGATTAAGTAAAGTATCCACATTGTTTGCTTAATTTGGGAGTGCTGCCTGATTATTTGATTTTTGTATATCACTGGATAGTTGGGACTTATCCTATCAGGTTTTCCACCATTCATTAATTCTGGTAGTGCTGCCTGGTTTTTGTTATTTTATTTATTTTATTTAGGGTCGAGATGGAGTCTGCCCACTGAGAAGTGAGGGGTGGACAAGGAGGATAGAGATATCAGCGTAGGACTCATCGCACCTGAAGTCACTTTGTCGCAGTCGATGAGCAAAAAGACATTGGCCAATGTATGTACCAAGAACTTCAGAAATAAAAAGATAAGATTTTTGAGTTTTTTGAAAAAACGTAAGTTTTTAAACTTTTTTCTCATATACATATAGCTTATTAGCATTTGTACGTCACTGGTAGTAGCTGAGTGCTGCAGAGAACTTTTTCTAGATATATATATATCAAGTAGGAGTGTATTTTTAGCAAAGCCTTATAGAAAGACATCTAATATATAAAGCTGAATGTGTGTATGTATGTGTATATATCCGGGATTGGCATCTACACCGTCGCAACTACAACCACAAAATTTTGCACAGTCAAACGTCTGGACCCCGAAAGCGTCATAGGCTATGTTGTGAGGCGAAATTTTAACCCTGCGCGTTCCAGTTCACCAAACAATTTTGCCCCTATCTACATAATGGGGAAAAAGTGAAAGGAAATGTGTTGGAGGCAAATTGACAGGTGCCAGATGTGAACAAGGGGGACTTAAAGAATGAGAGCAATGGCGCCAAAGAGTATATACCGTACAGTTGCTAAGGTGGGGCCCCGACATAGGATACTCACCACACACGGGGATATGAACACACACACAAAATATGCCTCACACTACCACGTGCTTGAACACATATACCATCCTCAGCACACATTTCACCACACATACACCAACCTCGCCACATAATCACCCTAAAACACACACAAGTCTGGTATTATCCTTCAAAAATAAAAATCTGATTAATAAGCAGCCAAACTACAAGAGCAACAACTGTACTATATAAAAAATATGGCAGCTGTCAGTCACTTGACCTGTCTATTATGTGTATATGTGAGCTAATATATACTGTCAGAGGGGAGGGTTTCCTGTTGCCTGGGGATTTATCAGGCTGCCAATAGCAACCAATCACAGCTCAGCTTCTATTTTGCTACTTTTAATTAATCTGAGCTCTGATTGGTTAATATAGGCAACAAAGGACATTCTCAGTATAACAAACCTTGCGTGAGGTAATAGGATGTCTGTGAGGTAATAGGATGTCAGTTATGGTACCTTTACACGCCGCTACCGAAGGTAGCAACAGGTAGGCACCGCACGTGTAGGCCTCAATTTTCAACGGTTGCTAACGGTACCTGATACCGCAAATACACGCCGCCACAAGGTGCTCCACAGAAGGTATTTTCGTTCCCTGGAAGTGCCGACGGGTGCCGCAGGTTACCTTCTGTGGAGCACCTTCCCTGATTTACAAGCCGCTACCACAAGGAATCTGGGCGTACATATTGTGCGCCGTAACTACATAGGCGTGACAGAGTAGTGTATTACGCGGCGCTCGTACGGTGATTGGACAATGCAATAACATCATGATTGGCCAGCCAGCGCAGGGAGGCTGGCTAATACATGACGCTATAGCAAATGTGTAGTGTGACTGGTCAGATCGTTAAATATGCCGCCCTGTGCAGGGACAGCCAATGGGTACACAGTAGCCCCCACCAATGATAGCTGATGGGGCGTGGTATACATGACGCTCAAGCACGCCCCAGGGAACTCAAATACCGTACCTGTGCCCCGATTACACGCTGCTACCATATGGTTTATACCTGCTTGTTTTTCAGCACGGCTGAAAGACAGGTATCCAAAGAGACAGGAGGGTACAACCTGAATTACACACCGCCACTTCGCGGTGTTTTGAAGGTACAAGGTACAATTGTCTCCGACACCTGCTGGTTTCTACCTCTCGGTAGCGGCGTGTAAAGGTACCATTAGTTGACAAACCCATGTCCTTTCTTCCCCGTCTAGGATGAGTCTATACCCAATGGCTCCTTGAAGGTAGTCTTGGGGATTCCCTGCCTCGTGCTGCAGAAGCAGGCAGACTGCTCCATCTGGCAGGGTGCCGCAGCCAATGAACAGACTGCAGCAGCCGGTTGATGACTGCAGAGGTAGACTCTGGCCATATCCTCGGCCCCGGCGTTCCCGTGGTGGACGGGGGAATTTCCTGGAGTATAGTTGCTCCAATCTGGGGTTCCCCCTTTCTCTCTCGGGCCCAGACTCACGCGTCAGGCACCCTCTCTCACGATCCCCTCAGGATCCCCTTTCATCTTCCCTCCGGATCAGCATAGAGCTGTCCGGGTTAACCTTCCACCTCGCTCCACACTCCAACTCCTCTCTCTGTAATTGACTAACTGCCTAACTAACCCCCTCTAGGGTGACTATATCTTCCTCCCTGGGGTAACCTCCCAGCACTACTCTGTGTGGGAGTGCAGGAATGGGTCCCTCCCACCAGCCCAGCATCCACTTGCAGTTGGGGAAAATTGCACTACTTTTACGAGTGCAATACCCTGGTGTGACGCCTGACCCTGTGAGGTGCCACACATAGCAGTAGATATGCTTTGGCCACATGTCCTGTGGAACTGTATGATGAATACCACACAACTCCACGCACATTTAAGTGAGGTGAGAGGGACCCAAGTGTCATATCAGACCATTCAAAGCCATTTACATTTTCATGGTCTGCAGGCTAGATGACCTGCAACGGTACCTGACCACACCACCAGGCACATGCGTCATCGTCTTGCTTGGCCCATGGAGCATCTACGCTGGAAGAGGGACCAGTGGGCAAAAATGTTGTTTACTGATGAAAGTCAATTCACGCTAAGCACAAATGATGGCCGCTAATGATTTTGGAGATATTAAGGAGAGCGCTATGCATTAGCCACTGTTGCCAGCAGATGAGCCTTTGGTGTCTGTGATCAATATAGAACTGCTCTACACTTTGTGAATGATACAGTGATAAGAACATTCTACTTGACTAAGATCATTAATCCAGCCATTGTGCCATTGCATGAACAACACAAGCCTAACAATAATGCTCCAGCTCCTTGAGGTTGCATTATTAGAGAATGGCTGCTGGAGACTGGGGTACCTCAAATCAGGGGCGTAACTACCGGCATAGCAGACGTAGCAGTCGCTTTGGGGCCCGGCCCTTGTGGGGGGCCCGGACCCAGCGCCGCTACGCTGCTATCCGGTCAGCTACAGGCCCCTGGTGGGTATATACAGGCCCCCCACTCCTCCTCTGCTGCACACGTCACCTGTAAAGGAATACATCATACTTACTTATCTCTGCCGGCTGCCGCCGCTCTGCACCGCGCTCCGTCTTCATCCAGCTTCTTCCTGGTTGTGACCGCCGGGCGCAGGAAATGACGTCACAACCAGGAAGAAGCTGGATGAAGACGGAGCGCGGTGCAGAGCGGCGGCAGCCGGCAGAGATAAGTAAGTATGATGTATTCCTTTACAGGTGACGTGTGCAGCAGAGGAGGAGTGGGGGGCCTGTATATACCCACCAGGGCCTGTATACTACCACCAGGGGCTCTGTATACTACCACCACCAGGGCTCTGTATATACCACCAGGGGCTCTGTATATACCACCAGGGGCTCTGTATACTACCACCACCAGGGGCTCTGTATTACACCACCAGGGCCTGTTACACCACCGGGGCTCTGTATATACACCAGGCTTGTATATACCACCACCAGGGGCTCTGTATATACCACCACCAGGGGCTGTATACTACGTATCATACCACCAGGGGCTCTGTATACTACCCCACCAGGGGCCTGTATACTACCACACCAGGGGCTCTGTATACTACCACCAGGGGCTCTGTATACTACCACCAGGGGCTCTGTATACTACCACCACCAGGGGCCTGTATACTACCACCAGGGCTCTGTATACTACCACCAGGGGCTCTGTATATACCACCAGGGGCTCTGTATACTACCACCACCAGGGGCTCTGTATACTACCACCACCAGGGGCTCTGTATACTACCACCACCAGGGGCTCTGTATACTACCACCACCAGGGGCCTGTATACTACCACCAGGGGCCTGTATACTACCACCAGGGGCTCTGTATACTACCAACACCAGGGGCCTGTATACTACCACCAGGGGCCTGTATACTACCACCAGGGGCTCTGTATACTACCAACACCAGGGGCCTGTATACTACCACCAGGGGCTCTGTATACTACCACCAGGGGCTCTGTATATACCACCAGGGACCTGTATACTACCACCAGGGGCTCTGTATACTACCACCAGGGGCTCTGTATACTACCACCACCAGGGGCTCTGTATACTACCACCACCAGGGGCTCTGTATACTACCACCACCAGGGGCTCTGTATACTACCACCACCAGGGGCCTGTATACTACCACCAGGGGCCTGTATACTACCACCAGGGGCTCTGTATACTACCAACACCAGGGGCCTGTATACTACCACCAGGGGCTCTGTATACTACCACCAGGGGCTCTGTATATACCACCAGGGGCCTGTATACTACCACCAGGGACCTGTATACTACCACCAGGGGCTCTGTATACTACCACCAGGGGCTCTGTATACTACCACCACCAGGGGCTCTGTATACTACCACCACCAGGGGCTCTGTATACTACCACCACCAGGGGCCTGTATACTACCACCAGGGGCTCTGTATACTACCACCAGGGGCCTGTATATACCACCACCAGGGGCTCTGTATACTACCACCACCAGGGGCTCTGTATACTACCACCACCAGGGGCCTGTATACTACCACCAGGGGCTCTGTATAATACCACCAGGGGCCTGTATATACCAACACCAGGGGCTCTGTATACTACCACCAGGGGCTCTGTATATACCACCACCAGGGGCCTGTATATACCACCACCAGGGGCCTGTATATACCACCACCAGGGGCCCTGTATATACCACCACCAGGGGCCCTGTATACCACCACTGGGGCCTGTATATACCACCACTGCGGAGGCTGCTGTAATACTGCTGGGGCCTGTATATACCACTGGAGAGGCTGCAGTATACCACTGGGGCTGCTGTATATACTGCTGGGGCCTGTAAGGGGGTGTGTCTTGAAGGGGCGTGTCATTTGGGGGGGGGTGTTGGAGGGGCGTGTCATTGGGGGCGTGTCTTGGAGGGGGCCCCGTTCAAAAGTTTGCTATGGGGCCCTGCCAGTTCTAGTTACGCCCCTGCCTCAAATAGAGTAGACTGTGCTAACTCCAGATTTCAATCCCATAGAAAACATATTGGATAGGCTGAGTTGGCATGTATAGGCTCTTAACTCTGTACCCCAGAACCTCAATGACCCGAGGGCTGCCCTTCAATAAGTGTGGATTGCCATGCCTCAGCAGACAATAACTTGACTTAAGAAAATCATGAGACATCATTGTCAAGCTGTAGTTGATGCTCAAGGCCACATCACAAGTTATTGAGAAATTTACATTTTTGTTGGGGTATATGCAACATCTGCTAGGGCCCAAGGTTTACTCAGCAGCTGGGCCGGCTGGGTTTCTGGGAGGTCACGGTGGCTGTGGCCCAGCTCCATGGCCCTGGCCATACAGCGATGGGGATTATTTAGAGGAGAAGATGAGTTGTACGTGACGCCACCTGTGGTAGCTGATCATAGGTAACCAGCGCTGTTGTTTTTGGGCCTCTGATGCAGATGGTGCGGCAGCCGGGATGGTAATGCTCCCCACAGGTGGAGCAGGGCCCCAGGGATGGTATAAGAGTCTATGGGGATGATGGTAATGGCATTTGGGGTGCAAGTGGTGGCAAGGAGGGCTCAGGGAATAACCTGAGGACACAAAGATTGCAGTTCTTTTACCTTTACTTGGCAAAATGGGATGCAGTCCGGGGGCACCAGTTACCAGGTCCAGAAGGATCGGGTCAGACTGGAAACATTCAGAGTCCACCTCGCCAGGTGGGTTTAGAGGCCTTGCTGCTGCACTCTCAGCTTTGGGGTCCTGGCAGCCTGTGAGCTATCCTGCGACCTTCTTCCTGCTTTCTTTCCCTTGCACCCGTAAGGCAGCCAGTATGAGCCTATCACGGGTATTGCTGTGCTGATGGCGGCTCCAGGCTCTCACTATGCTGTTGTGCCGCCGGGTCGGTGGTGCGGCTTGCAGCCT
The DNA here is from genome assembly GCA_033576535.1 of Allobates femoralis. Taxonomy (NCBI): domain Eukaryota; kingdom Metazoa; phylum Chordata; class Amphibia; order Anura; family Aromobatidae; genus Allobates; species Allobates femoralis. Next base: position 208,248,642 of record JARQOC010000001.1, read on the forward strand.
CCTGTCCTCCAGATTTGATCAGCAGGATGTGCAGTTCCCATCTGACCCAGGACTCTGGCGTCCTCTGAAGCACCTCTCTGGAGTGAGCTTTTGGCAGCTCCATTCCCCAGAGCTCTCTCCTACGTCTTCTCCTCTCCCTCTCCTCAGACTAACTAATTACTGTTTCCTCCTCCTTCCCTCACTTTCCTCTTCTAACCCCTCTTCCTTGCCAGAACTCGAGTGTAGAGCTCCCCCTACTGGCCCGGAGTCAGGAATGGTGAATGCATGTGTGGGGTTACCTCGCATGGGGATTTCCTCCTACTTCCAAGCATGACATCACCCTGGGTGAGAGAGGCAATGCCACTGTGGCAACCGGACTACTGGGGTGCCACATTCCCCCCTAGTTAAGCTCAGTACGTTCCAGACTGCGGAAATATAAAGATACATGTTAACAACAACAACAAAAAACAATTACTTAATGGTTACATTATCATAAAAATGGAAAAATTCAAAAACCCTTAAAAATAATGCAAAAATAGGAAATTGTCAACAAAGTTCCTAGGATAACACTGGTCCAAGTGCATCACCCTATGACTTTTGGAGTAACTGGTGCGAACCGCCCTAACCCACCTCAAACATCATCTCTGGATGTGGTTCTTTGGCCACGCCGACGGTTATTTTAAGGTCAGGTTTGGATGAAAACTATTAACAAACTGTGTTGTGGTCACACATAGTCCTGGGACCCAATTGTACTTGAACAGATTATTATTTACTTTTGCTCAAATGTTCATACAGTAGTCTCTGTAGGCATTTTACGTGTAATGGTTGCATGTATACAGTGGTCAACATTCTATCAATTACACCTTATAACGAGCAGGTGTCTTACCTAGTGTACTAGGTGGTGGCCTACGTAGCACTGGTGTTTGCAGAACTCTTGAAATACCTCTGTCTCAAATGCTGGACCTTGATCGGTTAAGACTTGTTCAGGGTAGTCGTGAAGTCAACCAAAATGTTCTTTGAAGGCTTTTACAGCTGTTTTCGCTGTCTGGTCCTTGACTGATATGACTACCAGGAAACGGGAGTAATGGTCTACAATCGTGAGGGCGTAGGAGTAGTCAGACCTACTTGGTGTCAACTTCACATGGTCTATGGCCATGATTTCAAGTGGTTGTTTCATAATCAGTTGTAAGGGGGCCCTTTGGTTATCATGATCACTTCTCTGCAGGTGTCATGGACCACATTCTTGGCACCACCTCTCAATGGATTTTCGCATACCTATCCAGAAGAACCTTTCATGAAGTAGGACCTCCAGCTTCTTCCATCCGAAGTGTCCTGCTCCATTGTGGTACGCCTCCAGGACCATTGGTGCATCCCGCTTCAGGACTACTATCTGCCAGACCAGTTTGTGTGTGCGTGAGTTGATGTTTCTCCAGCACAGCTTACCCTTGCAGAAGGACAGTTTAGCTTTCTCCTCCCAAAACTGTTGGGATTCCTGTAATGCGTATGGACCGGGGAAGGAATCAGCTTGGGTCAGCAGCTCTTTCACCAGGCGGAAGGCCGGATGACTGTCCTGCGTTTCTGCCCATCCAATGGGTTGAACGAGACCTCTTGTATGGAGAAACACTTGTCTTTTACACAGTGAGAGCATTGTGACGCACCTTGGTAGTGGAAGGCTGGCATCTTAATTTCCTCGAGGTCTTCTGAATCTTCTCCCACATCTGGTAAGTTTGGCATTCTTGATAGCGTGTCAGCATTGGCGTTCTTGTTCCCGCTCTGTACGTAATCACAAACTCGTAGTTAGACAGCCAGGCCATCCATCGCTGTTCTAGAGCACCAAGCCTCACGGTTTCCAGGTGGGTTAATGGGTTATTGTCCATGAAGATGGTGAATGCGGCTGATGGGAGGTAATATTTGAATCTCTCGGTCATGGCCCTGACTATGGCTAAGAACTCCAGCTTGAAGGAACTGTAGTTGATAGGGTTCCTTTCAGTGGGATGAAGCTTCCAGCTGGCATAGGAGATGACTCTTTCTTTGCTTTTCTGTACCTGGGACAATACAGCTTCCAATCCCACGTTGCTGGCATCTGTGTACAAGATAAATGGCTGGCCATAGCCAGGGTAAGCCAGGATTTCATCTCCCGTGAGGGCCAACTTCAAGCAGTTGACAGATTCTTCCACTCTGTCATCCCACTCGATCGGAGGGCTCTTGTTCTTTCCCTGCTTGGAGTGGCCCACTAAGAGGTCATGTAGGAGAGTGACTATTTTGGTAAAACCCTTGATGAATCTTCAGTAATAGCCAATCAACCTTAGAAACTGCTGTACTTCACAGATGGTGGTGGGCTTCTGCCAGTCCTTGATGACGGTGACTTTATCAGGATCTGGAGTCACGCCTTCCACGCTTACAATATGGCCTAGGTACTGTACCTTGGGTTTTAAGAGATGACACTTGGACGGCTTCACCTTCAGACCAAAGTTGGATAAGGCCTCAAACACCTTAGCCAGGTGCTTCAGATGGTCCTCATAGGTCCAAGAATAGACGATGACGACATCCAAGTATAACAGTACTGTCTTCAAGTTCTTGTGCTCAAGGCAATACTCCATTAATCTCTGGAACGTTCCTGGTGCGTTGCACAGCCAAAATGGCATGCAGTTGAACTCGCATAGGCCCATTGGTATCGTAAATGCAATCTTTTCCTTATCTGCCTCTGCCACAGGAACTTAACAGTACCCACTGGTAAGATCTAGGGTCGAGAAATAGCAGATTTCAAGGCAGCTAATGATTCCTCAATATGCGGTAAAGCACTGGCATCTTTATGTGTAATGCGATAAATCTGCCTATAATCAACACACTTTCTCATTGTACCGTCTTTCTTTTTGACGAGGACTAGAGGAGCTGCCCAGGGGCTACAACTATCTCTGATTACCCCTGCCTCTTTCATTTCCCGTAACATGCTCTTGGCACAGTGGTTGAGAGCTGGGGGAACAGGGCGGTATCTCTTTTTAATGGTCTCCCGTGGGGATGTGGTGCTGAATACCTTTTACCTGCCCAAAGTCCAGGGGGTTTTGCTGAATACCCATTCATATTCCTGGACCACCCAGTAGACGTCATCTTTTTGATGTGAAGGGGTGGAGTCAGTGCCAATGTGCAGCTCCTGACAACAGTCCTTCAGCTGTCTCAAAGAGCCGTTGTCCTCTGATGTTTCAGACGGGTTCAAGGGTTCTACTGCCTGGATTGCGTTGCTGTTGACAAAAAAAAGCTTGGCTACGGTGGCATACCTGGGTAAGTTGACCTCTTTTTCCCCACAATTTGAATTGCGTATGGGTACTCTCCCCTTGCGGACACCTACTACCCCTCTCCTCTGGCTGTCAGGATAGTGGGCCTGTTATTGGAGTATACGGGTTCTACCAGGTCCTGATAATCTCAACCGCTGATACCTATAGCAGCTCCACACCATATTAGCATTTCACTTTTGGGAGATATTACATTGGGGAATGGATCACTGACCCTTACACTGCCGACTTCCCCTCTGGCAATTCTACCTATTGTCTCTGCATTAACGCTTTGATTTCCTTCTGCAGCACTCGTTGTTGTCCGGAACTGGTAATTTTGGCTACCTGCTGCAACAATACAATTATTTTGCCAAAACAATTCTCAATCACATTTGTGGCACCCCTGAGGGTCCAGTCACCACAGAGGTACTGCACCTCAGCCAGAGGTGTGGTACCCCACTCTCGGGTAAGGTAAGCACACTACCCAGTAGCCACACAACGCATCCAACACCACACCACCTCTGGCCAGGGGGTAAGGGCGAGATTGCTCCTGAGAGATAGCACAGTCCCCCATCCCAGGTTAGAGAGGCAACTAGGTAGAAGGTGTGGGTTGAGAAAGTAGATAAGGGAAGCTCACATGGATGCTGTGAGTTAGTAGCGACAACGAGGATAACATGGACATTTGTAGCATACATAGAGAATGTGACTGACGTCAGGGAGACATAGAAAAAGAGGGGCAGAAGAAAAGAGTGAAAGGGAATTGGTGAGTGTAGTTCGTCACGAGTGGACGGACAGAGAGAGACGTCCTGCAGTATCTTCAAGTGCAGCAGCCAAAACCACACTTAATCACTGAAAAGGCAGCCACATAGTGTCAAGGGGACTGAGAGGACGTTGCCCTACCGATCGTGGCTGCATTGAGTGTGAGGTACAGGACAGGAGGGCGAGAGCCAGTGCATAGAGACAACCCGGGAAGGTACACCAAAAGGGGGTCCCAGTGAAGTGAACTTAAGTTATCCGAGAGTTGGCTGGACCCCTAACTCAGAGGACACAGCACCCGGCTGGATGGTGAGAACTTGGAGAACCGTAAGAACTGTAAGTAAAACGTGAAAACTGCATCTAGCTGTGTCCTCAAATTATTGCTCACGCCATTTGCCCTGTGCTACAACATATAGCATTGACTATTGCTTTTGTAACTGCCCTGGGGCTCAGCTCCACCTGTGGGGAGCTTTACCACCCTTGGCTGCGCTACCAACTGCCCCAGTGGATCTGCACCGCAGCGTCGGCCATCCTAGCCGAATACCACTGGTGGTGTCATGACCAAATTCTGTATAAATAATCCTCCATTTATTACACAGCCAGGGCCACGGAGCCAGGTCACAACCCTGTGACATTCCCAGAGGACTGCCCAACCCGGTACCGAGTACCCCACGGCCCTGGTGGGCGTGTCACATTGGTATCTAGGGTGATCATGGGATTACATTCTCGTCTATCAATATCCACAATTATCAAACCCTGGTTAACATTAAACAACTGAATAAACCATTTTTGCCAGGGGTTGTATAGATAAGCAAAAGAAAAAAAAAGGAAAAAAAACAGTGTTAGATGCTATAGTAAATAGTAAATACGACAGGTTACGTAAAGCAGAGTCAAGCTAGGGAGAGACAAAGCTGAGCTCAGAGGTAAATTTTATAAGATAATAGGAACAGATTGTATTATTGTTATATGGTTAGTGGCCTGTGGAGACCTGAAAATACTTCAGTGAGTTGTGGAAAGCCATGAATCGAAGTTAGAGGGTTCACATAAGAAGTGTCAAAAGTTTATTGTCATCTAAATGGAGTCTGTTGGAGATGCGATATCCCCAAATGTCCTTTCATTTTGTATAAAAATGCATGAATCTGTGAAGTCCCCAAATGCCCATTCATTTTATATAAAAACGCATGAATCCATGCAAAACATTTAATCCTGTTTTGAATGTCAAAGGTCATTATCAATTTGTATTCCCAAATTCTTCTCTCTTTCTGTGATTTAAAGTTGCTTTTTAAAATGAGCAGCCTCATATCAGTTTCACTGTGGTCAGGGTTGGAAAAATGTTTTGCTACAGGTAGATCCATGCGCTTTTCTTTTATTGAGTGGCAATGAGAATTCATTCTAGTTCTGAATTTTTTTCCGGTGTCCCCTACCTACATGCCACCTATTGGACATTTGGTACATATAATTAAATACACCACATTGATTGTGATGCAACTGAAGTTACCTGGGATCTTGTAGTCCTGATCTGTCCTGGGAATCTTTATCTTGTCCGTTGTCATTAAGTTTTGCACCTGTTTTGCACCTGTTCTGGTTGCAGGGAAAGGCTCCCTTTGCTGCTGGAGAGGACAGGGTGCTTCTGACAATGATGTTTTTTAGATTTGGAGGTTGTCTAAATCACAAGAGTGTGGGATCCGGAAATATTGATTTTAGTCGGGCATCTTTTTGTAGGAGTGGTTGCAGTTTCCATGCAGCTCCTCCTAGCACCTACAGACTTGGATTGTAGGTTACTACAAGAGGGACTCTGTTGTTTTCTTCTCTAGTTTTGTAATGTAGGAGATGATTCCTTGATATTCTGGTGGCTCTTGTAATCTGGTTCTCGATTGTTCTTGGATGGTAGCCCTGGTTCAAATAGGTCTTTCTGAGGTCCTGAAGGTGATTGTCTCTATCAGTATTGTTGGAACATATCCGATTGTATATGATGGCCTGGCTATACACAATAGAGTTTTTTATGTGTTTTGGATGAAAACTGTCCCATTGGAGATATGTTGGAAGGTCAATTGGTTTTCTGTACAGGGATGTCTCTATTTCATTGTTCTGTAGCTTTATGATGGTGTCCAGAAAGCTGATTTCAGTGCAGGAGATGAGTAGTTGAGTGTTAAAGGGAACCTGACCCTAAAAATCAGCCCTCTGTCATATATGATACAGTCTATATAGAGTCTAATGCATGGGTATAATGAGACACATGAGACATACGCTTCTTAAGCAGGTCTTGTATTGCTTCATACAAGTTAGTGCATCAACAGGATAACATAAATGTAGTTGCAGAGTGCAAGGCAAACAACCAAGGACATCAGAGCATTAAAGCATAGCACAAGTCATTCAGTCTATTACTTTCCTGTCAGATGTTGATTTCAAACAGGAAGATTCTGTGTCCACAAATAATTCCAGGCAGAGTGAATCCAGGCTTCAGAGAGCAAGACGCAAACTGGTTTCAGACCTGATTCAGGAGCACAGGTAAATCATCTGAAACTGATTAAAAGGGCAATTGGCAAGGAACAGGGCAGGGACATCAAAGCTGAGGACTCCATCTTGTTTGAGGGCAAAAGTCAATGCACAGGACAGGAAACAAGATGGCCGACAAAATACACTAAATGCAAACATAACAACAGATATAGCAAAAAAGACTGAAAACCTTACACCCTCAGACCATTTATACCTGTCCCTGCACCACCAGTAATGCATTGTAGGCATCCCTTTGTGTAAAAAAGGGTATTTGTATCTAAAAGTGCTTTTATTACCTTGCTTTCTGTGGCTTCTCAGTGCTTGAGAAGTCACACAGGGCGTTCCCTGTGGCTTCTCAGTGCTGCCTGCAGATCAATTATTCACTCCCAGATGGGCGTGCTAAGGCATTGTGAGCTCCCTTGCCCCACTCCATGGGCGGTATAGCCGGTATGATGCAAATTGCGTCATATCCGGCTATACTGACGTCCTACGCCCATTTGGTGCATTGATGACTTTGCGCTGCGCATTGCGCATGCGCGAGTATCTTCTGCGGCAGCTAATCCCAGATTAGCTGCTGTAGAGCAAACTCGCGCATGCACAATGCGAAGCGCAGAGTCAATACACCCAAATGGGTGTAGGGCATCAGTATAGCCGGATATAACGCAATTTGCGTCATACCGGCTATACCGCCCATGGAGGGGGTCGAGGGAGCTCACAATGCCTTAGCACGCCCATCTAGGTGTGAATAATTGATCTGCAGGCAGCACTGAGAAGCCACAGGGAACGCCCTGTGTGACTTTTCAAGCACTGAGAAGCCACAGAAAGCAAGGTAATAAAAGCACTTTTAGATACAAATACCCTTTTTTACACAAAGGGATGCCTACAATGCATTCCTGGAGGTGCAGGGACAGGTATAAATGGTTTAGGGGCAGATTTTTAGGGGTCAGGTTCCCTTTAAGTTGATGGTGGGATGAAACTGATTAAAGTGTTCATGGAACGTCTTCAGCTGTTGCTCAGACTCTGTCCAGAAGATTAAAATGCATTGATATAATGGTAGTAGGCCGGAGGCCTGATAGGACAAAAGGATAAAAAATCACCTTCAAGCTTGGCCATGAAATGATTTAAATATTGTGGTGCCATTTTGCTTCCCATTGCTGTGCCAGTCTCCTGGAAATATATATGTTATCGTCAAATCTAAAGTAGTTGTGCTTGAGAAAGAATTTTCTAAGCTTCACCATAGAGTCAGCATCAATCTCTGTGTTTTCCAGGAAGGTTTTGCAGGCATTTAATCCATCCTGGGGTGGGATGTTGCTGTACAGAGATTCCACATCCATGGTGGTGAGGATGGTTCCTTCTGGTAGAGGACCTATTGCTGACAGTTTGTTCAATAGGTCAGCTGTGTCCTGAATATAGCAGGGTGTCTCTTTTATCAGGGGTTTGAGAACACCCTCTACTCACCCAGAAATTTGTTCGGTGAGGGTGCCCACACATGAATTGATTGGTCTTCCTGGATTTCCTGATTTGTGAATTTTGTGAAGCATGCAGCTGTGTGTTTGTTCTTCGACTTTCTGGTATTAGGTCATCAGTTCTTAAGGATATGTCAGGTAAACAAGAAACCAGCCTGTTTTATTCCTTGTGCTAGTCCTGTGTGGGGTCGGACTCCAATTTCTTGTAATAGTGTGTATCCGTCAGTTGTCTGTTTGCTTTCTTCAGGTAGTCAGATTTGTTCATCATGACTATTGCACCACCCTTGTCTGCAGGTTTAATGATTATTTCTTTGTTTGTTTTCAAAGACTGTAAGGCCCTTCTCTCCTGGGCATTGACGTTCGATGGTTCACTCTTGTGTGTATCTAAAATAGTGGATTTTACCAAATGTCTGAAAGTGTCTACATATTTTTACCAAATGGGAGTTACGATTAGATTCAGGTGTCCAGTCTGACCTTTTCTTGGTTGTCAGGATCCCTCTTCCTCTTCCATTTGAGTTTGGAATCCTCTTTGTCACAGTAAAATTCCCTTAGACGTAGTCTCCTGACGTAATCCTCCATGTCGCTGCACATTTCAATTTTATCCAATTTCAATTTTTATTTAGTAGGACAAAATGAGAGTCCCGTAGAAAGCACAGCAAGTTCCACTTTGTCGGGTTTGCCATCCGAAAGGTTGATGACACAATTAGATGCTTTTTGACAGGAGTATTTGTCCAAGTTGTCAGGATTTGTCTTTGTTTTGTTTGTATTGAGTCCTGAAAATGATAGACTTACTGATAATTTCTTCATGGTAGAATTACATATCTCTTAGGACCTTGTACACCATAAAATGGCTTGTACCGTAGCTCTTTGTATATTTTATGCATAATACTCATTCTACCACTATGTATTTTTATAGTACAAAACTACTTTGTAAAGCTAATGAAAACAATGTTAGAAATCTCCATCCACAACAATTTGTAAATTGAAACTGCCTTTTCTATTCTGATAAATATGGGTGATATTGACTGAAACGCTGCCTCGAAGTTCTTTTCTTCAGGAGAACACCGCTACCCAATTCCTGGCTTCCTTCTCTACCAGGGCTAATTTTTTCCTGAATATTAATGCTTCAGACCAAAAGCATGGTCACACTGCTGGTTTCTCTCCCTTGAACCCGTAAGGCACACAGCACGAGCCTATCATGGGCACCACCGTGCTGATGGGGCTCCGGGCTCTCGCTATACTGTTGTGCCGCCTGGTCTGTAATGCGACAAGGAAGCTTGCAGCCCCTGTCCTCTAAATTCGATCAGTGAGACGTGCAGTTTCCATCTGACCAGGATTTTGGCGTCCTCTGAAGCGCCTCTCTGAAGTGAGCTTTCGGCAGCTACCTTCCCCAGAGCTCGCTCCTACGTCTTCTCCTCTCCCTCGCCTCAGACTAACTAACTACCGTTTCCTCCCCCCTCCCTCACTTTCCTCTCCTAACCCCTCCCCCTTGCTATAACCAGTGCAGCTCCCCTGAACTCGGGTGTAGAGCTCCCCCTTCTGGCCGGAGTCAGGAATGGTGAATGCATGTTTGGGGTTACCTCACGTGGGGATCTCCTCCTACTACCAAGCATGACATCACTCTCGTTGAGAGAGGCGATGCCACTGTGACAACCAGACTACGGGGGTACCACATATACCCACTACTGTTGTTGGCTTTTGTTTCAATAAATTGTTTGGGATGAGGAGATTACCATTTCATGCTTCTACTTCAAGACACTACTTTCATGATAAAATATCAGCATGAACTTTTTAACTTTATCTCAAATTTCACTTGAAAGCCAAATATCCCTAACTTTTTGTGAGTAGTGTATATAATAGTGCCATAAAATGATGTCCACAACATATTTGTTATAACAGAGAAAACGTGAACCACCCATTTAGAATTCTTCGTTCATTAGGTTGTGAACATCAACTTCTTCTAAAGGTGTTCAAATTTTCTGAAAAAAATTCTGATTTAATTACCGTACTTATTTTCCTACAATATCCACTGTGATTTCTTAAAAAGTCCAATCATATTAAAATGAAAATAGGATATTAATTAATCTTTTGAAATCAACATGATAAAAGAAGCTATGCATTGGCTTCAAGAATATTACCTCACCTTACCTTACCTTACTTTACAATCTCTCTTTCATGAAAGTTGATTGTAGAGGCCAATAAGCAATACATGGACATGGTCAAAAATTAATTCTACGTGGAGCAAATAATTTACTTCCAGGAACCTGGACCTGCTAGCTTTATCTTCTTATCTACTATCAATGTGTGGGTGAGATGTTCCTTAAGACTTTGAGTTTCCCTGTTGATAAGAGGCTGTATAATGTATGAGTGACAGGCTTACTGATAATTTCATCATGGTAGAATTACATATCTCTTAGGACCTTGTACACCCTAAAATGACTTGTAGCTCTTTGCATATTTTATGCATAATACTCATTCCACCACTATGTATTTTTATAGTACAAAACTACTTTTGTAAAGCTAATGAAAACAATGTAAGAAATCTCCATCCACAACAATTTATAAATTGAACTGCCTTTTCTATTCTGATAAATATGGTGATATTGACTGAAACGAGCTGCCTCAATGTTTTTTCTTCAGGAGAACACCGCTACCCAATTTCTGGCTTCCTCCTTTACCAGGGCTAATTTTTTCCTGAATATTAATGCTTCAGACCAAAAGCATGGTCACACTGCTGGTTTGAACTGGGAGCTCTCGAAGGCTGCTAACAGAGGTAGCTTTACCTCTAGCCTGGCCTAGTGTGGGTAAGTTGACATGTCAGTATGATGCCTCGGGTCAGTAAGAGTTTGTAGATACCAAACTTGTACACTTTTACTTTTATCTGAGTGGTGACAACAAATTGAGAAGTTTGTAAAAAAAAAAAAGAGTTACGCTTTTGGCATCATTTTACGCAATCCATAGCGTTCTCATTTTTCATGGTCTGGGGTTGTGTGATAGCTTATTTTTGCGTCTTGAACTAATGTTTTCAATTATACCAACTTTGGGAAGATGTGGTGTTTTGATTGCTTGTTATTGCATTTTATTGCAATGTTGCGGCGACAAAAAAAATTAATTTTGGCATTTTTTTTTCCATTACACAGTTCTCCGATCATATTAATTTATTTATATTTTGATAGATCAGGCATTTCCGAACACGTTTTATTTTCAATGGGGCAAAAGTTTTTTGGTTTTTCATATTTTTAAATACTTTTTATTTTTACTTTATTTTACTTGGCCCTTTAGGGCACCTCAACACTGCAGTGTCCGATCACTTCTGCAGTGCAAAAGGCATGCTAATGCATGACTCTGTGCTGCAGAAATGACACCTCCTGTCAATGCCGACACTCAGAGTGCATCCACCAGAACGGAGTTATGACAGCAACAACAGTCCTCATCTGACCCCTCACTGTCATGGCAATACATCGACGCCGCATGATCGCATCATGGGGTCACCAATGCCAGCAGGAAATAGCGCGATCATCGCCGTGCTGCTTTAGATCGCGCTGTCAGTGTTTGACAGCACAATCTAAGGGATTAACAGCGGCGTTTCAGATCGCTGATTCATCTGCATCAGGTAACTACACATGTTTGCTGACCAGATCAGCTGGCATGTGCAACGAATGATGCGAGCTCAGGAGGAGAGCAAGGGTTTATCTATACATCTTTGGTCATAATGGGGTTAAATTTAAGCCAGCTGTCAGAAATTGACCTTCAAGCAGCTTCACCTCCTGCAGTGCAATCTTGTGACTGTAACTTCTAACTGGTCATTAAACAAACATTACACAATTCATGTTGATAAAATTAACCTCAAAATTCCTGTAATTTTAATCTCATTGCTCATTTCTACAATGTGTGGGTGAAATAAGTCCATTTATCGAAAAAAAAAAACTTGCAGTAAAAAAACTTACAGTATTTAAAGGTTTTACCAGTGCAAGAAAAATGGTCACATGACCTTAACTGGATATCATTGCTGCAGCAGGAAGTACAATGTCCATTGAGAAGACGGGAGGTGGCAGAAGATTGTGGTGAGAATGGAAACGGAATATTACTAACGATTTACATACATGTGTTCATGTGGGAATATAGTATTGTGATAGTTTGCGCATCACACACTGTAATAATTCAGCCTGTGATCATATAGAGTGACTGCAGGCTGGACAATCCCTCTGACAGAGGTGACTGATGGGGGTTTTCTTCTCCCTTTCCAAAGGCAACAAATAAACATGTTTCCAACTGTTCATGTATCATATTATACTTACTGTTGATGAGAATCAATTCACGGGACTTGGTGCAGTGACTATGTCAGTAATCTGTGTGTAAGAGAGTCAAGGGGTTTACTTTCTTCCTCCCTTTAGGATCAATGAGGGCAGGTATTGTATGTCCTTTGCAAATAATTACTGTGTTGAATTGGGTATGTGCAGCCCTCTAGTGGCCAAGGTCAAGGCTGCTCCCCGATTGCCTTTAGATTATGATAGTTATTGGAGATTATGATAGTTATTGGGAAGAGTTAATCATATTCCTTGGGGTGGGGCTTGGTCTGTAAAAAGGGTTGCAAAGTAGTTTTAGACTGTAAAGTCCTTAGTAGAAGAAGCCTATCTGGAGCAGAATTCCACAATAATCGCATGGACCCTTGGGCCATCCTGGTATCTGAGCCTAGGATCTGGAGCGTGGACAGAAAACAACATGAAAGAACTGCAGTTTCGGTGCTTGTCCCCAGCCCTTGGCAGGTTCCTGGATAGTGGCTACGCTTCCCAATGGTGTTGGATTGGGGGGTACCCGGCATAGACTTGAACAGGTTGCCCCTATGTAAGCGGTGGAAGAACTCTGTCTGGCAGTGCCCCATTGGTCCTTTGGATGTTTTCCCCTAGAGTTGGGTAGAGCTGGAGCTATAATAGGCTCTAAGAATTCACGGTGGGTTGCAGTCACGGTAGGAGGCAGAAGTCAGGAAGTACCGGGATGAAGGGAGCAGCCTGCAACAAATTTTGCTACTGTGACTAACCCTACTCTTACAACATTCAAGTATTGTGCCCGTGTTACATGAGACTGTTCAAATAAACGTGTTTAAAAACTTTGCATGACTCTGTAAATACTGTGGCCCTCACCAGGGGCACTTCAGAACTAAACTATTGCACTGGGGAGATGCTGGTGTAGACTCAGCTAGGCCTGGGCTGCCCTGCAGCCTCTGCCCTGCCTCACCATCGACTACCAATGGCCCTTGCAGCTGGCACCTCATCACCACCACATCTTACCTCATGGCATCTCCAGGTCCTGTTTTCGTGAAATGGCCTGGCATAACCACCATTGTGGCATGAGGCACACCTGACATCACTCCAGGCTGGCTAATTAAAAGGAGAGCCATGAATTGCCATCAGGTAACAGATATATCTCAGGGTTCCCATCCAAAGGCCACAGATTACCAATATGGCCGCAGGATCGGGTGCTGCAAATCGATTCACATCATTTCTACTATATTATATGAAGAAAGCACTATATTATAACGTAAAGTCATATAAATAGAAAACCCATAACATTGACACAAATTGGTTTATGTATAAAACATCTTACACAAGGCAGAATTGTAAAGTAAATAGCTACAAGAGTTTATAGGTTACAGGAATGATTAGAGACCAAGATAAGATTCTCACTTTATTAAACTGCAAGCTAAGATGCAGCAACCTTTAGAATAAAATCTTACATTTTTAATGTGATTGTCCTACAGTAATAGAAAAGATGCCAAAAATATTATAAAATAAAAAAAAAATCTTTTTAAACTGAAAGAACCCTTTAAGAATAATTAATATACAGCAATGTTTAGTGATGGGCCACAAAGCCTGTTCTCACCACATTACAGCAGCCCATACAGAGGCCAATACCAGAATAATGGAGGAAGAGATGACTAAGCCTGAATTCAATGGAGGACAGTCTGTATAAGGTTCTAAGCAAGCAGCATAGGCCATAACATGGGCAATGTAACTCTGCTCGTGAATTCCATGGAAGAGATGAGCGAGGGGTCCTTTAGCCATGATGGCCACATCCTCTCCTCCATGTGTCTCTGATGACACTGGAACAGCAGTCTGCTGCCTGTAGTCCCCTTCTGTGAGAATGAATAAAAATATGATGAAACTATGCAGACGTTATCCATTGTTACTAGAAACATTGTAAAGCTAAATCACTAAATGTTATATTAATCTATCATTTTTGTGTCCGACTCCTTACCAATGTTAACACTGGTAATGTCCTCTCTTGAGCCATTTACAACTTTGTAGCCAGGACCATTTCCATACAGAAGACTGGTGTAAGGCATGCGATCCGAAGCTCTGTTTGGTGCTTTCCCTAGAAATGTTAAGTGAGGTTTGGAATAAGGCTTTGTAGATACAGTTAATAAAGAATATATTCATTCATTGGTTGCTTACTCATTTCCTCTCATTACAAGACAGTTGTTACAGTAAATGAAGGCAGTAGTACCCATCCCAAAATCTACAGTCGTTCCTAAAGGTGGGGTCACACGTGGCGATTCTGGCCTGCGATGTCGGAAGCGATGTGCAGGTGCACGCTCGCTTCCGACATCGCAGGCCAGCTGTCACACGGCACGACGTTGCCGGTGACGCGGCGGCGGCGATGTTGGCGGAGCCGTCGCTCGCTTGGCTGGGCTCAGCCCAGCGAGCGATCCTCAGCAACATTGCGATATAGGCTGGATCGCGCCGCCAACAGAATCAGACGGCGCAATCCAGCCTAATCGCTGGTCACAGGTTGACAGGTTTATGAACATGTTCATAAACCTGTCAACCTGCGACCAGCGATAATTTGCAGTTGCGTCGCGCTGTCACACAGCGCGACGCACTTGCAATATCGCCCGCGACATCGCTGTGACGTCACTTTTCGGCAATGTCGCGGGCGACATCACCACGTGTGACCCCACCTTAAAGTTACAATAGTTTCAGAATACAAAATCTTCAACTTACAATGGATTTTACTGGACAATCAAAACCCAGAACTGCCCTCAACTTACTTAGGCCGAGTTCACATGTCCTATAATCATCTGTTAGAGCGGATCCAGCAGTAATCTGTTGTGCAAACACAACTTTTTCGTCTATTTTGAAAAAAATGATTTTTGCAAGACCCATTTCTTTATCATTGGAGTCTATGGAAAACCGATCTGTTAATGGATTGCTATTTATATTCCATTTGAAACTGATTCTGTAAGCAAAAAACGTTATAAATGAGAGGAAAACGGAGGCTAAATAGCAGTCACTGGATCAGTTCTCCATAGGCTCCAATGTTAAAAAAACAGATCCTGCAAAAATAAATTTTTCCAAAACAGACAAAAAGTTGTGTTTGCACAACAGATTGCTGCTGTATCCGTTCTAACAGATGATAACTGGACATGTGAGCTTAGAATTACAATGTCATTGGCAGTGCCAACCTCTATGTCGTGATTGGCTAAAAAGACCAGTCAATCAATGAGTGTGTGCTCTGGTGTGCTCAGAGCAAGAAACACCGGAGATCACCGGGGTTCGCTGTGGGATCGCTGGGGAGGATGAGTATTGCAGCATTTTTGATGCTTTTTTTAAAGCTTAGAATGGAGTCTATGGGGGAAATGAAGCCCAAAAATGGGCAACTTAATTGCAGACACATGAAGAAACACAAGCAATTTCTGCACGAAAATGCAGCACCCAAAAATGGGTGCCCTGGTTAGTAGAGGAAGTCTAATTCTCAAGTGTAGTGACAGGGTTGAAGGAGTTAATGTAAGATGCTCGCCCTTAATGAAGGGGATATAAGGTTGGTTATTTCCTGGTTTTAGGAGAGTTCAGGGAAGTGTATAGTGTGAGGGACAAAAAGTAACCATGGTGTGAAGAATAAACCAAGGCACTAGTTTTAAGCAAGAGGAAGTAAATGTAACCAGGACTAGATTGCAGCTTGGCTCCGAAGAGGTGAATTGAGGGACCAGAGAGCACTCCCCATCAAGTGGGCTAGTCTAAACAGTGCAGGTAATGGCCGATTCAGTGTTGACTGATGGCCATTGACACTGGGGACAGACTCCAGGAATAATCATCAAGATGTAGCATAGCCGAGTCATGTAGTCAAATCACAGCAATACACATTGACCCGTGTAGTTGGATACCTAGGGGATAGTGAAGCACCAGAATTCCCCTTCCACCCTCCTTGGTAGCTGGTGGGACCTTGTCTGCAACTGTAATGGAGGACCTGGACTGTACTACAATATTACTGCTTTGTGAGGAACCAACTGTGGAATCAGTCGCAAGCAATGTGTAACAATGTTTGAACCATGTCATGAATTAAGTATGTGCAGTTTTTAATTGCTGTGGACTTGTCTTTACTAACTCTGATCGTGGAACCACACAGTGTGACCTGGACAATGTAAAGCTTGCTTGTGACGGAAGAACCGCTGCAATCGGGTAAAACCTCCACGGCCACTCCACTACCTTTGTCTATAGCTGTCACATGGAGTTTTGAACAAACTTTGCCAGCTGTCATCGCAGCGTTGAGCTCTGTGCAGATTGTAACGCTTTGCCCGATGGTTTCTTTGGTGTCTGTTATCAACACAGAGAAATTCAGGCGCCGATCGGTTGTGTGCTGAATCTGCTGATTCATATGCAGGCTAACAAGAGTTCATCTCTGCTGGTCTGCTTGCTCCTCTTAGCACATGTTGTGGGGAGGTCTATCACAGTGGCTCCCCTCCTATTTATGCTGGTGAAATCTTTCTACCTATGCCAGCTATATTTTCTCTTATGTTGATCTGTGAGGTGTGGTGTCCTAGACATTCTGGAGAAAGTTGTGGTATTTATTTGGTGCAGTTGTGGAAGTTCTCCCCTGTTGTTATGTAGCCTTCCTGCTCTTGCTTTTCCTCCTGCTGCTCTTCTTGTCTTTACCTTTTTGTGTGTGTGCGTTGTGACTGAATGTCACAATTATCTGTGTATATTACTTCCCTATCTCAGGGGGAGGGGGTTGTTAGAATTAGATCAGGACTGATCAGGAGCAGGGTCAGGAAAGTAGACTCAGGCCTTTCCACCATTAGAATTCCCCTGGGATAGAGATAGTATAAGGTTCTCTAGCTCAAGGGGCAGACCAGGCGCCCTAGTTCCCCGTTATGCCACAGTCATCGTGATAGAAGCATGCCAGGTCAGGTAGAGGGGTGAAGCCTAAAGTGTGACCACCACACCTGACCCCGTTACACTTGCATAGGGGCCTTTCTCTCCAGGACAAACAAGGCACAAACAAACATCATTAAATCTAAAATTGAATAAATATCATTGTGATGATACCAAATTTATACCTTTTTTATGTTTCTACTCTCACAAGGAAAATCACTTAACAAACAGTGCATTTTCTTGGGTAGTCATACTGCAGGAGCCCAATCTTTTTTTCTTTTTCTGTCTACAGAATTAGATGAGGGCTTGTTTTTTGTGCATTGAGAAGTAGTTTTATTGAAACCCATTTGGAATACATTCTACTTTTAATTCACCTTTTATTTATTTATTTTTTTTTAGCCAAGAATATCCAAAAACGTAGGAATGGTTGAGTTTGTTATACTTTGAACATCGTTTAACCATACAGGATGAAAAATATTGTTTTATAGTTCAATTCATTTTGAATGTGACAATACCAAATATATGAATGTAAACACATTGTAGATGGATGGAGATAATTGCGCCACCAGTCAAACAGATTTTCCCTGAGGAAGTGTGAAGTGCCACATGAAACGCATAGGAATAAAGACTCCTTTCTTTTACTCCGGACTGAAATCTGTTTGATTGGTGGCGTGATTATCTCTATCCATCTACAGAACGTGTTAACATTCTTTTATCAATGGGTGGTTCGCTGCAGTCACGGCGAGTGTAGTGGTTGTGTCTCACACAACCACACAAGGTGAGCATATTTTCTATTATAACAATATCCTATTGTTTATTGGTTAAGACCCTATGTGCGCTGTTTCTTTCCTCTAGTTTCTCCTCATAATACCAAATATATGTCATTATTGCGAGTTGAAATGGAGGGATAGTTCACAATTAAGCTTTTTTTATATTAACACTGTGATTTTGGGTTCATTTATTTTTAAAACATTTTAACACTTAAAGACAATTTATTTTCTTTTTTTTGGACAACGTTATTGATCACATACATTGTGCAATTTAAGTTCCACAGTGAATTACCTACCTGTCAGTTTTTGACTGAGCCTATCAGGCCCAGACTCCAGTGTACAAAGATAGAATGAATCACATGGCGAACATGGAAGTCATTTTAGGTCTCCAGTTGCCATAACAACACAATGGCACCCAGCAAATACTCTCCGAGGGTGTTACTGGGCTGATGGAGGTCGTGATCTCCCTCCGTTAAACTCCTCACTTCCTGTTGTCACTATTGACAGTGGCATGTGAAAGGGTATGTGCTAGGATGTGAGCTAGCACCAGTGCTAGAACACACAGCAGGATCTCAGCTGTAATGTAATAATAATCCTACTAATAATAATAATTGTATTTATATAGCGCCAACATATTCCGCAACACCTTACAATTCACAGGGTATACGATACAATACAATATAATATAATACAATATAGGAATAGTATAAAATACAATACAGACAATTTGAGACAAAAAATTTTTGTAAAAACCATGAGGAGTGAGGTCCCTGCTCACAAGCTTACAATCTATGAGAAAATAGGGGAGGCACAAAAGGTAATGGTAAAAAGTGCCATCATATATGGTCCAGCCATCAATATAATAAATAGGGGATTCACATAATGCTGCCTGAACCGTTCACCAGCCAGGATCTGTACAGTACAGATAAAGTGCTATAAAATGCATGGGGTGTAAAAAGATGAACAAAAGGCCAGATTTGAAAAAGAACAGAATTATACAGATGACGTGAGGAGATAGGCTAGTCTAATGAGATGTGTTTTTAGCGCTCACTTAAAACTATCGATATTTGGAATTAATTGAATTGTTCTTGGTAATCCATTCCAGAGAATTAGCACTGCTCGTGAGACGTTTTGAAGGCGAGAGTGGGAGGTTCGGATTGTAGCTGATGTCAGTCTTAGGACACTTGTGGAATGGAGGGCACATGTAGGGCGATAGACAGAGATGAGGGAGGAGGTGTAAAGCGGTGCACAACTGTGCAGGGCTTTGTGGGTCAGAGTGATAATTTTATATTGTACTCTGTAGTGCAATGACTGGCAGAGGATAGAGCCATCAATGAAGCGGCTGGATAGGAATATGATCCTGGCTACTGCATTCAAGATGGATTGGAGAGGAGAGAGTTTAGTAAGAGGTATTCCAATTAGTAGAGCATTGCAGTAATCCAGACGAGAATGGATAAGTGTGACAGAGTTTTTGTTGAGTCAAAGGTAAGAAACGGTTGAATTCTAGAGATATTTTTGAGGTGTAGGTGACACGAGCGAGTGATCGGATAAGAGGAGTGAAAGAGAGATTTGAGTCAATTATGACCCCAAGACGGCGAGCTGGGGAGTAATGGTAGAACCAGATACAGAAAGGGCAATATTAGGTTTCGTAAGATTAGTAGAGGGAGGAGACATGAGAAGTTCAGTTTTTGACAAATTCAGTTTAAGGTAGAGAGAAGACATTGTGTTAGAGAAAGCAGACAGACAATCACTAGTATTAATCATCAGTTCCTGCTGCAGATGGCATGGGGACAACTCCTGTGCACATTCCATCACTGAGAAGCAATTATATGCCCAGTTGCAGGAAATCGCTGACAACTGGACTGAATAAGTTATGTCCATAAATAAGATTGGCTTAATATTCACAAAAATATTAATTCCATTGTAATAAATCTCTCACCCAAAATACTGTTACCACGATCTGTGTATCCTCCAAAAGTAAAGACATGAGAGTGATCAGCAGTCACAACAGTCAGGGTTTCAGATTCTGATGTTAACTTCCCAGCAAGCTGGATGGCCTTGTCAAATTCAACAGCCTCAGTCAATGAATTTCGTGCATTAGTATCATGGTGGCCATGGTCGATTCTGCCACGTAAACAAATAGATAAAAAGTTATCATAAAAATGTTTGGTTTGGTAAAATATATTTTCTTTTTTACCTGGGATTTTAAAAAATAAATGGTTCATTTGAGATTAAATAAAATCTTCAATATCAAATTTGAGCATTATCTTTGCTTTTTCTCCATCTACAATTTACCTGCGCTTCATCTATTAATCCTAAGGACCATTTTAACTAGAGCTTAGATATCAGCATCATATTCAACACCAATATTTTAAAGGTTCTTTCCAAAATTACAAAGTGGTCTTCAAGACTTAGAAGACCACTTTGTAATTTTGGAAAGAACCTTTAAAATATTGGTGTTGAATATGATGCTAATATCTAAGCTCTAGTTAAAATGATCCTTAGGATTAAAGACAAAGCATAGAGTATATATTTATTCATTTTATATCAATATACCGTAACTCATTTCTTTAAATCTGCTATATTTTGCACAAATGTCTTGATGAGCAGGTGCTGGTAGAAGGTCCATGTGGTCGAAAGGTCCATGGGGAAATCAGTTAACACAGAAGTCAGAGACGGTCATTTACTTTAATGAACAAGGATCCTTTAAATCCGGACTTCTAGTGTTAAAGCATCACTAATCTGGAATTTCAAAAATGAGTCTGCAACCCTTAAGGAGGGTACTAATTCCACAACTTGGGAGTGTCCAAGGTCCCAAGGGGTTGTTGAACTATTGCAGAAGGCCTCAGTGAATTATAAATTTTGTTGGAGGTGTTGCGACCCAAGTCACATAGCTGCCCAGTGCTCCATGACATCCAATCCAATGGACTGCAGTATGGGGGAGCATTATACCTATCTGGCCTTGCAGCATTGAATTACTAACTGTTAAGGGGCCACAGGCATGTCTTGTGTCAATAAACAGAGTGCCAATGATGGGACTGTTGGACTCAGGGAGTTTGGTGACCCTGGTAAAGGCCAAATTCCCTCATCGGCTGCTTCAAAGAAAAAATGTGGGCATCTGCTGTACTCACAGGGATGCTAAGGACTACCCTGTGGCCAGAGTGATCATCGAGAAAAAACTGTGGCACTAAATCCCATGAAGTCGGCGTGATTAAGGATCTATTATGTCCTGTTATAATATTAATTAATTTAACTTCTTGGCAGAGGTCTTGAGATGTTGCTTCAGTATTGCCCACATAATCTTTTCTCCTCATGATGCCATCTATTTTGTGAAGTGCACCAGTCCCTCCTGCAGAAAAACAACCAACAACATGATGCTGCCACCCCTGTGTTACTCAATTAGGATGGTATTCTTATGCTTTCCAAGCTTGTCCCTTTTTTCCAAATATAATGATGCCATTGTACAAATGTTAAATTTTGTTCGTCAGATCAGAATGTCTCCCTAATTTAGTTCTTTGTTCCTGCGTACATTTGCCAAAATTAATGTGGCTTTTCTATGTTTCTTTTGAAGTAATGGTGTCTTCCTGGCAGAGTGGTCTTTCAGCCCATGTTGATACAGTACTCGTTCTTCTGTGAATATTGACACAATATTACCAGCTTCTGCCACCATCTTCACAAGGTCTTTTGCTTGGTTTTGATAAACCTATCGGAAGCTTCTGAACACATGACATCATCACATCGGGCGAACCCAAATTGTTTAAAGTAAAGGATAGATGAAGGATTAATGACCGCGCTGCCAGATTCAATGGGACATCAGATATTACATTATAACATTAGTTTATTAGTCTATGCGTTTCAGGGCTCTCTGGCCCCTTCCTCAGGACGCAAAGCAGTATACTGTTTTGAGTTACTGTAACTGAAGTAAATGAGTTACTGGTAGTCCTGAGGAAGGGGCCTGAGAGTCCTGAAACTCATAGACTGATAAACTAATGTTATAATCTAATATATGATTTCTCAAAGAATCTGGCAGCGTGGTCATTAACTCTTCATCTACCCTTTGCTTTGAACGATTTTTGCTGGGGACTGCCGCAGCCATGATAAGCTATAATAGTGGTTGCAACTTCTCACAACCACAAAAAGTGAGCCTTTGTTTAAAGAGAACCTGTCACCCCCCTGGAGCTTTCAAAAGTGAACGCCCACTGAATGCAGCATGCACACTTTGCAAACTTTACAGTCAAGGGGTCCCGTGGATCAGGTCTGATTATGAGGTCCTCGCTGCTGGCACAGTCCTCCCTACCTCCTCCTTGTTGGTTCCGCCCCCTCTATGTGTTGCCGCGCCTCCTCTTCTTCTGGGTCTGCTCTCCTCTTCTGCTCCTCTCCTTGTGATGTCACGCAGGTGCACAGCACTTGGGTGAGTGGGGCCCTGTGGCTGTATGCAGCATAAGCATTAGCAGGGCAGCCTCTGGTGTGAAGTCATGTGCATGCACCTTACAGCCACCGGGACCCGTTCACTCCAAGCACTGTGCGCCTGCGTGACATCACAAGGAGCAGAAGAGGAGGGCAGACGCAAAAGAAGAGGAGGTGATGGCAGACATATAGAGGGGCAGAACACAGAAGTAGGAGGTAGGGAGAACTGTGCGAGCAGCGAGGACCTCTTAATCAGACCCGACCCACGGTACCTCTTAGCTGTAAAGTTTGCAAAGTGTTTTTTCCAGGGTACAGGGGGGCTACAGCCTTAGTACACACCTTCCCTGAATGCAGCTTACACGCATATATATATTTTAATACAGGGTGGGCCATTTATATGGATGCACCTAAATAAAATGGGAATGGTTGTGATATCAACTTCCTGTTTGTGGCACATTGGTATATGGAGGGGAAAACTTTTCCAGGTTGGTGGTGACCATGGTGGCCATTTTGAAGTCGGTTATTTTGGATCCAACTTTATTTTTTTCAAAGGGAAGAAGGTCATGAGACACATCAAACTTATTGAGAATTTCATAAGAAAAGCAATGGTGTGCTTTGTTTTAATC
This sequence comes from Allobates femoralis, assembly GCA_033576535.1. NCBI lineage: Eukaryota > Metazoa > Chordata > Amphibia > Anura > Aromobatidae > Allobates > Allobates femoralis. The sequence goes on from JARQOC010000001.1 coordinate 208,271,560, forward strand.
ATAACTTTATTCTTTCATGAGATATTTTGTCAATGCAATGCTCTTCTCCCACTCTTAACACACTGATAGCTACACCGCAGAAGAAATGCTAGCACAGGCTTCAATATCCATTATTTCAGATGCTGCACATACTTATATCTTCACAGCATAGACAATTGCCTTCATATGAGTGATGAGGCAAACTTTTTTGTGAATGGTGAAGTTAACAAATAAAACTACGCTTTTGGTCTGAAACTAACCACAGTGGATAGATCCCTCCAAGACTGTTGAAACACAAAAATTGATGGTATGGTGTATGGGGTACATACGATAGTGGGGCCATTCTTCACCAATGGAAACCTCAATGCTACTGGATATCTGAAATTGCTACATGATTAACACCCATCTAGAAACGTTTTCTCCCTCCCATATACTACTGTGCCACAAACATGTAGTTGAAATCACCAACCATTCCCATTTTTTTAGGTGCAGCCTATAAATGACCCACCCTGGATATATATATATATATATATATATATAAAAATTAAGAGACCACTTCACAGTTTTCTAAAAATCACCACCCCCTACATCTCTACATATCTGACAGCCAATCCATTCCGGTGTCAGTTGAATTCCGACCAAAGTATACCTCATTCTACTTAATGTGCTTCTGATTAGGTGATCACCTGAGCCAAATCTTATTTAATGAGGGGAAGTATAAAAAACACTGCTGTGGTCTTCACAATCCTCTTGCAATAGGACAGACTGTCCCCAAAAGTGATTTGAATGAAAAAGTAACTTTTAACCATGCCAAAGTCTTGAGTGAGGAAAAGAAGGGCTCAATTCTGGCTTTACTAGCAGAGGGATACAGTAAAAGTCATATTGCCTCCATCCTTAAAATTTCGAAGACAGCAGTCCATTACAACAAGGTTAGGCAGCAGACATTGGGAACAACAAAGCTACAGAGAAGGTGAAAGCGACTATCCACTGACTGGGATGACTGTCATCTTATTTGAATGTCACTCAGCAACTGCAGGATGACATCAAGTGACCTACAAAAGGAATAGCAAATAGCAGCTGGGGTGAAGTGCATGGCTAGGACAGTTTCTAACATGCTCCTAAAGGCAGGGCTCAAGTCATGTAGGGCTAGAAAAAAGCTTTTCATCAATGAGAAGCAAAGGGAGCAAAGCTGAAGTTTGCCAAAGACCATAAGGATTGGACCATAGAGGACTGCAGTAAGGTAAGCTTCTCTGATGAGTCTAATTTTCAGCCTTGCCCTAGATCTGGTTGTCTAATGGTTAGGCGGAGACCTGGAGAGGCGTACAAGCCACAGTGTCTTGCACTCACTGTGAAATTTGGTGGAGAATCGGTGATGATCTGGGGATGCTTCAGCAAAGCTGGAATTAGGCAGGCTAATCTTTGCGAAGGAATATGAATCAAGCCGCATACATTGTTATGCTTGAAAACCACTTGCTTCCTTCTGCTCAGGCAATGTTCCCCAACTCTGAGGACTGTTATTTCAAGCAGGACAATGCCGATGTCCCACTGCTAGGTCAATCAATGTGTAGATGAAGGAGCACCACATCAAGACCACGTCATGGCCAGCCCAATCTCCAGACCTGAACCCCATTGAAAACCTCTAGAATGTAATCAAGTCTAAGATGGATAGTCACTAGCCATCAAAGAAGAACTGCTTACATTTTTGTGCAAGAAGTGACATAAGGTCACCCAAAAGCAGTGTGAAAGACTGGTGGAAAGCATGCCAAGACGCATGAAACATGTGATAAAAATCATGGCTAGTCCACCAAATATTGATTTCTGAACTCTTCCTGAGTTAAAAAATGAGTATTGTTGTTTCTAAATGAATATGAACTTGTTTTCTTTGCATTTTTTGCGGTCTGAAAACACTGTTTATTCTTTATTATTTTGACGATTTCTCATTTGCTTCAAGGTATACAAAATTTTTAGCTTTGAATTTCGGAGACATGTTGTCAGTAGTTTATAGAATAAAAGAACAATGTACATTTTTTTTACTCAAAAATATATCTATAAAGAGAAAAATCAGAGAAACTGAAAATTTTGCAGTGGTCTCTTAATTTTTGCCAGAGCTGTATATATTGTAGTGATTTGTTCCCTTGATGTAATGTGGGACACTTGCTTGGCTGCTAGATCGAGTACACAGGCACAGTTTTTCCATTTCACAAGTCCATCTGTTTATTAACACAGCATAAACCACTGGCCAATAAACATGAGCCTTCCCATGTGTTACTGTATCAGACATATACAGTCATTTGAATGGCAGATACGTCAGCACAGCTTGGGATACATCTCTCCCAGTTGTATCCCAGTGAAGTTATGGCAATCTTCACTCGCTGACCTCAGTCAGAACACAACCCCTTTTCCTGAGGTTATCTTTCAGGAGCTTTGGCACACTCCCAACACAAGGACTCTTCACCATGTGCTTACCAGAAAGTATGGTCCTTCCAGGACCTTCTCAACACACAGCCATTCATCTGACCAGATAGGAGTGTAAATACACAACATGAGACATGCCCATGGTAGAGCTATGTAGTCAGCCATACAAGCCCATTTTTTTCTGGCTAACCTGCAAACCCAGCATTTGCAATGCATTAGCCCTTAGAACTACAAGTCTCATAGTGAACATTCTGGGTTCACATCGCTGTGCACAACCACCTCTGCAATATATACTGGCTATTTACAATGCAACCGCTTGCTGCATTACAATATATATATACCACACACATTATACCAACTATTTACAATATACTATAGTTTTGGATTTATTGGTAAAAATGTCCTGAAACACGTGAAATCCATTACAAGTTTCATCCAAGAAAAATATTAAAATCTGAGTCTTCAATGATGTATACCTTTTAATGGCTAACTGAAAAGATGGTAATTAATAGTAAGCTTTCAAGACTTCTTGGGTCTCTTTCTCAAGCTGATAGAGACCTGAGTAGTCTCAAAAGCTTGCTATTTATTACAATCTAATAACCACTGAGGACTCTCAGATTTTAATATTTTTCTATCTACTGGCTAACATGGTACAAATATACTAGGGCATCTCAACGAATTAGAATATCATCAAAAACTTAATTTATTTTAGTAATTTAATACAAAAAGTGAAATGCATATATTATGTAGAGTCATTAAAAACAGAGTGATCTGTTTCAAGTGTTTTTTTCTGTAAATGTTGATGACTATGGCTTACAGCCAATGAAAACTCAAATGTTATTATTTCAGAAAATTAAAGTACAGAGGATAAAGGGTTTATAACCACGCTGCTGTATTCTACGAGACATAAATGGGAGAATATAATATTGATTTATTAGTCAACATGTTTCAGGGCTCTCAGAAACACCCTGAAACATGACATTGATTTTGAATGATACTCTTATTTCATTGAGATGCACTAATATATTTTACCTTATCAAAATTAAGACTCATCCAGTATTTGTAATGCAACAAGATAAAATATACTTATCTTCTACAAATAGGAAAAATCCTTTTGGATTCTTGCTTAGAATCTTAATGGCCTTCTCTGTCATTTCTGCAAGGGTTGGGTCCGTGGTCTGGTTTCGGTTTAACTCATACTTCATGTCTTTTGGTTCAAAAAGACCTAAACAGGTAAAATAAAGACAATAATAAATTAGTTTATAATGATAAGTTAGTATCTCAATCTCAACTAATGAAGGAATGTTAATTTTTTTCTGCTTGACATGAGGCATTGTTTATTTTTGTTTGACAACTCAATTAGGGAGAGACAAACTAAAAATGTTGTTGGGATACAAAGTAGGCTGTACATTTATGTAGACAAGGACACCCTTTAATATTATATAGATATTTAAAGGGACTCTATCAGGTCAGTTTTCATTATGATACTAATAGTACCCTAAAATAGTGCTTGGGCAGACCTTTAAGATTATGTAAAATCATTAATGTACTCTTTGTAGTTCTCTTGCTATAAGCATCTTCACACCCTGCAGGCAAGTGTAAAAGTAATTGTCATGACTCCTGAGAGTCACAGTATGTAAATGTTATATAAATATTAATGCCTATCTAAGCTGGTATTCTGTCCCTTCCCTCTGTTCTGAAGTTACACTGAATCTCAGGTTTCTGCAGGCTGCTGGGGAGGGGGTTGAGAGGGAGAGGTGTTTTGTTCTACTATTCTTGTAGTAACATCACTAGCCTGTGCTGCCTGTGAGATATTTCTGTTAATATGAACATTTGTTTTCCTGCATACATGTATTGTGTGTACCTGCTGAGCAAATGATCAAATGTTCATATAAACACAAAGAAATACTCAAAGCACACACTACACACATGCCTCAGATCCACACAATGAAGATGTCACAGCTGCATCTGCTAAGATCATAGCACACACCTCCGATCCCTCCGTTCTCCTCTGCAATTAGTCCCTGCGCCTAGAGAGCCAATCAAACACAGCATACAGATCAGAGGAGAGCAGGGCAGTGGTGTGTGAATATTCATTCCGAGGGGAGTGGGTAGCAGAGAAGCAAGTGATCACTTACTGTGATTGACACATGGAATAATCTTTTATTTTGAAGTTTACACAGGATAGGAGGGAAGAATAAATAATAGAAATACATAATAGGAAGAGCTTAGAGAGAGGAATTAGGAAATTATATCAGTTACATATGGATTTTTGACATGACAGATTCCCTTTAATATATAGAACTACACATTATTTTGCTCATTGCGTCTTCTTTAACATTTTACAGTCCTAGGCAGCAACTCTTAAATATTATAGTTTTAATAAAGATTCCTACCTATAAGATAATCAGTGTTGCTTTCACTTACAGCTTCAAACTGCTCTTTGTTCCAGACATATTGGAACCCTGCAAAAAAAAAAAAAAAAACAAGAATTGCATTTAAAAATGATTGGAAAATACAGGGTGGGCCATTTATATGGATGCACCTAAATAAAATGGGAATGGTTGGTGATATCAACTTCCTGTTTGTGGCACATTAGTATATGGGATGGGGAAAACGTTTCCTGATGGGTGGTGACCATGGAAAAGACCAAGGGGAAGAAGGTCATGTATCACATCAAACATATTGAGAATTTCATAAGAAAAGCAATGGTGTGCTTGGTTTTAACGTAACTTTATTATTTCATGAGTTATTTACAAGTTCAAAGTGCTGCCCATTGTGTTGGATTGTCAATGCAACCCTCTTCTCCCACTCTTGACACAATGAGAGCAACACCGCAGAAGAAATGCTAGCACAGGCTTCCAGTACCTGTTGTTTCAGATGCTGCACATCTCGTATCTTCACAGCATAGACAATTGCTTTCAGATAAGTGATAAAGCAAACTTTTCTGTGAATGGTGAAGTTACCAAACAAAACCACCGTATTTGTCTGATACTAACCCACAGGGGGATAGATCCCTCCAAGACTGTTGGAACACAAAAATTGATGGTATGGGTGAAATGGGGTACATAGATAGTGGAGCCATTCTTCATCAATGGAAACCTCAATGCCACTAAATATCTAAATTGCTACATGATTGACTGTTGAAACGTGTTGTGGCCCACAAAGGAACAATAAAAGTTCGGATGGTTTACTTTTTCATCTTCTATGTCCTCAATCCTAGTGCTCCAATCAGACCGACACTTTTTCCTTTCCTACAAACAGGAAGTTGATATCACCAACCATTCCCATTTTATTTAGGTGCATCCATATAAATGGCCCACCCTGTATATTAAGTAGCAAATTCTGAACACATTCATATCCCCAATTATAATAAAACGTTCACTCTTATGCAACCATATTATTTTAGCATTGTTATTTTTATTTTCCCCCTCAAATTTATTTTAGTTTGTTTCTCAATAGATTTGCACACATTATGTGTGACAATAAAGGGAACTTGTCAGGTCCCTTAAACCCTCCTACATAGCAGTAGTCACATGTGTATGCCAAAAGTTCCTGCCTAACCAGCCCTCTTTAATGCGATTTACTAAAATCACTGTATTATAAAAGCATTTGTAAAGTGCTATGCTATTTAGGCCTTTGATTAGACTATGGGGTGTTGTATCCCCAGACTAGTCAGCCCTCTTTCCATTTATCATGCCCCTGTGGTTGTGATAACTTGATTTCCATGAGCTCGGTAATCGCCACCTGGAAATAATGTGCATGATGCGCACAGCTCATTTTGGCAGCGTCAGTGCACCTCTAAAGTTGGGTGTATGCCTCCCTGCTTAAGAAAGGCACATTGTGCATGTTTGTGAAAAAAGCTTCTGCACTTCTGATCATGCATAGTGCGCCTGTATAAAGCTGGGAGGGGACACCCGGCTTCAGAGGCGTACTGACACTGCCAAAATGAGCCGTGTTGAGCTGCAATGATGCCATCTCTTTGAAAAACATCCAATTTGTCTTTTTTTTTACAGTATTGTTTTTGTGTTGTTCCAATACATAGAAGGGAAATAAACACGTAAATAACAAAATGTGTAATTGCAATAAATTTCTCGAGAAATACTTCATTTTATGGAACAATTTCAAGGGTGTGAACACTTTTGGCCATGACTGTAGATCCAAAAATTCAGGACAAAGTCCAGCACTGTTGCAAGACTAAACTTCTAGGCCTTATTTAGGATCTGAAATGTGCAGCGTGTTACTTTGTAGCTAAGATACAGCTGTGATTGCACCATTTACAGATATACAAAAAGAGAGCATTTGTATATACCCATGCCCCTAATGGGCTACATAGGAGCGACGATTAAATCCTGCATTATTAATGATTACCCTTAATCTTTTCTTTTGAATGTAAGTTTATTGGACACTTATACACATTGGTCTTTTTTACTGAAGTGATATTTGGATCCTTTTTATAAAAAAAACCACAGTGGAAATTTAGACACCACTGTGAAAATGTCAGGCTTTTGTAAAATTTAAAAAAAATCATAACAAGAAGAATATTTTATAAAATGTTCCATCTTTTAAAGTAAACTTTCAGGTTCCTTATACCCTCCAACTCAGCAGTTGTCACATGTGTTTGCCAAAATTCCCTGCTTAACCTGCGATGTCTAATTTATTAAAATCAATGGTAAAAAAGCATTTATAAAATGTGGTTTCCCTTTGCTAAATAGGCCTCTAACTAGTAGATCCCTGTTGTATCCCCAGGCTAGTAGTTCTTCTTTCCATACTTTAATGCCCCTGTAAGTATGACATCTTGATTTCCAAGAGTTGGCATCATTGCAGCCCCTGGACATGTTGCCACGCTGCTGCCATTCGGCAGCGTCAGTGCTCCTCTGAAGCCAAGTGTATGCATTCCCGGCTACAAAGAGGCACACTGCACATGATTGGAAGTACATAAACTGGTCTTGCGATCATGTGTAGTCCACCTCTCTGAAAGCTAGGACATGTACACCTGGCTTCAGAGAGGCGCACTGTGCATGATATGAAGTGCAGAAGGTGTTCTGAGAAACAAACTAAAATAAATTTGAGCGGGAAAGTAAAAATAAAAAACTAAAATAATGTGGATGCAAAATTGTGAACATATTCTTATAATTGGGGATATGGTTGTTTTCAGAATTAGCCAATCTAATTGAAACTCATGATAGTATTTACCGTATTTTTCGCTTTATAAGAGGCACCTCATATAAGCCACGAATTTGGTGAAGGAAAAGAAAAAAAAAATTTTATATCAAATGGGGTCCGTCTTATAATGCCAGTGTCCGTCTAACAAATCATATAGGAAACATGTCCCTCATAGCACCCTCATCTTGGTACATCGTCCCTCATCCTGGATATAGCCCCCTTGTGCTGGCACACATCCCCCAGTGATGGCTCATGTCCCCCAGTGATGGCACACATCCCCTATTGATGGCACACATCCCCCAGTGCTGGCACAAGTCCCCCAGTGCTGGCACACTTGCCCCAGTGCTGGCATACTTGCCCCTGTGCCTGCACATAGCCCCCTGTGCTGGCACACTTGCCCCAGTGCTGGCACACTTGCCCCAGTGCTGGAGAATAGCCCCTGTGCCTGCACTCACCCCCCCAGTGCAGCACATTGCCCTGTGCCTGCACTCACCCCAAGTGGCAAGCCCCGTGCAACACCCTTGCTGCACATTGCCTGCACAGATCCCTGCCCCAAGTTGCTGGCACACTTGCCCCAGTGCCTGAAACTCACCCCCCTTGTGCTGGCACACTTCCCCAGTGCAGGCAGAATTGCCCCTGTGCCTGCACATAGCCCTCTGTGCTGGCACACTTGCACCAGTGCTGGCACACTTGCCCAGTGCCTGCACTCGCCCCCCTGTGCTGGCACACTTGCCCCAGTGCAGGCAGAATAGCCCCTGTGCCTGCACTCACCCCCCAGTGCAAGCCCCCCAGGCAGGCACACTTGCCCCTGTGCCTGCACTCATCCCCAAATTCTGGCACACTTGCCCCTGTGCCTGCACTCACCACCTGTGCTGGCACACTAGCCCTAGTGCAGGCAGAATTGCCCCTGTGCCTCTGGCACACTCTCACACCCACCCTGTGCAGGCACACTTGCCCCATCACTGTTTAGAGCCCCTCTGCTGGCCGCACATAATAAAATTAAAAATCATTACTTCACCTTCCGACAATCGCGCTCCCTTCTGCCAGCTGAGCAGTGACTTTCTGCTTTGGTCCCGGCCATCGGGAATGCACAGTGATGACACCCAATCACATGATGTGCTCCGGTCACATGACCCGATGGCCATGACCAAAGCAGGAAGTCACCGCTCAGTTGGCAGAAGGAGCAGCGATTGTCGGAAGGTGAAGTAATGATTTTTTTTTTTATTATGTGCGCACCAGCAGGGGGGCTCTAAACAGTGTTGGGGTAAGTGTGCCTGCACATGGGGGTAAAGTGCAGGCACACATGATATGCGCTGCACCACTGTCCTGTTTCAGCACCAAGGTGATGGACAGGGCAGTGCATATTGGAGGAGGCTAATGAGCAGGAGCACTGACCTCCCGCTGCCTCCTGCAGCCCGCAGCAGCCCGCCCCAGCCCCGGACACCACTCCAGAGCTGCACTCAGCCTCCCCTGCAGTAAAGAACCGTACATTCCCATTATAAGATGCACCCCCCACTTTCCCCCAAAATTTGGGGGACAAAAGTGCGTCTTATAATGCGAAAATACGGTAGTTCATATCTGCCATTATTAAAAGTGTGAAAACTCCGTATAAAGTTTTCCTGTTCTAGTTTTATTTTCCTGACATTTTCTTAGTTGCATTTCATCACAAAAGCAATGGTCTATTAACAGCTTACAAAACCGCAAAGGGATCTCATTGTTGAAAGTTATCAGTAAGGAGAAGGAACAAAAAATTGCCAAGTAATTAGATATACCATGGAACACTGTGAAGATGGTCATCAAGAAGTGCTTAAATTTGTTAACAGTTACATTACCTAGAACTGGACTTTCCTCAAAAATCCCCGAAGAAGGTAGACTGAAACATATATTGGGACTAGGAACCAGGGATTTCAGGAGTACTAAGTAAGGTAAATAACTTCTCTTGTGGGGTTACTATAGGCTTAAAATGGCAGTTTTGGTAGTTTAGTGTGGGTACTATAATTTGTCTGGGATTATACCAGTATTACTTATATTAGATGTGACCATGCGTGTTGTTGGTGTTCACACACACTTTGCTGTATTACCAGCAGGTCCTTATGCCTGTTTTGTATCTAATGTTACTTTGTCTCCCATGGTGGCTCCTGTCCTCATTACTGTTACCTCATTTATTATGCCTGTTTAATATGACATTTTAAATTTTATTAATAAAGTACAACTTTTTAAATCACTATTATGATCATAAATGCGCAATTTCTTTTCTTATTTGCATTCATGTAGCGTAGACTTTTTTGTCTTGTGATATCTTTCTCCATTAAGGTTTTCGGGGACTATTTTTGATGTAAAAGGGATCTCATTGTTGAAAGTTATATTAAGGAAAAGGTTACAAAAACAATCCAAGGCATTATCTATACCATGGAACACTGTGAAGATGGTCATCAAGAAATGGCTTAAATTTGGCACAACAGTGACATCACCTAGAACTGGACTTTCTTCATAGACATAATAGAAGAAAATTGGACTGGGAGGTTGCCAAGGAACCTACATTAGCACTAAACTGCAGGAATTTCTTACAAGAATCTCCCATATTCTTTATATTAATTGGCTGTAGGTAGTGTTGAAAGATGGAAGCCTTTTCTTAGAAAAGGCTCCATATCTCACCATCTATTACAGCTTTGAGCATGAGACTTCCTTCATTTTATAGATAATCATCTTGTCTATTTTATATATATAAATTTGACTTGCAACTATTTAGCATATGATTGGGTATTCAGATTCTTGTCATATCTCTGCATTGTAGTTTCTTCCTAAAATTATAAATTTACATTTTTAGTATTTTGTTACTATTTTGTAAACCACCATTGGCTTTCAACACTACTTGAATCCTTCTAGGCATGCTCTCGATTCAAGCATGTCTCAACACAAATTTGATCCCAGATTTCTTCTACTCGTTTAAAATGTTGGTGCATACTGGTCTACTCACTTGGGTATGTATACAGCTTTTCCCTGATCTCTAACCACAAGTGTTCAATTGGGTTGAGGTCTGGGGACTAAGGGAGCCAATCCAGCACCCCTACTTTATTGTAATTGAACCACTTCTTCACCAATCTTGATTATGCTTTGGATTGTTGTCATGCATGAATACTATGTCCTCATTTTCATACCCATATTACTCGAGTGTACAAAGTAACTAACCATGTAGGATACTCACATTGAGTCCATCATCAATCCTGGTCAAGTATCCAATGGTTTTGGCTGTGAAACAACTTCATATCATCAAGCTTCCTCCACTGAACTTGACAGTTCCTTCAATTTCTAGATCCATTAGCCTGTTTTCCCCTTGTTTCTTCAAGACCCATTTTTGCCCATCAGAGACTTTGTTTCACAACTCTGAATCATCCATTTCCAATCTTCTACTGTCTATGTTTCATACTTTTTTGCAAATTCGAGCTTATGCTTCTTCATGACGATCGGTCTAGGCATTTTCACTTTTTTCTGGCCACAATTCCAGTCTTGTGTAATGTGCTTGCATGGATGTCTGTGATCTCACTATTATGAAGCAATATAACCACCTCCACTGCTGTGTTTGTCACACAGTAACTCATAGACCTTGTGATGAGCCAACTTGTTAACTCTGATATTTTGAATGGATGTCCACCTCTTGGCTTTTGAATTATAAATGGTCTTCATTTCATATTCTTTCAATTGTAATGACACTCATATGATACAGTTTGGCAATTTTCTTGGCCAAACAGACTGCTATCGATGAGTTGGATGATGCCATTTCTTTTTTCTTGTGAAATCTTCATAGCTGTTGCTCAATTTGAACCAGTGACCTTTTGCTTGGGTTTCAACCTAATAGCACACTGAGGTAGAAGGGAATGTAAGAACAGATTGTAATTTGTAGTTTACTGAAAGAAAATATTTTTCAAACTCCAGGAGCAAAACAGTAACAATGCAGTGACATGACTAGAATCTGCATAACTAATAATATGCTAAATAGTTGCAAGTCAAATGTATGTTTGAGATTGTCAAGATGTTTGTCTTTAAAATGAAGGTAGTCTTGCCCTCAAAGCTGTAACGTATGGGGAAATATAGGGCTTGAAAGTCAAAAGTTCAAAACATTGTTTTGTTGTAGTTGTACCCAGGTCAAAAATGTCTGTTTGGTTCATTTAATAGAGGACCACTATTATTAATGTCCGATAGTAGTTGGAGATGGACCTGTTAAGGATTCTGCTTTGAGGTCCAAAAACGTCAAGTTATGCTACTGCAAGTCAGGTAACATTTTTATTGTTGTACTAGAACCTATTGAGCCATACCATTAATTTCAGTGGGAAATGCTTCCTCCTGTCGTGTTCTCTTTAAAGGTTCTGTATATGCAGTAGTATGTTTCCCAATCTTTATGAAAATGGGAAAACACTTTTAAACTTAAGGGTCATATGCTCTTCATATGCTCTTTATACGTACAGTATAGCTTATCAGCTTATCTCTATCCTTATGGCAGCAGGCAGATTCCTCTCCATAAGGTAGAAAGATAGTTCCCCAGACCTCGTCTCAGCCTCTCATACAGCCAGATCAGAAATCATATACACTGCATTGATGAGGGGCAGTCACCCCGAAACACAGCGTCTTCAGTTTAGGGTTCTGATCTGGCACAAATCCTAAGTCATATTAAAAGGCTTGTTAAAGAGTCCATTAGACTTTAAGGATTGCTACCCTTATTGGGTGGCATTAGAGTTTCTCACTTCCTCACTGATTTACGTATAGTATAGTGTTTTGATCTGTTATTTTAGCGCCAGTAATTTCAAATTAGCCCATAGTAAATCTTGCTATCCTTGTATACCTTTTAAGGCCACTTGCCATGATCTGCTATACTTACATATAGTACAAGCAACCAATCATGGGTTCAAGTCCTTGGAAACACTAAAATAATATTTTTAAAAAATATTTAAAAAAAAAAAAAATCCCCACATTTTCTAAATACAAAAATAAGGAAAGTTTAAAAATAGTGATAAGTGAATACCAAAGTATTTGGGTTCAGATTATTCGTACCGAACAGTATGAACTATTCCAGCATTCACCACGAATAATGAACCTAGCGCAAGTCAATGGGGAACTCAAGCATTTTTTGGAAATCTTCCAAACAAAATGCTTGCATTCCCCATTGACTTGCGCTAGGTTCATTATTTGTGATGAATACTGAAATAATTAGTAATTGTCTGTATGAATAATCTGAATCCAAATACTTTAATATTCGCTCATCACTATTAAAAAAAAACATATTTGGTATCATGACATCTGCAAAAGTTCAATCTATCAAAGTTTTCAATGATTTAACCCATATGGAACACACCATGAAGCATTAAAAATTGAAAACTCAACAATTGCCATTTTTTGGACACCACACTTACCCCAAAAAATGCAATAAAAATCAACTATAAAGGTACCTTTACACGCCGCTACAGAAGGTTAGAAACCACGGGTGTCGCTCGTGCACGCGCGCGTTTCAACGGTTCCTAACGGTACCCGATACCGCATTTACACGCCGCTACAAGGTGCTCCACAGAAAGCTTTTTCTATCACTGGAGGCACCGACGGGTGCCGCAGGTTACCTTCTATAGAGCACCTTCCCTCATTTACACACCGCTACCACAAGGCAATATGGGAGGACCTGGGGCAGCAGGGACAACACATAGGCGTGCCAGAGTTGTGGATTACGAGACGTTCGCACGGTGATTGGACAAAGCAATAACATCATGATTGGCCAGCCAGCACAGGAAGGCTGGCTAATACATGATGCTATTGCAATTGTGTAGTGTGACTGGTCAGTTCCTTAAATATGCCGCCCTATGCAGGGACAACCAATCATAACGCAGGATCTTCCACCAATGATCGCTGATGGGGCGCGGTATCCGGAGGCTGTGTCACGCCCCAGGGAGTTCACTAGGTGTCGAAAAAACCTTCCTGTTCCTTGATTACACACCGCTACCATCGGGTTGAAACCTACCTGTTTTTGAGCACTGCTGAAAGACAAGTGTCGACAGTGACCGGTGGCAGCAAAATGAATTACACGCCGCTATCTCGCGGTGTTTTGACGGTACAAGATACAATTGTCTCCGACACCCGTGGTTTCTAACCTTCTGTAGCGGCTGTAAAGGTACCTTTACATTTAAGTAGCCACAAATTACGTAAATAAAAACTGCAGCTCACCATGCAAAAACATACCCACATATAATTCAATCAAAAGAAAAATTAAAAAATTGTGGGTCACTGAAATTGACCACACAAGCGAATTTTTTTTACTGCAGCACTCGAATGATGATGAAAGTACAAAATCCTCCCAAAAACAATGGCAGAATTGCTTTTTTACCATTTTACAGCAACTACATTTTTGTTTTCAGTAGATATACGGTAAACTTAATGGTGTCATTTAAAACTGCAAATCATTCTGCAAAAAACAAGCATTATATAGGCTTATTTGTGGACCGAAAAATAAAAAAAAGTCATCATGGCTGTTAGAAGAATGTCAGGAATGAGCAAAAGTGCAAAAAAGAAATATTGCCCTGTTGAGAAGGAATTAATATTCCATTGATAAAAAATGTACAATACCTGTCTCTTGTCCAGCCACAATTTTGTAAGGGTAAGGTTATCTTTTCGGAGGCCATTACTTGATGATACAGTTGGGTATTCTGGATCTGGTGTTCCACTGGGAAACATATAGGCTCTTCCACCCCCAAGAATTACCTGAATGGAAGAAGTTATGAATCAAGAAATTGAGTTCAAAAGCCTGAAATAGTTGTAAATATAAGGTTATTTAACAATAGAGCAATAAAATGAAAAAGAGACATATATGTATAGAAGTATAGAGAAATTAGGAAACATATAACAGGTTCAATTCACAAATGTAAGGATAACAATACGCTATAAGTATATGCTACTGTGATCATTAGCTAATCCCACCTATTGTCTCTATATATTTACATTAATATCAGTATTGTGGACCAGCTGGTACGCAATGTCCTTGCAGCCTTTTTGGATCATAGCAGCAGTCATCTCAGCGTCAGAGTACCAGTCACGATTGGCACTGTGTGCATACGCAGCTGCTGGAGATGCATGTTGGACACGGGTCGTGTTACAATGCCTACAGATTTCCCTGCAGTAAAGAAATACAATTGCAATTGTTTTAAAAGCTCAAAAGAGCCTAAAATAACATTTAAATACATCAAAATAATTTACGGAACCTCTAGATTGCCGATTTGTTCCCCAGACCCATTTAATGGTACAATTAAGTTTGTATTGCACTGCAGTTCTGAAGAATAGTGATCCAGTTGTAATCTAATATTTGCCATATAGAAAAAAATGTAACTATCAGCAGCCACTTTGTTCTTTATTTGTACTATAAGTGATGTTCTATGAATTTCTACTTGTTTTGCTATGAAAAAAATATATTAAAAAAATGATGTCTCTGTACCTGCTTTTTTTGCTTGATGAAGTATGGATTTGACTTCATTCCCATTAGCAGTTTCACAAATGCCATACGTTGCAGCTGCGCTCACACCTAGGGTCCCAGAGTTGCCTTTAACTCCACACAAATAGGCGGTGCCTGTACCCGCACTGTCCGGCACCTGTGCGTCTACGTTATATACCTGCAGTATCAGAAAGAAAGAATATTTTTATTCTGGATAACATTTCCACTAACTCTAAGGGACCACACACACATGGTTGACGCTTCGCTCGTGAATTCGGATGGTGAAAAGGGGTTTGGATTACCTGTCGCACATTTGGTATTGGGCCTCACACCGCCAGTCGTGCGCATTGTTTTTACCATGCATGTTTACATGCAGCGACCTCCGGCGAGGCACCGGTGATCTCACAGGCGGTGTTGCCGCTGGGGTGTCTCAAAACCCCAGCAGCGATGCCATTAACATGGGAGCCTGCGGCTCCCATCGCCAGTGCGATCGCTGGACGGCATGTCACATGGGACGACGTGTACACTCATCGCCCCAGAGTGGTGCCTGGTTTCAGAGCAGTGCTCTGAAACCAGGTGACCACTCAAATGCGTTGCCCTCGCCTATTTACATTAGGCGACGCATTGGCGATGTCGGCGGCGATAGGGCACGCCCCTACATCGCCTATAAAATGTCCGCCGACATCGCCAGGTGTGACGGTACCCTTAGACTACGTTCACATGACCATATATTAAAAAAATCATTCCATTGTCATCCAAATGAAAAACATGTTTTTTTGATCTGTATTCTTATCTTTTGCCATATGGTATGCCAATGTATTCAATTTTATATATTAGCAGTTAATGAAATTGACAATATCTATACAGTTCCCTATGTTAAGAACAGAAACGTATCCGTAAAAACGTATGCTGTGCAGTTGATATCGTATGGGATCTTTTGCACACCCATAGACTTGTAGAAGTGACTCTCATTCAAAATAAGGAAAAAATTAAGTGCATGCTGCAATTTTTTTCATTTGGATGTTTGGTCTGTGTGAAAAACTGTATGTGAAAAGTCAGCTTTTTCATCGACAGTACTTGGGCTAAAAAATGGTCATGTGAACATAGTCTTACAAAGGATGAAATATTTAACCTGCTGTTGTGTTCGGTTAAAAATTACCGAATTTCAAGATTTTGATTTAATTTTTTATTTGTTTATGATCAACCATGTTCACATACAGTATAATAATGAAACAGGTATTCAAATAAAACACTTAAACTAGCTAAAAATCAAGTCTTTAATAGGTCCGATAAAAACTTTTTTGCCCATATTTCTATCACATATAAATGAAAACTATAGTGATTGTAGAGAAAATAGTAGTGGTAGAGATCTAATCCATGTAGTGCATGGCTTTGTGTCTCCATGTTGCAGACATAACCTGTGACCTGCAGTAAAGAACTATAATTATTGGAGGATCTCCATTAACAGCCTTTACTGAAGCCATGTGGTTGGTCCAAAACTATCTTGCAAGAGTGTACGAATGTGGTAACGCAAAGGTTCTATGAAACTCTCCCAAATGTCAAAGAAATCTTGAACTCAATGTTCCTTTTGAAAAGAAGCCTCCACCCAGTCCATCATCATAAAAAAGGCAAGTTTTTACAGAAATAATTTGTATGGCGGGTGTTGCGGACTCAGTCATGTGTGAAGTATTGTGCTACTATGTGTAACAGTTTCCTTTCACCAGGATTGCAGTGTTGTGTTTCATATCACTTTATACTGGCGAATGGGAGCTTTAAAACCTAGCATCTTTATCAGGATCAGGAAATAACATATGCACTTAGCCACAACTGTCATTGCATAACTCTATATATCTTTTGTAGTGATGCATCTAAAGAAAGTCATTGTGAAGGGTCAGCTGTGACCTCCCCTATTGTGATTGGGGGATCTTGTGTTATTAGCTGTGTAATTATGTTTCCACTAATATGAAAATTACTGTAAAATATTCCTGAAAGGACAGGAAGTATGAGTGTGAAGATTCCAAGACTACTAGTTATATATATTGTTTTTAATAGTGATTATGATATGAAAAAACATAGCACAAAAAAGTAATCATGATGGCTATCCTTTAACTTGAAGTCATTAGTGTAATTTTCAGGACTCCTGGGCTTAGAAGCAAAAAGGCATGGAAGAAAACACTTTACTGCCCAGCTTCTCCTACATGAGTCTGAGTATGCACAGTAAAGAGGACCTTTTGGGCATGAAATGCTATAGAAACAGCTAAAACAGCAATTTGATTTGGTCTTCTAGAATGTTGGATGAATAACCTATGGCATTGGCATCTAAACTGTGTGCAGTGACCCTCTTCCCCCTAACATTGAACACTTAGTTGAAAAAATTGCTTGCCATAACACTTATGAACATGCGTTTGCTCTCAGGAACAACTTACTAAACAAATACTATAGAAAATGGTATGACTGGAATCACATTATGACTCCCTCATCGCCGTTGTGAGTCCTTGCGTTATGTTAGATAGATAATGATACTGAAATACTCTACACACTTGTGTCTAAATGGTTCCAATGGGCTCTTCACACTCCAATTTATCCCCCCCCCCCCAATTTCCCTTTTCTACTGCCTTCCCTTATTGATTAACATGATTTATAAAATTGTAAATAGCTATTTAACTGTTTGAATGTAACCCATTTGATGCTAATACGCACTACAAATCTCTGAATCTATATAAGACTTTATAAATCTCGAAGTTACTAGATTCTATGTATAATACTACCTCAATTTTGACTTAATTACAAAAATTAATTAACCTGAACTGTACGATTCTTGTTCAAAGTTTTTATTGGTTTTACAAGATAAAGGATCGTGTTACAACCATATAACATTACAATCAATTTGACAGATTTACAAAGAAGTTTTGTTCTTTTTAACACATTAGAAAATCAGATTTGAATGTTAGTCTATATCCAATAATACAACTTACAATAGTATCTAAGTGGAATAAAGTAATTTTCAAATTCAAACTTAGAACATCTGTGAACAAAGTTACAGGTTAACATGGCAGGAAAGAGAAGGGAAAGGGGGGGGAGGGGTGGGGATAAGTAGAGTCTATTAATTGGGTGAAAAGTAGTTAATACTAGTGTTGGAATGCTTTGAAATAGGGTTATATTTGGAAGGAAAAAGTTTGTTCCAAGGTTCCCATTTTTTTTTGTATTTATTTAATGTTTTAGATCCATTTGGCGGCAATTAATGTTTTCGCTATTAAAATGATATGTTATAATCAAAGGTCTAGATTGCCAAGGTATCGATTCACTGTCAAGGAGTAGCAGAAACAATTCCGGAGTGAGTGTACAATTAGATCCTGTCAAGTCTGTAATCAGAAGTTGGATCTCATTCCAAAAAGTTTCTAGTTTTTTACAGTGCCAAAAAATGTGTGAGATGTTTCCCACTTCCAGAAGACAGCGCCAGCATAAAGGGGAGTAATCTTCCTTGATTGTATGTAATCGTTGGGGTGTATAATACCATCTGGTGAGTGTTTTGTAGTGGGTTTCTATTAGTGAGGTACAAGGTATCATTTTTTGGAGTTTCAAAAGTGAAAGACTTAATGATTCCACGTCAATTAGAATACTTAATTCTTTTTCCCAAGCAAGCAGGTTAGGAGTTTTAGATATAGATGTATCTGAGTTAATGATTTTGTATATACTTTTTGTAGACCAGAATACTGGGGTGAGATGATACTTGAAGAGTTGTGTAATGGGTAGGGGAAAGAGGAAGTTTGGTTTTTTGTTGTTAATATAAGTATTGATTTTCTCCCAAGTTGATAATTCTTGATCTTTTAGTTTGAAAGTAGAGCGTAATTCGGCAAAGGGGATTAGCTGGTTTCTCCTGTCAATTATATCTGATATGAGGTTAACTCCTAGGTTTTTCCAGGAGTTTAAGTTGAGGAATGGGACTAAAAGGTTTAAAATTTCGGAAGGTATCCAGTTGCTTGTGGTAATTGATGATGAGTTTTCAGTCGCTTTTGTAACTAGATGCTTCCACGCTTGGATTGTCACTTTGATAGTTAGTTCTTGAGGAAGTCTTTTTGTTTTATCACATAAGTGGGAGAGGAGAAGTAGATTGAGTTTATGTTTAGGGTATTTGGATTCTTCTATGGACAGCCAACTGGGTCTCATATTCTCGCTCCACCAAGTTCTACTTAGGATGATTAAGGTCGAGTTATAGTATGCTGAGAGGTTGGGAATGGCCAATCCTCCATTCATTCTACTTTTTTCTAGAGTATTTCTTGCCACCCTCGGTTTTTTTTGTCCCCATATAAAGTTGTAAAGTTGAGATTGGAGCTTTTTTATCCATTTCTGTTTAATTGGGATTGGGAGGGAGCGAAAAACATAAATTATTTTTGGAAGAACAAACATTCTGTAGGATTCAATCTTTCCTATCCATGACAGGTCAATTTTAGAGATGTGTGCCAGGTCTTTTTGAATATTTTTATGTAAGGTATCCGGGTTAGTGTCTGTCAGAGTCGAGGTCTGGGAAGTGATTTGTATACCTAAATAATCCAATGTTTTATTATCCCAAGTTAGGTTATGTTCTTTTTTTAGTGTGGACATGGTTTTGAAATCCAGATTAAAGTGAAGTACTTGGGTTTTATTAAGATTAATTTCATATGAGGAGACTTCTGAAAATTCCTGAATAGTTAGAAAGAGGTTCCTGAGAGAGTTAATGGGATCCGAAAGAGTGAGAATAACGTCGTCAGCGAATAGGCTGACTTTGTATTCTTTGGTCTTGGTGTGAATACCTCTTATATGTTGGTTCATTCGGATTTTTTCTGCTAAGGGCTCAACGTATAAGTCAAATAGAGAGGGGGATAATGGGCAACCCTGTCTAGTTCCGTTTGATAGGGGAAAGGTGTCTGAGAGCGTGTTGTTGGTCAAAATATTTGCTGTTGGGTTGGCATATAATGCTTTAATAATGTGAAGAATATTGCCTTTGAAGCCAAATCTCTCCATTGTGGCAAAAAGATAATCCCAATGGACTCTGTCGAACGCTTTTTCAGCGTCGACAGAGACCATCACCGCCGGGATTTTCTGTTTCTCTATGTGGGATAGTAAATTAATAATTCTTCGAGTGGCGTCTGCCGAACCTCTATTTTGGATGAAGCCTACTTGGTCACTATGTATAAGATTAGGGGTAAATTTCTGTATTCTAGTGTTGATCGTTTTTGATATGATTTTAAGGTCTGAATTAAGTAGGGAAATTGGTCTAAAGTTTGCTACATCTTCTGGGTCACCTTTATTTTTTGGAATAACTGTAATCGTAGCTTGAAGGGTTTCTTTAGATAGAGGTGAATTAGGGTTGGTAAGTGAGTTTAATAGCTTAGTTAAATAAGGTGCTAAAATTTCCTGGTATGTAACATAATATTCGTTTTGTAATCCGTCGGGTCCAGGGGATTTTAGTTTTTTTAGAGATTTGATTGTGTCTAATATTTCTTCTACTGTGAACGGGGAGTTTAAGTCTTCAAGATCTTCTTTGGAGAGGGAAGGTAGGTCCATTGCGTTAAGGAAGGTAGTGATTTTGGATTGGGAAGCAATATGTTCTGAATGAGATTGTTGTAGATTGTACAGGGACTTGTAGAAGTCAGCAAAGGTGTCCGAGATTTTTTGTGGCATTTTTTCTAGAATATTGTTCTTGTTTTTAATTTGAGAAATATTAGTTTTGGATCTACGAACTTTTATGAGTTTCGCAAATAGTTTAGATGGCTTATTAGAGCAATTATGAAAGTTTGATTTATTTAGACGAGAAATCTTATCGTAGTCAGATACCAATAAGAATTTAAGTTCCATTCTTAGTTTGAGGATTTCTTTCATAGTTAATTCATTGGGATGATTAGCTACAGATAATTCTAGTTCTTTGATTTTATGAATTAAGTTCTTTGTTTCCAAAAGCAAAGATTTTTTATGTCTGGAATTAAGTTGTATTAAGGTCCCTCTTATCACAGATTTGTGAGCGGACCAGATAGTTGAGATAGGAATTTCTTCGAGGTCGTTTTCGCTAAAATATAATTTTAATGTTTGTTCAATTTCTGATTTAAAGTGTGGATGGGAAAAGAGAAAAGAGTTTGCTCTCCATACATTTCTACGGTTTTGGGGGCAGCCATGGGAAGTTACAAATAAAACTAGTGAGTGGTCTGACCAAGATTTCGGGAGGATTTTGACTGATTTAATACATCCAAGGGAGGAGATATCAGTGAGGATTAGGTCGATACGTGACAGGGATTTGTGGACGTTAGAAAAGTGGGTATATTCTATTGAGGAGGAGTTTATACATCTAAAGGCATCGTAAAGTTCTTCTTTTTTTAGTAGTGGGTCTAATTGGGTGTTTTGATTTCTGCTCTTGTTGGAAGAATCAAGGTTACTGTTTGGGACTGCGTTGAAGTCTCCGAAGATATACAAGATACCTTCTTGTTTCTGTCGTACAATTCGTAGAAGTTTTTTTAAGAATGCGATTTGACCAGAGTTAGGGGCGTAAATATTAACTAATGTATGGATAACATTGTCTAATTGGCATATGAGGATTAAATATCTTCCTTCTGTATCTTGAATTAGTTCTTTTTTTTCAAATTTGATCGTTTCTTTAATTAGTATAGCTACGCCTGCTTTCTTTTTTTTATTTGATGATAGAAAAATGTGAGGGTAACGTGGATTTGAGAATTTAGGTTGATTCTCAGCGCTGAATCTAGTTTCCTGCAGTCCGGCAACGTCTATGTTAAGTTTTTTTAGCTCCTTCCATGTATAAAACCGTTTTTGTGGCGAGTTAAGACCATTAGTGTTTAGTGATAGAAAATTGTGGGTCATAGTAATTGTTGGGGTAACTTGGTTAAATAAGACTCTACTGGGGAGGAGTGGGTTAGGAAAAAGAAAGGAAAAGTAGGGTTACGTAAAGAAACCAATCAACAGGGGAGGGGAGAATGGGGGAGTAAAATTAAGTAATCAGGTATTCGTCACTCAGTGACGTATCAAAAAATTATTCAGAGGAAGGGTTCTACGGAACCGATGTATTCCTTCCTTGAGGCTAATGTTTTGGCCAGAGTGCCATTTTGTGATTATTTATCAGAGTCATAGTTGTTGAAGAGGTTTTCAGCTCGAGCCTTTGATATGGAGGTCTTTTAGGGTTTCAAGTCCTATTCCCGCCTCTTCAATGGTGTAGTTTTTTTCTTTATAAGTGAAAATGACATTTGAAGAGGGGTGGCTCCATCTATATAAAATATGGTTGGCTCTTAGGACGTCTGTTATTGGTTTTAGAGACCGTCTTTTGTTTAGAGTCTCTTTTGAAATGTCAAGAAAGACCTTGATGTTGTTGTAGGGAGAAGGCAGGGTTTTATTTTTTTTCAAGTATTCATTTAGTTGGTCCTTGGTTGGAAAAAAAGAAAATTTGGCAATGACATCTCTAGGGACATCCTCCGCTAATCGAACAGGCTTAGGCAGTCTGTGTGCCCTTTCTATTGAATATTCGATTTCTTGTTTGCCTGGGACAATTTCTTTTGTTAGGTTTTTGATAAAGTTTGGGAGATCTTGTGGTTTAACCGTTTCGGGAATTCCTCTAAATTTAAGATTTACTCTTCTGTCTCTGTCCTCCCTATCAGTCAATTTATCCTTTAGGTATTTGATTTCTTCCTTCATTTTTACCTGTTCGGTCTTGGTTGATTTGGTGTCAATTTTGAGTTCGGAGATTGCCTGGTCCTGTCTGTCTACTCTGGATGCTATTGTGGCAATAGTAGTTTTGATTTCATCTAAGTGAGAGTCCAAATTGTCTTCCAATTTAAATTGGAATGCAGTAAAGAGATTTACCATAAAGTCTTTGTCTAGAGGTTGGCCCGGCTTGTACTTAAGGAGAGATTCCAGTCCCATTGTGTCTGTTTTCATTTTTTGTCTAACAGGGCTTCTAATAGTGGAATCCTGATTTAAGGTCGTGAACTGTACGATTCTGATATTCTTCCTATTGAACTAGATTGTAAAATCCATTAACTTGTATGATTATATCTATGCAATAAAAATATTTTGAACATAAACTGTGTGCAGAACTATTAGGCAAGTTATATTTTAGAGGATTATTTTTATTATTGATCAACAACTATGTTCTCAATCAACCCAAAAGACTCATAAATATCAAAGCTTAATATTTTTGAAAGTTAGAGTGTTTTGTTTTTTTTTAGATTTGGCTATTTTAGGAGGATATCTGTTTGTGCAGGTTACTATTACTGTGCAGAATTATTAGGCAACTTAATAAAAACCAAATATATTCCCATCTCACTTGTTTATTTTCACCAGGTAAACCAATATAACTGCACAAAATTTAGAAAAAACATTTCTGACATGCAAAAACAAAACACAAAAAAAAATTAGTGACCAATATAGCCACCTTTCTTTATGATGACACTCAACAGCCTTCCATCCATAGATTCTGTCAGTTGCTTGATCTGTTTACGATCAACATTGCGTGCAGCAGCCACCACAGCCTCCCAGACACTGTCCCGAGAGGTGTACTGTTTCCCCTCCCTGTAGATCTTACATTTTAGGAGGGACCACAGGTTCTCTATGGGGTTTAGATCAGGTAAACAAGGGGGCCATGTCATTAATTTTTCTTCTTTTAGACCTTCACTGGCCAGCCACGGAGTAGTTGGATGCATGTGACGGAGCATTGTCCTGCATGAAAATCATGTTTTTCTTGAGCGATACAGACTTCTTCCTGTACCACTGCTTGAAGAAGTTGTCTTCCAGAAACTGGCAGTAGGTCTGGGAGTTGAGCTTCACTCCATCCTCAACCCGAAAAGGTCCCACAAGTTCATCTTTGATGATACTAGCCCATACCAGTACCTCACCTCCACCTTGCTAGCGTCTTAGTCAGAGTGGAGCTCTCTGCCCTTTATTGATCTAGCCTCTGGCCCATCCATCTGGCCCATAACGTTGCCGCTCTGAAATATGGCAAAACTGGTTGCAAATGGCATCTTGGCAGCTTCACTCTTGATTTTCCTCAATTCATGGGCAGTTATTTTGCGCCTTTTTTGCCCAACACGTTTCTTGAGATCCTGTTGGCTATTTGCCATGAAAAGCTTGATTGTTCGGTGATCACGCTTCAAAAGTTTGGCAATTTCAAGACTGCTGCATCCCTCTGCAAGACATCTCAAAATTTTGGACGTTTCAGAGCCCGTCAAATCTCTCTTCTGACCCATTTTGCCTAAGGAAAGGCATTTGCCTAATAATTAAGCACACCTTATATAGGGTGTTGATGTCATTAGACCACACCCCTCCTCATTACAGAGATGCACGTCACCTGATTTACTTAATTGGTAGTTGGCTCTCAAGCCTATACAGCTTGGAGTAGGACAACATGCATGAAAAGTATCATGTGATCAAAATACTCATTTGCCTAATAATTCTGCACACATTGTATGATCATTTTGTACCTTAATTGTGGGCATTTGATTTGGGAGTCACAGAATAAAGTATAGAAATATTATACATTTACAAGTTTAACAAAAATGTCAAAAACAGAGAAAAGAGAAGCAGAATTATGTTTTGCTTATATCAAATCTCAGTCCTATTAATTACCTTATTTTTTTATTTTTAAGACGCACTTTCGTTTCCCCTAAACTGGGGGGGGAAACGGGAGCGACTTAAAAAGAGAATGTAAAAAAAAAATTTAAAATTACATATTACCGGGGAGGGGGGTGCGGGTACCAAGCGGGAGTGCCGGAAGCAGGTTCCAGAGGGTGAGGGGCACGGGTGTAGGACCACAGATCTGGGGGAGTACCGGCGGCAGCGAGCACTGGGCTCCGCCATGTTTTTTGTGGGTGGCTGCATTCAGTATGTGCAGCCGGCCGGTAGAGGTAGAGACTTCAAATTGGCAGCGGGATTCCTTTACGGCCGCGGCCATTATTTAGAAATCTCTACTGACTGGCTGCACATAGTGAATGCAGCCAGCCACAAAAAACATGGCGGCACCCAGCGCTCGCTGCCGCTGGTACATCTCCACTGCTCAGGTCCTGCACCTGTGCCCCTCAACTTCTGGAACCTGCCACCGACACCCCCACTCAGAAGCCGCAATTCTCCCATCAGTAAGACCACATATAGCGGATGGGGGCCATATAAACAGGATGGGGGCATATAAACAGGATGGGGATGGGGGCATATACACAGGATGGGGGGACATATTTTTAGGATAGGGCATATATACAGGATGGGGAACATATAGATAAGATGGGGTAATGTATATGCCAGGATAGGGATATATACAGGATGGGGGGGGCATATGTACCTGGATGGGGACATATATACAGGATGGGGACATATATACCAGGATGAGGGACATGTATACCAGGATGAGGGACATGTATACCAGGATGAGCGATATATATACCAGGATGGGGACATGTATGCCATGATGAGGGACACATATGCCAGGATGAGGGACACATATACCAGAATGGGGGGACATATATACCGGGATACCAGGATGGGGGGTTTATGTACCAGGATTAGGGACATATATACTGATTATAAGACGGACACTGGCATTATATGTCGGACCCCATTTAACATTAAAAAAAAATTCTCTTTTCCTTCACCAAATTTGGGGGTGCGTCTTATAAAGTGAAAAATACGGTAAATGAAAAAAACGAACATGTCCATCGTCAAATTATATTAGAGTTAATTTCAAGGTTCAAAGGGTAAAAATATTTCTAGTTTAATAATACTTCCTATTTTTTATTTCTATGACTATGACCATACACCTGACATTAAAAACAGAAAACCCCACTTTGCTATACATGGTAAGTTATTTACCAATCATCTTTAATATTGTGACAAATCTAATATTTCACCATATTATCTATCTTTAACTGCTAGGTCATCACAGACTGGGCATATATAATAACTATTTTATTTCTTAGGGCCTTAAGGCTGATTAAAATTTAATAATCAACCACTCCCCCTTATTGTTTTTTTTAAATTATTAACCTGTTTTTCTGTATTATTAATGTTGGTACAAAGCTAGTGCAGGATCTTCGAATCACGAAAAGTAATTTTAAGTTACTGCCTATTCTCCTGCCATTCCCACAGAAGGTATAGCGCATGGATAGTTTTACTAGACTCCTCTAGAATCCCCTACGTGTCAATGATTTCCAAGAAAAAAAGGTTTATTTAAAACTGAATGTCTAGAAATCATTAATGAGCGGGAACTTGGGTCTACTCTACCTTGGAAAGTGCAACATAGGGAAATGTTTCCATCTCTAATATATTTTCTTCTCCAGTTTGATTTCTTAGTTGCCCTTGGTATATTCGTGCTGCAGATATTGTTGTTACTCCCATTCCTGGAATGAAACAGCAGAACTTTGTCGATAAAAAGGTATTTAGTAAATAAGTATAATCTTTAAGGTGAATTACATTTATATTTGCTGTGCAGACATATATCCATTGGAATAGTGTTAATCAGGGATATGCAGGGTCCACCTAAAGGACACAAAAATCACAATTGTCCACTGTAAAGTTAAAACTCATGGCATAGCTTGAGTAGTATATACCTTATGTGTTTTGTATGATATGAGCAAAATTATTAACATTTTTACAGTATCACTATTTGATCTAACAATTTCTATGTTTTCATTGTGTTACACATATTAATGATAAAATAAATGCTCACCATCTCCCAGGAACATGATTAGATTCTTGGCTCTGTGGTTGATGGGTTTCAAATCTATAGCCTTTTTCAGCGTCCGCAAAGCTTGATCATTCCAGAACTTAGGAGTCTTTTCTTGCTCTGCATGTAAATAAAAAAAAATATACATGTTTCCAAAAGTGTGTTAGCCCACTGAGTATTCCAATGCTTCAATGTCATTATAAATAATTATGGGCTTTTTCCTAAGCAAACATTCATGTGGGCCATATGAGAAATTGAAATTGTACAGGTTAGGGATTTCTTGTCTTCACCTTCATGAAAATTTGAATCTTTGTTGATCCTAGCTAGACTTGAGGTTTAACCTAGGTCCAGAACACTTATATAGAAGGGGAAGAAATTGGTAGTAACCTGAAGAAACAAAGGAATGGAAGTATGTGACGCAGAGAAGTAGGACGTTCGGGAATAGGTCAGCATCCATACTACTCAGAGACTAGTAGCAGGGTCTCACGCAGGAGAACGATGATCAAATAAATCAAGTAAAGACTTTGCCACAAAGAACAACCTTGTAAGCACTCGGAGTCCAAAGAACAATATTGTTGTGAAGAAGAAACACAGAGTGGTAGTCATTGGGGATTGACTGCTGAGAGGATCAGAGGCTTTTATCTGTAGACCGGATATAACATCAAGAGAAATGTGCTGTCTTACGGGAACAAAACTCAAAGATGTGTCTGACAGAATTTCAGGACTCTTCAGACCTCCAGATGATTACCCATTCCTGCTAATACATAAGGGACAAATGACACCACAATAAAAGACCTCGAAATTATCTGCAGTGACTTTGAAGACTTCAGCAAGGAAGTGAAAGAACTGGGAGCGCCCGTGGTCTTCTCATCCATTCTCTCAGTAGGTGACCATAGAACAAGGATGTGGTACAAGATTCTACAAGTGAACAACTGGCTATGTTGATGGTGCCGTCAGCAAGGATTTGGATTTCTGGATCACGGAGTAAAATTACCAATACAATGGACTACTTGGTAGAGATAGGCTGCACCTTACCAAGACTGGAAAATACAAATTTGGAAGATGCCTTACTACATTCATCAGGAGAACTTTAAACTAGAATTTAAAACTAGAACAATGTGGGAAGGGCAGCAAAATGCCAGGAAAAGCCATACAGCTGACAAATAGTGATGGGCGAATCCTAAATTACTCGCAATCGCTTGACTCTAGCGAGTCCGAGCCCAGGACTCGCTACTCGTTGCGAGTCTAGCGAGTCCAATGTTAATGAATGGGAAGCGAGTAATAGCGAGTAGTGTGAGATTTACAAATCGCAGATGTGTCTCGGAAGCTTAAGCCTGAAGCAATCCTAGTTTTGTCATTTATTTGCATTGGACTCGTTTACTTTGTAAGTAGTCGCTGGGAAACTCGCACAGATAAGAGTCCTGTCTGTTCTGTGTGCTGGCTGCCAGCTCCAGGGTCCTAGAGCCTGCCTGCTGCCTGATGTAGCAGTGCTGAGATTGTTCTCAGTCTGCTCATTCCCTGTGTACAGACATGAATGTCTGTGCACAGAGATGATGTAGCAGTGCTGAGATTGTTCTCAGTCTGCTCATTCCCTGTGCATAGACATCTATATCTATACACAGGGGATGTAGCAGAGAGGACATCGCGTTTTGGACTGCGTCGGACGGAAGAGGATTTTTTTAATTAAAGATGGAGTCCCTAATGGCTTTTTTTTTAATTTCAAATAAAATTTTTTCTCTGTGTTGTGTTTTTTTTAACCCTTTATTGGAGATTCTTAGTGGCTGGGTCAAACGTGGCCTGACATTAAGAATCTCGGGCTTAATACCAGCTTGTATAACAAAGCTGGTATTAACCCTTTATTACCCAGCGTGCCACCGCCACCAGGGCCGCTGGAAGAGCGGGTTCAGCGCCAGAGGATGGCGCTTCAATGAACACGCCATCTTCTGGGCGCTGCGGCTGCAATTTGCAGCGGGGGTGCCCAGAAAGCTTGGCATCCCTGCGCTGCGGATTCCAGCCCCCAGCTGCTTAGCTGTACCTGGCTAGACATAGAAATTGCGCGGGGCCCCATTTTTTTTTCTATTATTTAATGAATTTTCAGAGTCAGAGGCTCAGAGTCAGAGTCTCGGAGTTCCTCAGAGTCGAGTCTCAGAGTCGGAGTCGCCTCAGAGTCGGAGTTGCCTCGGAGTCGGAGTCGCCTCGGAGTCGGAGTGTGTTGGAGTTGTCTCGGAGTCGGAGTCATCTCGGAGTCGGAGTCGTCTTGGAGTCGAGTCGGAGTCGGAGTTGCCTCGGAGTCGGAGTCGCCTCGGAGTCGGAGTCGTGTTGGAGTTGTCTCGGAGTCGGAGTCATCTCGGAGTCGGAGTCGTCTTGGAGTCGATCGGAGTCGGAGTCGTCTCGGAGTCGGAGTCGTCTCGGAGTCGGAGTCGTCTCGGAGTCAGAGTCGTCTCGGAGTCCCTAATGGCTTTTTTTTTTATTTCTAATAAAAAAATTTCTCTGTGTTGTGTTTTTTAAAAACAATTTAATAGAAATTCATGGCGGTCATGTCTAATATTGGCGTGACCACCATAAAATTTCGGCTTAGGGCCAGTGATAATACAAAGCTGGCCCTAACCTCTATTACCCAGCGTGCCACCGCCACCAGGGCCGCTGGAAGAGCGGGGTTCAGCGCCAGAGGATGGCGCTTCAATGAACGCGCCATCTTCTGGGGCGGCTGCGGCTGCAATTTGCAGCGGGGGTGCCCAGAAAGCTTGGGCATCCCTGCGCTGCGGATTCCAGGGTAATAAAGGGGTTAATACCAGCTTTGTTATACAAGCTGGTATTAAGCCCGAGATTCTTAATGTCAGGCCACGTTTGACCCAGCCACTAAGAATCTCCAATAAAGGGTTAAAAAAACACAACACAGAGAAAAATTTTATTTGAAATTAAAAAAAAAGCCATTAGGGACTCCATCTTTAATTAAAAAAATCCTCTTCCGTCCGACGCAGTCCAAAACGCGATGTCCTCTCTGCTACATCCCCTGTGCATAGATATAGATGTCTATGCACAGGAATGAGCAGACTGAGAACAATCTCAGCACTGCTACATCAGGCAGCAGGCGGGCTCTAGGACCCTGGAGCTGCACAGAGAAGACAGCTGGACTCGGCTCGCAAAGAAACAGCAGTTACTTTGCGAGTTTCCCTGCTATCACTGGCACAGTAGCCGAGTCTAATGCAAAACAATGGCAATCCTAGTTTTGTCAGCGTTTCTGATAAAACTAGGATTGATATTGATTTGCATTGACTCGTGCGAGTAATCACTGGAAACTCGCAGAGTACGAGTCCTGCGAGTCCCTTACTACTCGCCGAGTAACGAGTCCTAGCGAGTAGATTCGCCCATCCCTAGTGACAAATACTTATGAGAACTAAAGTGGAAATAAATAAAAGACCGTAAAAGAAAGGGTCCAGTTGCGCGCTGCAGTATGAAGGACAATCCAGGATAACACTTGAAAGGGATTACAGTATTTCTTTCTATGTATTTCGGAGAGACCTTTCTACTTCTTCAGGAAAAATCACGAGTATATCTCTATTTATTGTCGGGCTGCAGCAGCCATTTGGCACAACTCTCCAAAGTGAGCCTGCTATTGTGCCTGACTTCACCAACTGTATCACCTGATAAGATCCTATTTTGTGCTCCTTGTCTTCCAGCTTTTTCCTTATAGTTTCATTAGAAGTAGAAAGCAAGTACAAAGGCAAAAAATCTGAATCATAAAAATATTGGATAAAGAGCAACTAATCATAAACTAAAATGTTTCTTTAGAAATGCACAATGCATGGGCAACAAACAAGGAGAATGGGATCTACTAATGCAGGAAAATAAATATTGTATGTTATTTTAATCACTGAAACTTGGTGGGACAATACACTGATTGGAATACAAGGCTAGAAGGATACAACTTAATTGCAAGAAACAGACAGATTTAATAAATGGACAGGAGGTGTTGCATTGTATGATGGAAAAGCATATACTAGTATTTCCACAGATATTAAAGCTTCAGAGACTGGTAATTCTGTGGAAACTGTTTGGGTGATGGCGGGTTTACATGTTGCGATATCGTAGTCCAATTTCAATGAAAAGTCACGTGGTTCAATCGTTGGACCCGAGATCGTTCCTGCGTTGTATGGTGTGAACGTCCAATACGATGCAGGAACGATGTCAATGCGATATCGGGGATTGAATGAGCGTGCTATTCAATGCTCCGATATTGCATAGCGATTGAAGCCGGATCGTGCTGTGTAAACGCCCAACTACGATGCGATTTGAAACGTCACCCGTTCACTCCCATGTTAAGTATGCGATCCTGGGTTGGGAGGCGTAGACATCGCACGGACGTTGTATTCCGATATCGCAGCGTGTAAACATCCAATGCGATGCGGGAGAAACGTGCACTAATTGCGCGCTCCCGCGCCATTGAGTTGCGATATAGCAACGATATTGAAGCGTGTAAACCCACCATAAGAGTATGAGGAAAAACAATGGAGAGGACACCATTGTAGGCGTTTACTATAGGCTGCTGGGCAAACTGAAGACATGGATGACGTTTTTATGCATCAAATGGCAAACGTTCTTCAAAAAATATGACTTAATGAACATGTGAGATTTCAACTATCCAGACATTTGTTAGCAATCTCTCTTAGGCAAAACTAATAAGTCCAGAAAATTCTCTTTCTTTCTGCTGACAACTTTATCTTCTAAAACATAGAGGTGAAAATAAGTGGATCTGCTACCTTAGATCGAATCCTTATAAACAGGGAGGAAATGGTTGAGGAGGTAAGGATGGCAGCAATCATGCTATTTTAGGATCCTGGATAACTAGAGGAGGAGGACCTGTGAAGACTCAGACTTCACGGTAAGAAATCAAAAAGGCATATTTTCAGGGACTCAGAAAGAGGATAGGAGGGATCCAATAGCTCAATGTCCTTAAGGACAGATATGTTCTGGAAGGATGGGAAATTTTGAAAACTGAGATTCTCAAAGCACAATCGTTAACAATCTCTAAGGCTGCCTTCACAATTGCGTTTGTGTCTGCATGTGTCTGGCATGCAGACGCAAATGCAGTGCAACGCAGCACATACTTATGTGAATGCAGCGGAGAATCTCCACATGCGTTCACATTATTATGGTGCCCGGGCAGCCAATCAGCTGTCTCGGGGGCGGCCGGGAGGAGATCAGCGGCAGAGATCTCCTCCTCCCGGCCACAGCTAATCTCCTGCCGTTGTCAGCGCGGGAGATTTGAAGACACAGCTGATCTGACAGCTGTTTAAATCTCCCGCGCTGACACCAAAAAGGGTGAGATCGGTGCAGGAGATAAGATACAGCTGATAGCTGCTTCAAATCTCCCGTGCCGACATCACCTATTCGGTGTCAGCGTGGGAGATTTAATCAGCTGTCAGATCAGCTGTTTCTCCCCGCTGACACCGGCGGAAGATCAGCTGTGGCTCTGGCTGATCACTCGGTGGCCGTCACTGATCACCGGCTGCCACCGGGATTGAATTCAACTTGATCCGCAGCGTTCTCCTGAGCTGTCATGTGGAGGACACTGCGGATCCATTGAGATCCATGCATTTTTTGTGAGCTTGCGGGCGCTTGCAGATAAAACAAGCACCCGCGAATGCACACAAAATGCAACATGATGCGTTTGGAGTCAGGTCGGAGGGCGCATAAAGTATGTGCATCCATACGCAAATGCGGCCAAACGCAGCCATACGCAGGCACATGCATTCCCATGTTAACCATAGGAATGCATGTGCGCAAGCACTTGGCTGCATTCGGTGCGCTGCGTACCAAGCCACCCTAAGGGCGGCCACCGGGAAATCAGCCAGAGCCACAGCTGATCTCCCGCCGGTGTCAGCGGGGAGAAACAGCTGATCTGACAGCTGTTTAAATCTCCCACGCTGACACCGAATAGGTGATGTCGGCGCAGGAGATTTGAAGCAGCAATCAGCTGTTTCATATCTCCTGCACCGATATCACCCTTTTCGGTGTCAGCACGGGAGATTTAAACAGCTGTCAGTTCAGCTTTTGCCGCTGACACAGCAGGAGAGTCAGACTTGCTTGGGATGGAGGATAGATCTCACGTGAAATCTCCTGTCCACGGCCCCGACCCACTGAACAGACTGATTGGCTGCACCGGGCCCCATATTAATGTGAAAGACGGAGATTCTCTGCTGCGTTCACTTTTTTTTTTTAATCAAACTACTTTTTTATGAACTTTTGGATACAATTCAGTAATTTCAATTCAGCATGGCATAAATACATCATTAATGAACCACACCCCCACCCTACCCATCCGCTTGGCATGTTGCGTTCACTTAATATGTGCTGTGTTGCTAATACATTTGCGTCTGCATGCCATAGTTAATAGACACAAAACAATGTGAGGCAGCCTGAAAGAGGCAAGAATAAGGAGCGTTTGGAAACCAGGATGGAAAACATGGAATTAAACACAAGTAAAAAGGAATAAATGTTTTTTCAAATGGAAAGAGGGTAGCATATCCAAGAATAAGCAGTCTGCAGACCGACAGCATATCAGAAAGTTTTATATGATTAAGGCTTGCAAAGACCTAAAATCAAAAAATAGGATTTCGGGTTTATAAAAAAGAGTAAGATAGGAAAGATGGTTATGGATTTTCTACAGATAAAAATGGTGAAGTGGTAAAAAATGATGTTTATAACCGAACTTTTAAATTCTTATTTTGCATTTGTACTTTCCCGAAAGTTAATATAACATCAATGATTTCATGAACTACAAAGGAGTAATAAACCCAGGATATATTATAAACGAAGAAAGTGAGGAATACTTAGAATAAATGGAAGTAAAGTCTCCAGGTCCAGATGAATTACACCCCAGGGTATTGAAGGGGATAGCAGAGGAATTTTATATACCACTGTTCATTTTAATCATAAAAGTTAGTCCGGGGACTATAGGGAATAACTTGTTCTATGTTCAAAAGGGAAATATGAGCCTGTGACTGGACTTTTATACTAGGAAAGTTCTTGAACAATCGTAAAACAATGGCAAGGCCTTGATAGCAAATATTTATTAAAAAGCCGAGCTTTTGTAACTACCGTAATAAGTCATGTATACTAACTTAATTTCCATCTGTGACAGAATCACTGATTGGGTGGATCAGGGACAAACAGTAGATATTGTATATCTTGACTTCAGCAAAGCATTTGGAAAGTACCTCATTCCATCCTTATTGAATAAATGGAATGGACAAGGCAACTGTTAGGTGATTCATAAGTGGCTTAGTGATCGGCCCAAAGTGTGGTCATAAATGGCTGCACATCGCGTTGGAAGAATGTCTCAAGTGGGGTTCCACAGGGCTTTGTCCTGAGCCCTGAGTTGTTCAACATTTTATTAATAATTTAGATGAAGGAAATAAGGGTAAACTGATAAAATTTGCTGATGACACAAAGCTAGGAAGGGATAGCTAATAATAGAGAAGAGAGAAAGGATTAAAAAAAAGTCTTAAAAAAAACTGGAACAGTGGACAGCGACTAACTGAGGGTGTTGAACAAGAAAAAATGCTAAATACTACATCCAGGGTGGAAAAATGAAAAAATCATATACAGAATTGGAGGAAAGGGCTAAGCAACAGCACATATGAAAAAAGCTTGGACATATTAATACATCAAAGACTAAACATGAGTCAACAGTATAATGCAACAGCAAAAAGACAAACACAATTTGGGATGCATTAACAGAAGCATACAGTCTAGATCACATGAAATATTATCCCCTTCTACTCCTTTTTGATCAGACCTCAACTGGAAAACTGTGTCCAGTTCTGGGCATCATAAAAAAGACATCAATAAACTGGAGCTATTTCAGGGAAGAGCCCAGAGTGATGATCGATCTGCAAACCAATTCCTGTGAGAAACGTGTCAGGTTTCTGTTCACCGTTTTTCTGTACTTTTAAAAGTGTTCCAAATAAAGCAAGTTTTATCTTATCTGTAGTGGAGCTGCCATTTCAAGTATTTTCAAGCATCTATATGTTCTCTGGAATTGTCCACCAGTGATTTTGGGCACCCACCAGAAAATACTTTGGCATCCTTTCTATAAATCAAGTGGTGAGCATACCTTTTCGTTATCTTATTATTCCCAAATCCTGTAACCATTCCTCATAGGACATGGTTTGCAGATCGGTCCCCATTCTGGTTGCTCTTCTCTGACTTGCTCCAGTTTGCAGATGTCTTTTTTAAATGTTGTGCCTAGAACTGGAAACAGTATTCAAGATGATATCTGACCATAGAGGAGTAAAGGGGGTAATGACTTCACGTGATCTAGGCTGTATGATTTTATTAATACATCCCAGGATTGTGTTTGACTTTTCTGCTGCTGCATCACACTGCTGACTCATGTTCAGTCTGTGATCTATTAGTATACCCAAGTTTTTTTCACACGTGCTGTTGCTTAGCCCTTTCCTTTCATTCTATATATGTTTTTCTTTTCATTTTTCTTGCCCAGATGTTGACTTGAAAGTTTCAGAAAATATGTAAATTCTTCTAATATGGTAGCTTAAGTGGCAGCTTGGAACTCTTTTATGGTTGTATATAGAGAGTAGGGAAATGATGAGGAAGGGTCTCCATATATAGCGTAGGAGAATCCTATTTATCAGGAAATGGCACATCTCGCTGACTTTGAGGTATGGCCATAAAAGGCTATAAAGTATATTTTACAACTATACTAAGAAGATAATTGCACAACATTTACTACCATGTAACTGGAATTTAGAAAACCACAGACCTCCTAATTCAGAACTGCTAGATTTCCAATTACGACATACCTGTAAAAATAAACCTGGGAGGGACCCTATTATCTGGAAAAGGGATTATCTGAAATCAGTGGCTACATCTGAGCAAAAGTTTCCTCTTTTATAAAACTTTTCAAGGGAGTCACCAATTAACAACAATAAAAGTATCTGAATACTAGAGGAAGGATGTTTAAGAGTTGAATGCTAACCATGCAGAAGAGCTAGGGATAAGCTCATACAGACAAAATGCTTATATAATGTACTTGCCCCTGAGGAGCTGGTACAAATGAGAAGGATCGCTAATATCACATGCACTAGATGTAACAGGTAGCCAAATTATTTTGGATTGTCCTATTAATCCGACATAATGTAAAGAGATCCATCATTTCTGTAATTCAAAATTCCTGGGCATGTGTTCCCAATAAACAGACTACTGGATCTAGCAGTGGGTCTGAGTGGAATTCTTTGCATATTTTTACTGTTCCACACCAGGAACTTTATACTCAGATGGTTCACAATAAAAATCATTACATTCAACTAATCTATAAATGACCTTATTCAACAATGGAACTCCGGAAATATTCTTTCAAATTTGGGACTGGCAGCTTAGTGGTCAAACAGCCATTGCTTTGTCAATGGTCTGAGGAATTTAATTCTACAAATATGAATGTAGTGTATAAGTTTTTGGTAGACCTACAGTAATTAGAGAAGTACTGAAAAAAATCTGTATAATATTATATCATGTAGTGGTGTATTGTTTGGACAGTGTGATCACTTAATTCTGTTACTATGCCTTCAGGTTTTTCAGGTACTTACTATCTATTGTATGTGTGTTTCACATTTTATTTTGAATTTTCGAAATTAACAAAACCTATTTAAAAAAAAATTAAATTCTGAGTGCTAGAGAATGTACCTCTCAATGGTATTGCCTTTAGAGACAAATGTTTGATTAATACTAGGTTACAAGTTCTGAGAAAATTTGATTCTGGCTCCATCAAGGTCATCCTTTTATATTTGGGCAATTAGTGTAATCCAATATGGATTATGTCTTTTAATTATACAATATGTTTAAAGGCACAGTTCCCATATGTAGTGATCTTAAAGTGTCAAGGTAAGGATTCAACAATATGAGGTTTGCCAGCAAGCAACCTGTCCTCCATAGCAGCGCTAGCCTGAACACGAGATGAAAGTTGCCTGAACTTGCCGATTTCAGTGCGCCTAGTTGAAAATCTGATATTTATGGGGACTCTCTATTCTCTCCTGACAAATAATGTCAGAGGAGAGAAATATGGAATTTCAACTCTTAATCCTTTCAGTTGAGTGGAGGTTAAGCTGCTGCCAGTCATCTCTCCTCACTGCTCTCTATCTTTCTCCTTTATTTCCATTGAAAACAACTGAACGCTCACACATTCTGAGCAGTTTATGGGAGCGACAGGAGAGAAAAGTGTCTATTGAACAAATATTTGGTCAACACCTATCTCATATGTATGGCCAAACTACACTATGTTCCAAATTATTATGCAAATTGGTTTTAAGTGTCATAGGGTTTTGTTTTATTTTTTTCAATAAAACCCAATTGATGGTATTGTGTCTCAGGTTTCTTTGGATCACTGAAATCAATCTCAGATACCTGTGATATTTAGTTTAGCAGGTGAGCCCAATAAAAGGAAAACTGGATGTTCCACAATATTAAGCATGCCACAGTTTTCAAGTAACATGGGAAAGAAAAAGGATATCTCTGCTGCCGAAAAGCAACAAATAGTGCAATGCCTTGGACAAGGATGAAAACATTAGATATTGCACAAAATGTAAGCGTGATCATCGTACTGTGAAGAGATTTGTGGCTGATTCTGAGCACAGACGTGTTCGTGCAGATAAAAGCAGAATGAGGAAGGTTTCTGCCAGGCAAGTTCATCGGATTAAGAGAGCAGCTGCTAAAAAGGCCTTACAAACCAGCAAACAGATATTTGAAGCTGCTGGTGACTCTAGAGTCCCTTGAACCTCAAGGTGTAGGATCCTTCAAAGGCTATCTGTGGTGCATAAAACTACTATTCGGCCACCCCTAAACAGCGCTCACAAGCAGAAACGGTTGCAGTGGGCCCAGACATACATGAAGACTAATTTTTAAACAGTCTTGTTTACTGATGAGTGCCAAGCAACCCTAGATGGTCCAGATGGTTGGAGTATTGGATGGTTGGTGGATGGCCACCATGTCCCAACTAGGCAGCAAGGAAGTGGAGGAGTCATGTTTTGGGCCGGAATCATTGGGAAACAGCTGGTAGGCCCCTTTAAAGTTCCTGAAGGTGTGAAAATGACCTCTGCAAAATATATAGTTTCTGACTGAGAACTTTCTTCCATGGTACAAAAAGCAATAACGTGCCTTCAGGAGCAAAATCATCTCCATGCTTGACAATGCACCATCTCATGCTGCAAAGAATGCCTCTGTGTCATTGGCTGCTATGGGCATAAAAGGAGATAAACTCATGGTGTGGCCACCATCTTCCCCTAACCTCAACCCTATAGAGAACCTTTGGAGTATAATCAAGCAAAAGATCTATGAGGGTGGGAGGCAGTTCACATCAAAACAGCAGCTCTGAGAGGCTATTCTGACATCATGCAAAGAAATACAAGCAGAAACTCTCCAAAAACTCACAAGTTCAATGGATGCAAGAATTGTGAAGGTGATATCAAAGAAGGGTTCCTATGTTAACATGTAACCTGGCCTGTTAGGATATTTTGGAGTGAAATAGCTTTTAATTTCAGTGAATGTGACCTCCTAATGCTGCAAATTCAACAAATGAGCATTTTCAGTTGTTTCAAACATATTAAATGTTTAGAAACTCTTCTGTGCCTAATAATTTGGAACAGTGCATTTAGAGGTTTTTTTTTAATTTTGAAGATTATACTGTTATCATTGGGAGGTTTCTTCAATATAATTCAATGTATACTCTAATGGGTAATGACGTTTATTACACTGACTGTCATTTGCACCGACCATTTAGAAAAAATCTGAGAAAAAGAACATTTGCATAATAATTTGGAACATGGTGTAGTAGACTATGTAAGTCAAAACATGTAGGTGAACAGTACAATAAAGCTTCTATTGATTATGTTATTGATTTATTTTTCTACTTGATATGATTTCTAAATCCTGATTAATTAGTAGTCAAATGAAAAACAGGTTATGAAGATTTGAGAGACTGATAAGAGAGTTGTGATGAGCGGTGGTTTTGTAACAGCCATTTATACAGTATTTTACAAAATTATTTTAATATCTGATACGATGCAACATCTGAAAATTCTAACGTTACATATGTACATCTGAAAGGAGTGTAGGGATGAAGGGAAGCCCTAAAAGAACAACAAATACATTATCTTACCTATGGAATTGACTGCTGCTCCATTGCAGAACTGGACACTGAAAAAACCCAGGACACAAAGAGTGTAGATGACTGCATTGGTTCCCATGACCGCATTACCTTACCTTATGGCACTGTTTTAGACTGACAATACATTACTATATATGCCTTAAGACACTCAGTTTAACCTTTGGACAGTAATATATACATATATATGAGTGTGGAGATGTCTGTGTCTCTCACTCCTCCCAAGCCAGGGTCCAGATTACACAGGCCTGCGATGAAAAAAATACAAGAGAAGTGTTCACTGATTTTTATGTCATTTGGTGTGCTGAATATGAAAATGACCTCCATTTTTTTCCATCACGCAAGGATTTCTTGTAAAACCAAGATCGATATTTTTGCTAAAATCCTATTTAAAAAGGAATTCTGTCGAACAATTGTATACATGTAATATCTGGCAACAGTGGTTTTTAACCATTTAAATTTATGTATAAATATACAAAGGCCCCCCCTGCTGACACACGGCCCCCCCATTGGTATACAGAGGCCCCCCTGCTGGCACACGGCTCCGCCATCGGTATACCGAGGCCCCCTGCTGGCACACAGCCCCCCCTTCAGTATACAGAGGCCCACTGCCTCCGCATTGATCTCACCCTCCGATGTCCGCAGGCACACGGGATCCTTCGTCCACTATCTTCGCTGTATGCCGGCAGGTTCTACATGTGACCGCCGGGCGCAGTGATGACGTCATCCCTGCTACGCCGCTCTCAGCAAACCCAGCATACAGCGAGGACAGTGGACAGAGGACCCCGGGTGCCTGCGGACATCGGAGGATGAGATCAATGCGGAGGCAGGGGGCCTCTGTATACCAAAGGGGGAACCGTGTGCCAGCAGGGGGCCTCTGAATACAGATGGGGGGGACGTGTGCCAGCAGGGGGGCCTCTGTATACTGATGGGGGGGGCCGTGTGCCAGCAGGGGGGCCTCTGTATATTTATACATAAATTTAAATGGATAAAAACCACTGTTGCCAGACATTACATGTACAATTGTTCCACAGAATTCCTTTTTAAATAGGAATTTAGCAAAAATATCGATCTTGGTTTTACAAAAAATCCTTACGTGATGGAAAAAAATGGAGGTCATTTTCGTAATCAGCACACCAAATTACATAAAAATCTGTGAAAACTTCTCTTGTATTTTTTTAAAAATTCAATTTTGCAGGGTTGTGTTATTATACTCAAACCCTAAACACATAATAAACTCAAATCACTACTTCAATATATTCTAGTATATTCTCTATATTTTAAATGATGACCATCGTTATAGTGGTAAGGACAAGATAATTTGTTTAAAAGACTCTGAACACAGAAGCAGCATAGCATAGCTGAAAACCCATTATTTTAATGTTTAATAATATATGTATAAGAGCTCTATCAATGGGTTTATCATATTGTTACATACAGTACCTGTCTCAGGTCCAGAATTAGGCTCTCCTCCCTTCCTGCTCATTATTGTTCTACACGTTTCAGGGCATACTCCAGTGACATCATCACCGAAGGCCTTTAATGCGACTTGGACCACAATGTGTGTATGAGAATTTTGTAAGACTTGTGTCTAATTACTTTCTGCCTTGGAATAAAGCACTAAAAAGGAAAAGGCGCACAACAGTGTTTATCCGTGGGATTATGTGAGCGCAGCAAATTGTTGAAACCGCTCACCTGTTCGGGTTGTGAGACGTCACAACCCCCTCATAAACCTGTGACAACTGTAGATGTCAAGCTATACGGTCTGCAGCAGTCCTCCCACGAGTTGTACCTTCAAATGTGCTTAGGAGAAATGGGAATACGAACCGCGCTCCCGCTCCAAGGAATCCAATGATACAGGTTGTTACACATACAGATGGTGTTAGGTACATCTTATTTCATGTGGTGTTATCTGAGGAAGGGGCTTGACCCCGAAACGCCTACTAAACAACCATCTGTATTTTGTAACAACCTGAATCATTGGATTCCTTGGAGCGGGAGCGCGGTTCGTATTTCCATTTCTCCTAAGCACATTTAAAGGTACTTTCTGCCTTGAGCTTTTTTCATCAATTTCCTCAGTATCATTTCATCAAATTCCCATTGTCCACAATCTACATTTTCTTGAAGACTCAGACCGGCAATTTACCCATCATCTGCTGGAATAATAATATTATATTTATTCATTTATAAAGCTCTATTAATTACACATCACTTTACATACATTTGCAACACTGTCCCCATTGGGGATCACAACTTCAGTATGTCTTTCAAGTGGGCAGGAAACTGGGGTGCCTGGAGTAAACACGGGGAGAACATACAGACTTCTTGCACAACATAAAGATCTCTGGCTTTATTCACACATTTTAATGCTCATGTGACAGACTGTCTTCTCTATCAACAAGATCGCCTATTAACCTTAGCTGCCAGTGGTTATCCATTCATTTTCTGATTCATCTGCTGTGAGCATAACTGTTTTCTCGACGTGATCATACTACAAATGTTGTTTCTGCAAGTCAAAGAATGACTTTGCATTTTGTGTTCCTGTCTGTATTACTTCTGGCTCTGTGTGATCTTGTGTTCTCTCCTCCACTTGTCTGCTTGGTGTCCTAATCCTCATTGGTGCAAATGCCATCGAGCAAGAACTGCTCACTGCGCCATCACCTTGATCTGTGTAGTTCATTCTGACCTGTAGTTTAAAGAATCTACCTAACCATGTGTGCTCTCAACACTTGCTGTGAGCCCAAATGGACACAAAGCCTCAAACTACTGTGGTTACACCTTGAGTTCTTAAATACCTAGAACAGCCTAAATCTTATCCAGGACATTATGTATGGAGAACACTTCCACATTTGCCTACTCATTACCGTTTTTATGGAAATCCTAAATCTGGCTGAGGCAGGGCCGTATTTGGAGTTCCTGCTGCCCTAGGCACTGTCAGTGGTCGTTTCCCCCCTTGTCACAGCTCCTCCCCCATCATGGCCCCTCCCCCATCGCAGCTCCTCCCATGTTGCGGCCCCTCCCCCCGTCACTGACAATCTTCCCGCTAGTCGCGGCCATCCCCCCAAACTTCATGTAGCTTCTCCACCCACATTTCATCATGTAGTACATATAAAAGGTTTGTCCAGCCACAATACAGAGACCTAGAGTAGATATGACAGGCTCAGACCCCAATTTAGGTGCTCAGGGGAAAAAAAAACAAGCTAAAGTATGGGAGTAGCCCCGGCACACTAATATCATGAAAAATAGAGTCTTTGCAACGACAGTCTTTTTGTTGTGATTTTATTAAGGGTGGTGTTACAATCCAACGTTTCAGCTCTACATCTCGAGCTTTCATCAGGGATATGACTTGGTTCTTGGTTTCGGGGTATATGTATAGGTGGTATAGGTTTACTATTATGGTCCAGCTAGGGTGAGGTCATCCCTTACAAGGGTAGTCCTGCTGGTCCGGACTCAATTAAAGTCACAGATGTCACAGGAGAGAATGAGGGGTTATTGTGTTAGCACAGGTGGAGTACCTTATGCTAGAGGGATAAATGAGAAGGAGACCTCAGGTGTGCGTCGCTGGAACGGTACCTATAGTGACCACGATGTGTAAGGTCAGCACGTGACTCCGTCCTTGTGTCCTATACCCCGAAACCAAGGACCAAGTCATATCCCTGATGAAAGCTCGAGATATAGAGCTGAAACGTTGGATTGTAACACCACCCTTAATAAAATCACAACAAAAAGACTGTCGTTGCAAAGACTCTATTTTTCATGATATTAGTGTGCCGGGGATACTCCTATACAATATAGAGACCTACTGACAGGATGTTTACATTGTGAGCCCCTATGGGGACAGTGTTGATGATGTATGTAAAGTGCTGTGGAGTTTATAGTGTAATATAAATGCAAAAAATATTATTCTTAATATGATGTCACAATACCGGGATCTGAGGCTCTTCTATTTCGAGGTCAGGGGCTCTCTGATGCCATATTGCTGTCTGTCTCGCTGTCGTCGTCTTTTGACACTACAGTG